>CM045994.1:64776036-65993848 GCA_025175895.1 Wurfbainia villosa | reverse complement strand
CTTCATGAGGTTTATATAAGGCTACGATAGGGACCATGAGGAGGAGTTGGGTCTTGGCCACCCGATGGATCGGAACCACATAAACTCGATCCATCAATGATGTTCCATTCCACTAGAGGATCATCATTGAACTACCTCACCAACCCCCATAAATCAATATGGGCTCCATATATTATTTGTACATTTATCTCCCCGTGTTTAAGATATCGAATGTCCGTCAATCGATTGATTTACTGACCATCAATCAATTAACATCTAACTCCTCGAGTAGTACCACTCAACCTTATCATCATGTTGACTAAGTCAACCCGCGGGGTTTACATGATAAACCTTATGAGCTCCTCAAGGGGACATCATCAACCTAATATATAGGACACGGATTCCTCCTATAATCAACGGCACACCATGTAAATAATATCATTTCCCAACTTACCAGGCATGTTGATTTAATCCATAGAAATCTCACCCTCTAGTAAATCAAAGAAATAAATACTAAGTACATGTACCCGTTATTATATCGGGATTAAGAGCATGTACAACATAATATCCGAGGTCCGATTCAATTATATAGTCAGCAATAAATTGAATCACCTCTATGTCGGTCCTGCTCAATACACCTAAGTGTACTAGTGTAACTCTATGTTCAAGATAAAACAATACCAAGCTACACTACAACCATGCCAATGGTTTGTCCAAGACCATCTTGGTTGTGAGCCTCTACTTATACTCTACAAGGGACTGATAACATGATCTTCTGTGCCATCACCCAAGCACCATGTTATCTACAATGTAAAGTATTAGACAATATGCACAACATATAATAAATATAAAAGTGCAAACAATGATCATGTGATTCTTATTTCAAAATAAAGATGCTCATACTAAGGAACTAGGCTTTCAGTATACATCCCAACAATCTCCCACTTATACTAAAAGACTATGCTGTCATTATACTGCCATACATCTGATTCCCCTTCCCTCCACATGCCTATCAAAGCTCTCACTAGAAGGGCCTTAGTGAAAAGGGTCTACCAGGTCATCCTCTGATGCAATCCAGGCGACAGCAACTTCTACCTCCTTAACGATTTCTCGTATCAGGTGGTACTTGCACTCTATGTGTTTACTAGCCTTATGGGCTCGTGGTTCCTTTGAGTTTGCAACTGCACCATTATTATCACAATAAATTGTGATAGTTCTGGGCAAACCAGGAATCACATCCAAGTCCATCAGGAAGTTCCTGAGCCACCCAACTTCTTTGGCCGCCTAAGAAGCTGTCATACAGTCAGCTTCCATGGTAGAGTCCACCACGCATTTCTGCTTGACACTCTTCCATACTATGGCTCCACCTCCAAAAGTAAACACAAAACCTGAGGTAGACTTACTGTTATCCCTATCAGATTGGAAATCAGAATCTATGTAACCCACAGGGAGTAATTTGTCTGCCCGGTAAACTAGCATATAATCCCTAGTCCTTCTCAGGCACCCACAATATATGCTTTACCGCAGTCCAATATCCCTGTCCTGGATTACTCTGATATCTGCTGACCATGCCCACGGCAAAGCAGATATCTGGTCTCGTACAGAGCATCGCATACATGAGGCTTCCTACTGCCGAAGCATAAGGAACCGCCTTCATCTCCTCTATCTCCTCATATGATCTAGGACACATCTCCTTAGATAAAGGAACTCCATGCCTGAAAGGTAGAAAACCCTTCTTGGAGTTTTGCATGCTAAAACGATCCAAAATCATGTCTATGTATGAAGCTTGGGATAAGCACAACAACCTTGATCCCAAGGTTGTGACCCACTTCTCCCAAGTCCTTCATACCATACTGTTTGGACAACCATACCCTTACGTCTGATAACATTTCGATGTTGTCGCCAACCACCAAAATGTCATCTACGTATAGTACAAAAATACCACTACGTTTCTGTCACATCTCTGATATACACAAGACTCATCCGGACTTTGAATAAATCCATAAGACTGGATTTACCTCCTCAAAGCGGATGTTCCAAGACCTCGAAGCTTGCTTCAATCCCCAAATGGACCGATTAAGCTTACATACAAGATACTTTTTGCCCTTAGCAATGAATCCCTCTGGTCGCTTTATATAAATGGATTCCTCAAGACTTCCACTAAGGAAATCTATCTTGACATCCATCTGTCACACCTCATAAATTCATATGAGCTGCTATACATAGGAGCTCCCAGACCTGATTTGAATCCATAGATTCAATCTCAGTATTTATTGCACTTTGCAAAGATGTTGCATCTATATCTTGGATTACCTCGTCATATGTCCAGGGATCAGGTTCATGTTCTCCAGGGACCAAATCGGAAGATTCTCCCAAGAACATGAATCTATCAGGCTGTCTCACAACCCTCCCACTACGACGAGGTATCACCTGTATATCCTCTGTGACACGCGGTGCAGTGACATGTGGTATATCCTCTTGTACCGGTGGTACTGAAGTCGGGACTTCCCCTATCAACTCCTCAAGAACAATCCTACTCGTGGGCTTGTGGTTCATCACATAGTCCTCCTCTAGAAATCTGGCATTCGTACTAACGATCACCCTCTGATCTCTAGGACTATAAAACAAACCACCCTTCGTTCCCCTAGGATAGCCAACGAACATGCATACTTCTGTATGAGGTTCCAACTTATCAGCCTTCAGCACATGTGCTGGACTCCCCATATCCGAATATGTCTTAGACTAGGCTTCCGCCTAGTCCACAATTCTGTGGGAGTAGAAGGCACTGATTTAGATGGAACAAGGTTCAGAATGTATACCGTCGTATCTAGGGCATATCCCCAGAACGAATCTGGCAAGTCAGAATAACTCATCATCGATCTAACCATCTCCATAAGAGTCCTCTTCGCTTCGCTCGCTACACCATTCTCAGGGTGTGCAGTGCATAATTTGGATTGAATCGACCTCGATAAGTAATTCCTAATCTCTCCCAAGAGGTATTCACCACTACGATCAAATCGTAGTGTCATCTTGAATAATTGTCTATGAAAAAGATGAAATATTCAAAACTATCTCTTGCCTGGATAGACATAGGACCATACGAATCAGAATGAACCAATTCCAACACATCTTTGGATCTATACCCCTTGGCCTTGAAAGGCCTCTTGGTCATCTTACCTTCCAAGCAAGATTCGCAGGTTGGGAGATCCTCCACCACTAATGAACCCAAAGGTCCATCAGCTATCAACCTTTGAATTCTGCTTAGGTTAATATGACCAAGCCTAAGATCCGAAAGATATGTTTGGTTCATCTTCGAAGGTTCTTTTCTCTTATCAGAATTAGAAGATGAGTTATTAACTTCAATTTGCATCGTGGGAGCTTGTGGTTCAAATTATTAATTTCCTATCTATGTACCTGAATAGATAATGTCCCTATTCCTTTTATAACAAATCTGTCATTAAAAGGAATAGATTATCCATCCATAATTTAGAAATCGAAATCAATTCTTTCTAAATAAAGGTACATAAAGAAAATTTCTAAGAACCAAAAACTTTATTTTTCTCAAAAGATAAATAAAATATCTCCCACTGCAATAGCCGCCATTATGGCATTGCCCAAGTAAATGGTAATATCCCCTTTAGCTAGTCGTCGGGTTTCCTGGAACCCCTGCAAAGTATTGCAGACATGATTAGTGTCTCTCGTATCTACACAAATAGATAGATAACACCGCTAACCATGTTACAATGACTAGACCAAAAGATATACTTTTGTTCTTGCTTTGGATTGGGATAATCCTTCTTCTCATGTCCGGTCTGCTAGTAAGTGAAGTATTTGCCTTTCGGCTTATTCACTCCTCCCTGAGATCCTCCCACCACCTTTGCTCCACCTTGTTTCTTCTTCTTCTTGCCTTTCGGCTTAGAAGTAGAAACCTTTTTGAGCAACCATGGCTTGAGGACACTCTTTGAAGAGTGTATACTTGTACTTCTTAGCAAATAAGACAACTTCTAGATTCTTTTCCAATCAACATTAACTAGCAACAGTAAGTTTATTTCCTTTAGTATTACAACAAGTGGACTGAAAATCAATTTTTGAAAATCCTAAGAATCACATGGATCATTGCTTTAGATTTCAAATATTATTGATTCCTCAAAACAATAAAATCCCGAAATCAACCAACACCTCAAAACACCGAGAATATCGCATGCCACGATAGTGTGGACATATACGAATTCTACATTTGTAAGAGGAGGTTTTACCCATTAATTTTATTATCTTGTCAACCTTACTTTTTGACAAATAAAATTAATAGTTGGTTCCTCTTTGGCCCTACAAATAAAAGCAGTGACTCCGATGGGGAGGATACTTTTTATTTGCATCTAAGTGTGCACCATTACACGATACTAAGGGAATTATCTCAGATTATGTGCCTTACCGATGGGGAAGTACACACGCTCCTAAATAATTTCCTATAACCATTATTTGACCTAGTGATCCGCAAACAAACTCATCCGATGGGGAGGAAGGTACTCAGAGCCGACACGCAAGTTTGTTGCATCACATGTCAAATTGTAATGGAGGCCGCGGGAATTAATTAAAATATCCCTCTCCCACTTAGTAAATTGAAAATGAGGAATTTTCAAGCACACACAACATGCATATAAAACAAATCAGCAATAAATATGGAAAAATCAGAATTTTTCCAACTATTATGGCATTGTTCTCCAATATGCGTCCCGTCGTGTCGCCACCTCGTCCGCTCCTCCTACGCCATGTACGAGCCATCCGGAGATCCGAGCCGAGTATAAAACCTATTTTATTTTACATCCATCGATCCTATACTCCACGAGGGAGTGTACATGAAATCTAGATCGAAAGTAAAATAAAATAAAGAATGGCTAAACAATGCCGTATTTAATTACAAAAATTAAATACTAATCTAGCCTCGTCAACCCCGAGGATTCAAATAATATACAATCATACACAAACAATCACATACACACATAAAGCCATAATAGTCGGATCTTATGCCTGCAACCAAAAAGTTAGCCTTCGCACATCCTACTATTATCCGGCATACAAAATATATGATATGTGCATGAAAGTAATCGAATCCAAAACACACAAAACCGGAAACCATGGCTCTGATACCAATTGATGGCAATGTGCTAGTCCTCGGAATGCTCATAGGCTCCCATGTCCCCGGATTAAAATTTTCACTAATGAAAACTAATCCTGATGGGATGAGTTTCCTAAGCACAACCAATTCGTCGTCGTGCTAACGACTCGAGTGATCGCTTTAACAAACTAGTTGTTCAAGCAACCAACTCTCCTAGTCGATTAACCGCGGAAGAGACGACGGACGGATCGCCGGTTTTTGTGTTTCTTATCGGGGTCCATGATTATACAAATATATGCAAATATAACCATGTATAATCAACACATACATAAAGTAAACATCCACATAATAATAGAAACATGCAAAGATCATAAATAAAAGTTATAAAACTTTTATACCTCTTGATCTTCTATCGTATGTCCTAACCTCCTTGTAGACTTCGTGTGGGCGAAGATCCTCCACAAGTTGAAGCTTCTTAGATCCTCTTCAATCCAAAGAAAGAAGAACTCTCTTTCCCTTCTTGCTTGAGCCAACCACCAATCCACAAAGGATTGATGCACGTCCCAAGAATAGAGAGAACATAATGGAAACAACTACAAGCAACCGAACTAGGGACAAACCCTAGCTCCTAGTGCCATGACCAAGAGGAAAACAAAAGGAAAAGAGGAATAGGTTGGGCACCACCAAAGGTATAGGAAAAAGGATAGGAACCGGCCAACACCCTAGGAAGAAGAAGAACACTTCCCCTATAGTTGCCACCTACCTTTCCTTCCAAACCCTAGCCGCCCAACCAAGCTTCCTTTGGATTTCTTGCCGCCCAAGGTAGAGGAAGACAAAGTAGTGGCCCAACCCTTAGAAGGAAGAAGATGAGCCCTTCCTATAGTTGCCGCCAACCTAACTTCCAACCTTGCCACCCAATCCAAGAGCCAAACCCTAATCTAATTAGGGTTTCCTCCATAGGTTTCTTGCCGAAGCATGGTGGAGAAGAGAGAACTATGAGCTAGCCACCTCCAAGGAAGAAGACAAGCTTCTCCATAGGTTGCCGCCCAATCCAAATCATCACCTTGGCCGCCCAACCTAAGGAGCCAAAACCCTAATTAGGGTTTCCTCCTTGAGGTTGCTTGCCGCCCAAGCAAACTAGGCAAAACCCTAATTTCCTTAGCTTCTATCATGAACCATTGAAAGGATGGAGAAGCTTGGGCGCCGACCAAGTTAAGGAGGAAAAGGGAGGAAAGGTTTTGCCGGCCATCATTGGGAAGAAGATGAAGAGAAGCCTCCTTCATGTTGCCGCCCAACACCATGAACCAAAACCTAACCATAGCCTCCTCCTTGTTTCTTGCCGCCATCCAACTCCATCTCCAAAAACCTTAGTTGCCGTAACCCAAGCCACCCTTTTTATAGAGTTAGGTTTAGGCCTTGGTTTTATCTCCACTCGGTTCTAGGGTTTTAATCCCAACCGTCGGATCTAGAGATTTAATCTCAACCGTCGGTTCTAGAATTTTAATCAGCACCGTCGGATCTAGAGATTTAATCTCCACCGCCGATTCTAGGATTTAATCCCAACTCGGATCTAGAGATTTGTTTTCCATCATTGATCTAGACTTCATGAGGTTTATATAAGGCTACGATAGGGACCATGAGGAGGAGTTGGGTCTTGGCCACCCGATGGATCGGAACCACATAAACTCGATCCATCAATGATGTTCCATTCCACTAGAGGATCATCATTGAACTACCTCACCAACCCCCATAAATCAATATGGGCTCCATATATTATTTGTACATTTATCTCCCCGTGTTTAAGTGATCGAATGTCCGATCGATTGATTTACTGACCATCAATTAATTAACATCTAACTCCTCGAGTAGTACCACTCAACCTTATCATCATGTTGACTAAGTCAACCTGCAGGGTTTACATGATGAACCTTATGAGCTCCTCAAGGGGACAGCATCAACCTAATACATAGGACACGGATTCCTCCTATAATCAACGGCACACCATGTAAATAATATCATTTCCCAACTTACCAGGCATGTTGATTTAATCCATAGAAATCTCACCCTCTAGTAAATCAAAGAAATAAATACTAAGTACATGTACCCGTTATTATATCGGGATTAAGAGCATGTACAACATAATATCCGAGGTCCGATTCAATTATATAGTCAGCAATAAATTGAATCACCTCTATGTCGGTCCTGCTCAATACACCTAAGTGTACTAGTGTAACTCTATGTTCAAGATAAAATAATACTAAGCTACACTACAACCATGCCAATGGTTTGTCCAAAACCATCTTGGTTGTGAGCCTCTACTTATATTCTATATGGACCGATAACATGATCTTCTACATCACCCAAGCACCATGTTATCTACAATGTAAAGTATTAGACAATATGCACATATATAATAAATAAAAGTGCAAACAATGATCATGTGATTCTTATTTCAAAATAAAGATGTTCATACAAAAGAGCTAGGCTTTCAAAGATACATCCCAACAATCTCCCACTTATACTAAAAGACTATGCTCTCATAATCGCCATACATCCGATTCCCTTCCTCCACATGCCTATCAAAGCTCTCCAGAAGGGCCTTAGTGAAAGGGTCTACCAGTCATCCTCGATGCAATCCAGCGATAAAGAACTTCTACCTCCTTAACGATTTCTGATCGTGGTACTTGCACTCTATGTGTTTACTAGCCTTATGGGCTCGTGGTTCCTTCGAGTTTGCAACTGCACCATTATTATCACAATAAATTGTGATAGTTCTGGGCAAACCAGGAATCACATCCAAGTCCATCAGGAAGTTCCTGAGCCACCCAACTTCTTTGGCCGCCTAAGAGGCTGCCATACAGTCAGCTTCCATGGTAGAGTCCACCACGCATTTCTGCTTGACACTCTTCCATACTATGGCTCCACCTCCAAAAGTAAACACAAAACCTGAGGTAGACTTACTGTTATCCCTATCAGATTGGAAATCAGAATCTATGTAACCCACAGGGAGTAATTTGTCTGCCCGGTAAACTAGCATATAATCCCTAGTCCTTCTCAGGCACCACAATATATGCTTTACCGCAGTCCAATATCCCTGTCCTGGATTACTCTGATATCTGCTGACCATGCCCACGGCAGCGGATATATCGTCTCGCATGAGCATCGCATACATGAGGCTTCCTACTGCCGAAGCATAAGGAACCGCCTTCATCTCCTCTATCTCCTCAGATGATCTAGGACACATCTCCTTAGATAAAGGAACTCCATGCCTGAAAGGTAGAAAACCCTTCTTGGAGTTTTGCATGCTAAAACGATCCAAAATCATGTCTATGTATGAAGCTTGGGATAAGCACAACAACCTTGATCCCAAGGTTGTGACCCACTTCTCCCAAGTCCTTCATACCATACTGTTTGGACAACCATACCCTTACGTCTGATAACATTTCGATGTTGTCGCCAACCACCAAAATGTCATCTACGTATAGTACAAAAATACCACTACGTTTCCGTCACATCTCTGATATACACAAGACTCATCCGGACTTTGAATAAATCCATAAGACTGGATTTACCTCCTCAAAGCGGATGTTCCAAGACCTCGAAGCTTGCTTCAATCCCCAAATGGACCGATTAAGCTTACATACAAGATACTTTTTGCCCTTAGCAATGAATCCCTCTGGTCGCTTTATATAAATGGATTCCTCAAGACTTCCACTAAGGAAATCTGTCTTGACATCCATCTGTCACACCTCATAAATTCATATGAGCTGCTATACATAGGAGCTCCCAGACCTGATTTGAATCCATAGATTCAATCTCAGTATTTATTGCACTTTGCAAAGATGTTGCATCTATATCTTGGATTACCTCGTCATATGTCCATGGATCGGTTCATGTTCTCCAGGGACCAAATCGGAAGATTCTCCCAAGAACATGAATCTATCAGGCTGTCTCACAACCCTCCCACTACGACGAGGTATCACCTGTATATCCTCTGTGACACGCGGTGCAGTGACATGTGGTATATCCTCTTGTACCGGTGGTACTGAAGTCGGGACTTCCCCTATCAACTCCTCAAGAACAATCCTACTCGTGGGCTTGTGGTTCATCACATAGTCCTCCTCTAGAAATCTGGCATTCGTACTAACGATCACCCTCTGATCTCTAGGACTATAAAACAAACCACCCTTCGTTCCCCTAGGATAGCCAACGAACATGCATACTTCTGTATGAGGTTCCAACTTATCAGCCTTCAGCACATGTGCTGGACTCCCCATATCCGAATATGTCTTAGACTAGGCTTCCGCCTAGTCCACAATTCTGTGGGAGTAGTAGGCACTGATTTAGATGGAACAAGGTTCAGAATGTATACCGTCGTATCTAGGGCATATACCCATAACAAATCAGGCAAGTCATAATAACTCATCATCGATCTAACCATCTCCATAAGAGTCCTCTTCCTTCGCTCGCTACACCATGCTCACTGGGTGTGCCAGGTGCAGACAATTTGGATTGAATCCCAGCCTCTGATAAGTAATTCCTAAACTCTCCCAAGAGGTATTCACCACTACGATCAAATCGTAGTGTCATCTTGAATAATTGTCTATGAAAAAGATGAAATATTCAAAACTATCTCTTGCCTGGATAGACATAGGACCATACGAATCAGAATGAACCAATTCCAACACATCTTTGGATCTATACCCCTTGGCCTTGAAAGGCCTCTTGGTCATCTTACCTTCCAAGCAAGATTCGCAGGTTGGGAGATCCTCCACCACTAATGAACCCAAAGGTCCATCAGCTATCAACCTTTGAATTCTGCTTAGGTTAATATGACCAAGCCTAAGATCCGAAAGATATGTTTGGTTCATCTTCGAAGGTTCTTTTCTCTTATCAGAATTAGAAGATGAGTTATTAACTTCAATTTGCATCGTGGGAGCTTGTGGTTCAAATTATTAATTTCCTATCTATGTACCTGAATAGATAATGTCCCTATTCCTTTTATAACAAATCTGTCATTAAAAGGAATAGATTATCCATCCATAATTTAGAAATCGAAATCAATTCTTTCTAAATAAAGGTACATAAAGAAAATTTCTAAGAACCAAAAACTTTATTTTTCTCAAAAGATAAATAAAATATCTCCCACTGCAATAGCCGCCATTATGGCATTGCCCAAGTAAATGGTAATATCCCCTTTAGCTAGTCGTCGGGTTTCTTGGAACCCCTGCAAAGTATTGCAGACATGATTAGTGGCTCTCGTATCTATACACCAGGTGCCGATAGATAACACCGCTAACCATGTTACAATGACTAGACCAAAAGATATACTTTTGTTCTTGCTTTGGATTGGGATAATCCTTCTTCTCATGTCCGGTCTGCTAGTAAGTGAAGTATTTGCCTTTCGGCTTATTCACTCCTCCCTGAGATCCTCCCACCACCTTTGCTCCACCTTGTTTCTTCTTCTTCTTGCCTTTCGGCTTAGAAGTAGAAACCTTTTTGAGCAACCATGGCTTGAGGACACTCTTTGAAGAGTGTATACTTGTACTTCTTAGCAAATAAGACAACTTCTAGATTCTTTTCCAATCAACATTAACTAGCAACAGTAAGTTTATTTCCTTTAGTATTACAACAAGTGGACTGAAAATCAATTTTTGAAAATCCTAAGAATCACATGGATCATTGCTTTAGATTTCAAATATTATTGATTCCTCAAAACAATAAAATCCCGAAATCAACCAACACCTCAAAACACCGTGAAATATGCATGCCACGATAGTGTGGGCATTATCTGAATTCTACATTTTGTAAGAGGAGTTTTACCCATTAATTTTATTATCTTGTCAACCTTACTTTTTGACAAATAAAATTAATAGTTGGTTCCTCTTTGGCCCTACTGAATAAAGCGGTGACTCAGATGGGAGGATACTTTTATTTGCATCTAAGTGTGCACCATTACGATACTAAGGAATTATCTGGATTATGTGCCTTATCTGATGTAGGGAAGTACACACGCTCTAAATAATTTCCTATAACCATTATTTGACCTAGTGATCATAAACAAACTCATCCGATGGGGAGGAAGGCACTTTCGAGGCCGACAGCAAGTTTGTTGCATCACATATCAAGTGTAATGAAGGCCGCGGGAATTAATTAAAATATCCCTCTCCCACTTAGTAAATTGAAAATGAGGAATTTTCAAGCACACACAACATGCATATAAAACAAATCAGCAATAAATATGGAAAAATCAGAATTGTTCCAACTATTATGGCATTGTTCTCCAATATGCGTCCCGTCGTGTCGCCACCTCGTCCGCTCCTCTCGCCGTATGCGAGCCATCAGGAGATCGAGAGTATAAAACCTATTTTATTTTACATCCATCGATCCTATACTCCACGAGGGAGTGTACATGAAATCTAGATCGAAAGTAAAATAAAATAAAGAATGGCTAAACAATGCCGTATTTAATTACAAAAATTAAATACTAATCTAGCCTCGTCAACCCCGAGGATTCAAATAATATACAATCATACACAAACAATCACATACACACATAAAGCCATAATAGTCGGATCTTATGCCTGCAACCAAAAAGTTAGCCTTCGCACATCCTACTATTATCCGGCATACAAAATATATGATATGTGCATGAAAGTAACCGAATCCAAAACACACAAAACCGGAAACCATGGCTCTGATACCAATTGATGGCAATGTGCTAGTCCTCGGAATGCTCATAGGCTCCCATGTCCCCGGATTAAAATTTTCACTAATGAAAACTAATCCTGATGGGATGAGTTTCCTAAGCACAACCAATTCGTCGTCGTGCTAACGACTCGAGTGATCGCTTTAACAAACTAGTTGTTCAAGCAACCAACTCTCCTAGTCGATTAGCGCGGAAGAGGCGGCAGACGGATCGCCGGTTTTTGTGTTTCTTATCGGGGTCCATGATTATACAAATATATGCAAATATAACCATGTATAATCAACACATACATAAAGTAAACATCCACATAATAATAAAAACATGCAAAGATCATAAATAAAAGTTATAAAACTTTTATACCTCTTGATCTTCTATCGTATGTCCTAACCTCCTTGTAGACTTCGTGTGGGCGAAGATCCTCCACAAGTTGAAGCTTCTTAGATCCTCTTCAATCCAAAGAAAGAAGAACTCTCTTTCCCTTCTTGCTTGAGCCAACCACCAATCCACAAAGGATTGATGCCATGATCCCAAGAATAGAGAGAACATAATGGAAACAACCAAACAACCGAACTAGGGACAAACCCTAGCTCCTAGTGCCGCTTGGCCAAGAGGAAAACAAAAGGAAAAGAGGAATATGTTGGGCACCACAAAAGGTATAGGAAAAAGGATAGGAACCGGCCAACACCCTAGGAAGAAGAAGAACACTTCCCCTATAGTTGCCACCTACCTTTCCTTCCAAACCCTAGCCGCCCAACCAAGCTTCCTTTGGATTTCTTGCCGCCCAAGGTAGAGGAAGACAAAGTAGTGGCCGGCCAACCCTTAGAAGGAAGAAGATGAGCCCTTCCCCTATAGTTGCCGCCCAACCTAACTTCCAACCTTGCCACCCAATCCAAAGAGCCAAACCCTAATCTAATTAGGGTTTCCTCCATAGGTTTCTTGCCGCCTAAGCATGGTGGAGAAGAGAGAACTATGAGCTAGCCACCTCCAAGGAAGAAGACAAGCTTCTCCATAGGTTGCCGCCCAATCCAAATCATCACCTTGGCCGCCCAACCTAAGGAGCCAAAACCCTAATTAGGGTTTCCTCCTTGAGGTTGCTTGCCGCCCAAGCAAACTAGGCAAAACCCTAATTTCCTTAGCTTCCATCATGAACCATTGAAAGGATGGAGAAGCTTGGGCGCCGGCCAAGTTAAGGAGGAAAAGGGAGGAAAGGTTTTGCCGGCCATCATTGGGAAGAAGATGAAGAGAAGCCTCCTTCATGTTGCCGCCCAACCGTCGGAGAAGCCTCCTTCATCCGACGGTTCTAGGGTTTTAATCCCAACCGTCGGATCTAGAGATTTAATCTCAACCGTCGGTTCTAGGATTTTAATCCAACCGTCGGATCTAGAGATTTAATCTCCACCGTCGGTTCTAGGGATTTAATCCCAACCGTCGGATCTAGAGATTTGTTTTCCATCATTGATCTAGACTTCATGAGGTTTATATAAGGCTACGATAGGGACCATGAGGAGGAGTTGGGTCTTGGCCACCCGATGGATCGAAACCACACAAACTCGATCCATCAATGATGTTCCATTCCACTAGAGGATCATCATTGAACTACCTCACCAACCCCCATAAATCAATATGGGCTCCATATATTATTTGTACATTTATCTCCCCGTGTTTAAGATATCGAATGTCGAATCGATTGATTTACTGACCATCAATTAATTAACATCTAATTCCTCGAGTAGTACCACTCAACCTTATCATCATGTTGACTAAGTCAACCAGCTGGGTTTACATGATAAACCTTATGAGCTCCTCAAGGGGACATCATCAACCTAATATATAGGACACGGATTCCTCCTATAATCAACGGCACACCATGTAAATAATATCATTTCCCAACTTACCAGGCATATTGATTTAATCCATAGAAATCTCACCCTCTAGTAAATCAAAGAAATAAATACTAAGTACATGTGCCCGTTATTATATCGGGATTAAGAGCATGTACAACATAATATCCGAGGTCCGATTCAATTATGTAGTCAGCAATAAATTGAATCACCTCTATGTCGGTCCTGCTCAATACACCTAAGTGTACTAGTGTAACTCTATGTTCAAGATAAAACAATACCAAGCTACACTACAACCATGCCAATGGTTTGTCCAAGACCATCTTGGTTGTGAGCCTCTACTTATACTCTACAAGGGACTGATAACATGATCTTCTGTGCCATCACCCAAGCACCATGTTATCTACAATGTAAAGTATTAGACAATATGCACAACATATAATAAATATAAAAGTGCAAACAATGATCATGTGATTCTTATTTCAAAATAAAGATGTTCATACTAAGGAGCTAGGCTTTCAGTATACATCCCAACAGTTTCATCAAATTGAGCATTGGAGGAATCCTCAATCCCTTGGGTTCTCTTATTGTAGACTCTATACCCTCTACTTGTGGATGAGTATCCAACTAGGATTCCCTCATCCGCTTTGGATTCAAATTTTCCTAAGTTATCTTTGGTGTTTAGAATATAAACTTTACATCCAAAGACTTTGAAATAATGAATTATGGGAATAGTCCCATTCTATAATTCAAATGGTGTCTTTCCTAAAAACCTATGGATTTGAACCCTATTTTGGATATAGCAAGCGGTATTAACCGCTTCCGCCCACAAGTAGCTAGGTAGAGAATATGCATTAAGCATAGTCCTAGCCGCCTCTTGTAGGGCACGATTTCTCCTTTCCACCACCCCATTTTGTTGGGGTGTTCTAGGACAAGAGAACTCATGCTTGTACCCTTGCTCTAAACAAAATTGTGAAAATTTAGAATTCTCAAATTCACCACCATGATCACTACGGATCCGATTGATTTTGAGACTCTTTTTATTTTCAACCCTTTTACTAAATCCTATGATTATTTCTAAGGTATCATCCTTATGTTTCATAAAATAAACCCAAGTATACCTAGAAAAATCATCTACTATGACTAAACAATATTTGTTACCATTTAAAGAAGGAGTACTATGGCAATCAAATAAGTCAAGATGCAATAGTTCTAATGGTAAGGAAGTATTAGTTAAGGTTTTACCTTTGTGTGATACTTTTATTTGTTTTCCTTCTTGGCATGCATCACACATTTTGTTCTTGACATACTTGATCTTTGGTAGCCCTTTGACCAACTCCATCTTGGCTACCTTTGCTATGTTTTTCATGTTGATGTGCCCCAATCTCCTATGCCATAGCCAACTCTCTTCTTCTTTTGCAACAAGACACTTAGTAGAAATGTTAGAAGCATATGAAAGATCAACATAATAGATATTTGATTTCCTATATCCAACTAACATACAATCATTTAATTCCTTGTGTCTAATCATGCATTTAGAGGATTCAAAAGAGACATGATAGTTTGCATCACAAAGTTGACTAACACTTAATAAATTAAATTTCATATTTTCAACTAGTAAAACTTTGTGAATGACAATTTTGGGGGATACCTCAATTGTACCTCTACATAATATCTTGAGTTTTCCACTATTTCCAAAAGACACCGCTCCCTTCTTCACATACTTAATTGTGGAGAATTTGCTCACATCCCCGGTCATATGTGTTGAGCAACCGCTATCCACAATCCACATACCTTGCTCTCCTACCTAAATCACATGAAAAACACAAGCTTTTGGTACCCAAACATTAGGACCGGTAACATTAAGTAAAAACTTCTTAGGTACCCATGCTTTCTTGACCTTACCCTTAATGGTTGCTTTCCTATTAATCAATGAAATATAAGCAACTTCTTTTTCCTTTGACTTATATCCTAAACCGGCCTTGTTGTAAATGGCTCTTTGTCGACTAAGGATCATATCAAGATATTTTTGAGCCATTTGAAAATTTCTCTAAACATGCTTTTAATTCACTAACCTCATCCTTAAGTTTGTCATTTTCTTCCTTAAGCATGCAAGAATCAACATGTGAAGGTTTTTCATTCCTAATGGCCTTTAGTCCTACCTTCATGCTCTTAACCTTAGATTTAGACTTATCGAGAGCCTCTTTAAGATAAGCAATTGATTTATAAAGAAGCTTAACTTTGGGAGAGTTCATTACTTCATTGTCACTAGATGACGATTCATCACTTGAAGAGTCTTCTTGGCTTGATGTACCGGAGTCATCTCCTAGGGCCATGAGTGCCACATGGCGTGTGATGTGGCAAAGCTCATCATCGGAGGAGGAGTCTTCAACACTTGGTGTGTCCCATGTGGTTTGAGCCATCATGGCCTCCTTCTTCTTCTTCTCTTTCTTGTCCTTCTTTTTCTTTTCTTTTTCTTCCTTCTTCTTTAGCTCCGGGCAATTTGGCTTTATGTGCCCCTTCTTATTGCAAGCATGGCAAATCACATTATTGTTAAAATTTGAATTACCACTAATTTTACCTCTTGAAGAATGGGACCCCTTCCTTGCTTCTCTATTCTTGAACTCCTTTGATTTTCTAAGGAACTTCTTGACAAAATGGGACATCTCACTAGATGAGTCTCCATCACTACTTGAGTCATGCTCCGATTTGGATGATGATGATACTTCTTTCCTTTCTTTCTTCTTCTTTTCCTTCTTTTCAACAAATAGAGCTAAACCCTTTTCCTTAGAGGACATGTTAGTTTGCTCATGTAATTCAAACTCACAAAATAGTTCATCAATTTTAATTTGAGAAAGATCCCTAGTTACTTTAATAGCATCAACTATAGAAGTCCATAGAGAATTTCTAGGAAATGCTTGAAGTATGTATCTTACCAAATCCTGGTTGTCAACTCGCTCACCTATGATGTGGAGTCCATTCACAATCTCCTTGAACCTTCCATGCATTTGGCTTACGGTTTCATGCATCTTCATTTGGAAGGCTTGAAGTGTTGGGTTTTCGGCACCGCGGCGTGTGTGTGTTCGATCATGTTTCGTAAACATGAACACAGCGGAAGCAATAAAATAATAAATCTACATTTATTACAACACACACAACACACGCATGCATATTACAACAAGTGTATACATAACCGTAAATTTAAATTTGCAATAAAAGGAAATTTATCTACGTTATACCTTTCGTATGACGTGTAGCGGGAACGACATCAACCGGAACGATCCTCGCTAGAATCGTCTCTATCCGTATCCACGTCGAGTTCCTCGGGATGACTTCGCTAAGCCATGAGCTTCGTCTTCGTACGGGTTACTAGCCTCGTGTTGAAGACGACGTGATCGAGAGATGATCACGATCCGAATCCAAATTCGGATCCTAATACGAGTTCTCCAAACTCGCTTCTCCGGAGAGGTATTCATCAACCAATTGACGAATCCTTCGTCCTCCACCTCAGAGGATTACCGGAGATCGAATCCCCGGTAAGTTAGCCGCTGTCGGAGCTCTAACCGTCGTCCAAACGACGCTCCGACGAGAGGAGAAGAAGCTGTCCAGAAAACTGGACAGCTTGGTGGAGGAGTAGGCGCCGGCCAAAACAAGGAAGCCAAGTGCTCACCTTTTCACCGAAGCCTAGGAAGATCACCGGAGGGTCGTCGGAGGATCACCGGCTGAAGCTTGGACGCCGGCAAGGAGCTAGACGGCAGCACAACAAGCTGGGTAGCAATGGAGGTTGGGCGGCACAACTAGGTTGGGCGGCAACTCCAAGCTAGGGTTTTGGATTAGGGCTTAATTATCCATTAAGCCCTCTTTTATAGAGAACTAATTCTCTTAATGGTTATTGGATCATAACCATTAGGCCCGTTAACTCGCTCCATTAAGATAAGTTAAAATAAACCAAACCATGATGGTTTATTTTAAGTTAAAACGAACCGAACCAACTTTTGGTTCATTCGTTTAAAATAAACCAAACCCTTTGGTTTATTCTCCTCCATTGGATTAGAACCAAACCATTTTGGTTCATCCATTATGTCTTCATAAGACACGGCCCATCCACGCTTCCATTGCGACTGAAACGATTTCATGTTCGCTTTATGTTTGGTCCAACCAAACTTAGTTTCTCTCGGTCTAAGAATCCCATTCTCAAGCTCGTTTTAAATCCTTCGGATTACGCTCATTGTGCGTGTGACCAAATAGGTTCTCGGTTTATGTTGGTCGTCTATAATTAACCATTAATTATAGAACGATCATGAGTGGCACCTAGTAGTACATCATGATCCCCAATTAACCGAAAAGATCAACGGTTGATCCAGAACTATTTCTGAAACCCTTCAGCAGCTCGAATGATTCGTGCCCCATTGCCTTCACTCATCTTATACCCACTTGGTTCAGGACATGGTCTATAGTGTCAGTCCCCACTAGGCTGACTACGTCACACCTAGCCCAAGTATCATTTCCTCATCCTCACAGTTCTAGTTACTCCACATGTATCGAAGAGTACCTTACTCTAAACATGTAATGCTTTGGCCAAAGACTTTAGTAACAATCCGACGAGAGGCCATGGGTATACATCTCCTCGCAAGGAGTGGTGAATCCTTTATAGGCTATTCAAACACCTTCGATCACTTCGACTTATACCCAATCATCCCGGGTCCACATCTCCTTAGAGATGTTTGCTTAAGATGTCAAAGCATAAGTCTCCATGATCGAGATGACTTGAATACGCGAAAGTCGAAGGAACATCGCACTTAAGCCCACAGTAAGAACTTCATTGACATATCTATATATCACGAGAACCATATGAAGTCTTACGGTGGTCACTCAATGAACTAGTTACCATAACTAGCATCCACGATTAACTCGGACATCACATGTCTCGGCCGGTGAGAATCGGTGCTTGGATACACCAAGGTATACCTCGTGCTAGTCTCGCGAATTGATGGTGTCCAAATCCATCAATTCATCGACTAGGGATAATTCCGATACATCACAATTACACATGTAGAGATACTCACTAGTTGTGATCCAATCACAAATTCTCTCATGCTGTGAATCGTATAGTGGACATTCAGTAAATGAGTTTAAGATCCAATCAAATACATGAAACATGTATACTCAAATAGTGAATCTTCATTTATCATATAAATGATTCATACATAAGGCGATTGCCTTATGACATCTCTCATATATTAATAACAGACTCCCACTTGGCCTAATACCAATCGCTACGGTATCCAATACCATAAGCTCTAACATGACCCTTAAACTTATTTTGAGGTAATGCTTTAGTCAAAGGATCTGCTAAGTTCCTTTCAGTGGGAATTTTCTCGATTTGTATTTCGTTCCTACTGATGATCTCTCTGATAAGATGATAGCGGCGAAGCACATGTTTGGATCATTGATGAGACCACATCAAGTTCAAAGATGAACTTCTTGTTCCAAACCGCTTCCTTTGCTGCTTCCAAAGCTGCAATGTATTCTGCCTTAGTGGCAGAATCCGCTATAGTGTCAAGCTTGGAACCTTTCCAACTTATTGCGCCTCCATTCTAGGTGAATACATACCCAGACTGAGACATGGAATCATCCTTGTCTGTCTGGAGCTGGCATCCGTATACCCATGTATCACCATGTACCCTTCTCCATATATTAGAAACACATCCTTAGTTCTTCTTAAGTACTTAAGGAT
This sequence comes from Wurfbainia villosa, assembly GCA_025175895.1. Taxonomy (NCBI): domain Eukaryota; kingdom Viridiplantae; phylum Streptophyta; class Magnoliopsida; order Zingiberales; family Zingiberaceae; genus Wurfbainia; species Wurfbainia villosa. The sequence goes on along the minus strand of CM045994.1, from coordinate 65,974,466 downwards.
CGTCTTAACAGCCACCCAATGATCCATTCCTGGATCAGACTGGTATCTGCTCGTGACATTCAGAGCATACGATACATCGGGCCTTGTACATAACATAGCATACATGATAGATCCTATTGCGGATGCATAGGGAATCTTACTCATGCAAATCCTCTCGTCTTCTGTGCGCGGACACATAGACTTCGAAAGGTGTACCCCATGCCTGATGGGTATGAAACCTTTCTTGGATTCCGACATGCTAAACCTCTTTAGCACTCGGTCTATATATGTAGACTGCGAAAGACCAAGCAACCGTTTCGATCTATCTCTATAGATCTTAATCCCAAGGATGTAGATTGCTTCTCCCAGGTCTTTCATGGAGAATGTCTTGGATAACCAAACCTTAACTGACTGTAAGATTAAAACATCGTTTCCTATAAGTAATATGTCATCGACATACAATACTAGGAACACGACTGCACTCCCACTAACCTTCTTGTACACACAAGGTTCGTCTGGATTTTATGAGAAATCAAACTTTTTGATGGTCTCATCAAAACGGATATTCCAGCTCCTGGATGCTTGCTTCAGTCCATAAATGGACCGTCGCAATTTGCATACCTTGGTTTTATCAACCGATGTGAAACCCTCAGGCTGTATCATATACACGTCCTCGAGCAGGTTTCCATTAAGGAAAACTGTTTTCACATCCATCTGCCATATCTCATAATCATAATGAGCCGCTATGGCCAGGAGCATCCGAATGGATTTAAGCATTGCTACAGGCAAATAGGTTTCGTCATTATCAACACCTTGCTTTTGACGATATCCTTTCGCCACCAATCTAGCCTTATAGGTAATCACATTACCATCCATGTCGGTTTTCTTCTTGAAAACCCACTTGCACCCTATGGGCTTTATGCCTTCAGGTGGGTCAACCAAGTTCCAAACTTGGTTCTCATACATGGAATCCATTTCCGACTTCATGGCACCAAGCCACTTATCCCTTTCTGAACTTGTCAGCACTTCTTCATAACTGGTAGGCTCCTCATCATCAATGAGTAACACGTCGTTCGATTCACTTACGAGAAATCCATATCTCTCAAGAATATTGCGTGTTCTACCAGATCTACGAAGATGTGGTGTTACAATAGGTCCAGCCGATTGCTCATCACTATGAGTTGTCGGCTGTTGTGCTTCACCAGGTATCTCATCAATGTCTATTTGAGTCTCTCGAGCCTCCTCAAGCTCGACGACACTCCCACTGTTTTCTTACAAGAGAAACTCTTTCTTTAGAAACACAGCATGCCTTGAAACAAACACCTTTTGTTCCACAGGATGATAGAATTGGTAACCCCTTGTTTCCTTAGGGTATCCAATAAATAGACATTTATCAGACTTAGCATCCAGTTTGTATGATACAGTCCGCTTCACATAAGCAGGACAACCCCATATCTTCAAGTAAGATACATGAGGTTTCTTACTATTCCATATCTCATATGGAGTAGTTGAGACTACCTTAGTAGGCATTACATTTAACAAGTAAGCGGTTATGCGAAGTGCATAACCCCAAAAGGACTTGGGAAGAGTTGCATGATTCATCATTGACCTGACCATGTCCAACAAGGTCCGGTTACGCCTCTCAGATACACCATTATGCTGTGGTGTATAGGGCGGAGTCCATTGAGACAATATACCATTGTCTCTTAGGTAATCAAGAAACTCCTGACTCAAGTATTCACCACCTCGATCCGATCGAAGTATTTTAATACTCTTGTCATGTTGTTTCTCTACTTCATTTCTGAATTCTTTGAACCTTTCAAAGGCTTCAGACTTGTATTTCATCAAGAACACATACCCAAACCGTGAGTGATCATCGGTGAAGGTAATGAAGTAGCTATAGCCTCCTAATGCTTGAGTTGACATAGGTCCACATACATCAGTATGTATTAGATCTAGTAACTCTCCCACTCGTTCACCTTTTCCAGTAAAAGGTAACTTAGTCATTTTTCCTTTTAAGCATGATTCGCATCTATCGTATGAATCCAATTCAAACGATTCCAGAATTCCACATCGGTGTAATTCGGACATGCGTTTCTTGCTTATATGGCCAAGACAACAATGCCACATATAGGAGTCTATTTGATTATCCTTTCAAGCACACTTGTTGCTCGCTTCGATATTGCAAATGTCACTGGATACGTCCAACGTATAAACACCATTGCTTAAAGTTCCAGTCCTATAAAGAACCCCATTCAAAGTTATGTAACAACAATTGTTACTAAACGTCAAATGGAAACCATTTCTATTTAAACAAGAAATAGAAATGATGTTCTTTATCAATGAAGGAATATAAAAGCAATTGTCCAGTTCTAAGACAAGTTCTGCAGGGAGTTTCAACAAATACGCTCCGATGGCGAGGGCAGCAACCTTTGCTCCATTCCCAACACGTAAATTTGACTTTCCCTTGACGAGTCTTCTTCTATTTCTTAGCCCATGTATGTCATTACATATATGTGAGCCACACCCAGTATCCAATACCCAAGTGTCTAAGGAAATAGAATGACAATCAATAAAGAAGATTTCTGAAGAAGATGGGGCATCCGATGCCTTATCCTTCTTCACAGACTCAAGATAAATCTTGCAATTTCTTCGCCAATGGCCCTCCTTGCCATAATGATGGCAAGTGCCCTTTTGAGCTGGTTCTGCCTTTTTAGCCTTTTTCTTCTTCCCCTTCTGTTGTTCCTTTGACTCCCTCTTAGAACCTTTCTTCGAGGAATCAACTAACAACACCGTCCCCTACTCATGCTTCTCAGAAGGCTCCATAGTCTTCAGCATGTTGAGCAGTACCACAGATGAACCTCCTTGCATCTCAGAGGTGAAGAGGAGCTTGGAGACTTCGAACCTTTCGAATCTCACTTGCTTATCAAACAACTCATAAAGATGAAGGACTACGATATGAGCATCCATATGCTCATGTTGCTTTCGTAGCTTGGGTTCCATCGCGGCTAGCATGATGCAACTCATTTGTTCAGAATCACTCACATGTTTCTAATAGACCAACAATTGGTCCAGAGTTGTATTGTCACTAGAACGGGCGGGAAGAGGCGCTTCGAGGACATTTGCAAGCTTTTCAACCTTGAGAACAATTCTCAAGTTTCTAAGCCAGTCCAAGAAGTTTGGCCCAGTCAATTTATTCGAATCCAAAATGGAACGCAAATTCATAGACATCATGATCAATCTTAGAAATACAAAACGAGCATATATGAGAAAGATGATTTTGAAATGCATCATTATACATTCATAAATCCCATTCATTTTTCGAATTTCGAAAACCCCAAAATCACTTCGGGAGATCGTAGGTCCATCTCCGAATGGGCTGATATCCATCATAGTTATGAACAACCTTGGAGAGAGTCCAACAAGCCATTCATAACTATTACGGTAGGTATCATCTATACCGATTGCATATCACGTATATGCAACTATCACAATGTGCTATCAACTAATTGAATGTTCACACATACATCAGGTTGTTAACACATTAACAAGTATGCATCATATGCATAGCACCCAACTTCACCTCCCTTTACATCGACCTTGGAGAGAGTCCAACAAGCCGATGCTCCAGGTTAAAGCTAACCCATTAATCGGGACATAGTTTTAATATGGTTAGAGCGCATTCAACCAATTAGCCCAGCTTGGAGAGAGTCCAACAACCAAAGCTAACGATTGACCTCTGACTCTTACCATATTAGTATTAAACTATTCCATGGTTTGAACATGTTCGGGTTCGAGCAGAGCTTGGAGAGAGTCCAACAACCCAAACAAGAAACGGAACTCTGATTCTAACCATATTAATGGAAGGTGTAGTCTTTAATATTGTTTAAGGGTTTTTTATGTCTCATCCTCTTTGCATGCAAATAACTATTATCTACATGGCATACATCTACATGTCACGACACGCATGACATAATGTTATGCATCTAATGCAATTACATGGCATACAATTATGTCATGTATATAATTTTTTTATATGTCATAACTATTTATGGAAATAAAATATGTTTAAGATTTGATTCTCCAAATCAAATCATAATTAAATTAGGAAACAAATTTCCAAATCTAATCACATATTTTATTCATGGAATTATTTGATTAAGGAAAATCTATTTAGGAAACCAATTTCCTAAATCATCAAAACTACTTATGGAAATAAAATATTTTAAGATTTGCAAATCAAATCATGATTAAATTAGGAAATAAATTTCCAGAATCTAATCAAATATTTTATTTATGGAAAATATCAATTTCCATAAATACTTCCAACTTTCCAAAAGTGGAAGATTTCCATAAATACTTCTAGACTTTCCAAAATTGAAAAATTTCCATAAATACTTCTAAATTTACAAAATTAGAAAATTTCCAGAAATACATTATGACTATCGCAAAACCATTTTTACGATTATGTCGAAACACAACCTGGGCTCTGATACCACTGTTGGGTTTCCGGCACCGCGGCGTGTGTGTGTTCGATCATGTTTCATAAACATGAACACAGCGGAAGCAATAAAATAATAAATCTACATTTATAACAACACACACAACACACGCATGCATATTACAACAAGTGTAGACATAACCGTAAATTTAAATTTGCAATAAAAGGAAATTTATCTACGTTATACCTTTCGTATGACGTGTAGCGGGAACGGCATCAATCGGAACGATCCTCGCTAGAATCGTCTCTATCCGTATCCACGCCGAGTTCCTCGGGATGACTTCGCTAAGCCATGAGCTTCGTCTTCGTACGGGTTACTAGCCTCGTGTTGAAGACGACGTGATCGAGAGATGATCACGATCCGAATCCAAATTCGGATCCTAATACGAGTTCTCCAAACTCGCTTCTCCGGAGAGGTATTCGTCAACCAATTGACGAATCCTTCGTCCTCCACCTCAGAGGATTACCGGAGATCGAATCCCCGGTAAGTTAGCCGCTGTCGGAGCTCTAACCGTCGTCCAAACGACGCTCCGACGAGAGGAGAAGAAGCTGTCCAGAAAACTGGACAGCTTGGTGGAGGAGTAGGCGCCGGCCAAAACAAGGAAGCCAAGTGCTCACCTTTTCACCGAAGCCTAGGAAGATCATCGGAGGTTCGCCGGAGGATCACCGGCTGAAGCTTGGATGCCGGCAAGGAGCTAGACGGCAGCACAACAAGCTGGGCGGCAATGGAGGTTGGGCGGCACAACTAGGTTGGGCAGCACAACTAGGTTGGGCGGCAACTCCAAGCTAGGGTTTTGGATTAGGGCTTAATTATCCATTAAGCCCTCTTTTATAGAGAACTAATTCTCTTAATGGTTATTAGATCATAACCATTAGGCCCGTTAACCCGCTCCATTAAGATAAGTTAAAATAAACCAAACCATGATGGTTTATTTTAAGTTAAAACGAACCGAACCAACTTTTGGTTCATTCGTTTAAAATAAACCAAACCCTTTGGTTTATTCTCCTCCATTGGATTAGAACCAAACCATTTTGGTTCATCCATTATGTCTTCATAAGACACGGCCCATCCACGCTTCCATTGCGACTGAAACGATTTCATGCTCGCTTTATGTTTGGTCAAACCAAACCTAGTTTCTCTCGGTCTGAGAATCCCATTCTCAAGCTCGTTTTAAATCCTTCGGATTACGCTCGTTGTGCGTGTGACCAAATAGGTTCTCGGTTTATGTTGGTCGTCTATAATTAACCATTAATTATAGAACGATCATGAGTGGCACCTAGTAGTACATCATAATCCCCAATTAACCGAAAAGATCAACGGTTGATCCAGAACTATTTCTGAAACCCTTCAGCAGCTCGAATGATTCGTGCCCCATTCCCTTCACTCATCTTATACCCACTTGGTTCAGGACATGGTCTATAGTGTCAGTCCCCACTAGGCTGACTACATCACACCTAGCCCAAGTATCATTTCCTCGTCCTACGGATTCTAGTTACTCCACATGTATCGAAGAGTACCTTACTCTAAACATGTAATGCTTTGGCCAAAGACTTTAGTAACAATCCGACGAGAGGCCATGGGTATACATCTCCTCGCAAGGAGTGGTGAATTCTTTATAGGCTATTCAAACACCTTCGATCACTTCGACTTATACCCAATCATCTCGGGTTCACATCTCCTTAGAGATGTTTGCTTAAGATGTCAAAGCATAAGTTTCCATGATCAAGATGACTTGAATACCGCAAGTTAAAGGAACATCGCACTTAAGCTACAGTAAGAACTTCATTGACATATCTATATATGCAGAGAACCATATGAAGTCTTACGGCTGGTCACTCCAATGAGCTAGTTACCATAACTAGCATCCACGATTAACTCCGGACATAACAATGTCTCCAGCCAGTGAGAATCAGCTGCTTGGATACACCAAGGAGTATACCTCGTGCTAGTCTCGACAGAATTGATGGTGTCCAACTCCATCAATTCATTGACTAGGGATAATTCCGATACATCACAATTACACATGTAGAGATACTCACTAGTTGTGATCCAATCACAAATTCTCTCATGCTGTGAATTGTATCGTGGATATTCAGTAAATGAGTTTAAGATCCAATTAAATACATGAAACATGTATACTCAAATAGTGAATCTTCATTTATCATATAAATGATTCATACATAAGGCGATTGCCTTAGGACATCTCTCATATATTTATAACATGAAGTTGTCCAATTAGTAAGTCCTTCTTGGCCCTCTTTGACTCCTTGGATCCTTCATTTAGCTCAATGAGCTTTTCCCATAACTCCTTGGCGGATTCGAAAGGCCCCATCTTGTTGAGTTGCTCCATTATAATGCCGCATTGGATGGTGAGTACGACCTTTGCATTTGACTCGAACCGCCTATTCATTTCCCTTGTCCAATCCTTGCTTGGAATAGGGTCTCCATGTTCATCCACCGGTTCCTCAAAGCCATCTACAATGCTATGCCAAATTTTAATATTACTCATTAGATAATATTTCATCCTACCTTTCCAATACGCAAAATGACTCCCATCGAAGAGCGGTGGCTTGGCGGTGCTATATCCCTCTTGAAGAGCCATTGATACCTTGGTTGATGGTGAAATCTTCCAAGTTATCCGTGCTCTGATACCACTTGTTGGGATCTCTGTAATGGCTAGAGGGGGGATGATTAGCCTTTCTTCGTTTCTACAAATACGTTAGCGGAAGCAATACAAATACAAATAAGAATACGGATAAGAAAACAATGAAAGCAATGCTAACACCCGATGTACGTGCTTCGGAGATGACGCTCCTACTCCACGGCAATCCGTAAGGTGGATTAGCCCTAGCTAATCTTCACTAAAACCTCCTTTGGATGAACCAAGGTGGAGAAACCTTGTCTTACAATGCTCTCCTCTTCTTTACAATGATGGAAGATTAAAATCTAGAGAAGAGGAGGTTTAGAATCACTAAAGCACTTGGGAAAGCTTGGTGAGCACGAGGGTGTAGCTAGGAATGAGAGCACTAGCTTAACCAAGCTCCCTAAGGCCCCTTCTTATAAAAGAGGGTCTATTTTTCCCGTTGGGCTCTGATCAGTCGACTGATGCTTACCATCAGTCGACTACCGTCGAAGCCAACGGCTTCTGAATCAGCAGATCCGCGGAGATACATAGCCGCAATTTCCAACGGCCAAGTGATCAGTCGACTGATCCCTCCATCAGTCGACTGATGGAGTGATCAGTCGAGTGATCGTAGGCCGCAATCGAGTGCGACTACACTTTGTGCTCGTTTTTGCGCGATCATCGGTCGGCCGGTTGGCGGATCGGACTATCGATTGATTGCCAGCGCGATCGTGATGGTCGTGGTTTCCTACGACTCGATCGAACTGACGGTCGGTGATACATCGTATCAGTCGACTGATACTCATCAAGTATGAGTAATTCACACTTGATTTTACACCCTAGACCTAGACTCAACCTTCTAGCTCCTCATTAAGCCTTGTGCCTCCAGGATCCCTCCGAGTCCGTGACTTGTTCATCCTTTGCACTTTGCTTCCAAGAGCTTCCTTCGGTTTCGTCATGTCTTGGGTTGCCAAATGCTTGGACTTTATGCTGCCAAGACTACAAGCTTGGACTTACGCTACCAAGACTTTACTTTGGACTTCTTTTGCCAAGGTTCACTTGGACTTTACGCTGCCAAGACTACAAGCTTGGTCTTACGCTGCCAAGTCCATCCCTTGGACTTCCCTTGCCAAGATCATACTTGGTCTTCCTTTGCCAAGGTCTTCATCCTTGGATTTCTTTGTCACTTAAACATGTTCTCAATTAGATCACAAAGCATTGCCTAACTTAGATGATTATCCAAACATCAAAACATATAAATGCTTGGAGCATTGTTGCACCAACAGAGATGACTTGAAGCCAAGCCAAGGAAGCAGACTTCGAGAGCAAGAGATGCGAAGGAGCATTGAAGAGCCATGCGCTTGATGCTGTCGAGGAGCGTGGCCGCGAATGAAGAGAGCTTCGGTGAGGGTCTTCAAGTGAGATGAGAGAATGAGTGAATTGTAAGTAGGTTATTAGGTGAACTTGGCCGAATGGCAAAGTGTCGGAGGCTCGACCACAAGGGTTGAGAATTACCCAACCGTCGGACGCTCAAATGGATGTTAAGTTTGAGGTTTACCAGGCATCAGTAGACTTCCATGACATGGCAGTCGACTGCTCCAAGTCTATTGTCAATCGACTAGTGTGTTGCTGATGAATCAAGTCGACATCAGTCGACTGCTTAAGGGAAGCAGTCGACTGATCGCACTGTGCACGGGCATAGAAGCGAGTCGGCACTCAACTAAAGTGGACATCAGTCGACTGATGATACCATCAGTCGACTGATAATCTGACTGTTGGAGAAAGCGGTCGTGGATCTCACAAATCCGGGCTGGTCAGAAGCCGTTAGAGTCGACATCAGTCGACTGATGAAAGCATCAGTCGACCGATAGTGTCCAACGGGAATATTTGCTTCCTCTCTATAAAAAGAGAGGGTTGGGGCTTTTAGAGGGTTAATGCTTATGCTCTAAGTGATCATCTAAGTGCCCCCACAAAGCTCAAACTCCTTCTTCTAGTTTTCTTTTACATCTATTGTAAAAGAAGGAGTGTTCTCATTGTTATAAAGGTTTACCTCCACCTTGCTTGGGCTAAAGGGAGAGACCAATAGTGGATTGGTTTCGGAGTGATTCACCGGAGACGAATCGGACCGTGGATTAGCGGTGAGGCCGTGAACCACATTATATCGTGTGTTAGCATTGATTTTGTTTTTGCTTATTGTTATTGCTTGTTTAATTTTGTTTCCGTTGCGCTAATTATATTTTTAGACAAGCAATTCCATTCATACAACGAAAGAGGGTTATTCACCCCCCTCTAGCCGGCTATCGATGTTCCTACAAGTGGTATCAGAGCCAAGGAAGCTTGTCGAGGACTAACTGTTGGGAGTATGGGGAATACAATCAAAGTCCCACATTGGTAAGACATGGAAAAGATCATGTGCTTATAAGAAAAAAGATATCTCCATTGGTATGAGGCCTTTTGGGTAAAGCCCAAAAATAAAACCATGAGGGCTTAGACCCAAAGTGGACAATATCATGCCATTGTGGAAATATGTGGAGCTTATAAGCACTAACAATTGGTATCAGAGCCATGGTCCATGTCAAGCCATGAACCTCGAACGAAGGAAGTTGAGCTCCCACGTCCGGATCAAGAGAACCAGACATCAGGAAGGAAGTCTAGTTGGGTCGGGGGGACCGAACAACTGACAGGAAGTCCTGGTGGGTTGAAGATCGGACATCAAGCAGAGAAAATCCTTCGAGGAGGGATAGGCTTGAGGGGGGGCCCAATGTGGTCCTTCGTTTGAGGGGGGGATTGTTGGGAGTATGGGGAATACAATCAAAGTCCCACATTGGTAAGACATGGAAAAGATCATGTGCTTATAAGAAAAAAGATATCTCCATTGGTATGAGGCCTTTTGGGTAAAGCCCAAAAATAAAACCATGAGGGCTTAGACCCAAAGTGGACAATATCATGCCATTGTGGAAATATGTGGAGCTTATAAGCACTAACACTAACCGCCGCAACAAGCACTACATCAAGGATGGTCGGCTCTAACATTCACCCACCGAAGTTTGAAGAGGAATTTGCATGGTGGAAGAAATGCATGGAGGTATTCTTTGAAACCGACTTTGAAATTCTATTAATAATGAAAAATGGTTTCGAGATACCTAGGGATGAAGATGGGGAGCAAATTGAGAAGACAAGATGAACAAAGAGACAAAGAGAGGAGTACTTGGGGAATTTGAAGGACAATCATCACTTGTACAACGTACTCCCCCAACAAGAGATCAACTGAATTAGAGAGTGCGCAAGCGCCAAGGAAATGTGGGAGAAACTCATAGAACTCCATGAAGGCACTTCTGAGGCCAAGCTTGCAAGGAGAGACCTTCTTCGCTCCCAACTAATAAATATCAAACTTGAAAAGGGAGAAAAGGTAACCTCATTACATTCTTGGTTTAAAGAAATTTTAATTGGACTAACAAGTGTAGGACAAAAGCTATCAAATCGTAACAAGTGTAGGACAAAAGCTATAGATGTCTTTCCCCAGTCCTCGAAATAGAGCTCAATGGTGGACTCCTTCTACATCTCCAAAAATTTAGAAGTTAGCACCTTGGAGGAGTTCTTCTCAACCATGGAGCTCCATGAAACAAGGCTTGAAGGAATAAGTGAAGAATCAAGTATCAAGCCATCAAAAGGAGTAGCCTTAGTATCCAACAAGGGGAAGAAGAAGAAGATAGAGACTCCCTCCTCATCCGATGAAGCATCCTCATCATTTTCCATGAATAGCCATGAAGATGCTTATATGGTAAGGAAGGTAAGGCGTGCCTTAAGAAATTTAAAATTTAACAAATCTTATGATAGGAGAAGACACAAGAGGAAGATCAAATGCTACAATTGCCAAGGAGAGGGGCAGATAAGAGAAGATTGTCCTCTTTTGAACAAGAGCAAAGAAGAGAGGAAGAAGAAAGAAGAAAAGAAGGGGAGCAAGAAGAAGGAAGAAGAGAAGAAGGTCAAAGAAAAGGGGAAGGCCAAAGCACTAAAAACAAAGACATGGGATGATCCTTCTTCTTCATCATCGGAAGAAGAACATGTCTACTCAAACCTTGCCCTAATGGCATTTGACGATTTGGACACCTCCTCCACCGAGCAAGAAAAATCAAGCACAAGTGAGGAGAGCTCTAGTGAAGGGGGAGTTTCATCCTCATCCTCATCGGAATCCGAGGAAGAAGACATGGAAACTATGGTAACGAATCTCTCACCTAAAAAAAATTGTTTCTATGATTTCTAGCTTAACTAGGGATTTATTTAGGGCCAAAAAGAAAAATAAGAGCATGCTAGATCAAATTAAGGCCTTAGAAAATAAATTAGAACAAGCAGGCTTAAATATTAATGATAATATTTCTTCTAGTCATGATGATGCATGCTCACATGATAATTATATGCCTTTGGATGTTAATGATGCATGCATTGAGGAAAATAGGGCTTTAAAGGAAAAGGTAGACCATTTGACTAAAGCCCTAGAAAAATTTAAAATAGGGTCCAATACCTTGAACATGATCATAGGGAGCCCAAGGGCAAGCTTTAATAAGAAAGACCTAGGTTATAAGGGAAAGACAAATGAAAAGGCCTATAAATGTTTGATTGCTAGGGGTCAAAGCAAAAATAAGACAATTGCGAGAAAATGAATCCCTAAGGAATATTTAGTGAACCCTATAGGAAATAACTTGTATTGAGTTCCTAAATCCATCCTTAGGGGTTAGAAAAACCCTATGTTAGTCAACCATAAGGATTTTACTTATATCATGTTGATTGGTTGACTTAGGATGGCGGGACTTATTTTTGAAATAGTGTTGGGTGATGATAATGCACCCATAAATAGTTTAAATCATGCTTTGGTTGATACTTGACTTATTATCATTTTATACCTAATGCATGATTACAAATTGATTGATACATTTGTTTCATGATCATAATGTGAAATCAATGTATATATACCTTTATGATCATGTGGTATGTTAGTGTGATACTTAACCATGGGTAGAAATGCATGAATTTGAAGGTTAAGTACATAAATACCTTTAGGAACATCTCACATTCACCATAAGGATAACTTTGATTGAAAAAAATAGTATGGGTGAGATGATAGGATGATACAAAAGGTCCACTAATGCCTATGGCATTTAGATGGTCATTTTAAGTATCAAAATAGCAATAATAGACCAATCATGGGGAAGGCTTATGTTTAATTAATAGACATATTGCCCAAAGATCATGGTTGGATATTTCATATGTTTTCAAAACCATTCCTTACTTTAATATCTGTGCTTTCATGTTTTGAAATAATCTAATGCAAAACTAGGGGTTAAAATTGATACAAACATGACCAAAATACTAGTTGTTTTTGAAGCTTTTGGATTTTAGGCAAATCATTAAAAATATTAGTAATTTTCTTGAAAACTCATTTTTCATGATAAAGGACTTTAAAATAAATGTGTTTTCAAAATTTCATGATTTTTTAAATTTTTTGTATTTTCTGGTACATTTTTGAAATTGGTTCGAAAAATCAGAAATTTTGATCTTTGTGTGCCAGTCGACTGGTAGTCTAAACCAATCGACTGATGTACTGTGCACGATCACAGTAACCTAATTTTATCAGGTTTTGTTTTGATTTTGTTTTGTTTTCCTCCTTAGAGTTGATACCTTGGATTATAACATTTAGATAATGTTTTTGATGGTGTCAAAGGGGGAGAATTAATAAGGTTTAAGTTAATCATGCTAAGAGGGAAAATTTAGCATGTCTTAAGGGGGAGTTGCATGTTTAAGGGGGAGCTTTTATACTCATATTTTTACTTACATGCTTTCCTTGCTTATGTTATTGTTATTTGTTTACCTAACTTAAACGGATTGCCACACATCAAAAAAGGGAAGATTGTTAGGGCAATCAACCCATGATATGGTTTTGCTTTAAGTTTGGATTATTGGATTTGATATGTGAGTTGGAGTCTTGCAGGACTTAGTAATTTGCACATGGAGTTTTGGCAGTGCCACCAACTCACAACCTCGTGCCTGAGTCGGTGAAGGAGCATTGCAGAGTCGTGCGCTTGATGCATCCGAGGGACCGTCGGACGAGATGACTTGAAGCGAAGCCAAGGAAGCAAACTTCGAGGGCAAGAGCCGCGAAGGAGCATTGCAGAGTCATGCACTTGATGCTGCCGAGGGACGTGGCCGCGAACGAAGAGAGCTTCAGCGAGGGACTTCAAGTGAGATGAGAGAATGAGTGAATTGTAAGTAGCTCATTAGGTGAACTTGGCCAAATGGCTAAGTGTCGGAGGCTCGACCACAAGGGTTGAGGTTTTACCCGACCGTCGGATGCTCAAACGGATGTTAAATTTGAGGTTTACCCGGCATCAGTCGACTGCCATGACATGGTAGTCGACTGCTCCAAGTCGATCGTCAATCGACTGGAGTGTGGCTGATGAATCAAGTCAACATCAGTCGACTTCTTAAGGGAAGCAGACGACTGATCGCACTATGCACGGGCACAGAAGCGAGTTGGCACTCAACTGAAGTCGACATCAGTCGACTGATGATACCATCAGTCGACTGATAATCCTACTGTTGAAGAAAGCAGCCGTGGATCCCACAAATCCGACCAGGTCAGAAGTCGTTGGAGTCGACATCAGTCGACTGATGAAAGCATCAGTCGACTGATAGTGTCCAACGGGAAGATTTGCTTCCTCTCTATAAAAGGAGAGGGTGGGGGCTTTTAGAGGGTTAATGCTTATGCTCTAAGTGATCATCTAAGTGCCCCACAAAGCTCAAACTCCTTCTAGTTTTCTTTCACATCTATTGTAAAAGAAGGAGTGTTCTCATTATTGTAAAGGTTTACCTCCACCTTGCTTGGGCTAAAGGGAGACACCAATAGTGGATTGGTTTCAGAGTGATTCACCGGAGACGAATCGGACCGTGGATTAGCGGCGAGGCCGTGAACCATGTTATATCGTGTGTTAGCATTAATTTTATTTTTGCTTATTGTTATTGCTTGTTTAGTTTTGTTTTCGTTGCGCTAATTATATTTGTAGACAAGCAATTCCGTTCATACGACGAAAGAGGGCTATTCACCCCCCTCTAGTCGGCCACCGACGTTCCTACAATCACTTATCTCCCAAGTGTGCCAAAAACCCAAAATGGCACACTATGACCTAAGACCTAAATTGTGTCAATTTCATCAATATATCATAATTCTCAAATGATATTGGCACATCCTAAAATCCTTTATGATATAAGATCAAACTTATTTCCAAGGTACCCATAACCTTGAAAATGACCTAAAGTGCTACCTTTACCATGGTTAGGTTAACTACCCATCCATTTAAATTTGGCACACCCTAATCCATTTAGCATGAATCGATCACGCTCCTAGGAACCCAAAACCTATTGGAGCTCCTTGGGTTTACTAGGTATTCCTTATGGATAACTTCCCTAGATACCCTCCTAATGACCCTTCTAAGCTTGGTAGCCTTGGTCATTTGGGTCTTGCCGAGGTTAACTCCAGGGGTGACTCCCCTTGTAACCTTCTTAGTGACCTCCCTAGGTTTCTTCAAAACCCTAGTCACTAGGCACACTTCATGGTTAGCCTTAGGGATTGCCCCCCTAGTAACCATGACCTTCCTAGACCTAGATTTAGTTCTATAATCAAATGGAATATTATGGTAGGTCTTCTTGGACTTAGGTTTGTGACCCAAACATTTCATGCCTTTGGATGAACCTTGTCTCCTAGGACCTAGATTTTGACCATTTGACCCTTGCATTTGATTTTGCATAATCCTAAGGGTCTTTTCAAGTTTCTCAAGCCTTGACCTCAAGGCTTGGTTCTCTAACTCCAATTTTTCTATTTTGGTGGGCCCATTATTTCCTTGAGTATTCTTGCCCTTCCTAGGCATATGTCTATCTTTCTTAGCATTAAAGCCTAAATGATCTTCTATTTTCCTAATAGTTTCCTTAGGTAGGATTCTTCTAGGGACATAGTCCCAAATTTCTCCTTAGTTCTAATATCGATATGTTTAGCCCCTAAACAATACATCCTATTTCTAGCATGCTTTTCATGTGTAATAGCAAGCATACTAAAAACATCCTTTTAAACCCAAGAACTAGAAGGTGAATTAAAATATACCTTAGGGTTTGCCTTAGAGGCTCCCCCTGCATGTGTAGCTCCTTTCTTGCCCCTTCTTCTTCCGCCTAGGGCATTGACTCCTATAATGCCCTTTTTGGTGGCACTTGAAGCACACCATGTGCTCCTTGCTCTTAGGTTGGGGATCCGACATCCTTAGTCTTTTCTTGAGGTTTTGGTGCCGACGGAGTCTTCTTAACCTTCTTAGGGCACTTGCTTTTATAGTGCCCATATTCCCTACACTCAAAACACATAATATGATTTTTATTATTAATTAAAGTGTTTAAGTTACCTAGGGTGGTGGAAGTTTGGACTTCTTTATCTTCTTGATCGGAGGTAGATGGTTCCTCATCTTCTTGCTCCGACATGGAAGATGACCTAATCTCTTCCCCCCCCCCCTCCCAATCCTAGAGGTGGAGACTTCTTCTACTTCTACCTCTTCTTCCACTGATTCGGAAGTTGACTCCCTCTCAACTTCCGACTCCTCACATTCTTGTGAGGAAGAGCTTTCTTCTTCTTATGTAGGTTTGGATTTTTCTGAAGGGAAAATCCGTGTTTCGCTTCTTCACTTTGGTCGCTTGTGCATGGCGATCCTATCACACGTCCCCAGATTAAAATTTTATTAACTAAAACTAATCCATACGGAGATGGATTACCCAAGAAACCGATTCATCATCGTGCTATTCGATTTGAGTGGTCGCTTGAACAAATTTGTTGTTCAAGCAACCTAACTCTTTTCCTCGATTAGCCGCGGAATGGATAGTATACGGATTGCCGATTTTTGTGTTTATCATCGAGGTCCATGTCAATCAATAACATACAAATACAAAAGAACAAGAATCAAAATTAAACAAGATTATACCTCTTATTTTACCTCTTGATCTTCTATTGTATTCCTATCCTCTTCTTGGATGTCATGTGGGCCACGATCTTCCAAGAATCGAAGCTTCCTAGATCACGTATCTTCTGTAGGAAATTGATCGGTGTGTATTGGCCGGCTAGAGGGGGGTGAATAGCCCTCTTTCGTTCGATGGTGGAATTTGCTCATCTACAAAGAATATTAGCGCAAGCGGAATATGAAAATACAAACAAAGAAAGACACAGCAAAGGAAACAAACAATGCTAACAAAAGAATATAATGTGGTTCACGGCTACGCCGCTAATCCACGGTCCCCGATTCGTCCTCGGTGAATCACTCTGCAACCAATCCACTATTGGTCTCTCCTTTGCACCAAGCTAGGTGGAGGTAACCCTTACAACTCAAGAACACTCCTTCTTTTACAATTGATATGAAAGAAACTAGAAGGAGTTTATCACTTGTAGAGTACTTGAATGATGGTTTGGAATATAAGCATTAGCCATCCAAAAGCCCACACCCTCTCTTTTTATAGAGAGGGTTGATTTCTTCCCGTTGGCCGCCACCAGTCGACTGCTGCCCTTGGCAATCGAATGCCGCCACTACAACGGCCTTCGAACACGTCGGATCCCGACCGTTGTAGTCCAATGGATCCCTTGGTAGTCGACTGATGTAACCATCAGTCGACTGCTGCCTCCGTAGTCGACTGCCTAGTCGGGTACGAGAGGTTATGTGCCTGCGACTTCCTCTAGAAGTCGACTGTTATTCCATGGCAGTCAACTGCTGGGCATAAACTCATCAGTCGGATACCAGTCAAACCCCGTTCGACTCAGAGCAGTCGATTGCCATTTCATGGCAGTTGACTGGTGCCGTGTAAAACTCAAACTTAACATTTGTTTGAGCTTCCGACAGTCGGGTAAACCTCAACCCTTGCGGTCGAGACTCCGACACTCAACCATTCGGTCAAGTTCACCTAATGAGCTACTTACAATTCACTCATTCTCTCATCTCACTCGAAGTCCCTCGCCGATGCTCTCTTCGTTCGCAGCCACGTCCCTCGGCAGCATCAGGCGCATAGTTGTGCAATGCTCCTTCGCGTCTCTTGCCTTCGAAGTCTGCTTCCTTGGCTTTGCTTCAAGTCATCTGGCAGCATCAAGCACATGGCTCTACAATGCTCCTTCTCCGACTCAAGCATGAGGTTGTGTGTGGTGAACCCGCCAAAGCTTCATGTGCGAATTACTAAGTCTTGCAAGACTCCAACGCACATATCAAATCACAATAACAACCTAACTTAAACCCTTTGCCACACACATCAAAACCATATCACGGCAAGAGATTGCCCTAACAATCTCCCCCTTTTTGATGTGTGGCAATCCGTTTAAGTTAGGTAAAAACATTTGATAAAATATTAATGAAAGAAAGCATGTGAATAACATGATTAGCAACTCTCCCCCTTAATACATGACACTCCCCCTAAATGCATTCCCCCTTTACTAAAACATATACATTTCTCCCCCTTTGACACCATCAAAAATATTAAACAAGGTTTATATAAGTATGGCATCAAGTTTAGAGGGAAACATAAATAAAAAATACTTAAAATCCTGATAAAATGAAGTTATTGTGCTCATGCACAGTACATCAGTCGACTGCTATCAGTATGGCAGTCGACTGGCACAAAGAAAATAGAAATTCTGATTTTCTAGATAAATTTCAAAAATGCACTATAAATTCCAAAAAATTTGAAAAATAGTGAAATTTGGGGAACACATTTCTTTTAGGGTTCTTTATCAATGAAAAATAATTTTCTATGAAAAAACATTATATTTTCAAAGATTTGCAAAAAAATCCAAAAGCTTTAAAAACAACTAGTGTTTTGATCAAGTTTGTATCTATTTTAACATCTAGTTTTGCTTTGGATTGTTTCAAAACATGAACACGCAGATTTTAAAGTAAGAAATTATTTTGAAAACATATGAAATATCCAACCATGATCTTTGGGCAATATGTCTATGAATTAAACATAAATCTTCCCCATTATTGGTCTATTATTGTTATTTTGATACTTTAAATGACCATCTAAATGTCATAGGCACTAGTGGACATTTGTATCATCCTAACATCTCACTCATGCTTAGTTTTCAATCAAGGTAGCCTATGGTGAGTGTGAGATGTATCCTAAAGGTATTTGTATATACTTAACCATTAATTTCATGCATTTCTACCCATGGTTAATTATCATCCTAATATCCCACATGATCATAAAAACATATATGTATGAATTTCATATTATGATCATGAAACACATGTATTCATCAATTAATAATCATGAATTAGGTATTACATGATAATAAGGCAAATATAACCTAAAGCATGATTTATCTATTTATAGGTGCATTATTATCACGTAACATTATTTCAAAAATATTGTCCCGCCATCCTAAGTCAACCAAAACATATGATATAGATGAATTTCATATGGTTGACTATCCTAGGGTTTTCCTAACCCTTTAGGATGGATTTAGGAATCCAAAATAAGTTCTTTCCTATGGGGTTCACTAAATACTTTTTAGGGATCCATTTTCTAGCTATTACCTTCTTTTTGTCTTGACCCCTAGCAATTAGACATTTATAGGCCTTTTCATTTTTCTTTTCCTTATATCCTAGGCCTTTCTTATTGAAACTTGCTCTTTGGCTCCCAATTATCATGTTAAGGGTATTTGAGCCTATTGTAAACTTTTCTAGGGCCTTGGTCAAATGATCTACCTTTTCCCTTAGAACCCTATTTTCCTCTATGCATGCATCATTAACATCAAATGACATATATTCATGTGAGCATGCATTATCATGACTAGAAGAAATATTTTCATTATCATTTAAGCATGATTTTTTTAGCTTATTTTCTAAATCCTTAATTTGATCTAGCATGCTTTTATTTTTCTTTTTAGCTCTAAATAGATCCTTAGTGAGACTAGAAATCATGGAAACTATTTTACTAGGTGAGAGATTCGTTACCATAGTCTCCATGTCTTCTTCTTCTTCGGATGAGGATGGTGAAGAAGCTCCCCCTTCACTCGAGCTCTCCTCACTTGAGCTTGCTTCTTCATTTTCGGAGGAGGAGGAAAGGTCGTCAAAGGCCATTAGGGCAAGGTTGGAGTAGACATGTTCTTCCTCTTCGGATGATGATGATGATGAAGAGGGATCATCCCATGTCCTTGCTTTGAGTGCTTTTGTCTTCCCTTTCTCTTTGGCCTTCTTCTCTTCTTCTTTCTGCTTGCTCCCCTTTTTCTTCTTCTTTTCTTCCTTCTTTCTCTTCTCCTCTTTGCTCTTGTTCAAGAGGGGACAATTATCCCTTATATGTCCCTCTCCTTGGCAATTATAGCAAATCACCTTCCCCCTTGTTCTTCTTCTCCTATCATTAGATTTATTAAATTTAAAACCTTTTAATGCATGCCTTACCCTCCTTACCATATAGGCTTCTTCCGTGCTATCCATGGAGGAAGAGGAGGATGCTTCATCGGAGGAGGAAAGAGTCTCCATCTTCTTCTTCCCCTTG
Organism: Wurfbainia villosa; assembly: GCA_025175895.1. Lineage (NCBI taxonomy): Eukaryota > Viridiplantae > Streptophyta > Magnoliopsida > Zingiberales > Zingiberaceae > Wurfbainia > Wurfbainia villosa. The sequence continues at coordinate 65,954,804 of CM045994.1, read as the reverse complement.
TTGGCCAAAAGTGTCGCTCCTCTTGAAGGTTGAATTCTTGGCTCTTCTATTATTCCTTCAAGTCTTGTTTCGTGGAGCTCCATGGTTGAGAAAAATTCCTCCAAGGTGCTAACTTCTAGGTTCTTGGAGATGTAAAAAGAATCCACTATAGAGCTCCATCTTGATGACCGGGGAAAGACATCTATAGCCTTCATGAGCATGTCCCTATTTGAAAGCTTCTCCCCTACACTAGATAAACCGGTTATTATATCTTTAAATCTAGAGTGTAGTGAGGTTACCTTTTCTCCCTTTTCTAATTTGATGTTTGATAGTTGGGAGCGGAGGAGGTCTCTTCTTGCAAGCTTGGCCTCCGATGTACCTTCATGAAGCCCTACTAGCTTCTCCCACATCTCCTTGGCACTAGAGCATTCCCCTATCCTATTCACTTCTTGTTGGGGGAGTACATTGTAGAGGTGGTGCTTGGCTTTTGAATTTGCCAAGTATTCTTCCCTTTGCCTCTTGCTCCACCTTGATTTCTCCAATGGCTCCCCTTCTTCATCCCTAGGCAATTCAAAAGTGTTTTCCATAATTAAAAAAATTTCGAAATCGATTTCAAAAAATACCTCCATTCTCTTTTTCCACCAAGAGAATTCTCCTTCAAACTTTGGTGGGTGAATGTTTGAGTCGGCCATCTTTTGATGAAGTGCTTGTTGCGGCGGTTAGTCCTCGACAAGCGACTTGGCTCTGATACCACTTGTAAGAAATCGATCGGTGTGTATTGGCCGGCTAGAGGGGGGTGAATAGCCCTCTTTCATTCGATGGTGGAATTTGCTCGTCTACAAAGAATATTAGCGCAAGCGAAATTTGAAAATACAAACAAAGAAAGACAAAGAAAAGGAAACAAACAATGCTAACAAGAGAATATAACGTGGTTCACGGCTACGCCGCTAATCCACGGTCTCCAATTCGTCCTCGGTGAATCACTCCGCAACCAATCCACTATTGGTCTCTCCTTTGCACCAAGCTAGGTGGAGGTAACCCTTACAACTCAAGAACACTCCTTCTTTTACAATTGATGTGAAAGAAACTAGAAGAAGGAGTTTATCACTTGTAGAGCACTTGGATGATGGTTTGGAATATAAGCATTAGCCATCCAAAAGCCCACACCCTCTCTTTTTATAGAGAGGGCTAATTTCTTCTCGTTGGCCACTCGATGACCACGCCCTTGGCGATCATGCCGCCACTACAACACCTCACGAACACGCGTCGGATCCTGTTGTGGTCCACGAATCCCTTAGCGATCGGCGATGTAACCATCACCGATCACGCTTCATATCAGCCTAGTCGGCTAAGAGAGGTTCTATGCCCGCGACTTCCTCTGCGGTCATTGCCATTCCATGGCGATCATTGCTGAGCATAAACTCATCGATCGGATACGGTCGAACCCGTTCGACTTCGGAAGCGATCGCCATTTCATGGCGGATCATTCGCCATGTGAAACTCAAACTTAACATTTGTTTGAGCTTCCAACGGTCAGGTAAACCTCAACCCTTGCGGTTGAGCCTCCGACACTCAGTCATTCGGCCAAGTTTACCTAATGAGCTACTTACAATTCACTCATTCTCTCATCTCACTCGAAGTCCCTCACCGAAGCTCTCTTCGTTCGTGGCCATGTCCCTCGGCAGCATCAAGCACACGACTCTGCAATGCTCCTTCGCGTCTCTTGCCTTCGAAGTCTACTTCCTTGGCTTCGCTTCAAGTCATCTCGTCCGACTGTCCCTCGGCAGCATCAACTCATGACTCTGCAATGCTCCTTCTCTGACTCAAGCATGAGGTTGTGAGTGGTGAACCCGCCAAAGTTTCATGTGCGAATTACTAAGTCTTGCAAGACTCCAACACACATATCAAATCACAATAACAACCTAACTTAAACCCTTTTCCACACACATCAAAACCATATCACGGCAAGAGATTGCCCTAATATCTTCCCTTCCTTGCTCGCTCCGAACAAGGGAAGAACAAACTTCCTTCTTCTCCTTGCTAGTGCCGACCACCAAACACCAATATTGGTGACCGCCACCCTTAAGGGAAGGAAAGGAGGCACCGACCAAGAGAGCCCTCTTGTTGTCGCCGGCCCTAGGATAGGAAGAGAAGAGGCGCTGGCCAAATGATTGGAAGAGGGTGGTGCCGGCCAAATCTCCAAGAGAAGAATCCAAACCCTAGGATACTGCCCAAGCCTCCAACGCCAACCAACAAACCCTAGCCAAACTTCTTTGCCGCCGGCCTCAAGGAGCAAACCCTCAATCTCTTTTTTTCGCCCAAGCCTCTCTACCTTAATTTATAGATCTAGGCTTCATGAGGTATTTATAATAGGCTACAATAGGAACCATGAGGAGGAGTTGGATCTTGGCCATCCAATGGATCCGAACCACATAAAACCCGATCCATTAATGATGATCCATTCCACTAGAGGATCATCATTGATCTACCTCACACAACCCCCATAATTAAATATGAGCTCCACATATTATTTGTACAAAATATCTCCTCGTGTTTATGATATTGAATGTCCATTAATTAATTAAATTACTGACAATTTAATTAATTAATATCTAACTCCATGAGTAGTACCACTCATCTTTATCATCATGTTGGACCAAGTCCACCTACAAGATTTACATGATGAACTTTATGAGCTCCTCAAGGGGACATCATCATCCTAATATATAGGACACGGTTTCCTCCTATAATCAATGATACACCATGTAAATAATATTATTTCCCAACTTACCAGGCCTATCGACTTAACACATAAGTCTCGCCCATTTGTAAATTAAAGAAATAAATACTAAGTACATGTGACCGTTATTATATCGGGATTAAGAGTAGTACACCATAATATCTAAGGTCTGATTCAATTATATAGTCAGTATAAATTGAATCACCTCTAAAACGGCCCTACTCAATACACACAAAGTGTACTAGTGTAATTCTATGGTCAAGATAAACCAATACCAAATTACACTACAACCATGCCAATGGTTTGTCCAAAACCATCTTGGTTGTGAGCTTCTACTTATACTCTACAAGGAACTGATAACATGATCTTCTGTGTGACACCAGACACCAGGTTATCTAACACGTAAAGTATCAGACATTATGCATAAATAAATATAAAATGCAAACAATGATCATGTGATTCTTATTTCAAAATAAAGATGTTCATACAAAGGCTAGCTTTCAGTATACATCCCAACATTTTCGTGAAGCATTGCCAATTTTCTCTATAGATCCTTGGCATCTTGAAATTCACCTATCTTGGACAATAACTCGTTAGGATTTAAATCAACTACCATATTGATTACTTTGTCATTTGTTTTAAATTTTTGTAGTTGATCTTGAGTCCATCTTTGTTGGTGCAATCGACCCAGGTCACGATTGACCAGACTCGAGTTTGACTCGAGTAGTGTTTTGATTTTTGACATTGATGTCTGACAATGTGTTAGGGAGATTGTTGGTGCAATCGACCCAGATTATGATCTTGATGTTTGACGATGGTTTGACCATTATCATGGGAGAAGTCCAAGTCTTGTGTACTTGGCATGGAAAGTCCAAGCTTGAGTCTTGGCATGGAAAGCCCAACATGGGTTGGCAAGGAAAGTCCAAGCATGGGTCTTGGTGAGGAAAAGTCCAAGCATGGGTCTTGGAATGGAAAGTTCAACATGGGTTGGCAAGGGAAAGTCCAAGCTTGAGTCTTGGCAATTGGAAAGTCCAAGGGGAATATTGGCGGCGTAAAGTCCAAGGATGAAGTCTTGGCAGCATAAGTCCAATGGTTGGCGGCGTAAAGTGTTAGTAATATATGAGAGATGTCCTAAGGCAATCGCCTTATGTATGAACCATTTATATGATAAATGAAGATTCACTATTTGAGTATACATGTTTTATGTATTTGATTGGATCTTAAACTCATTTACTGAATGTCCACGATATGATTCACAGCATGAGAGAATTTGTGATTTGATCACAACTAGTGAGTATCTCTACATGTGTAATTGTGATGTATCGGAATTATCCCTAGTCGATGAATTGATGGATTTGGACACCATCAATTCTGTCGAGACTAGAACGAGGTATACTCCTTGGTGTATCCAAGCAACTGATTCTCACTGGCTGGAGACATTGTGATGTCCGGAGTTAATCGTGGATGCTAGTTATGGTAACTAGTTCATTGGAGTGACCAGCCGTAAGACTTCATATGGTTCTCTGCATATATAGATATGTCAATGAAGTTATTCTCGTGGCTTAAGTGCGATGTTCCTTTGACTTGCGGTATTCAAGTCATCTTGATCATGGAGACTTATGCTTTGACATCTTAAGCAAACATCTCTAAGGAGATGTGGACCCGGGATGATTGGGTATAAGTCGAAGTGATCGAAGGTGTTTGAATAGCCTATAAAGGATTCACCACTCCTTGCGAGGAGATGTATACCCATGGCCTCTCGTCGGATTGTTACTAAAGTCTTTGGCCAAAGCATTACATGTTTAGAATAAGGTACTCTTCGATACATGTGGAGTAACTAGAATCCGTAGGACGAGGAAATGATACTTGGGCTAGGTGTGACGTAATCAGCCTAGTGGGGACTGACACAATAGACCATGTCCTGAACCAAGTGGGTATAAGATGAGTGAAGGGAATGGGGCACGAATCATTCGAGCTGCTGAAGGGTTTCAGAAATAGTTCTGGATCAACCGTTGATCTTTTCGGTTAATTGGGGATCATGATGTACTACTAGGTGCCGCTCATGATCGTTCTATAATTAATGGTTAATTATAGAAGGCCAACATAAACCGAGAACCTATTTGGTCACACGCACAACGAGTGTAATCCAAAGGATTTAAAACGAGCTTGAGAATGGGATTCTCAGACCGAGAGAAACTATGTTTCGTTGGACCAAACATAAAGCGAGCATGAAATTGTTTCAGTCGCAATGGAAGCGTGGATGGGCCGTGTCTTATGAAGACATAATGGATGGACCAAAATGGTTTGGTTCTAATCCAATGGATGAGAATAAACCAAAGGGTTTGGTTTATATTAAACGAATGAACCAAAGGTTGGTTCGGTTCGTTTTAACTTAAAATAAACCATCATGGTTTGGTTTATTTTAACTTATCTTAATGGAGCGGGTTGACGAGCTTTATGGATATGATCCATTAACCATTAAGAGAATTAGTTCTCTATAAAATAGGGCTTAAACCCTAATCCAAAACCCTAATCAAGAGTTGCCGCCCAACCTTGTGTTGCCGCCCCTCCCTCTCCTCCCCTAGTCGGCGCCAACCCTAGGATTGCCGCCGCCCAGGTTTTGTGCCGCCGTTCAAGTCATTGCCGGCGACCAAGCTTCAGCCGGTGAACACTCCGGCGACCCTCCGGTGATCCCCTATAGGTTTGGCATCAAGGTGAGGCTTTTCTTTCCTTGGTTGGCCGGCGCCTATATCCTCCACCAAGCTGTCCAGTTTTCTGGACAGCTTCTCCTCCTCTCGTCGGAGCGTCGTTTAGACGACGGTTAGTGCTCCAACAGCGGATAACATACCAGGGATTTGATCTCCGGTAATCCTCTGAGGTGGGGGACGAAGGATTCGTCAATTGGTTGACGAATACCTCTCCGGAGAAGCGAGTTTTGAGAACTCGTTTTAGGATCCGAATTTGGATTCGGATCGTGATCATCTCTCGATCACGTCGTCTTCAACACGAGGCTAGTAACCCGTACGAAGACGAAGCTCGTGACTTAGCGAAGTCATCCCGAGGAGCTCGGCATGGATACGGATAGAGACGATTTTTACGAGGATCGTTCCGGTTGATGCCGTTCCCGCTACACGTCATACGAAAGGTATAACGTAGATAATTTTTTTTATTGCAAATTTAAATTTACGGTTATGTCTACACTTGTTGTAATAGCATGCGTGTGTTGTGTGTGTTGTAATAAATATAGATTTATTAATTTTAATTGCTTCCGCTGTGCTCATGTTTACGAAACATGATCGAACACACACACACCGCGGTGCCGGAAACCCAACATAAAGTCCAAGCGGAGTCTAGGTAGTGTAAGTTCAATGTGCCTTGGCAGTGTAGACAACATTAGCATGACAATAGCTGATGGAAGCACCTGAAGGCTAGCGTTTAGATGAACAAGTCATGGATGACTTGGAGGGATCCGATAGACATGAGGGTGACGGAGGTGGCTAGAAGGCTTAGGTCTAGGCTAAAGTGGTCTAGCAAGTATGGGGGCACCATACTTGGGGTTAAAACCTTATGTTTGAGGTGTATCAGTCGACTGGGATAATGGTCAGTCGACTGATGAGAGTCGACTAGATTACGATTGTTGGAATTGGCCTAGCAGCCGACTGATCTGGTGATCAGTCGACTGCTGGTCGGGTATTCTAGCACAAAAGCTTCCAGAGTCGACTGCTAGTGTTTAACAGTTGAGTGAAGGCTCGATCAATCGACTGATGGGCATGATCAATCGACTGATAGTCTATCCATTGGACTTATCCGACGTGGTTCATGCCGTTGTGAGACAACGGCTATAGGGGCAGTCGACTGATGGTCCCGATTAGTCGACTGCTAGGCAGAATCCAACCCAAGGAGAAGCTTTAAAGGGAGCTTGTGGAGGAGGTTTTTGCCAATGGTTCTTTGAGGAGTTTTGGGGCAAATTGCTGGTGTAATTCGGGGTCTCCAAGTGCAACTCAAGCAACCAAACAAGCAAGCTTCCAAAAGATCGATTGTAAAGTTTTCTTTGCATTCTTTTGTTATATTTCACTGTAATAGCTTGTATTCATTTCTTATTGTTGTAAGAACTGTTGTAAAAGGTTTCCTCCACCTCCGGATTGTTTCGAGAAGGAGAGTTTATTGCTTAGTGGTGTTTAGCATCGCTAGGGTTTGTTCGAGCCCAATCCGTGAAGTATGAACCATTCGGTTCCGAACCACATTATATTTGGTGTTGTGATTGTGCTTGTGTGTATTTATTTTTGTTATATATATATATATATATATATATATAACAAAAATAAATACACACAGGTCCAAACATATTTTGTAGCAAGCTCGATCAAATTCCATCAAGCAACGTCGAATCACTATTCACCCCCCTCTAGCGGGTGCACAGGTCCTAACAAGTGGTATCAGAGCGAGGCTTCTCTTCAAGGATTAACAACCAAGAGAGCACCACTAGAGGAAGAAAATGGAGTTTGAAGAACAATTAGGATGGGATATCAACACTACGATCCTGTACACCTTCTATGGACAAGAAGGGTTTAGGTAATGGAGGGCATGGATTGAAGATTTTATTATGATGAGGGACTTCGAAGAATTTTCCACATTGATAGAAGGATTCAAGTATCCGAGAGGGCCAAAGGGAGGTTTCCTCAAAATGAAAAAGTGGACCGGGGAACAAATCCAAGAATTCAAGATAAACAAGAAGGTAATAAAATTCTTGGTTGATTTGATTCCTAACGATATTTTGTCTAGCTTAAGTGAATACAAGGATGCCAAGGAGCTTTGGAGAAATTTGGCAAAGTATCATGAAAGTTCATCACCGGTCCAAGAAGAAGAAGAGGAAGAGTGCTCATCCTCTCAAGCTCAAGAAGATGCAAGCACATCTTCATCACAAGAGCTTGAGGATTCAGATGGTGATAGAGAGTCAACATCCGAATCAGTAGAGGAGGTGGAATTAGTAGAAGCCTCCACCTCTAGGATTGAGGGGGAGGATATTAGATCATCCTCAATACCGGAGTAAGAAGAACATGAACCATCTACCTCTGGTCAAGAAGAAGAAGAAGTCCATACCACCACCATTGACCTAGGTAACTCAAGCATTTTGATTAATAATAAAAATCATATAATATGCTTTGAGTGTAGGGAATCCGGACACTATAAGAGCAAGTGCCCAAAGAAGGTCAAGAAAAGTCCTCCGGCACCAAAAGTCAATGAAAAGACCAATGAAGCTGGAGTCCCCACCAAGAAGAGCAAGGAGCACGTGGTGTGCTTCAAGTGCCATCAAAAGGGGCACTATAGGAGTCAATGCCCAAAGGGAGGGAAGAAGACTCATGAAGGAAGAGCTACACATGTAGGGGGAGCTAAGGCAAACCCTAAGGTAACTTCTAATTTTGCTCCTTCCTTAATTAATAGGCAAAAGCATGCTAGGAATTTTGTTGCTATTACTCATGAACAAAAGCATGCTAGAAATAGATTTTATTGTCTAGGTGCAAAATCATATAACATTTCAAATAAGTAGAAATTTGGGACTAATGTCCCTAGAAAAATCCTACCTAGGGAATCCATTAGGAAAGTACAAGACTATTTAGGCATTAACCCTAAGAAGGGTAGGCATATGCCTAAGAAATGGAACAATGTCCAAAGAATAGATAAAAAATAAAAAATTGGACAATTAGAGCTAGAAAATCAAGCCTTGAGGTCAAGGCTTGAGAAACTAGAAAAGACCCTTGTAAAAATGCAAAATCAAATACAAGGGTCAAAGGAACAAAATCTAGGTCTAAGAGTCAAAACCTAGGTTTTAGGAAGCAAGGTCCACCTAAGGGAAAGAGAGGTTTGGGTCATAAACCTAAGCCCAAGGAGACCTACCATAGTGTTCCATTTGATTATGGAACACAACCTAGGTCTAGGAAAACCAAGGTGACTAGGGAAGTCATCCTTAAGGTTGACCAAGGTAGATGCCTAGTGGTTAGGGTTTCAAGGAAACCTAGGGAGGCCACTAAGAAGGTTACAAGGGGAGTTACCCCTAGAGTTAACCTAGGTAAGACCCAAATGACCAAGGCTTCTAAGCTTATGAGGGTTATTAGGAGGGTATCTAGGGGAGTTATCCCTAGCGAATACCTAGTAAACCCAAGGAGCTCCAATAAGTATTGGGTTCCTAGGAGGTGATCGATTCACGCTAGATGGGTTTAGGTGTGCCAACCTTGAATGGATGGGTAGTTAACCTAACCATGGTAAAGGTGGATCTTTAGGTCATTTTCAAGGTTATGGGTACCTTGGAAATGTGGTTGAATTTTAAATCCTAAAATATTTTAGGATGTGCCAATATAATTTATGGAACTATACAAATTGATCAAATTGACACAACTTAGGTTTAGAGATCATAGTGTGTCATTTTGGGTTTTTGGTACACTTGGCATAAGCTAGTAATATGGCAACATGGTGTTGGTGCAATCGGCCCAGGACTCGAGTTTGACTCGAGTGATGTTTTGATGTTCGACAAAAACATATGACAATGTAATTGTCATGGGAAAGTCCAAGTCTTGGGTACTTGGCATGGAAAGTCCAAGTGGAACACTTGGCATTTGGTAAAGTCCAAGTCTTGAGTACTTGGCATGAAAAGTCCAAGTGGGACACTTGGCACATGAAAAGTCAAAGCATGGGACTTGGCAATGTAAAAGTCCAACATGGGTTGGCAAGGGAAAGTCCAAGCATGGTCTTGGCATTTGAGAAGTCCAACATGGGTTGGCAAGGGAAAGTCCAAGCCTGAGTCTTGGCATGAGAAGTTCAAGGGGTTTAATATTGGCTGCGTAAAGTCCAAGCGGGAGTCTTGGCAGCATAAGTCCAATGGTTGGCGGCGTAAGTCCAATGTGCCTTGGCGGTGTAGACACCGTTAGCATGACATAGCCGATGGAAGCACCTGAAGGCTAACGCGATGAATGAACAAGTCATGGATGACTTGGAGGGATCCGAGAGGCGTGAGGCTGATGGAGGTGGCTAGAAGGCTTATGTCTAGGCTAAGGGTGGTCTAGCAAGTATGGGGGAACCATACTTGGGCTAAAACCTCATGTTTGAGGTGTGCCAGTCGACTGGTGTCATGTGGCAGTCGACTGGATCGAGTCAACTAGGGTTTATTGCGAAGTAGCCTAGCGGATGCGAGTGAGGTGCGGTCGTGATGGCTCAGCTGATGATTGCATGATCAGTGGACTGGTGCTCGGGAATTCGGCCACAGAGTGTAGTCTCACTCGACCGCTGGGACCAGCAGTCGAGTGAGGACACCATCAGTCGACTGATGGTAGATTCGTTGGACTTGTCCAGCGTGGATCTAACCGTTGTCTCACGACAACAGTGGCATCAGTCGACTGATGGTCCCGATCAGTCGACTGATCGACTTTTTCCAGCACAGGTTGAAGCTATAAAAGGAGCTCGTGATGGAGAAAATTGACATCGATTTCTTGAGGGTTTTGGAGCAATTTGTTGTTGCAAATCAGGGTCTCCAAGGTGATTTCAAGCAACCAAGCAATCAAGCAATCCAAAGGCAATTGTAAAGTAGTTTTCTTTACTTGCATTGTATTTCATTATTGTAATTGCTTGTATTTGTATCTTATTGTTGTAAGATTACTTGTAATGGGTTTCTCCACCTCCGACTTGTGTCGAGAAGGAGTATTTGTGATTAGTGAGTGCGTGTGCATCACTAGAGCTCATAGAGCTCGATCCGTGGAGTAGGAATCGTGTGGTTCCGAACCACGTTAAATATTTGTGTTTGCATTTTGTATATTTTGTTATCATTATTATCTTTCTTATTTCCGTTGCGCTAACAAAATTGTAGAGACAACCGCGAACGAATTCCATCGACGAACGAACACGCGCTATTCACCCCCCTCTAGTCGTTACAAAGATCCCAACAAGTGGTATCAGAGCCTAGGGCCCTTCTAGGACTAACCGCCGGGAGCTAAGACAAAAGACGCTAGAGGGTGAAGATGGAAGAACCATTGGGATGGGACATCAACACTCCAATTCCGTATTCCTTATATGGACAAGAAGGATTTCGACAATGGAAGGCAAGAATTGAGGACTTCCTAATGATGAGAGACCTTGAGGAGTGGTCCGCTTTGATGGAAGGGTTTGAATATCCTAAGGGACCAAAGGGAGGGTTTCTCAAGAAGAAGAAATGGAGTGAGGAGCAACTCCGACAATTCGATAAAAACAAGAAGGTAATCAAACTTATTTTTGATCTAATTCCTAATGACCTCTTGTGTAGCCTAGGTGACCTTGAGGATTGTAAAGACGCCAAGGAGGTATGGAACAAATTGGCAAAATTCCATGAAGAGTCTCATTCAATCCATGAAGACAAGGAGGATGAAGAAGAGAGTTCATCCTCAAGTGAAAGTGAGAAATCGGAAGTTGAGATGGAGTCAACTTCCAGACCGGAGAAAGAAAAGGTGGAAGAAGTGGAAGAAGCATCCACTTCTAGGATTGAGGAGGAGAGACCATCCTCCACACCGGGGCAATCTCAAGAGGAGCCATCCACCTCTGGGAGAGATAAAGAATCCACTCTGGGGCCTACAACCACTCTAGGTAACTCAAGCAATTTAGGCTTAAATAAAAATCACATAACTTGCTTTGAGTGTAGGGAAAGTGGGTATTACAAAAGCAAATGCCCAAAGAGAGTAAGAAAAGCTCCACCAGCACCAAAAGACAAGGATGCCGGTTCCCCAACATCTAAAGGCAAGGAGCACATCATATGCTTCAAGTGCAATTCAAAAGAACATTATAGGAATCAATGTCCTAGGGGGAGCAAAAAGACCAAAGAGGGAGCTACACATGTAGGGGGAGCATCCAAGGCAAACCCTAAGGTATATTTCAATAATGCACCTTCCTTAGTAAATAGGCAAAAGCATGCTAGAAGATTTAATTCTCTTGCTATTGTACATGAAAAGCATGCTAGAAGTAATAGACATATTTGTTTAGGTGCTAAAAAGGTCCACTTAGGAAATAAGGAGAAATTTGGGACTAATGTCCCTAGAAAAACCTTACCTAAGGAATCTATTAGGAAAATACAAGAACACTTAGGTTTTAACCCTAAATGGACTAGGCATATGCCTAGAAAGGACAATGCCCATGGTTTAAATCAAAACTCAAAAATTGGGCAACTAGAATTGGAGAACCAAGCCTTGAGGTCAAGGCTTGAGAAACTAGAAAAGACCCTTAGGAATATACAAACTCAATTTAAAGGGTCTAATGATCAAAAGTCTAAGTCTAGATCTCAAAGTCAACATCTAGGACCTCAAAGTCGAAAGTCAACCAAGGGCAAGCAAGGTTTGGGTCACAAACCTAAGCCTAAGGTGGCTTACCATAGTGTTCCATTGGATTATGGAACACAAACTAAGTCTAAGAAGACCAAAGTTATTAGGGAAGCTATCCCTAAGAGTAACCATAGTTTGTGCCTAGTGGCTAAGGTTTCTAGGAAACCTAGGGTGGCCACTAAGAAGGTTGCAAGGGGAGTTACCCCTAGAGTCAACCTAGGTAAGACCAAAATGACCAAGGCTAATAATCCTAGGAGGGTCATTAGGAAGGTATCTAGGGAGGTCATCCCTAAGGAATACCTAGTCAACTCTAGGAGCTCAAATCGGGTTTGGGTTCCTAAGAGCGTGATTGATTCACGCTAGGTGGGTTTAGGGTGTGCCAACCTTGATTGGATGAGTAGTTAACGCAACCATGGTAAAGGTGGCACTTTAGGATATTTTCAAGGTTATGGTTACCTTGGAAATACATTTGAGCTTTAATCCTAAAAAGATCTTAGGATGTGCCAATATTACTTGAGAAGTTTGATAAAATGATCAAATTGGCACAATTTAGGTTTAGAGGTTAGTGTGCCATTTTGGGTTTTTGGCACACTTGGGAGAAAAAAAAATATAAATATGGCAAAATATAATTAATTATATGAAATGGCAATTAATATTAAAATTTAGGTATTACTATACCTATATATTTTATATGTCATGCTTTGTTTGTCATATAACATGTCATGACATCATGCTTATTTTTAATCATTCTATATGTCATGTACATGTTTAGGATTAAGGATTAAATGTCATGTGTTTTTAGATTTCATATTATGCCATGACATCATGATTATGAGCATGTGTTTATCTATATCATCTCTAATGCCATAATCACTCATGTATTTAAGATAATTTGATTGAAATTGATTTAAGGACAATGGCATGACTTGGAGTCCCATTTATAAGGGAATCAAGTAGGGTTGCCTTAGAAAAATGCATGAAACCCTAGATTAAATGAACCAAACCCCACATCTCACATCCAATTGACATGTATGTGTATTTATACACCCTAGATACATGTGAGATGCTAGGATATGAGTTATGTTCAAGGTGCATAGTTTTTGCATCTAGTTGAACCCAAACTTATCTTAACTCAACAGGTGGATCATTGGGAAAGCTTGTGTACAAGTCATATACATAGAGCCCAAGGAATATGATTCAAAATAAGGTTTTGAAAACATTTTAAAATCATTTTGAAAAACCTTGGTGAAGTCTATCTTTTGATAGCAATCACCATTGATGAGATTGATACAAAGTGAGCCAAAAACTTAGAAGTTTTCGTCACTTTTGGATTTTGTATCAATTTCACTATTTTATGGGTAAAATATTTTTCAAACATTTTTCACCCATTGTATTGGTCATAAGTATTATACGTATCAAATTTTGTAATTTTTCGATATACGTATGATTAGTTATGATTTTCCAAAACTCATTTCTGATAATTGAAAATCGGATTTTTCAGTTATCAGTCGACTGCCCTGGGTGGCAGTCGACTGATGAGTGTGTCAGTCGACTGATTTCTGAATCACTCGACTGATAGCCTGATTTCGGGGTAACTAAGGTTGCTTAACCCGATTTCAGCTGCAGTTAAGGTCCCTAACCACTCCTAACCCTAGGATATGCTTTGGGAAGCATTATGAAGGGTGAAAATCCATTGGATATGGATTAGGAGAGGTGTTAGGTCAAAGTATCAAATTTAGGGTGTGGAAAGTTCAATGTTGAATTTCTAACCTTAATTTTGATGGTTTAGAGTTCCTATTAGCTTAGGGACTTCCCAAGGACATTGTTGGTGCAATGGTCAAGGGGGAGCAAGCCTTTAGGGGGAGGTATCCATCTTGGAGTGATGGATGTGTTTTTTCTTTCTTCTTGAAAGGGAAAAAGTTATCAATTGGGAAAATTGATGGATTTTTAGAAACCCAATTTGGAAATTGGAAGAGTGTATAGGATTGCCTCTCTTGAGTGATATGGGACTTATCACTAAGAAGATGGTAGGCATCCTAGGTATTTTTGGACCAAGGGGGAGATTGTAAGATCTCATTGAGACATGAGACATTGACCTCCTTGGAGAGAAAACCTTTTTGATGTTAGTCAAAAAGGGGGAGAATGTTTGGGGGAGAACATTTGGAGAATGTTTAAGATTACCAATTTGGGATAATTGGTAAGGGATTTGAGTTAGTGTTCTAACTCAAATGATTTGTTTGGTTTTTGTCAAACATCAAAAAGGGGGAGATTGTTGGTGCAATCGGCCCAGGACTCGAGTTTGACTCGAGTGATGTTTTGATGTTCGACAAAAATATATGACAATGTAATTGTCATGGGAAAGTCCAAGTCTTGGGTACTTGGCATGGAAAGTCCAAGTGGAACACTTGGCATTTGGTAAAGTCCAAGTCTTGAGTACTTGGCATGAAAAGTCCAAGTGGGACACTTGGCACATGAAAAGTCCAAACATGGGTCTTGGCAATGTAAAAGTCCAACATGGGTTGGCAAGGGAAAGTCCAAGCATGGTCTTGGCATTTGAGAAGTCCAACATGGGTTGGCAAGGGAAAGTCCAAGCTTGAGTCTTGGCATGAGAAGTACAAGGGGTTTAATATTGGCTACGTAAAGTCCAAGCGGGAGTCTTGGCAGCATAAGTCTAATGGTTGACGACGTAAAGTCCAAGCAGAGTCTTGGCGGCGTAAGTCCAATGTGTCTTGGCGGTGTAGACACTGTTAGCATGACATAGCCGATGGAAGCACCTTCGGCTAGCGCGATGAATGAACAAGTCATGGATGACTTGGAGGGATCCGAGAGGCGTGAGGCTGATGGAGGTGGCTAGAAGGCTTAGGTCTAGGCTAAGGGTGGTCTAGCAAGTATGGGGGAACCATACTTGGGCTAAAACCTCATGTTTAAGGTGTGCCAGTCGACTGGTGTCATGTGGCAGTCGACTGGACCGAGTCAACTAGGGTTTGACTACGGGAAGTGGCCTAGCTGTCGACTGCCAGAGGTGGGCAGTCGACTGATGGCTCGAGCAGTCGACTAGTTGCATGATCAGTGGACTGGTGCTCGGGAATTCGGCCACAGAGTGTAGTCTCACTCGACCGCTGGGACCAGTAGTCGAGTGAGGACACCATCAGTCAACTGATGGGTTTGATCAGTCGACTGATGGTAGATCCGTTGGACTTGTCCAGCATGGATCTAGCCATTGTCTCACGACAACAGTGGCATCAGTCGACTGATGGTCCCGATCAGTCGACTGATCGACTTTTTTCAGCACAGGTTGAAGCTATAAAAGGAGCTCGTGATGGAGAAAATTAACATCGGTTTCTTGAGGGTTTTGGAGCGATTTGTTGTTGCAAATCAGAGTCTCCAACGTGATTTCAAGCAACCAAGCAATCAAGCAATCCAAAGGCAATTGTAAAGTAGTTTTCTTTACTTGCATTGTATTTCATTATTGTAATTGCTTGTATTTGTATCTTATTGTTGTAAGATTACTTGTAAGGGGTTTCTCCACCTCCGACTTGTGTCGAGAAGGAGTATTTGTGATTAGTGAGTGTGTGTGCATCACTAGAGCTCGTAGAGCTCGATCAGTGGAGTAGGAACCGTGTGGTTCCGAACCACGTTAAATATTTGTGTTTGCGTTTTGTATATTTTGTTATCATTATTATCTTTCTTTTTTCCGCTGCGCTAACGAAATTGTAGAGACAACCGCGAACGAATTCCATCGACGAACGAACACGCGCTATTCACCCCCCTCTAGCCGTTACAAAGATCCTAACACATGGGTCTAATTCTAACAAATGGTAACAAATATTAAAACTTAGGTATTATTATACCTTTACATTTTATTTGCCATGCTTGATTTTTCATATAACATGTCTTGACATCATATCTACTTTTAATTATATAATATGTCATGATCATGCTTATGATTAAGATTAAATGTCATGTATGCTTAGATTCCATTTTATGCCATGACATCATGATTATGAGCACATGTTTATTTATATCATCATTAATGTCATAATCATTCATGCATTAATAAAAATTGAGTTAAGGATAATTGGCATGACTTGAAGTCCCATGTATAAGGGAATTAAGTAGTGTTGCCCTAGAAAATGCATGAAACCCTAGATTAGGAGAACAAAACCGACATCTCAAATCAGATTGACTTGTATGTGTTTTCATACACTTTAGACATATGTGAGATGTTAAAAAATGAGTTAAGTTCAAGGTGCATAGTTTTTGCACCTAGATGAACTCAAACTCATCTAAAATCATGTGATGGATCATTGGAAAAGCTTATGTTCAAGCCATATACATTAAGCCCAAAGAATATGATCCAATATAAGGTTTTAAAACAATTTGAAAATCATTTTGAAAAAACTTGGTGCAATCTATCTTATGATAGAAGTCACCATTGATCATTTTGATACAAAGTGAGCTCAAATATTGAAGTTTTTCTTCACTTTTGAATTTTGTATCAATTTCACTATTTTATGGGTAAATTATTTTTCTAATATTTTTCACCCAGTGTATTACTTATAAGTAATGTACATATGAATTTTCATGATTTTTCAAAATACGTAGAATTACTTATCAATTTTCAAAATTCATTTCTGATAACTGAAATTTAGAAATTTCAGTTATCAGTCGACTGCCGCTTGATGGCAGTCGACTAATGGGTAGGGCAGTCGATTGTTGACTGATAAAGTCAACTACCAGAGCTGATTTCGGGTAAACAAGGATGTTTAGCCCATATTTCAGCTATGTAAGTGTTCCCTAACCACTCCTAACCCTATGATATGCTTTGGAAAGCATTAGAAAGGGTGAAATTGAAAGTTGAAGCTTCGCTTCCCACTTCAACTTGGTCGCTTATGCATGGCGGTCCCATCTACGTTGCTGGATTAAAAAATTAATCCAAGACGATGACGAATTACCCTAGCAACCGATCCATCATTGTACTATTCGATTAGAGTGGTCTCTTGAATAAACTAGTTGTTTAAGCAACCTAACTCTTTTCCTCGACTAGCCACAGAATAGATGATGTACGGATCGCCGGTTTTTGTGTTTATCTTCGGGGTCCAAGTAAATTAGCCACATACAATTAAATACATAATACAAAGAAACAAAAGAAAACCAAAAAAAGAATTATACCTCTTGTTTACCTCTTGGTCTTTTATTGTATATCCTATCATCCTCTTGGACGTTGTGTGGGCAACGATCCTCCAAGAGATGAAGCCTCCTAGATCATGTATCTTCCTTTCTTTGTTCACTCCGAACAAAGGAAGATAATAAGCTCCCTTCTTCTCCTATCTAATTTCGAACACAATCCCTTTACAGAAAGATCAAACCTCCTTCTCCTCTTTGTTGTTGTCGCCGGCCACCAAGGAGAGGGAGATGGAAGATGGGTGCCAGCCAAGAGTTGAGCTCCAAAGATTAAAGATGAAGAACCACCGGCAAAGCTTCAAGGAAGGAATGCCGGCCCTTAGGGAAGGAGAAGAGATGACGGCTCAACCTTACGAAGAGAGGAAAGAAAACCCTAAACCTCTCCTCCACTTCTTGCTACCAAACAAGCTAACTCCAACCCCTAAACCTCTTCTAATCTTGCCACCCAACAATTTGGAAGCAAACCCTAGAATCCTTGATTTATAGTTGTTTCCCAAGCCCTAGCCCTCCTTTTATAGAGTTAGGCTTAAGCCTTCTTTAAATCTCCACCGTCGGATCTAGAGATTCAATCTCCATCGTCGGATCTAGGGTTTCATTTTCCACCTTCAGATCTAGGGTTTCATTTTCCACTGTCGAATCTAAGCCTCATGAGGGTTTTAATAGGCTACAATAAGGACCATGAGGTGGAGCTGGATCTTGGCCACCCAATGGATCTACCCCACATAAAGTCCAATCCATTAATGATAATTCATTCCACTAGAGGATTATCATTGATCTACCTCACCAACCTCCATAAATAAATATGGGCTCCATATATTAATTGTACAAATATCTCCCCGTATTTAAGATATCGAATGTCCGTCAATTAATTAATTTACTAACAATTAATTAATCAACATCTAACTCCATGAGTAGTACCACTTAACCTCATCATCATGCCGGACCAAGTCCACCTGCAGGGTTTACATGATGATCCTTATGAGCTCCTCAAGGGGATATCATCATCCTAATATATAGGACACGGTTTCCTCTTATAATCAATGACACACCATGTAAATAATATCATTTCCCAACTTAATAAGTCTATCAATTTAATCTATAAATCTCACCCATTCATAAATCAAAGAACTAAATACTAAGTACATGTGTCTGTTATTATATCGAGATTAAGAGCATGTACACCATAATATCTGAGGTCCGATTCAATTATGTAGTCAGCAATAAATTGAATCACCTCTAAGTCGGTCCTGCTCAATACACACAAAGTGTACTAGTGTAATTATATGGTCAAGACAAACCAATACCAAATCACACTACAACCATACCAATGATTTGTCCAAAACCATCTCGGTTGTGAGCCTCTACTTATACTCTACAAGGAACTGATAACATGATCTCCTATGTGACACTACACACCATGTTATCTACAATGTAATGTATGAGACAATATACATAACCATAAATATGCAAAAAATGATCATGTGATTCTTATTTCAAAAATAAAGATGTTCATACAAAAGATAGACTTTTCAGTATACATCCCAATAATCTCCCACTTATACTAAAAGACTATGTTATCCTCATATTGTCATACATCTAATTCCCATTCCCTCTACATGCCTATCAAAAGCTCTCGCTGGAAGGGCCTTAGTGAAAGGATCTACCAGGTTATCCTCTGATGTAATCTTTGCTACAACAACTTCTCCTCGCTTTACGATTTCTCGTATCAGGTGGTACTTGCGCTCTATGTGTTTACTTGCCTTATGGGCTCGTGGTTCCTTCGAGTTTGCAACTGCACCACTGTTATCACAATAAATTATGATAGTTTTGGGCAAACCAGGAATCACATCCAAGTCCATCAAGTAGTTCCTAAGTCATACAACTTCTTTGGCTACCTCAGAGGTTGCCACATACTCAGCTTCCATGGTAGAGTCTGTCATGCACTTCTGCTTGACACTCCTCCATACAATGGCTCCACCTCCCAAAGTAAACACAAAACCTAAGGTAGACTTACTGTTATCCTTATCTTATTGGAAGTCAGAATCTGTGTAACCCACAAGGAGTAATTGATCTGCCTGGTATACCAGCATATAATTCCTAGTCCTTCTCAGGTACTTCAATATATGCTTTACCGCAGTCCAATGTCCCTATCCTGGATTACTCTGATATCTGCTAACCATGCCGATGGTAAAGAAAATATCCAACCTCGTACATAACATAGCATACATGAGGCTTCCTACTGCCGAAGCATAAGGAACTGTAGGATATTTGAAGCCGCTAGAGGGGGGTGAATAGCATAGTTTTCGTTCTAGATGGAATTCGATCGTGGTTGTCTCTACAATTTCGTTAGTACACAGCGGAATAGTAATGAAAGCAATAACGAAACAATTAACAACACGCAAACACAATTGTTTAACGTGGTTCGGAACCAAACGGTTCCTACTCCACAGATCGGGTTCGTACGAACCCTAGCGATGCCAATCACACACCACTATAATAAACACTCCTTCTCGGAATAATCCGGAGGCGGAGAAACCTCATACAAGATGATTACAACAATAATCAAAAGCTACAAGCAAATACAATGAAATACAAAGCAAGACTAGTAAAGAAAAACACTTTACAAATGCTCTTGAATGCTTGATCGCTAGGTTAATCGAGTAGCACTTGAGACCCTGAATTGCAGCAGTAACTCGCCCCAAATCACCTCAAAGAACTGTTGGTGCAACAATGCCCCAAGCATTTATATATTTTGATGTTTGGATAATCATCTAAGTTAGGCAATGTTTTGTGATCTAATTGTAAACATGTTTAAGTGACAGGAAAATCCAAGTATGAAGACTTGGTAAAAGACAAGTCCAAGTGTGATCTTGGCAAAGAGAAGTCAAAGGAAAGGTCTTGGTCTTGGCAGCGTAAGTCCAAGCATGTAGTCTTGGCTGCGTAAAGTCCAAGCAGTGCTTGGAAAAGAAAGACCAAAGGAAAGTCTTGGCGGCATAAGTCTAAGCATGTAGTCTTGGCAGCGTAAAGTCCAAGCGTACTTTGGCAAAGAAGAAAACCAAAGCATGACGAAACCGAAGGAAGCTTTTGAAGGCAAGCGCATGGATGGAGTCGTGGACTCAAAGAAATCCTGGAGGCGCAAGGCTGATGGAGAAGCTAGAAGGTTAAGTCTAGGCTTAGGTTATGTTTTCAAGTATGAATTAGTCATACTTGCGGTGTGCTAGTCGATTGGAACATGGTGTCGGTCGAACTGACCCTTAAAATGCAGTATTAGAGGTTGGAAGATTAGCGATCGGATAACTCCTGGCCCGATGAGTCGAGATCGACTCGTTCGCAGATACAAGCCGGTAGTCGATCGCCATTTTTGGCGATCACATAAAATAGCCCATAGCCGATCGCTCGGCTATGAGCGATTACGAATCGCGCGCTGGCGCATTGATCGATAGTTTTCCCGTTGGCGATGACGACGGCAAATCCCATGAATCCGGCTGTTCAGAAGCCGTTAGAATCGGTGGCAGTTGACTGATGTAAGTCATCAGTCGACTGATGGACCTCCAACGGGAAAAAGAGGCTCTTTCCTATATAAAGAGCTCAAGGGGAGCAAGAAGGTCCTAATGCTTATATTCTGATCATTCTTCTAAGCTCCCACAAGTTTTCCAAGCTTTCTAAGTGTATTAATCTCCCTCCTCCTCTCAAATCTTCATTGTCATCTTTTGTAAGAAGAGGAGGTCTTTGTAAAGAGAAAGCTTCTTAGTGGAATTGCTTGGGTTGATCCACCTTAAGGATCGCCGTGGAGTAGGAGCGTTATCTCCAAACCACGTAAAGGCCTTGTTAGCATTGTTTTTGTGTTTTTACATATATTATTTGTTCTTGCTTCCGCTAATCATTTTTGTAGAAACTGAAAAGTGCTATTCACCCCCCCCCTCTAGCTTCCAAACGATCACTAACAAGTGGTATCAGAGCCCGGATCGCATCGGAAGATCTAACCATCAACCGGAGCATGGCATTTCAAGAGGGATATAGCACGACAAGGCCTCCATTTTTCGACGGCAACGACTTCGGCTATTGGAAAGGTAGGATGGAATACTATCTCATGAATGACATAGAAAATTGGTTTAGTATTGTAGATGGATTCGAAAAGCCGGTCGACGAATTCGGAGCACCACTATCAACAAAAGATTGGACAAGAGAGATGGCCAAGAAAGCACAAGCAAATGCAAAAGCAACGACCACACTTCAATGTGGTCTATCCAAGGAGCAACTCTCTAAGGTCGGGCCCTTCAACTCCGCAAAAGAGCTTTGGGAGAAGCTCATCGAACTCAACGAAGGATCCAAAGAGACAAGAAGGGCCAAGAGGGATCTTTTGATTGGCCAACTCCAAAGGTTCACTATGAAGACAAACGAGACCGTGAGCCAAATGCACGGGCGTTTCAAGGAAGTAGTCAACGGACTACACGTTATAGGTGAAAAGGTCGACAACCATGACCTTGTAAGGTATGTATTACAAGCTTTCCCTAGGACTACCTTATGGGCCTCAATGGTAGATGCTTATAAGGTCTCTAGGGATCTTTCATTAGTCAAGTTAGATGAACTTTTTTGTGAATTTCAATTACATGAACAAGCTAACACTTCATCCAAAGAGAAGGGTATAGCTCTTTTTGTAGGAAAGAAGGAGAAGAAGAAAAAGGAGAAGAAGGAAGTGTCCTCCTCATCCGAATCCGAGGAAGACTCATCAAGTAGTGAAGATGAGTTATCAGCAAGCGAGGTGGCACATTACGTCAAGAAGTTTGGTGGGAAATCAAGGAGACTCACCAAGAAGGATGTGAAGAGGATGTTCCAATCCTCAAAAGGTAAATTTTCAAATAATTCAAATTCTTCATCTAATGTAACTTGCTATGGTTGCAATAAGAAAGGGCACATCAAGCCAAATTGCCCGGAACTAAAGAAAAAAGAGGAGAAAGAAAAGAAGCATAAGGAGAAGGAAAAGAAGGAAAAGAAGAAGAAAGAAGCAATGGTGGCACAAACATGGGACACTCTAAGTATGGAGGAGTCTTCCGACGATGAAGAAGTTTGTCATACAACCCGGAACTTAGCCCTCATGGCATTGGAAGAAACCGAAAGCTCAAGCGAGGAGTCTTCTTCCTCTTCAAGCGATGAATCATCATCAAGTGATGATGATGAGGTAAACAACTCAACCAAAGTAGATTTACTTTATAAGACTATTGCATGCTTACAAAATGCTCTAAATAGATCAAAAACTAGGATTAAGGATCTAAAATTAGAGATCAAATCATTTAAGAATGTAGATGCATCATGTGATAAACCATCTAGTGACCATGATGATTGTACTCTTAGGGATGAAAATGATGAGTTAAGAAAAGAAATAGGTAAACTAAGAGCATGCCTAGAAAAGTTCACTAATGGTTCTAAATATCTAGATATGATTATTAAGGATCAAAGGGCAATTTACAATAAGGCCGGATTAGGATATAGACCTAAGGAGAAAGAGGTAGCATTTGCATCCTTAGTTAGTAGAAAATCAATGATTAAAAGCAAGGGGAGAAAGGCATGGGTACCAAAGAAATTCATAATTGATGCTAGTGGTCCTAAGATTTGGGTACCTAAGGATTGTGTTTTTCATGTGACATAGGTAGAAGAACCAAGCTTGTGGATAGTTCATAGTGGGTGCTCAAAGCATATGACCGGGGATGAGAGAAAATTCTCCACTATCAACCACACTAGCAAAGGAAAAGTGTCATTTGGTAATAGCGGCAAACTTAAAATCTTAGGAAAGGGCACCATTGAGGTATCTCCCAATCTTGCCATTCATAAAGTTCTATTAGTTAAAAATATGAAATTTAATTTACTTAGTGTAAGTCAATTATGTGATGCAAACTTTAATGTTAAATTTGATTCCTCAAAATGTTTTATAAGACACAAAACTATAAACGATTGCATGTTAGTAGGCTTTAGGAAATCAAATATATATTATGTTGATTTATCCTATGCTACTAATCCTTCCACTAAGTGTCTTATTGCAAAAGAGGAAGAAAGTTGGCTTTGGCATAGGAGGCTAGGACACATAAACATGAAGAATATAGCCAAAATAGCAAAATTGAAGCTAGTCAAAGGATTGCCTAGAGTCAAATTTCTCAAGGACAAGATGTGTGATGCTTGCCAAGAAGGGAAACAATCAAAAACATCACACAAAGGTAAAAATTTACTTAGTACCGCTTTACCATTAGAATTACTACATATGGATTTATTTGATTGCCATAGTACCCCATCTATAATTGGTAGTAAATATTGCTTGGTAATAGTAGATGATTTTTCTAGATTTACTTGGGTGTTTTTCTTGAAAAATAAAGATGAAACCTTAGGAATAATCATAGGATTTAGCAAAAGAGTAGAAAATGAAAGAAAACTCAAAATCAACCGGATCCGTAGTGATCATGGTGGAGAATTTGAGAATTCTAATTTTTCAAATTTTTGCTTAGAACAAGGGTACAAGCATGAATTTTCTTGTCCTAGAACACCTCAACAAAATGGGGTTGTGGAAAGAAAAAATCGTGCCCTACAAGAAGCGGCTAGGACAATACTTAATGCATATTCCTTACCTAGCTACTTGTGGGCGGAAGCGGTTAATACCGCTTGCTATATCCAAAATAGGGTATTGATTCATAGGTTTTTAGGAAAAACTCCTTTTGAATTGTGGAATGGTACAATTCCAACAATTCATTATTTTAAGGTCTTTGGATGCAAAGTTTATATCTTAAATACCAAAGACAACCTAAGTAAGTTTGAGTCCAAAGCGGATGAAGGAATCCTAGTTGGATACTCATCCACTAGTGTAGGATATAGAGTTTACAATAAAAGGACTCAAAAGATTGAAGAATCTTCAAATGTTCAATTTGATGAAACTTCAAATACATACCCTAGGAAATCCCCTATTGATGATGATATAAATATTGAAAATCAAGGAATTACCAAACAATTTCAAGACTTAAACTTAGGGGGTAATGATCAAGGGGGAGTAAGGGATGATTCCGATGATGAGCATAGGATTGAGGTTAATCATGATCAAACTCAACTTGATACACCTCCTAGAACCATAAGAGTTCATCAAAGTCACCCATTAGATCAAATTGTGGGTGAATTATCTCAAGGAGTTAGAACTAGGTCATTCCATAGGGATCCCACTAGTCATATAGCTCTAATCTCTCAAATTGAGCCCAAAAACATTAAAGATGCATTACTTGATCCGGATTGGATCTTAGCAATGCAAGATGAGTTGGCTCAATTTGATAGGAGTCAAGTGTGGGAGTTAGTTCCTAGACCAAGTGAAAACACTATTATTACTACAAGATGGGTCTTTAGGAACAAACTAGATGACCAAGGGAATATCACTAGAAATAAAGCACGATTAGTTGCAAGGGGTTTTAATCAAGTTGAAGGATTTGATTATGATGAAACATATGCCCCGGTTGCTAGATTAGAGTCCATTAGAATACTTTTAGCATATGCCTCCTATATGGGTTTCAAACTCCATCAAATGGATGTCAAATCGGCATTCCTAAATGGGTTTATTAAGGAAGAGGTATATGTAGAACAACCTCCCGGGTTTGAAAATACGGACTACCCAAACCATGTATACAAGCTTAGGAAAGCCTTATACGGTTTGAAACAAGCTCCCCGAGCTTGGTATGAAAGATTGTCAACTTTCTTAATCTCTAAGAATTTCAAAAGGGGTAGTATAGATCAAACTCTCTTTATAAAGTCAGCATCTAATGACATTTTTATAGCCCAAGTGTATGTCGATGACATTATCTTTGGGTCAACAAATGAAGAACTTCTTCAAGACTTTATTCAAAATATGGAGAAAGAGTTTGAGATGAGTCTAGTTGGAGAATTAAATTTCTTCCTAGGTTTGCAAGTTAAACAAACAAGTGAAGGAATTTACATTTATCAAACCAAATATGCTAAGGAAATGATTAAGAAATTTGGTTTGGAAAATACTAAGGTAGTGTCAACTCCAATGGCAACCAATACTAAAATAGATAGTGATAGTGAAGGAAAACAAATAGATCTTACCCTTTATAGGAGCATGATTGGTAGCCTCTTGTATTTAACCGCTAGTAGACCCGACATATTATTTGCGGTTGGAATGTGTGCTAGGTATCAATCATGTGCTAAGGAATCTCATTTAGTTGTCGTTAAAATAATTTTAAGATATGTTAAGGGCACACTAAATGTAGGTCTATGGTATCCTAGGACTAGGTCTTTTGATTTAATTGGGTACACCGATTCCGATTATGCCGGTTGCAAATTGGATCGGAAGAGCACTAGTGGTGGATCCCAATTCCTTGGGTCCTCCCTAGTGAGTTGGAGTAGTAGGAAGCAACCTTGTGTTGCTTTATCCACCACCGAGGCCGAATATGTGGCTATGGGTGGTTGTGTAGCTCAACTCTTATGGATGAAACATACATTAGAAGATTATGAGCTATCTTACTCCAACATGAAAGTATTTTGTGATAATGTGAGCACCATTAACTTGACCAAAAATCCGGTGCATCACTCTAGGACCAAGCACATTGAAGTGAAGCATCACTTCATTAGAGACCATGTGGCTAAGGGGGACATTGAGCTCAATTATATTGAATCCAAGTCCAACCTAGCCGATATATTTACCAAGGCTCTCCCCGAAGTAGAATTTTCATCACTAAGGAGAGAACTTGGAATGTGCTTGGTTGAGTGAAGATGTAGGTTTGCATGATCCTATAGAAATACTAGGTTTCATACCTTTAACCATCTCACAAAATACCTAAGAAACCATGATTTTTGTATTGAGCCACCTAGACAACATGTGGGATGATAGGAAGATGCATTTGGTTCATAATGCTTGTTATGATGCATTACTATGGACCAAAGTGTCATCTAGAGACATTAATCCTTAATTGGACCAATCATTGGGAAGGCCTATGTACAATTAATGTGCATATAGCTCCAAGAATATGATTGGAAATGTCAAATAAAATAAAATTTAAACTATGTCTATCAAATCTTGAGAAACAATCTCCTATTGATAAGCCAAAGTGATACAAAGTTTTGCAAAAATATCATAACTTTTGCAAAATCTAAAGATTGTGTCAATATCAAAATCTAGAGGTGATATAATTTTAAAATAATTTTTCCTTGATAGGAAATGTTCTAAAAATATTAACCACAAAATTTCGTGATTTTTTGATCTTTATTGAATTAATTATGAATTTTTTAACCTAGCCGAAAAGGCTATCGGTGATATCGATCGAGTACCACGCTTGATTCGACGATATGACGATATTGAACCGGCTTACCGGTTCGTTATCGTCGGCCGCCATTTATAGCGATCGGTAGCCTTACTGAAATCGTTCGTATCGAGTCGATTCGTGATGTCTATCGATTCGATTGCCATTTATGGCGATCGGCCAGCGATCTGAAATCGTTCGTATCGTCGCGTTCCGATCCCCATCGATTCTGTCGACTAACGGCAGTCGATTGATGTCGCATTTTTAGGGCTTTCCACCGGTTCGACTCGCCAAACCATCCCGATTTTCTCTCCTCTTCCTCTTCCGACGAACCTCCACCTCACCGTTTAGCCGTGCTCCCTCGCTTTTCCGGCGTCTTCACTGACCGGTGCTCCCATTTGGAGTGCTCTCCAACTCGAGGACCTTCTCTTGTCACTCCGTTCGCGCTCTAGTTTCCAGTCACTCGGCTAGGGTTCCGTGGTCCGGCACTGCTCTTTGGTCACCATGTCGCCTAGGTATATTTTCATTCCTGATCAATGTTTGTTTGTTCCTATGATTGTATTTCACTAACCCATGTTTGTCTTGTTGTCTCTGTCCATGCATCATCAACCTACATTGTGCATTTTTTTTTTGTTATCTTTTCACACATTTAGACTTAAGCGCATTGCTACTAAGCGTACTCGGGCACCTCCGACCAACGAGGGCCCGTCAAACCCTCAACCCCCTGTCGATCCTCGATTTCCAAACTCCGCACTTGAAAGTGCTTTCAATAAAAACAAATTCCAACTTATTCCACCTAGATCAATGAATCCCAAGTTTCTTAAAGACTACTGTTTTGACATTGTTCAAATCATTCAACATTACCAACTTGAGTCTTTAGTCTTTTGTGAACATCATGTTAATATCACTCTTCTCTCTGAATTTTTCAACAACCTACGACCAGCTGGAGATGGGAGATACTGGACTCGTGTTTCTCAGCGCGATCTGGATTTCAGTCCCCAGATCTGGACTGATTTTCTCGGTTGTCTCTCTTCCGAGAATGATTTCATCTTCTATCCTTCTTGGAGTGAACCTCTTCCACCTCCTTTTGAGGAGATTTCTTTGGATTCCCTTCACACTACTTTTTATCATTCTCCTCGACCTTTGAACACTAATCTATTTCAATCACAAGAACTTTCTGCCTCTGACAATGTCCTTTATAAGGTCATTGCTCATTGTCTTCTCCCTATCGTTACTCGTGGTTTAGCCTTGGTTCGCCCTCCACACTTACTTCTCATGCATTTCTTTCGTTCATACTTAGACATCAATATTGGCCTCAATACCTTCCACTGCATCACTCATTTCATAAGGCCAAACAATGGGAAGGTTCATATTCCTTTTGGAAATGTCCTTACTCAATGGCTCAACTCCATAGGCATTGATGTCAATATAGGAGTCATTAAAGTCATGAATAGAAAATATGATCAGATGACTCGACGGAGTTTCTCCTTGGCGGGCCTGAAGGCCGATAGAGGATCCGTTTTCTGGGACCCAGCCCGACGACTAGCAGGTGGCGCTCCGACACCAGAGGATGCCGCTGCGGGAGGAGTTGCTGAAGGTGTTGCTGAGGGTGTTGCTGAGGGAGCACATGCGGGAGAGACTGCTGCAGGCGATACTGTTATGCCAGATCCATCCTTCGTTGCCCGTTTCGACGCTTTTGTGGAGCGGGTAGACACACGCTTTGAGGAGCTTTGCCGAGAGCATCAGGAGCTCCTCTCCCTCATGAGAGGGGTGCATCTGCAGCAGTAGGACATCTTGGCGATTCTCCGCCCTGCTGCACCTGGACACCCACCTCACGATGGATCGTCTTCTGCACCGATGGATGCTGAGGACGACGATCGTTAGCTTGCTTGTTGTTTTGTTGTTTTTCTTTTTGGCCGTATGTACGGCATAAACTCCTACTTGTGTCATAACTTTTGATTAATGAAATGAAATTGTGTCCTTGTTTTAATTCATTTCTATTATGTCCTTGTTATTTGTCAAGTTTAGAAGTTGAGCGTATAGTACGAAGTTATGATTATTGATACGATACAATCACACTTTTTGTGTCATAATTTTGTTATTTTGAATATCGTATCAATCCATTAATCTAATGAGCATATTTTTCGTCTAATATTTTTCATATGTCATATTAGTCGAATAAAATGTGTATGACGAGTTTCGTGATTTTTGGACACCCACGGAATTTTCTACGCTTTTTCAAACCTTGACTGAAAAATTCGATTTTCAGTTTTGTCTGATATCAGTCGACTGCCGTTATTGGCGATCGTATAAGGCCGGCGATTGATCGATGCCTATTCCGGTAATCGTGACACTATTTTGGAATAGAAAACGATTTTTCATCGGTTAAAAGGTTCAATTTTTGACATTATATGATTTCCACAGTATATACATGATAACTTGTATGGAAAGACGGATTTTCTTGGTGCACTGGTTTAGGGGGAGCTACATCCCTAATTTCTATAATTGTTGGTGCAAGGCTATGACATATTTGCTTATTCTATTGCTTATGCCTTGCTACACATGTTATTTCCCCATCATGAAACATGTCTTGGATTTAGGGGGAGCTTCATATCAATTTTATACCTTTGTTCAAAGATATGTCAATTTTTCCTGCACTTATTGGATTAACTTTTCTCTTTTTGTTGTTTGTCAAAGGGGGAGAAGGGATATTTAAGTTAGAATTCATATTGAAATATGTTTATATGAATGTGTTAAAGACCTAACTTAAATGATTGCCAAACATCAAAAAGGGAGAGATTGTTGGTGCAACAATGCCCCAAGCATTTATATATTTTGATGTTTGGATAATCATCTAAGTTAGGCAATGTTTTGTGATCTAATTGTAAACATGTTTAAGTGACAGGAAAATCCAAGTATGAAGACTTGGTAAAAGACAAGTCCAAGTGTGATCTTGGCAAAGAGAAGTCAAAGGAAAGGTCTTGGTCTTGGTAGCGTAAGTCCAAGTATGTAGTCTTGGCTGCGTAAAGTCCAAGCAGTCCTTGGAAAAGAAAGACCAAAGGAAAGTCTTGGCGGCATAAGTCCAAGCATATAGTCTTGGCGGCGTAAAGTCCAAGCGTACTTTAGCAAAGAAGAAAACCAAAGCATGACGAAACCGAAGGAAGCTTTTGAAGGCAAGCGCATGGATGGAGTCGTGGACTCAAAGAAATCCTGGAGGCGCAAGGCTGATGGAGAAGCTAGAAGGTTAAGTCTAGGCTTAGGTTATATTTTCAAGTATGAATTAGTCATACTTGGGGTGTGCCAGTCGACTGGAACATGGTGTCGGTCGAACTGGCCCTTAAAATACAGTATTAAAGGTTGGAAGATCTAGCGATGATCGGGAGTTATCCTCAATCGATGAGAGTCGACTCGGATCGGCTACGGCATACAAGCCGCGATCATCGCCTAAGCAGAATGGCCGTAGCCGATCGCTACGGCTATTTAGCAAGATTATCGAATCGCCAGCTGGCGGCCGATCGATAGTTTTCCCGTTGGCGATGACGACGACAAATCCCGCGAATCCGGCTGTTGAGAAGCCGTTAGAATCGGCGGCAGTCGACTGATGGACCTCCAATGGGAAAAAGAGGCTCTTTCCTATATAAAGAGCTCAAGGGGAGCAAGAAGGGGCTAATGCTTATATTCTGATCATTCTTCTAAGCTCCCACAAGTTTTCCAAGCTTTCTAAGTGTATTAATCTCCCTCCTCCTCTCAAATCTTCATTGTCATCTTTTGTAAGAAGAGGAGGTCTTTGTAAAGAGAAAGCTTCTTAGTGGAATTGCTTGGGTTGATCCACCTTAAGGATCGCCGTGGAGTAGGAGCGTTATCTCCGAATCACGTAAAGGCCTTGTTAGCATTGTTTTTGTATTTTTACATATATTATTTGTTCTTGCTTCCGCTAATCATTTTTATAGAAACCGAAAAGCGCTATTCACCCCCCCCCTCTAGCTTCCAAACGATCACTAACAAGAACCATGTCAATTTCCTCCATCACGAGCTCCTTATAAAGCTTCAACCTGTGCTAGAAAAAGTCAATCAATCGACTGATCGGGACCATCAGTCGACTGATACCACTATTGTCGTGAGACAACGGGTAGATCCACACTGGATAAGTCCAACGGATCTACCATCAGTCGACTGATCATACCCATCAGTCGACGGATGGAGTCCTCACTCGACCAGTCGAGTCTCGACTCCATTCTGTGGTCAATTTCTCGAGCACCAGTCGACTGATCGTGTGATCAGTCGACTGCTCGTGTAACGCCCGTAAAATTTCTAGCAATTTTACAAGAATTGTTGGCTTGATGATAATGGGCTTTATGTGGGTTTTTTCAAAAATAAAAGAAAATAAGCCAAAAGGGATGCAAGGCCTAGGAATTGAACCCCAAACCTCTAGAGATAGCCAAGCCCTATAGATGCATCCACTAACCAAAAGCCCAATAGGATTTTATCATTA
This sequence comes from Wurfbainia villosa, assembly GCA_025175895.1. Taxonomy (NCBI): domain Eukaryota; kingdom Viridiplantae; phylum Streptophyta; class Magnoliopsida; order Zingiberales; family Zingiberaceae; genus Wurfbainia; species Wurfbainia villosa. The sequence goes on along the minus strand of CM045994.1, from coordinate 65,923,796 downwards.
GAGGAATAGGGGAAATTATGGTTAAGTGTAAGGTAGATCAAGGGACTCTTCAAGTGAATAAATAGGGGGAATGAGGGGGCATGAGTTACAAAATTTATTTTCTCCTCTTCTTCCTCTTCCTCACCGAATCCTAGAGCTTCCCCCTCTCCATCCTTGGCCGAACCCCATCCAAGCAAGAAGCAAGGCTAGGTTGCTTCCTTTAGGTTATTTTTCCAACCAAAAAGAAACGTGAAGGATGTAAGTATCCCTCACCTACATACGAGTAGCTTTCGGTTGATTGTTTGTGTAGAAATCCCTATGATATATTCGGCCAAGATTAGTTTTGATGTTCCAAGGAAGTTCTATATCATGTTTTGTAAGAAGAAGATGATGTTAGGATGTAAAATGAATTAGGTTAAAAGATAACCCTAGAAACCCCTATGGACTATTCGGCCAACACATGTTTTTGGGTGTTTTATTGAAGTTCTACATCTTGTTTTACATGCAAATGATGATGTTAGGAGGTAGAATGAATTAGGTTAAATGTTAACCCTAGGAACCCCTATGAACCATTCGGCCAACATGGATTTTTGGTGTTTTATTGAAGTTCTATACCTTATTTTACATGCACATGATGAAGTTAAGATGTAGAATGAATTAGGTTAAAAGTTAACCCTAGGAACCCCTATGAACCATTCGGCCAACATGGATTTTTGGTGTTTTATTGAAGTTCTATATCTTGTTTTACATGCAAATGATGATGTTAGGAGGTAGAATGAATTAGGTTAAAAGTTAACCCTAGAAACCTCTAAGGACTATTCGGCCAACATGTGGTTTTTGGTGATTAAATGAAGTTTAATCCATGTTTTGTATGCATATGATGTTGTTAGTATGTTAATTGGATTAGGTTAAAAGTCTAACCCTAAATGCCCCTTGAACCATTCGTCCACCCCTTTATTTTGATGATTCAATGAAGTTTTAATCCATGTTTTGTATGCATATGATGTTGTTAGTATGTTAATTGAATTAGGTTAAAAGACTAGCCCTAAAAACCTACATGGACCATTCGGCCACCCCCCCTTGTATTGATGCTCCAATGAAGTTTTATTCCATGTTTTGTATGCATATGATGTTGTTAGTATGTTAATTGAATTAGGTTAAAAGACTAGCCCTAAAAATTTACATGAACCATTCGGCCAACCATTGTCCTTTAACATGCTCTAGGTTAGGTTAACATGTGTTTTATGTTGGGTGAATTCATGTTGACTTGTGATATTAAATGATGCTAGATGAAGATAACATGCTTTAGGTTAGTGTTTACTTACTCTTGATGTTTATGCCTTATGCCATGCCCTATGTGTATGTGATTTAAGATATGTTGTGAAATGAAATACGATATGATTATGAAATGAAAAATGATATGTTCATGAAATGAATATGATATGATTATGAAAATGAAGTATGATATGTTATGAAATGAAAAATGATATGTTCATGAAGTGAAGTTTGATGTGTTAGGAAATGAAGTATGCTATGTTTGCAAAATGAAATAAGCTATGTGATAATAAAAGCATATAAGTATTTTACCTTCTGCATGGCTTGTACCAAGACCTTAACAAGGTCCAAAGGGATGGGCTCCTAAGATGCCCTAGGTCGATGGAGTAAGACTCGGGCCTAGGATGGGCCTCTATGTATGATTGCCCCTAGGTCGACGGACTAAGATCGGGCCTAGTACGGGATGGGCTCCAAGATGCCCTAGGTCGATGGAGTAAGACTCGGGCCTAGGATGGGATTCTACGCTATGACGATTGCCCTAGGTCGACGGACTAAGATCGGGCCTAGTAACCTAGTAGGTTCGAGACTTGCTACCTCGAGTCTATTTAGGGATGCGCGCTATTATGAAGAAGAAGTGGTACAATGCCAGGCCCAAATATGTTGAGATTTATGTTACGTACCTATAATATATGTTTTCAAAAAGCATCCGGCATATGTTTACATGATTTGATTGTTAGGTTCACATGCTATGTTGATATGTCATATATATATCTTGCATGTTATGTTTGATATGTCATGTTTATGCTGCTATGTTACATGTGATGTATCTTATGTTTGATATGTCATATATAGGTTGTATGTTATGTTGATATGACATGTATATGTTGCTATGTTACATATGTTGTATGTCATGTTTGATTAAGTCATATATTTACATGATATGCTGCTATGATATGTATGTTACATGTTATGTTACTTTTGTTACTTATGCTACATGTTAAGTTGTATGTTACATGTTATGTTGCTTATATGTTATGAATGTTACATGCCATGATTAATGTCGATGTATGGTTTTTTGTGAGTAGGACAGGATCTTACTAAGCCTATGTGCTTATAGTTTATCTTTCCCTCGTACTGCAGATAAGGGTAAGGGATGGATAAATAAAAAGGGAGCAGCAGGAGGGGCCAAATGTGTGTGGTAGTGGCATGGTGGAGAAGATCCGTTATGTCCTTATATATATGTTTCCCTATGATGATGACGTTTATGGATGTCCTTATTTATGTCTCCTTATGATGATGATGTTTATGAACTTTAACTAAGCACTAAGTATCTATATATGTTATGATGCATGCTCTATGTTAATAAGGAGAAGTAAGGAAGAAGTAACAAGAAGTATCTATATATGTTATGATGCATGCTCTATGTTAAGAAGAAGAAGTATCTATATATGTCAATGCATGTTTATGTTTTAAAAGAAAAAAAATGTGTCTAAAGTCTTCCGCTGTAAGTAGTAAGAAGTGTATGTATGTACGGTAGCGTCACGCGCCGCCCCTCCGGACTTCTGGTCCAAAAAGGGCGGGCGTGACAGCTCGAGCCATCAGTCAACTGCCCACCTTTGGCAGTCGACTGCTAGGCCACTTCCCGCGATCAAACCCTAGTTGACTCGGTCCAGTCGACTGCCACATGACACCAGTCGAGTGACACACCTCAAACATGAGGTTTTAGCCCAAGTATGGTTCCCCCATACTTGCTAGACCACCCTTAGCCTAGACCTAAGCCTTCTAGCCACCTCCATCAGCCTCACGCCTCTCGGATCCCTCCAAGTCATCCATGACTTGTTCATCCATCGCGGTAGCCTTCGGGTGCTTCCATCGGCTATGTCATGCTAACGGTGTTTACACCTCCAAGGCACATTGGACTTACACCGCCAAGACTTCCGTTTGGACTTTACGCTGCCAATACTAAACCCCTTGGACTTCTCAAGTGCCAAGACTCAAGCTTGGACTTTTCCTTGCCACCACATTTGCCTTACCCGGGTGATAGTTAATATTGCAGTCATAATCTTTTACCAACTCCAACCATCGTCTCTGCCGCATATTCAGTTCCTTTTGAGTAAAGAAATATTTCAAACTTTTATGATCTGTGTAGATCTTGCAACGTTCTCCGTAAAGATAGTGTCGCCAGATCTTCAAAGCGAAGACGACCGCTGCTAGTTCCAGATCATGTGTAGGATAATTCTGTTCATGCACCTTCAACTGACGTGATGCATAGGCAATGACCCTCCCTTTCTGCATCAATACAGCCCCTAGACCAGTTTTGGAGGCATCAGTGTACACCACAAACTGCCCAGAAGTGTCTGGAACTGCAAGCACAGGCGCTATCATCAGCCTTTCCTTTAGCTTCATAAAACTCTTCTCGCACTGAGTAGTCCATTCATACCTCACCCCCTTCTTGGTCAACGAAGTCAGGGGTAGCGCAATTCGTGAAAAATTCTGAATAAATCTGCGATAATACCCCGCTAGTCCTAGGAAACTTTGAATTTCTGTAACATTCCTCAGAGTAGCCCAACTCTGAATTGCCTCCACTTTGACTGGATCCACCTCTATTCCCCTCTCCGAGACTATATGTCCTAGAAATGCTATTTTTCTCAGCCAAAAATCGCATTTGCTGAACTTAGCATATAACCGCTTATCCTTCAGAATCTGCAGCACCAGCGTCAGATGTTGTCGGTGCTCTTCGCGACTCTGAGAGTAAATTAGTATATCATCGATGAAGACAATCACAAAATGATCCAGGTATGGCTGGAAAATCCAGTTCATCAAATCCATAAAGGCTGCGGGGGCATTAGTAAGCCCAAACGGCATAACTAGAAACTCATAATGACCATATCGAGTTCTGAATGCAGTTTTATGAACATCTTCTCCTTTCACCCTCAATTGGTGGTACCCCGACCTCAAGTCAATTTTTGAGAACACCGTTGCTCCCTGTAGTTGATCAAACAGATCATCGATTCTAGGCAATGGGTACTTGTTCTTGACTGTAACCCGGTTCAACTCTCGGTAGTCAATGCACAACCGCATTGAACCGTCCTTCTTACGGACGAACAACACTGGCGCTCCCCAGGGTGACACACTGGGTTGGATGAAACCCTTATCCAGTAGTTCTTGTAGTTGCTCCTTCAGTTCCTTCATTTCGGTGGGTGCCAGGCGGTACGGTGCTTTAGACACAGGGGTGGTTCCCGATATTAATTCTATTCCAAACTCAACCTCCCTGACAGGGGGTAATCTTGCAATATTCTCTGGAAATACATCGGGAAAATCCCGGACTACCTCTACTTCCTCCAGACTTGGTTTGAAAGTCTCAGAACTACCCATTATGTTGACTAGAAATCCGTTACACCCCTTACTTAACATTTTCTGAGCTTTACATGCTGATATAACAGGTAGATGACTCAACGTGGAGGTTGCATTGAAGATGACAAATCCATCATTTTTTTAGTTTCAGTTTAACCGTCCTTTGTTTACAGTCAATAATGGCCTCGTACCGGGTCAATCAATCCATACCCAGAATTATATCAAAGTCCACCATCTCTAATACAATAAGTTCGGCGTACACTGTATAGTTCTGCATCCTTATCGGACAGTTCCTCACTATTCTATTGCTAGTCAGTTCTTCCCCCGAAGGCAAGGACACGTTATAGTCGGTAGCCATCCAATCACATGAAATACCTAGTTTTGCAACGTAGGCCACCGATATGAAAGAGTGTGTAGCTCCAGAATCAATTAAGGCATGAGCAGGTAGGTTGACAATAGAAATTCTACCTGTGATGATGGACAAATCCAAATCCACCTGCTCCTGTGTCATAGCATACACCCTTCCTCTAGTTGGCTCTTTGAGCTGAGGGCAGTTCATAGCAAAGTGTCCAGACTTCTTGCACTTGTAGCACACATCTGTACCCACCAAACACTGACCTGCATGAGTCTTATCGCACTTGGAATACTGAATTTTGCTTTCGCCCTTAAAGACAGTATGGTCGACTTGTCAGGGTTCCTGGGGTCTCTGTCGTGGCTGCGTCTGAAACTGTGGTTGTTTGCCTCGAAACTGGCTCGGTGCAAACTTCTTCTAACTCGACACAGGAGGTTCCCTTCCCTGGTAACTAGACCTCTTAGTCTGTACTTCCTTTATCATGTCATTCTTGTCCCTCTCTGCCATCAGAGCCTGATCCACAGCCTCTCAGAAGGTGGTAACTCGACTCACCCTGACATCATGGCGAATGGCTGCCCTTAATCCCTCAGTGAAATGTTTGGACTCCTCTCTTGGTTGGTGGAAATCATAGGTACAAAATACCGCCCCTTCTCGAATTCCTTGACATACTCAGCCACTGTCCGATCCCCTTGGCGAAGCTCTAGGAATTCCCTGGTCATTCGGGTTCTGGTGTCAGCAGTAAAGTATTTACCATAAAATACCTCCTTGAATTCAACCCAAGTAACTGTAGCTAAATCCACCACTGAACGTGCACCCTCCCACCATATCCGAGCATCGCCCCACAACATGAATATGGCGCACCTCACCTTGTCAGCATCCGTAAGCTGCATGAATTCATATATCGTCTCCAATGATCGAATCCATCCTTCTGCCACAATCGGGTCTGTACTTCCCTTAAACTTTGTCGGTCCAAGATCCCTGAACTTCTTGTAAACTGGGTTCACACTAGCTGTGGGACCACTGTGGGTGTTTCCATGCTCCCTGGCTCTCAACACCTATTGGATTTGTTCTCCCTGAATCTGACTCTGTTCCTGCATAATTGCGGCAAGCTCAGTGAGAAACTGACTACTCTTCCCCACTTCACCATTGTTTCTTCGGCCCGCCATTCTCCTATAAAAACCGATACTTGCATCGTTATCTCCAATTTGTACATAAACCTAAACATGATTACATTAAGACTACTACTTGAAAAATAAATTTAAAGCTTACAAACGCAAAGATGGATGTATCTGAGTCCTTGATGATATTGCATGCACACACTGTCCTTTAGGATCGTTCGCTCTGATACCAACTGAAAAGACCTAACCCAGTATGCATATACTTAATTGCCCAGTCACACATCAATCTTACCCATGATACACAAGATCGGAACACCCGGCACAAAGATTATTTTATTCCATTCCGTTTAGTAGTCTCAACTACACACTTTACCCTCTCCGTCTGAAGAAAACTAGAACATCAAATCAACTCCCCTCAAACTGGAAACCCTGTATCATAGATGCCCCGGACAATGTGTGCTATGCTCATCGTCATCTCCTCAGTTACACCAGCTCCGCTTCCTGCATCTCAATCCGGGAATCCTGTTCCCTACCTGAAAATATTATGTGAAATCATGAGTTCACAGCCCAGTAAGTAGATCAATGATAGGGAGATAACACAGGGAGGAAAATTCAACAGGAAACATATATCTCTACAACTGTAAATGTAAACTACTGTAGCTCAACATACATTTTCTGTTACACTTTCTGTAAGTCAGTATGAAACATAACCAATACTTTTAAGAACATGCCATTATAACAAGTACTGCAAACTCAATCATGCCTTTCTGTTCTACTAACTGTACCTAAACATAAACCCTCGTGGTACCTCACATTATGCATTTACAATGCTGAGCCAGTCAAATACCTTATTTTCTTGTGCAATCCTGAGGTACCTCTAGAAAGAAACTAAGGGGGTCACCATCACCATCACTAATTAATTTGGGTGGGCCCTCCCCGGAGCTCAACCCGGGGAGCCCAACCCGTCCAGGCACCACTAATGCTCATGTACATACAGTTAGCTAAATAAGAATTTCTGTCATTTTCTATCATACTCAGTCACAGAAGGATAACATAGAACATCATGAGTGAACGAGTATATATCTATATATAGCATCTAACCTCATACATAGGTAGATGTTAATTACACCCACATATATATATAGCATCTAACCTCATACACAGGTAGATGATAATTACACACATGTACATATAGCATCTAACCTTACACACAGGTAGATGATAATATAACTTATTCACATAACATCGAAGCACAAGAAAGATTTGATGAACATTTAGCTAAAAATGATAACATTAAACATCATAGGTGAACAAATATATATATCTATATATAGCATCTAACCTCATACACAGGTAGATGGTAATTACACACATATACATATAGCATCTAACCTCATACACAGGTAGATGGTAATTACACACATATACATGTAACATCTATCCTCATACACAGGTAGACAATATTTATCACATATTATATATCATTTACAGTATTAAGAAAAATCTCATAAAGGATTAACTAAACATGCTGACTGAGAACAAATATAGCAGGAATAATCTACAGACATAAAGCTCATGTACATACAAATTTTTATATCCACCCTAGCATGTTGATTCCTTTCAAACAAACTACTCCTTACATCTATTAAACATTTATCTGGCTATTAACTGAAGATTTAACCCTCATATATATCACTCGGCACACCCAATTCATAATGACCCCAACATGTGTATACTCCGTTATTATCACCCTACCGGATGAAACCCACAATACCAATCCACGCTTAAATTCATAAAAACGATCCTAAAATCCTAAATCGATCCCCTTCCCTCCCAACAACACAAATCTGTTTACACATTCCCTTTCCCCTGCCCTTCACCTGCCGAGAACCCTAATCCCCCGGGTACGATCACCTCCATCTAGAATTCCCAAGAATCCTAGCCACCTCCGGAATCTCTCTGCTCCTCACCTCCTTCAAGCCACGAAAAACCCAGCTCCACCGATTTCCATAGCTCACCCATCCCAAACCTATCAAAATCCCCATGAACCCTGCTAGAACACAATCTGGAACACAAATGCCCAGACCCGATTAAATCCCGACATCCCTGCTCCTCACCTCCTTCAAGCCGACGGGATCCAAGATCCACCGGTTTCTCCAGCTCCGTCCATTCCAAACCTACCGAAATCCCCCGTATGACCCTGCTAGAACTCCATCTGGAAACCCAAGTTCACTGGCACGATTCAATCCCCAAAACCCCAACTCAATCTCGCCGCAACAGTCCCACACAAAAATCTACGGATATCACTGCCCTCGCCAACCCTAGCCAAAGACTACTCACCGTGAAGAGGAAGAAGGAGGGTCGGTGTAGTTCCGGCAGCTTGGCGTCGTCTCCGGCGGAAGGGGTTCGACGATCGCCCCTTTTCGTCGTCTGCGGCGGCTCGCGAGCGGAAGATGGGTCGCGCGAACAAAAAAGAAGGGAAAAAGAAAAGGGAAATAAAAAGGGTTTGGCCGGTTAAATGGGTTTTAGGGTTTTTTTTTTTGAGACTTGACATCTCAAGTGCCAAGACTCAAGCTTGGACTTTTCCTTGCCAACCCATGTTGGACTTTCCATGCCAAGTACCCATGACTTGGACTTTCCTTGCCAAGACCCATGCTTGGACTTTTCCCAAATGCCAAGTGTCCCACTTGGACTTTCCATGCCAAGTACCCAAGACTTGGACTTTCCCATGACAATTACATTGTCATATGTTTTTGTCGAACATCAAAACATCACTCGAGTCAAACTCGAGAGTCCTGGTCAATCGTGACCTGGGTCGATTGTACCAATAGGAACCGCCTACATCTCTTCTATCTCCTTTGATGTTCTAGGACACATCTCTTTAGATAAAGGTACTCCATGCCTAAAAGGTAGAAAACCTTTCTTGGAATTCTACATGCTAAAACGAGCCAAAATGGTGTCTATGTATGAAGCTTGAGACAAGCACAACATCCTTTTCCTGCGATCCCTTATAACCTTGATCCCAAGGATGTGTCCCACTTCTCCCAAGTCCTTCATATCAAACTGTTTGGACAACCATAACCTTACGTCCGATAACACCTTGACATTGTTGTCAATTAACAAAATGTCATCTACATATAGTACAATAAATACAACTTCGTTTCCGTCACATCTCTTGTATAGACAAGACTCATCCGGACATTGAATAAATCCATAAGACTGGATTACCTCATCAAAGCGGATGTTCCAAGATCTCAAAGCTTGCTTTAATCCATAAATGGACCGATTAAGCTTGCACACAAGATTCTCTTTTCCCTTTGCAATGAATCCTTCTGGTTGCTTCATATAGATGTTTTCCTCAAGACTTCCATTAAGGAAAGTTGTCTTGACATCCATCTGCCACACCTCATAATCCATATGAGCAACAATACATAAGAGAATTCAGATAGACTTAAGCATGACCACTGGCGAAAAGGTCTCCTCATAATCGATACCCTCTTTCTGAGTATACCCATTCGCAACAAGCCTTGCTTTGAAGGTCTCAACCTTCACATCTATTCCTCTCTTTCTTTTGTAGATCCACTTGCATCCAATGATTTTTAAACCATTGGGTGGTTCTACTAGCTCCCAGACCTAATTTGAATCCATAGATTCTATCTCAGAATTCATTGCACTTTGCCAAGATACCGCATCTTTATCTTGGATTGCCTCATCATATGTTCAGGGATCAGGTTCATGTTCGCTAGAGACCAAATCAAAAGATTCTCCAAAGAACATAAATCTATCAGGCTGTCTAACAACCCTCCCACTACGACGAGGTATCACCTGTGTATCCTCTGTGACACGCGGTGCAGTCACTTATGGTATTTCCTCTTGTACCGGTGGTACTGAAGTAGTGACTTCCCCTCTCAATTCCTCCAAAACAATCTTACTCATGGGCTTGTGGTTCATCACATAGTCTTCCTCTAAAAATCTGGCATTCGTGCTAACGATCACCCTCTGATATCTAGGACTATAGAACAAACCGCCTTTTGTTCCTCTAGGATAGCCAATGAACATGCACACTTTTGTACGAGGTTCCAACTTACCAACATTTGCCTTCAGCACATGTGCTGGACTCCCCCAAATCTGAATATGTTTTAGACAAGGCTTTCGCCCAGTCCACAATTCTGTGGGAGTAGAAGGCACTGATTTAGATGGTACCGAGTTTAGAATATATATTGTCGTATCCAGTGCATACCCCCAGAATGAATCTGGCAACTCAGAATAACTCATCATCGACCTAACCATCTCCATAAGAGTCCTATTCCTTCGCTCCGCTACACCATTCTGCTGGGGTGTGCCAAGTGCAAATAATTGGGATTGAATTCCAACCTCTGATAAGTAATTCCTAAACTCTCCTAAGAGGTACTCACCACCACGATCAGATCGTAGTGTCTTAATACTTTTACCTTGATATTTCTCCACATCAGCCTTCAATTCTTTGAACCTATCAAAGCATTCAAACTTGCAGCGCATCAAGTAAATATATCCATATCTTGAATAATCATCTATAAAAGAGATGAAATGTTCAAAACCATCTCTAGCCTAAATAGACATAGGACCACACAAATCAGAATGAACCAATTCCAACACATCTTTAGCTCTATACCCCTTGGCCTTAAAAGGTCTCTTGGTCATTTTACCTTCCAATCAAGATTCGCAGGTTGGGAAATCTTCCACCACTAATGAACCTAGAGGTCCATCAGCTATCAACCTTTGAATTCTACTTAGGTTAATATGACCTAACCTTAGATGTCAAAGATATGTTTGGTTAATTTTCGAAGGTTCTTTTCTCTTATTAGATTTAGAAGATGAGTTATTTACTTCTTCTTGCATCGTGGGAGCTTTTGGTTCAAGGGTATATAAATTTTCTATCAATGTATCAGAACAGATAATCTCCCTATTCCTTTTTATAACAACTCTGTCATTAAAAAAAATAGAATATCCATCTAAAAATAATTTAGAAACTAAAATCAAATTCTTTCTAAATAAAGGTACATAAAGGCAATTTTTCATAACCAAAGTTTTATTCCTATCAAAAGATAAATAAATATCTCCCACTACAATAGCCGCCACCTTCGTGGCATCGCCCATGTAAACAGTAATCTCCCCCTCAGCTAGTCGTCTGGTTTCCTGGAACCCCTGCAAAGTATTGCAGACATGATCAGTGGCTCCTGTATCTACACACTAGGTGTCGGTAGATAACACCGCTAAACATGTTTCAACGACTAGACCAAAAGATATACCATTGTTCTGCTTCCGGTTGGGGCAGTCCTTCTTCCAATGTCCAGTCTGCTTGCAAGTGAAGCACTTGCCTTTCGGCTTCTTCACTCCTCCATGAGATCCTCCCGCCACCTTTGCTCCACCTTGTTTCTTCTTCTTCTTGCCTTTCGGCTTAGAAGTCGAAACCTTCTGAGCAACCATGGCCTGAGCCTGAGCATTCTGACGAAAAGCCCCTCTGCCGCCTGGAGTTCTGTCAGAAGCTCTGCCAACAAATACAACCTCTTATTCATGTTGTAGTTCCGGTGGAACTTCTCAAAACTCCTAGGTAGAGACTGGAGAATGATATCGACCTGGGTTTCCCCATTGATCTCAGCTCCAAGGACTTCCAGCTCATTCAAATGAGCCATCATCTTGAGAACATGATTCTTCACGGGTGTTCCCTCGATCATGGTGGTCGTCATCAAGTTCCTCATGGCTTCCTGCCTTGCAGCCCGATTCTGGTGTCCGAAAAGTTCCTTGAGATTTAGCATCATGTCATAAGCAGTGGGCATGGCTTGATGCTGATGTTACAATACATTTGACATAGAAGGCAAAATGTAACACTGTGTCATCTCATCAGCCTTAATCCACTTTTTATAACTCTCTTTCTCCTTTTCTTCAGAATCATCCGCAGGCTTAGGAGGACACTCTTCGAAGAGTACATACTTGTACTCCTCAGCAGGCAAGACAATATCAAGATTCCTTTTCCTATCAACATAATTGGGTCCAGTAAGTATATTCTCCTTTAGTATCATAGCAAGTGGGTTGAAAGTCATTTTTGAAAAACCTAAGAATCACATAGATCAAAACATTAGGGCTACGTTTGGTACGGGGTAATCAAGCTTGTAATATAATCAGGATTACATTACAAGATGATTTACTTTGTTTGGTAACATTTCAAAGATGTAATGTAATGTAATTTCATTACAAAATAAGAGCCAAGATCCGTAATCTCGATTACGAAGGAAAAGCTATGTAATCCGATTACATTACGGACTCAATATTTATCATGACAAATATATCATTCTTTTATGTTTCTCATTGCTTCCCAACGCTCATCGACAACAACCACTGGCAAGCACCGGTGACGGTTGTGTTGGGATGTATACTGAAAGCCTAGCCTTTTGTATGGACATCTTTATTTTGAAATAAGAATCATATGATCATTGTTTGCACTTTATATTTATTATATGTGCATATTGTCTAATACTCTACATTGTAGATAACGTGGTGCTTGGTGAGGCACAGAAGATCATGTTATCAGTTCCTTGTAGAATATAAGTATTGGCTCACAACCAAGATGGTCTTGGACAAACCATTGGCATGGTTGTAGTGTGATTTGGTATTGGTTTATCTTGACCATAGAATTACACTAGTACATTTTGTGTGTATTGAGCAGGACCGACATAGAGGTGATTCAATATATTGCTGACTATATGATTGAATCAGACCTCGGGTATTATGTTGCACATGCTCTGAATCCCGATATAATAATGGGTACATGTACTTAGTATTTATTTCTTTGATTTACCAATGGGTGAGATTTATAGATTAAATCAATAGGCCCGGTAAGTTGGGAAATGATATTATTTACATGGTGTGTCGTTGATTATAGAAGGAAATCGTGTCCTATATATTAGGTTGATGATGTCCCCTTGAGGAGCTCATAAGGTTTATCATGTAAACCCCGTAGGTTGACTTAGTCAACATGATAATAAGGTTGAGTGGTACTACTCGAGGAGTTAGATGTTAATTAATTGATGGTCAGTAAATCAATTAATTGACGGACATTCTGTAGGGGATCGAATGGCCGGCTAGAGGGGGGTGAATAGCCCTCTTCTAATGGATGTTGGAATTCTCGCGTTCGTTTGCTCGTCTACAAAAACGTTAGCGCAAGCGGAAGCAATAAACTAAGACAAGCAATAAATGAAAATACAAACGCTAACAAAGAATATAACGTGGTTCACGGCTACGCCGCTAATCCACGATCCCGATTCGTCCGAGGTGAATCACTCCTTCAAAGTCAATCCAATATTGGTCTCTCCTTTGCACCAAGCTAGGTGGAGGTAACCTTTACAAATCAAGCACACTCCCTCTTTACAATAGATGTGAAAGAAAGCTAAGAGAAGGAGTTTGAATCTTGTGGAGCACTTGGATGGTCGTTTAGAACTTGAGCATTAACCTCCCAAAGCTCCACACCTTCTCTTTTTATAGAGAAGGTTGATTTCTTCCCGTTGGCCGCCATCGATCACGACCTTGGCGATCATTGCCGTCACTAGCGGCCTCCGAACACGTCGGATCCCGACCGTTGTAGTCCAACGGAACTCTTAGCAGTCGACTGATGGACCTCATCGATCATTGCCTCCGTAGTCGATCCCCTAATTCGGCTACGAGCGATTCTGGCCAAAACCCTATTGACCCGGTCATTCGCCTTTAGCGATCGGTGGTTCTTCACGATCGGCCCGCGTATGGCATCGATCGATGCCACACTCCGATCGATGATACCAGTCGAACTCCACTCGACTCAGAGCAGTCGACTGCCATGACATGGCAGTCGACTGGTGTCGGGAAAAACCATCCGACACTTGGCCAAATGGCCAAGTTTCACCTAAGAGCTACCCCTCCCCGGGTTACAATCGCTCACTCTCATCTCTCGGAGTCCCTCGCCTTCGAAGTTCTCTTCGTTCTCGGCCACGTCCCTCGACAACATCAGGCGCACGGCTCTGCAATGCTCCTTCGCGTCTCTTGCCTCGAAGTCTACTTCCTCCGGCTTCACTCCAAGCTTCTCGTCCGGCGGTCCCTCGGATGCTCCAAGCGCACGGCTTCCGCAAAGCTATCCTTCATCGACTCAAGGCACGAGTCATGAGATGTGAAACTTGCCACGGCTCCATGTGCGAATTACTAAGTCCTGCACGACTTCAACGCACATATCAAATCAACATATCAAACTAACTTAAACCCTTTGCCACACCATCAAAACCATATTACGGCAAGAGATTGCCTTAACAATCTCCCCCTTTTTGATGTGTGACAATCCGTTTAAGTTAGGTAAAAACATTTGATATAAATTTTAAGGTAAGAAAGGCATGTAAAGATAAACATGATTTAGCAACATGCAACTCCCCCTTAATCCATGAAACTCCCCATAAAAATATTCTCCCCCTATCATAAGCATAATCATTTCTCCCCCAAAATATATTCCCCTTTACTTAAACATACATTTCTCCCCCTTTGACACCATCAAAAAGATTAATCCTAATTTATACACTCATGGCATCAAGTATAAAGAGAAACATATATTAAAATCAGTCAAAACCTGATGAAATCAGGTTATCTTTTGTTTATCCATCACGATCGCTATCGAATGGCAGTCGACTTGCACAAGGGAATCCGAATTTCTGATTTTCTGGATGAATTTCAGAAATGCATTAAAAATTCCAGAAAATTTGAAAAATCATGAAATTTGAGGAGCATATTTCTATTAAGTATATCTATCAAGGAAAAATAGTTTTTCATGAAAAATCATTATATTTTCCGAGATTTTCCAAAAATCCAAACACTTGAAAAACCACTAGTTTTTGAGCATGTTAGTATCCATTTTAACACATAGTCTTGCTTTGAATTGTTCCAAAACATGAATACATAGATTTTAGATTAAGGAATTGTTTTGAAAACATATGAAATATCCAACCATGATCTTTGGGCAATATGTCTTTGAATTAAACATAAGCCTTCCCCATGATTGGTCTATTATTGCTATGTTGATACTTTAAATGACCATCTAAATGCCATAGGCATTAGTGGACATTTGTATCATCCTAATATCTCACCCATGCTAAGTTTGCAATCAAGTTAGCCTATAGTGAGTGTGAGATGCATCCTAGGGGGTATTTGTATATACTTAACCAATATATTCATGCAATTCTATCATGGTTAAGTATCAACCTAACAACCTACATGATCATAATGACATATATGATTTAATTTCACATTATGATCATGAAATGCATGTTTTCATCAATTTATAACCATGCATTAGGTATTATGTGATGATAATAAACACATTATCACCTAAAGCATGATTTAAACCTTTTTCTCATGATGATGTGCCAAATATTAAAATCATAAATCATGATTTCAAACATACATAGTAATTACATTAATCATCATGATTTAAGCATTATTATCTATTTATGGGCACGTTATCATCACCCAACACTATCTAAAAAAATATTATCCCGTCATCCTAAGTCAACCAAAATATGATATAGGTCAAGTTCATATGGTTGACTACCCTAGGGGTTTTCTAACCCTTAAGGATGGATTTTGGAACCCAAAATAAATTCTTTCCTATTGGGTTCACTAAATACTCCTTGGGGATCCATTTCCTAGCAATTACTTTCTTTTTATCTTGTCCCCTAGCTATTAGGCATTTATAGGCCTTTTCATTTTTCTTTTCTTTGTATCCTAGGCCTTTCTTGTTGAAACTAGCTCTTTGGCTCCCTAAGATCATATTTAAGGTGTTGGAGCCAATTGTGAATTTCTCTAGGGCTTTGGTTAAATAATCTACCTTTTCCCTTAATGCCCTATTTTCCTCTATGCATGCATCATTAACATCCAAAGGCATATAATCATGTGAGCATGCATCATCATGGCAAGAAGAGGTATCATTATTATTTAAACATGCATTTTCTAGCTTATATTCCAAAGCCTTAATTTGATTAAGCATGCTTTTATTTTTCTTTTTCATTCCAAATAAGTCCTTAGTTAAACTAGAAATTATGGAAACTATTTTCTTAGGAGAAGCTGCTACCATAGTTTCCATATCTTCTTCTTCTTCGGATGAGGAGGATGTAGAAGCTCCCCCTTCACTTGAGCTCTCTCCTCTTGAGCTTGATCCTTCATTTTCGGAGGAAGAGCAATCCAAGTCATCAAAGGCCATCAAGGCCAAATTGGTGACAAAGGCATTTTCCTCATCCGATGATGATGAAGAGGATGATGATGGGTCATCCCAAGTCCTTGCCTTTAGGGCTTTGACCTTTCCCTTTTCCTTTGTCTTCTTCTCCTCTTCCTTTTTCTTCTTGCTCCCCTTTTTCTTCTTCTTTTCTTCCTTCTTTTTCTTTTCTTCTTTGCTTTTGTTTAGGAGGGGACAATTATCCCTTATATGCCCTTCTCCTTGGCAATTGTAGCATATGACCTTCCCCCTTGGTCTTCTATTCCTATCATAAGATTTATCAAATCTAAAATTCTTAAATGCACGTCTTACCTTCCTTACCATGTAGGCTTCTTCCGTGCTATCCATGGAGGAGGAAGACGCTTCATCATCAGAGGAGGAGGAGATCTCTATCTTCTTCTTCCCCTTATTTGCCAACAATGCTACTCCTCTTGAGGGTTGAATTCTAGGCTCCTCTTGTATTCCTTCAAGCCTAGTTTCGTGGAGTTCCATTGTTGAGAAGAACTCCTCCAAGGTGCTCACTTCTACATTCTTTGAGATATAGAATGAGTCCACCATTGAGCTCCACTTTGAGGACCGGGGAAAGGCATCTATGGCCTTCATTACCATATCCCGGTTGGAGAGCTTTTCACCTACACTTGACAAACCGGTTATAATTTCCTTGAAACGAGAATGTAAGGAAATTACCTTTTCTCCCTTTTCTAATTTAATGTTGGATAATTGGGAGCGGAGGAGGTCTCTCCTTGCTAGCTTTGCCTCGGATGTGCCTTCATGAAGCTCAATTAGCTTCTCCCACATCTCCTTGGCACTTAGGCATTCTCCTATTCGGTTGATCTCTTGTTGGGGGAGCACATTGTAGAGATGATGCTTGGCTTTTGAATTTGCAAGGTGCTCTTCCCTTTGCCTTTTGGTCCACCTAGATTTCTCTATTGGTTTCCCCTCTTCATCCCTAGGCAAAACGAAACCGGATTCCATTGTAATCATTATATCAAAATCTGTTTCGAAAAATACCTCCATTCGCTTCTTCCACCAAGCGAATTCTCCTTCAAACTTCGGAGGATGAATGTTGGAGCCGGCCATTTTGAAAATTGCTTATTGTGGCGGTTAGTCCTCGAGCTTTCTCGGCTCGATACCACTTGTAGGGATCGAATGGCGGCCAGAGGGGGTGAATATCCCTCTTCCAATGGATGTTGGAATTCTCGCTCGCTTGCTCGCCTACAAAACGTTAGCGCAAGCGGAAGCAATAAACTAAGACAAGCAATAAATGAAAATACAAACGCTAACAAAGAATATAACGTGGTTCACGGCTACGCCTCTAATCCACGATCCCGATTCGTCCGAGGTGAATCACTCCTTCAAAGCCAATCAAATATTGGTCTCTCCTTTGCACCAAGCTAGGTGGAGGTAACCTTTACAAATCAAGCACACTCCCTCTTTTTCAATAGATGTGAAAGAAAGCTAAGAGAAGGAGTTTGAATCTTGTGGAGCACTTGGATGGTCGTTTAGAACTTGAGCATTAACCTCCCAAAGCTCCACACCTTCTCTTTTTATAGAGAAGGCTGATTTCTTCCCGTTGGCGCCATCACGATCGCCGACCTTAGCACGATCGCCATTACTAACGACCTCCGAACACGCCGGATCCCGACCGCTGTAGTCCAACGGAACTCTTGGCGATCCGATGGACCTCATCGATCGCCGTTCCGTAGTCGACGCCTACGACTACGAACGCCTGCGGATAAAACCCTATTGACTACCGATCACGCGCCTTGATAGTCGACGGTGGTCTAATGATCGCCCACGATGGCGATCGACTAATGCCACCTCCGGTCGATCGTATACCACCCAACTCCACTCGACTAGAGGCGATCGCCATGACATGGCAGTCGACTGGTGTCGGGAAAAACCATCCGACACTTGGCCAAATGGCTAAGTTTCACCTAAGAGCTACCCCTCCCCGGGTTACAATCGCTCACTCTCATCTCTCAGAGTCCCTCGCCTTCGAAGTTCTCTTCGTTCTCGGCCTCGTCCCTCGGCATCATCAGGCGCATGGCTCTGCAATGCTCCTTCGCGTCTCTTGCCTCGAAGTCTACTTCCTCCGGCTTCACTCCAAGCTTCTCGTCCGGTGGTCCCTCGGATGCTCCAAGCGCACGGCTTCCGCAAAGCTATCCTTCACCGACTCAAGGCACGAGTCATGAGATGTGAAACTTGCCACGGCTCCATGTGTGAATTACTAAGTCCTGTACGACTTCAACGCACATATCAAATCAACATATCAAACTAACTTAAACCCTTTGCCACACCATCAAAACCATATTACGGCAAGAGATTGCCTTAACACATTCGATATCTTAAACACGGGGAGATGGATGTACAAATAATATATGGAGCCCATATTAATTTATGGGGGTTGGTGAGGTAATTCAATGATGATCCTCTAGTGGAATGGAACATCATTGATGGATCAAGTTTGTGTGGTTCCTATCCATCGGGTGGCCAAGATCCAACTCCTCCTCATGGTCCCTATCGTAGCCTTATTAAAACCTCAAGGAGCCTAGATCCAATGATGGAACATAAAACTCTAGATCCGACGGTTGAGATTAAATCTCTAGATCCGACGGTTGAGATTAAATCTCTAGATCCGACGATTGAGATTAAATCTCTAGATCCGACGGTTGAGATTAAATCCCTAGATCGGTTGGGATGAAACCCTAGATCCGACGGTTGGGATGAAACCCTAGATCCGACGGTTGGGATGAAACCCTAGATCCAACGGTTGTGATGAAACCCTAGATCCGATGGTTGGGATGAAACCCTAGATCCGACGGTTGGGATAAAACCCTAGATCCGACGGTGGAGACTAAGTCTCTAGATCCGACGGTGGAGATTGAAAGGAGGCCTAAGCCTAACTCTATAAAAGGAGGGCTAAGGGCTTGGGCGTGTAATATAGAGATATATCAAGAAGGAGATTAGGGTTTTTGGCTTGGGCGGCTAGGGTTTGGGAAAAGGTTTGGGCGGCAATCCTTGGAAGGATTAAGGTTTGTTTCCTTCTCTTCCTAATTGGTAGCCGGCGCCCATCTTCTTCCTCCTTGCTTTGGCCAGCGCCCATACCCATTATTCCTTCTCCCTCTCTCCTTGGTGGCCGGCGGCAACCTTTCTTCAAGGTTGGCCGGCGCTCAATTATCTACTCCTTGGCCGGCGGCTATATCAAGCTCCTTGGCTTGGTGGTCGGTTCTAGATAAAAGAAGGAGTTTTTGTTTGGTTCTTCTCTTTGTTCGGAGCGAGCAAGGAAGGGAAGAACATGATCAAGGAGGCTTCAACTCGTGGAGGATCTTCGCCCACACGATGTCCACGAGGAGGATGGGACATACGGTAGAAGACCAAGAGGTATAAATGTTTTACAAACTTTATTCTTGATCCTCTTATGATAAGATATGCTAGCTTATGTTCTTTATGTTAGTATGTGTTGATTATACTTGTTTGCATTTGTTTGTATTTGTATAATCATGGACCCCGATAAGAAACACAAAAATCGGCGATCCATTCATTGTCTCTTCCGCGGCTAATCGACTAGAAGAGTTGATTGCTTGAACAACAAGTTTGTTCAAGTGATCGCTCGAGTCGTTGGCACGATGACGAAACGGCTGTGCTTCGAAAACTCATCCCGTCCAGATTAGTTTTAGTTGATAAAATTTTAATCCGGGGACATGGGAGGCAATGAGACTCCGACGCAACCAAGGGCACTCCCTTCAGGTTGCTGACCAGCGGTCGATCGACGATCGACGAGTGATCGGCCGATGACCAACCGACAGTCGACAATCGGCGACCGACCAATGCTCGGCGCCCGCATGGCGGTCGGCAGTCGGCGATCGGCGATCGACCGACGGCCGACGACCGACCAACGATCGACCGACGACCGCCCGATAATCGGTCGATGACCGATCGGCGATCGACCGACGATCGACGACCGGTCGGCGATCGGCGACCGGCCGACGACCGGTGGCCGGTCGGCGACCGATGACCGGTCGGCGACGACCAGTCGACGACCGACGACCGATCGGCGATCGATCGGTGATCGGCTGGGGACGACCGACGATCGACCGGTGATCGGTCAACAATCGGTCGGCGACCGACAGGAGACTGACCGGCGATCGATGACCAGCCGTGACCGGCAACCGGCCGATGACCGACCGGCGATCGATCGGTGACCAAAGATCGACCAGTCGATAGTCGATGACTAGCTAGCAACCGGCGATCGACCGGTCGATGGCCGGCGATCGACCGGTCGATGGCCGGCGATCGGCCAGTGACCGGCGATCGACGACTAAGAATTATATTACCTCAAGAAGAAATTATAAGGGTATTTTTGTCATTTTATAATAATATGGATTACATTCCTTATAACAAATATGGATACCAAATAAATGAATGTAATCACTTTTGTAATCAAAGATTACACACCTATCGCTAACCAAACACAGTAATGTAATACACATTACATTACATTACATTACATTACAAACTTGATTACATTACAAGGTTGATTACATTATCTCGTACCAAACGTAGCTTAGATTTCAACAAATTATTGATTTCTCAAATAATAAAATTTTAAAATCAACCAACACCTCAAAACACCGAGAATATCGTATGCCACAATAGTGTGGACGTATACGAATTCTTCATTTGTAAGAGGAGGTTTTACCCATTAATTTTATTATCTTGTCAACCTAACTTTTTGACAAATAAAATTAATAGTTGGTTCCTCTTCGACCCTACAAATAAAAGAAGTGACTCCGATGGGGAGGATACTCTTATTTGCATCTAAGTGTGTACCATTACTCGATACAAAGGCAATTATCTTGGATTATATGCCTTCTGATGGGGAAGTACACATGCTCCTAGATAATTTCCTATAACCATATTTGAACCTGTGATCCACAAAACAAACTCATCCGATGGGGCGGAAGACACTCAGAGCCGACGCGCAAGTTTGTTTGCATCACATGTCAAATCGTAATGAAGGTCATGGAAATTTTTAAAAAAAATATCCTTCTCCCACTTAGTAATTTAAAATGAAGAATTTTCCTAGCATAGGACATGCATATCAAACAAGAAGCAATAAATATGAAAAAAAAATATTTTCCAACTATTATGGCTTTTGTTCTCCAATATTCCTCCCGTCGTGTTGTCATCTCGTCCGCTCCTCCCTACGCAATGTACAAGCCATCCGGAGATCCAAGCCGAGAATAATTATTTTAATTTACATCCATCGATCCTATACTCCACAAAAGAGTGTACATAAAATCTAGATCAAAAGTAAACTAAAATAAAAGAGTGGCTAAACAATGTCGTACTTAATTATAAAAATTAAATACTAGCCTCGTCAACCCCGAGGATTCAAATAATATTACAATTACACACATCCAATCACATACACACACATATGGCCATAATAGTGGGATCTTATGTCTGCAATCAAAAAGTTAGCCTACGCACATCCTACTATTATCCGGCACACATAATATATGATAAGTACATAAAAGTAACCGAATCCTAAACACACAAAACTGGAAATCATGGCTCTGATACCAATTGAAGGTTGAAGCTTTGCTTCCCACTTCAACTTGGTTTCTTGTGCATAGCGGTCCCAACTATGTCCCTGGATTAAAATATTAATCCAAGATGATGACGGATTAGCCAAGAAACCGATCCATCATCGTGCTATTCGATTAGAGTGGTCTCTTGAACAAACTAGTTATTCAAGCAACCTAACTCTTTTCCTCGACTAGCCGCGGAATAGATGATGTATGGATTGCCGGTTTTTGGGTTTATCTTCGGGGTCCAAGTAAATTAGCCACATGCAATTACATACATAATACAAAGAAACAAAAGGAAACCAAAACAAGAATTATACCTCTTGTTTACCTCTTGGTCTTCTATTGTATGTCCTATCCTCCTCTTGGACGTTGTGTGGGCAACGATCCTCCAAGAGATGAAGCCTCCTAGATCACGTATCTTTCTTTCCTTGTTCGCTCCGAACAAAGGAAGATAATAAGCTCCCTTATTCTCCTATCTAGTTCCGGACACAATCCCTTTGGAGAAAGATCAAACCTTCTTCTCCTCTTTATTGTTGCCGCCGACCACCAAGGAGAGGGAGATGGAAGATGGGCGTCGGCCAAGAGTTGAGCTCCAAAGATTGAAGATGAAGAATTGTCGGCCAAGCTTCAAGGAAGGAAAGTCGGCCCTTAGGGAAGGAGAAGAGATGCCGGCTCAACCTTTAGAAGAGAGGAAAGAAAACCCTAAACCTCTCCTCCACTTCTTGCCGCCGACCAAGCTAACTCAAAACCCTAAACCTCTTCTAATCTTTCCACCCAACAATTTGGAAGCAAACCCTAGAATCCTTGATGTATTGTTGTTACCCAAGCCCTAGCCCTCCTTTTATAGAGTTAGGCTTAAGCCTCCTTTCAATCTCCACCGTCAGATCTAGAGATTCAATCTCCACCGTCGGATCTAGGGTTTCATTTTCCACCGTCAGATCTAGGATTTCATTTTCCATCGTCGGATCTAGGCTTCATGAGGGTTTTAATAGGCTACAATAGGGACCGTGAGGAGGAGTTGGATCTTGGCCACCCAATGGATCTAGCCCACATAAAGTCTGATTCATTAATGATAATCCATTCCACTAGAGGATTATCATTGATCTACCTCACCAACCCTCATAAATAAATATGGGCTCAATTTATTAATTGTACAAATATCTCCCCGTGTTTAAGATATCAAATGTCCATCAATTAATTAATTTACTGATAATTAATTAATCAACATCTAACTCCATGAGTAGTACCACTCAACCTCATCATTATGCCAGACCAAGTCCACCTACAGGGTTTACATGATGATCCTTATGAGCTCCTCAAGGGGACATCATCATCCTAATATATAGGACATGGTTTCCTTCTATAATCAACGACACACCATGTAAATAATATCATTTCCCAACTTACCGAGCCTATCTATTTAATCTATAAATCTCGCCCATTGATAAATCAAATAAATAAATACTAAGTACATGTGCCCATTATTATATCGGGATTAAGAGCATGTATACCATAATATCCGAGGTCCGATTCAATTATGTAGTCAGCAATAAATTGAATCACCTCTAAGTCGGTTCTGCTAAATACAGACAAAGTGTACTAGTGTAATTCTATGGTCAAGACAAACCAATACAAAATCACACTACAACCATACCAATGGTTTGTCCAAAACCATCTCGGTTGTCAGCCTCTACTTATACTCTACAAGGAACTGATAACATGATCTCCTGTGTGATATTACACACTATGTTATCTACAATGTAATGTATTAGACAATATGCATAACCATAAATATGAAAACAATGATCATGTGATTCTTATTTCAAAAATAAAGATGTTCATACAAAAGATAGACTTTTCAGTATACATCCCAACAGACAATCCATTGGATATGGATTAGGAGAGTTGGTAGGGCGATGTATCAATTTTAAGGTGTGGAAAAGTTCAATGTTGAACTTTTTAACTTTATTTTTTATGGTTTAGTGTTCCTATTAACTTAGGGACTTTCCAAGGACATTGTTGGTGCAATGGTCAAGGGGGAGCAAGCCTTTTGGGGGAGGTATCCATCATGGGATGATGGTTGTGTTTTTTTTCCCATGAGGGGGAGAATGTGGAGAATTTTGGAGAAGTTAGGATTGCCTCTCTTAAGTGATATGGGACTTATAACTAGGAAGATTGTAAGAATCCTAGATGTTTTTGGACCAAGGGAAAGATTGTAAGATCTCATTGGGATATGAGACATTGACCTCCTTGGAGAGAACCTTTTTAATTTATGTCTAAATGGGGGAGAATGTATGAAATTACCAATTTAAGATAATTGGTAAGGGAATTTGAGTTCGGGGCCTAACTAAAAGGTATTTGGTTTTTTGTCAAATATCAAAAAGGGGGAGATTATTGGAGTAAACGGCCCAGGTTACGATTGACCAGACTCGAGTTTGACTCGAGTAGTGTTTTGATGTTTGACATTGATGTCTGACATTGATGTCTGACAATGTGTTGGGGAGATTGTTGGTGCAATTGACCCAGGTTATGATCTTGATGTTTGACGATGGTTTGACCATTTTCATGGGAGAAGTCCAAGTCATGTGTACTTGGCATGGAAAGTCCAAGCTTGAGTATTGGCATGGAAAGTCCAACATGGGTTGGCAAGGAAAGTCCAAGCATGGGTCTTGGCAAGGAAAAGTCCAAGCATGAGTCTTGGCATGGAAAGTCCAACATGGGTTGGCAAGGGAAAGTCCAAGCTTGAGTCTTGGCAATTGGAAAGTCCAAGGGTAAAGTTTTGGTAGCATAAGTCCAATAGTTGGCGACGTAAAGTCCAAGCTGAGTCTTGGCAGCGTAAGTCCAATGTGCCTTGGCGGTTTAGACCACATTAGCATGACAATAGTTGATGGAAGCACATAAAGGCTAGCGTATGGATGAACAAGTCATGGATGACTTGGAGGGATCCGATAGGCATGAGGCTGACGGAGGTGGCTTGAAGGCTTAGGTCTAGGCTAAGGGTGGTCTAGCAAGTATGGGGGCACCATACTTGGGGTTAAAATCTCATGTTTGAGATGTATTAGTCGACTGATGAGAGTCGATTGGTGCGATCGACTAATCGATGATCGATCGCCGCTAGTCGGTATTCGCGTGCTTCCCAAGTCGACTGTTAGGGTTTGACAGTCGAATGAAGGCTCGATCAATCGACTAATGGGCATGATCAGTCGACTGATGGTCTATCCATTGGACTTATCCGATGTGGTTCATGCCATTGTGAGATAATGGCTGCAGGGGCAGTCGACTGATGGTCCCGATTAGTCGACTGCTAGGAGGAATCCAGCCCAAAGAGAAGCTTTAAAGGGAGCTCATGGAGGAGGTTTTTGCCAATGGTTCTTTGAGGAGTTTTGGGGTGAATTGCTAGTGTAATTCGGGGTCTCTAAGTGCAACTCAAGCAACCAAACAAGCAAGCTTCCAAAAGATTGATTGTAAAGTTTTCTTTGTATTCTTTTGTTGTATTTCATTGTAATAGCTTGTATTCATTTCTTATTGTTGTAAGAACTATTGTAAGAGGTTTCCTCCACCTCCAGATTGTTTCAAGAAGGAGAGTTTATTGTTTAGTAGTGTTTGGCATTGCTAGGGCTCGTTCGAGCCCAATCCGTGGAGTAGGAACCATTCGGTTCTGAACCACGTTATATTTGGTGTTGTGATTGTGCTTGTGTTTATTTGTTTTTGTTATATATATATTCCACTACGTATAACACATTTTGTAGCAAGCGCGATCAAATTCCATCAAGCAATGTCGAATCGCTATTCACCCCTCCCCCCCTCCCCTCTAGCGGGTGCACAGGTCCTAACAATCTCTTCTTCTTGAGATATCCTCCCTTTAGCCCTCTTGGCATTTCAAAGCCTTCCATCAAGGCGGACCATAGCTCAATGTCCATCATCATCATGAAGTCCTTCTTTCGTGTCCTCCATTGCTCAAAACCTTCTTGTCTATAGAAGGTATACTGGACCGGAGTGTTGATGTCCCATCCTAATCTTTCTTCAAATTCCATCTTCTTCTTCAACCTCTAGCAGTGCTCCCTTGGTGGTTAGTCCAAATGAAGAGTGGCCTCACTCTGATACCACTTGTTGGGCATTAATAAATACTAGGAAAATAACCCTAAACTGTATAGAGAGAACAAAAATTTAAAACTATATAAACTAGAATAAAGTAAAACTAGAAAGTAAATCTACTCTAGGTCTGATCCAACTGTCCATTTTCTATTTTATATCGAATCAACAGTCTCTGGCAATGGCACCAAAAACTTGATGCACACGAATGCGACCTCAAATCTCGTGATGGGAATCGTCAAGGACTCGAAGAGCATGCTCGCGCTCAACGCTTGCAAGTGCACAAATGTCGTTAAGTAATAAAAAGATTATCAATCTCACAGGTACTAAGATTCGAGTATCGATTGTTCAGTGGGCGTTATTGTTCGGAGTTTAACGTTAAGGGTTGTGCTTATGAGGTTTATCGACGGTCCTAACTCTAGTACAGTGTCACATGAAATAAGAGAAGGGTAGCTACGAGTCTTAAGGAATTCTAGGATTTTGATTTTGCTTGTGTGTCACAGAACACGCTATCAATTGGGTATTATCGAGATGTCTAACTATGGACTTGTGGAAGGGACATCATACACTTCCCCGATGAGCCATTGCATCTATCAGGAACTACCTCTGCCATACCAGGCCAACCCCTGGCTTTAGGACGGGATAGGCAGTACAAGGATGCCAAATCAATCCCTATGACTTGTTGGAACATGTCACATTTCTGACTCTATCACACCCTTCTATCCACGGTTACTGGAGATGAGGCCAATCCCTAGGTTCCTCAATTCTTCTAAATCTTTGATATGAGGGTTGTCACCCCTCGTATCGGCTACGCACAGTAAATAGAAGGCCAAAACCAATAGTTATCAATCTAAATAATCACCAATTGCAAATATGAAATCACTAACAGAAGTATATTTGAAATAACATATTCTATGCACACAAACTACTCTCTAATCCTAGAATTGAAGTATCTACTCCATAAATGAAAGAGAAGAAACACAAGGCATGATTGAATTCATCATTACAATGTAGAAGATGTATAGAAAATAAATTACAGTGGTCTTTTGTTGGAGCACAGAATTTGAACCCTGAGCTACTTCCTTTCTCCCCGTTGCGAGTTTCCAAAGCTTTTTACGGTGTCAGAGTGTTGTCTCAGCCGTCGTGCCTCTCCCCTAGGGTTTGGGTGTAGCTTCCTTTATATAGACATCAGGACGAATCTCTCCGAAACCTGGAAAATAACAGAATCGCATTGAAATAGCCCAACACCATGTGACTGTATGGATTCAAATGGCCAGGACATGTGTGGCGCTGGGGTGCGAGCCGTGTGGATTCACACGACCAAGGTGCGTGTCTTTCTGTTCTAGTTTCCAAATGCCTTCTTTTCGCTCCAAAAGTGTGTCATTTCCCCTGTAGAATGTTATCCTACACACAAGAGTACAAAGAGCATATCTCTGAACCAGAAAATAGGAAATGCATGCAAAATAAAGTGAAATATGCAAGCATCAAATATAAAATGCAACGGAATGTGAGCGAAAACTACTCCCAAAACCCTATATATTTTGCTCACATCAGGAAGCACATGAAGGCTAGCGTATGGATGAACATGTCATGGATGACTTGGAGGGATCTGATAGGCGTGAGGCTGATGGAGGTGGCTAGAAGGCTTAGGTCTAGGCTAAGGGTGGTCTAGCAAGTATGAGGGAATCATACTTGGCGGTAAACCTCATGGTTGAGGTTTAGCAGTCGACTGGGGTTATGGATCAATCGACTGGTCAAGTGTTTAACACTTAATAGCCAAGTCGACTCTGGGTAGTAGACTGAGATTATGACCAATCGACTGATGGGAGTCAACTAGCGATCGACTACGGCCGAGTGGCCTAGGCAGTCTACTGCCATGTTATAGCAGTCAACTGACCTTGAGTAGTCGACTGTCGTGGAGGGCAATCAATTGTTGGGTGTTGGTCGCGAGGATGTAATGAGTCGATCGAGTGGGCTTTAGCAATACGACTGTAATGGCAATGACGACTACCGGTATCCGTTGGCTTGAATATCGACGTGGATTACGTCATTGTGAGACAACTACACTGTTGGCAATCGACTGGGGCCTTATGGTAGTCGACTGTCAGGCGCGGAATCAGCCCGATGCAGGCATAAAAGGAGCAGCTCATGGAGGATTTCACCATTAGTTCTTTGAGAGGTTGTGGAGGTGATTTGAAGGCGAAGTGCAAGCGCATTTCAGGGCCCTTCAAGCTCATCTAAGCAACCAACAAGTAAAGCATTCAAATCCCTAATTTGTAAAGTGTTCTTTACATTTCAGTTATAGTTCTATGTATTTGCTTATAATTCATTGTATTACTTTTGTAATCACTTGTAAGAGATTTTCTCTACCTCCGGTGTGTCACTGAAAAGGAGCACTTGATTAGTGGTGGTATTTGCATCGTTAGAGCTCATTTAAGCTCAACCTATGGAGTAGGAACCCTAAGGTTCCAAACCATGTTATATTTTTGTGTTGTGATTGTGTTTGTCTATTTTACTATTGTCATTATTATTTCTATTGTGTACTAATAAAATTGTCGCAAACACGATTGAATTCCATCAAGCAACGAAAATGCGTCATTCAACCCCCCCCCCCTCTAGCACTCACCGAAGTTTCAACAAGTGGTATCAGAGCTAGGAGCTCTTCTACAGATTAACAACTGGGAGCAAAAGCGCTAGAGGAGATGGAGCTACCTAAGGACGGATTAGGGTATGTAGGGACTATTGGAGACCGCTGGAGGGGGTGAATAGCGCGTACGTTGCTTGATGTAATTTGTTCACGTTTGATCATCTACACTCTTGTTAGCATAGAGGAATAATAATGACAAATACAAATAATAAGATACATAATCACAACGCACAAATATAACGTGGTTCGGAACCTCAAGGTTCCTACTCCACGGGTTGGGCTCGAATGAGCCCTAGCGATGCCAAACACCACTAATAATCAAATACACCTTCTCAACGACAAGTCCGAGGTGGAAAAACCTCTTACAATGATTCTTACAACAATAAGAAACAAAATACAAGCAAATACAAGTAAAGAAAATTTTACACAATGTGAACTTGAATGCTTGATTTTGGTTGCTTGAGAGTAGCCTTGAAGGTCTGGATTGCAGCAGCAAATCCTCTCCAAATCGCCTCGAAGAACCATGCCAAGAATCTCCTCCTCGAGCTCCTTTAATAGCTGATTCGGTGCTTGGTATTTGACTGACATAAGTCCCCAGTCAACTGCCAACAGTACTGTTGTGAGACAACAGCTTAATCGACGTCGATATTCAAGTCAACGATTACACTAGAAATCGACCATTCGCCCCGCAACCGACAAGAGCCGATCGCCATCGCCGATCGCTTCGCAAATAACCGTCGGGCTATTTTTATAATCAACGCGATCGACTCGATTAGTACGACCGCCATAATCGATCGACTATCAAGAGTCAACTCGGCTGCCAAGTGTCAAAACACTTGACCAATCGACTGTTCCAAAGTCCTAGTCGACTGATAACCTCAACCATGAGGTTTAACCCCAAGTATGATGCCCTCATACTTGCTAGACCACCCATAGCTTAGGCCCAAAGCCTTCTAGCTACCTTCGTCAGCCTTACGCCTATCGGATTCCTCCAAGTCATCCATGACTTGTTCATTCATACGCTAGCCTTCTGGTGCTTCCATTGGCTATTGTAATGCTAAGCTGGTCTATACCGCCAAGGCACATTGGGCTTATGATGCCAAGACTACTGCTTGGACTTTACGTCGCCAACCATTGGACTTATGTTGCCAAGACTCCACCCTTGGATTTTACGCCGCCAATATCAACCCTTGGACTTCTCTTGCCAACCCATGTTGGACTTTCCATTTGCCAAGACTCAAGCTTGGACACTCCCTTGCCAAGACCCATGCTTGAACTTTCCATGTCAACCCATGTTGGACTTCCCAATTACCAAGACTCAAGCTTGGACTTTCCCTTGCCAAGACCCATGCTTGGACTTTCCATGCCAAGTACACAAGACTTGGACTTCTCCAACATATGGTCAACCCCATGTCAACCATATAGTCAACCCATTGTCAAACAATGGTCAACTCCCTTATCAAACATGAATGTCAAATATCAAAATACTACTTGAGTCAAACTCGAGTCCGGTAAATCGTGACCTGGGCCGATTGCACCAACGATCTCCCCCTTTTTGATGTTTGACATAAACCACAAACACCTTTAATTTAGGCCACCTAACTCAAATCTCCTTACCAATTCTACCAAATTGGTAATCACCAATTCTCCCATAACTTCTTGTAGGGATGTATACTAAAAATTCTATCTTTTCTATGAACATCTTTATTTTTGAAATAAGAATCACAAGATCATTGTTTACATATTTTTATGCATATTGTCTAATACGTTACATTGTAGATAATATGGTGTGTGGTGTCACACGAGAGATCATGTTATCGGCTCCTTGTAAAGTATAAGTAAAGGCTCACAACCGAGATGGCTTTGGACAAACCATCGGAATGGTTATAGTGTGATTTGGTGTTGGTTTGTCTTGACCATAGAATCATACTAGTGCACTTTGTGTGTATTGAGCAGGACCGACATAGAGGTGATTCGATTTATTGCTGACTACATAATCGAATCGGACCTCAGATATTATTTAGTACATGCTCTTAATCCCGATATAATAACGGGCACATATACTTAGTAGTCATCTCTTTGATTTACCAATGGGCGAGATTTATAGATTAAATCGATAGGCTCGGTAAGTTGGGAGATGATATTATTTATATGGTGTGCCGTTGATTATAGGAGGAAATCGTGTCCTATATATTAGGATGATGATGTCCCCTTGAGGAGCTCATAAGGTTCATCATGTAAACCCTGCAGGTGGACTTGGTCCGGCAAGATGAAAAGGTCGAGTGGTACTACTCAAGGAGTTAGATGTTGATTAATTAATGGTGAGTAAATTAATTAATCGACGGACATTCGAGATCTTAAACACAGGGAGAAAATGTACAAATAATATATGGAGTCCATATTTGTTGGGTTTCCGGCACCGCGGCGTGTGTGTGTTCGATCATGTTTCGTAAACATGAGCACAGCGGAAGCAATTAAAAATAATAAATCTATATTTATTACAACACACACAACACACGCATGCTATTACAACAAGTGTAGACATAACCGTAAATTAAAATTTTCAATAAAAGAAAATTATCTACGTTATACCTTCCGTATGACATGTAGCGGGAACGGCATCAACCGGAACGATCCTCGTAAGAATCGTCTCTATCCGTATCCACGCCGAGCTCCTCGGGATGACTTCGCTAAGTCATGAGCTTCGTCTTCGTACGGGTTACTAGCCTCGTGTTGAAGACGACGTGATCGAGAGATGATCACGATCCGAATCCAAATTCGGATCCTAAAACGAGTTCTCAAAACTCGCTTCTCCGGAGAGGTATTCGTCAACCAATTGACGAATCCTTCGTCCTCCACCTCAGAGGATTACCGGAGATCAAATCCCCGGTAAGTTAGCCGCTGTCGGAGCACTAACCGTCGTCCAAACGACGCTCCGACGAGAGGAGGAGAAGCTGTCCAGAAAACTGGACAGCTTGGTGGAGGATATAGGCGCCGGCCAATCAAGGAAAGAAAAGCCTCACCTTGATGCCAAACCTATAGGGGATCACCGGAGGATCGCCGGAGGGTTCACCGGCTGTAGCTTGGTCGCCGGCAAGGACTTGGACGGCGGCACAAAAGCTGGGCGGCGGCAATGAAGGTGTTGGCGCCGAATACTCCTTCAAGGGGTGGGCGGCAACTAGGTTGGGCGGCCAAAACTAGATTAGGGTTAGGGTTAGGGTTTAAGCCCTATTTTATAGAGAACTAATTCTCTTAATGGTTAATGGATCATATCCATAAAGCCCGTTAACCCGCTCCATTAGGATAAGTCAAAATAAACCAAACCATGATGGTTTATTTTAAGTTAAAACGAACCGAACCAACCTTTGGTTCATTCGTTTAATATAAACCAAACCCTTTGGTTTATTCTCATCCATTGGATTAGAACCAAACCATTTTGGTCCATCCATTATGTCTTCATAAGACACGGCCCATCCACGCTTCCATTGCATCAAACAATTTCATGCTCGCTTTATGTTTGGTCCAACCAAACATAGTTTCTCTTCGAGAATCCCATTCTCAAGCTCGTTTAAATCCTTTGGATTACACTCGCGTGTGACCAAATAGGTTCTCGGTTTATGTTGGCCGTCTATAATTAACCATTAATTATAGAACGATCATGAGTGGCACCTAGTAGTACATCATGATCCCCAATTAACCGAAAAGATCAACGGTTGATCCAGAACTATTTCTGAAACCCTTCAGTAGCTCGAATGAATCGTGCCCCATTCCCTTCACTCATCTTATACCCACTTGGTTCAGGACATGGTCTATTGTGTCAGTCCCCACTAGGCTGACTACGTCACACCTAGCCCAAGTATTATTTCCTCGTCCTACGGATTCTAGTTACTCCACATGTATCGAAGAGTACCTTACTCTAAACATGTAATGCTTTGGCCAAAGACTTTAGTAACAATCCGACGAGAGGCCATGGGTATACATCTCCTCGCAAGGAGTGGTGAATCTTTTATAGGCTATTCAAACACCTTCGATCACTTTGACTTATACCCAATCATCCCGGGTCCACATCTCCTTAGAGATGTTTGCTTAAGATGTCAAAGCATAAGTCTCCATGATCAAGATGACTTGAATACCGCAAGTCAAAGGAACATCGCACTTAAGCCACAGTAAGAACTTCATTGACATATCTATATATGCAGAGAACCATATGAAGTCTTACGGCTGGTCACTCCAATGAACTAGTTACCATAACTAGCATCCACGATCAACTCCGGACATCACAATGTCTCCAGCCAGTGAGAATCAACTGCTTGGATACACCAAGGAGTATACCTCGTGCTAGTCTCGACAGAATTGATGGTGTCCAAATCCATCAATTCATCGACTAGGGATAATTCCGATACATCACAATTACACATGTAGAGATACTCACTAGTTGTGATCCAATCACAAATTCTCTCATGCTGTGAATCGCATCGTGGACATTCAATAAATGAGTTTAAGATCCAATCAAATACATGAAACATGTATACTCAAATAGTGAATCTTCATTTATCATATAAATGGTTCATACATAAGGCGATTGCCTTAGGACATCTCTCATATATTACTAACATTATTTTCATATGGGGGTTGGTGAGGTAGATCAATGATGAACCTTTAGTGGATTGGATCATCATTAGTGGATCGGACTTTATGTGGGCTTGATCCATGGGTGGCCAAGACCCAACTGTTGGTGCAGTAGGCACCTAAGTCGAACCTGAGTTTTGATTATAGTAAATGATACAAAGTTAAGCTCATGTCGTTATCTCACGAGCTGAATCGAGTGTGCAGAAGATTGCTATAGCTAGAGCTGAAGGCTAGCAACACCCGGAGGAAGCCGCGGTGGTCGGGCGACACTCGATTGACTTCGGAGGGAGCCGAAGGAACCGAGTGGAAGGCTGGAAGCAAAAGCGACATGGTAAGTATCGAGGTAAGCTCGTGTGTACGAGCATAAGTGAGGTCGTATCCTCCTTACAGGGATGGTCTTAAGCGTAGATCCGACCAAAGACATCCCATCGATGGTCTAGGTCGAGATCGGACGGTCAAAGGCCGTCGAAATAATGTTTTCTTTGAGCTAACTTTGACTTGCAGCAAGCATCAGTCGACTGCCAGCTTGGAGGACTCGACTGCCGTCAATCAGTCGACTGCCGGAGGTCAACACTCGACTGATGCTGCCATCAGTCGACTGATGATGGTCATCAGTCGACTGATGGTCAATGATCAGCTTCGAGGAGTCAAGGCTTATCACCCCATTTCAAGGAGATTGGTGCTCAATTGTGATTGGCTAGGGTTCCTCTCGAAAAGGGGCTCAAAGGCTATAAAAGGAGGGCTAATCCTAGGGTTTCTTCATCAATTCCAAGCTTCCAAAAGCCTCCGCAAAGCTACAACTCTCCGACAACGAAGTCTTTCTT
Source organism: Wurfbainia villosa (assembly GCA_025175895.1). NCBI lineage: Eukaryota > Viridiplantae > Streptophyta > Magnoliopsida > Zingiberales > Zingiberaceae > Wurfbainia > Wurfbainia villosa. Next base: position 65,889,671 of record CM045994.1, on the reverse strand, counting down.
CTCCGACGTCTAGGTTTAATTTTCTTTATTTTTTATACGTCGGTATTAGCTTTATATCAGTTGTTTATTTACTTGTTTCGGAGCTTTTATCGTATACGAGGAGAGGGGGAGTGTCCCTCTACCTCAAGTTTTTGTTCTTTCTTGTATCGATTAACTCCTACCTCTAACGAGGAGGAGTTCGGTTAGTGTTTTGCCCTCCGTGCGTGGTCAAGGACCACTAGGGCCTTGGAGTAGTAGCCGAAGGCTACGAACCAAGTAAAATATTTGTCTTCTCTTTTTATTGCTTATCTTTTCCGCTGCAAATTAGTTATCTACTCGGTTTTTAAGCGAACGAACAAAAAAGAAATTTTTAACGCTATTCACCCCCCTCCCCCTCTAGCGTTTCAAATCTATCCAACAATTGGTATCAGAGCCAGGGGTTGCTAAGATTTGGTGAAACCACCAATCTAGCCATTTTACAGATTTTTTATTTTTTTTTAATTCTGTTTTATCTCTTTTTGTTAGATTTTCTTCCGCACTACTAATCCAAGACTCAAGTCTTGGTACTTTCGTGTGTTTTTGTCGTTGCTAGGTTTTCATTTTAGTCTCCTTGTTTTTTGTTCCAATGGCCCATCTCGAGGGTTTTAGCACCGTCCGACCTCCATTTTACAACGGAGATGATTTCCGTTACAAGAAAGGTCGGATGGAATGCTTTCTCAAAACCCAAATCGATATATGGATCATAATCCAAACGGGTTTCACACTTTCGACTAACGAAGTGGGTGAATCCTTGGGTTATGATCAATGGACTATTGCGACAAAATGACAAGTTGAAGCCGATGCCAAGGCAACACAAATCCTCCAATGCGGCTTGCCCAAGGAGGAGTTAAATCGCGTCGGCCCCTTCATCAGCGCAAAGGACCTATGGACAAAGCTAGTGGAGCTACACGAAGGGACCGATGAAGCCAAGGTATGTAAGCGCGACCTTCTATTTAATAAATTATATAATCTAAAAATGCAGGAACATGAAACGACAACGCAACTCCACGCTCGCGTCTAGGACATAGTCAACAATCTACACGCAATCGGGCAAAAGGTCGAAAACCGCGACCTTATAAGGTATGTCCTAAACTCCTTTCCGAGGACTACCTTGTGGGCATCCATGGTCGATGCCTACAAGGTCTCCAAGGATCTCTCTAAACTTAGATTAGATGAACTTTTTTCTGATTTCGAACTTCATGAGCAGTCTAACTCGGAACCCGAGAAAGGTATAACACTATTTGCAGGTTCAAAGAAGAAAACCGCCAGCAAGCCACCCCCGAAGGAAGAAGAGGATGAGTCCGATTCGGAGGTCGACTCAGAAATGGAGGCCGAACTAGTCAACCTAGTTCGGAGGATAGTCAAGGGCTGAAAATGAGCCATCACTCGACCCAACGAAGGTAAGCCAAAAAGTTCAAACATAAGATGTTATGAATGCAACAGGTTTGGACACATTAAGTCCGAATTCCCAAAACTCAAGAGCAAGGAACAAAAACACAAAAAGGCACTTAACGCTACTTGGGAAGAAGCTTCCGAGGAAGAAGATAACGATCGAGTCCTCATGGCTAAACCGGTGGAATCAGAGGCGAGTCGAATCGATGAATCTAAACCAAGATGAGCCTGATCGCTAAGCACTTATTCAAGACGAGCCACGGATACGCATCCGGTTCAAAAGATACACTCAAGGTAAGTCGGTCTCTTATTACTACACTTTATAGTGCAATTAAGTTTTTAAATAAAAAGTTAGCTAAGTCTGAGTCCAAGGTCGAGACCCTGGTTGAGGAAGTTAAACTCCTCAAACACGAGGTCTCCCTAACCTCTTCGACTAGTCGAGTTCAAGAGAAGGACTCAACTCGGGTTGAAAAACTCAAAGTTGAGAACTCACTCTTGAAAAGTCAAGTCGAAGATCTTAGGAATACATTGGAAAGGTTTACTTTGGGATCCAAAGGACTTGACCTTCTACTTGGATCGCAAAGGGACGTGTACAACAAGGTCGGGCTAGGGTTTAGCTCAAACACGACCAATAGTCGTATATGTCGATTGTAAGTCGACATAAAAAATGTGTCCAAGCATGGGTCCCTAAGACCACCTTGATTTCAAACTTAGGATCAAACCAGTACTGGGTTCCCAAGGACCAAATCCACTATGTGGAGAGACCGAATCGTTTCAACGGTCCAGGGGGAGCTAGTACGAAATTTGTTTGTGTTTTAACTTAGAAATTGCATGTTTAGGTTTTTATTTAGTTTGATTTTTCTTTTTAGAATGGTTAGATAGGACTATAACTCGTCAATACTTGATAACATAGTACCAGGACGCGGCGAGATGATAGTCCGTTAGGAAAGCGGAGTCTTGTGTATTCGGGCTAGATAAGGCGTATCTAGTTCGGTGCACTTGACCGAGCGGAACTAGCTGAAGCTACCTTGTCGTATCCTAGACTAGTTAGACCAGGAAGTGGTCTTAGGTGAGTCAAGTCTCTATTTTCTTGAAAATGGCTTTGTCTAAGGAAGTGGTCGTTGTTCCGATCAAAGAAGGCCTCTGTGCTTCGCCACGACCTGGAAGCCATGATCTTGAAAAGGTGACTTGATGAGCCTAAGGTCAAATCCGAATCTAACGCAAGGTTGACAAGTGTTTAAGTCGCTAAATTTAATTCAAATAAAATTGGAAGTCATCTCACAAGAACATATAGGATTAACATGTTTGATCATGTAGACATGGGTGAGATGATTTAGGTTAATAATTTTCAACCAATTTTTAATAAATCCAATATCCGATCCAACTACCTTGCGTGTAGGATCAATGGATGTTGGACAGTGGTTGCTCCCGACACATGACCGGGGATCAACTCAAGTTTTCGAAGCTTTGATTCAAACGACAAGGATCGGCAGCCTTCGGAAATAACGGCAAGCTCAAAATCATCGGATCAGGTGATATTGAGCTTAACTCAAATTTTGTCATTCAAAACGTTTTATTAGTAGAAAATTTTCAATATAATCTTCTCAGTGTAAGCCAATTGTGTGATAATAACTATAAGGTCATATTTCTAGAAAATGAATGAGTAATTAATACAAATGAAACCTCTAAAACAATTCTTAAAGGGACTAGAAATAACAACATTTACACTATCAACTTAATTAACTCCTCAACTAAGTGTCTTATGACACAGCAAGAGGAATCATGGTTGTGGCACCGATGACTCGGTCACTCACACCCAAGACTCATCCACAAGATGAGTCAGAGTGATTTAGTCAGAGGTTTGCCTAACCTCAACAACTTGGATAATAAAATATGTAATGCTTGTCAACAAGGTAAACAATCTAGGACACAACATCAACTAACTAGTCAAGAACGAACCAAAAGTGTGCTTGAGCTCCTACACATGGATCTATTTGATTCACACGGAGCTAAGTCACTTAACGGAAGTAAATTCTGTTTAGTCATTATTGATGACTACTCTAGATTTACTTGGGTTAGGTTCATCAAACACAAAAGTGATACCCTAGATCAATTAATCAACCTATTTAAGTTAATAGAAAATCAACAAAGCATTAAAATCAAAAGACTTAGGACTGATCATGGTGGTGAATTCGAAAACCATAGGTTTATAGAATTCTGTAACTTAAATGGATACCACCATGAGTTCTCTTTCCCTAGAACTCCACAACAAAATGGCCTAGTAGAACGCAAAAATAGAACCCTACAAGAAGCCACTAGGACAATGCTTAATGAGTATAACCTACCCGATAGGTTTTGGGCCGAAGCCATGAGTACGACATGCTATGTCCAGAATAGGATCCTTATGGTAAAGAGACACCTTAAGACCTCATACGAGATTTATCACAATAAAATACCTAACATCAAGTACTTTAGGGTATTTGGGTGTAAGGTACATATCCTAAACACTAAAGATTACCTAGGGAAATTTACATCCAAAACCATGACCGGAATCTTTCTAGGATACTCGACTACAAGTAGAGCTTATAGAGTATATAACCACGACACCCTTAGAGTCGAGGAGACTATCAATGTAGTATTTGATGAAGGACACGAACCTACAAAGCCCCCGGCAACCCCAATTAGTGAGCCGACTCATACTAGACCTAACTCTGATCCAGAGATCAGGTCTAGTGTTAATCCTAACCTAAGTCAACCAAGTCACTCTATCGACCAAGTGATAGATGACTCCAACCAAACTAGAACTCAAACAAGCCATCCTATGGATCAAGTTGTAGACTCAAATCCAAATCCAACTAGGACTCAAACGAATCATCCTATCGACCAAGTGATAGGTGATCCAAGTCTAGGAGTTCGAACTAGAGCCTCATATAGAAACCTTAGACAAATATCTTTGATTTCTAAAATTGAACCCAAAACTATTGACCAAGCTCTTCTTGATCCCGATTGGATTATTGCAATGCAAGAAGAGTTGGCTCAATTCACTAGGAACGAAGTATGGGAATTAGTACCACCACCTAAAGATAAAACAATCATTGGAACAAGGTGGGTGTTTAGAAATAAAATTGATGATAAAGGTGAAGTAGTTAGAAATAAAGCTAGACTAGTTGCTAAAGTGTTTAGTCAAGTCGAAGGTTTAGATTACGACGAGACCTATGCCCCAGTAGCTAGATTAGAGTCCATTCGAATACTATTAGCATATGCAGCACATCGAGGATTTAAGTTGTGTCAAATGGATGTGAAATCTGCATTCTTAAATGGATACATTAAAGAAGAAGTTTATGTTAGTCAACCCCCCGGTTTCGAAAGTTTAGACAAACCCGATCATGTCCTTAGATTAAAGAAAGCTCTTTATGGACTTAAACAAGCTCCGCGAGCTTGGTACGAGAGACTTTTGATTTATCTTAAGTCCAAAGGCTTTAACCAAGGTGTAGTTGACCCAACCCTTTTCGTAAAAACCTTAGGTAAAGACATATTCATAGCCCAAATCTACGTAGATGATATTATTTTCGGAACCACCAACTCAATCCTACTAAATGAGTTTATTTCACTTATGGAAAGTGAATTTGAAATGAATTTAGTAGGCGAATTAAGTTTCTTCTTAGGATTACAAATTAAACAAACTAAAGATGGGATATACCTACATCAACGCAAATATACTAGGGAATTAATTAAACGCTTTGGAATGCAAGACGCTAAAATTATTAATACCCCAATGGCAACTAATGTTAATATAGAAGAAGATGTAATTGGAAACCCAATTGATTTAAAATACTATAGGAGCATAATAGGGAGTCTCCTTTACTTAACTGCAAGCCGACCTGATATCTTATTTGTAGTGAGTATGTGCGCAAGGTTTCAAACCTGTGCCAAGGAGTCTCACCTAACTCTAGTCAAGCGTATCCTTAGATATCTAAAGGGTACACTTAATGTCGGTATTTGGTATCCTAGATCTACCAAGTTCGAACTAACCGGCTACTCTGATTCGGACTATGCCGGTAGTAAGCTCGATAGAAAGAGCACGAGTGGTTGTTGTCAACTTCTCGGCTCGAGTCTAGTGAGTTGGTGCAGTAGGCTCTGAGTGTCCGATTCGGACTATGCCGGTGATGCAAACAAACTTGCGTGTCGGCTCTGAGTGCCTTCCTCCCCATCGGATGAGTTTGTTTGTAGATCTAAAGGTCGAAATGGTTATAGGAAATTATTAAGGAGCGTGTGTACTTGCCCATCGTAAGGCACATAACCCGAGATAATCACCTTGGTACCGAGTAATAGTGAACACTTAGATACAAATATAAGTATCCTCCCTATCGGAGTCACTGCTTTTATTTGTAGGGTCGAATATAAACCAACTATTAATTTTACTTGTCAAAATTTTAGGTTGATAAGATAGTAAAATTAATGGGTAAAACCTCCTCTTACAAATATAGAATTCGTATACGTCCACACTATCGTGGCATACGATATTCTCGGTGTTTGAGGTGTTGGTTGATTTTAAATTTTATTGTTTGAGGAATCAATAATTTTTGAAATCTACAGTAATGATCTATGTGATTCTTAGGATTTTCAAAAATGACTTTGAGTCCACTTACTATGATACTAAAGGAAATAAACTTACTGTACCCAAATAATGTTGATTGGAAAAAATCTAGATATTGTCTTATCTACTAAGGAGTACAAGTATGCCCTCTTCGAAGTGTGTCCTCAACCCATGGTTGCTCAAAAAGGTTTCTACTTCTAAGCCGAAAGGCAAGAAGAAGGAGAAACAAGGTGGAGCAAAGATGGTGGGAGGATCTCAGGGAGGAGTGAAGAAGCCGAAAGGCAAGTACTTCACTCGCAAGCAGGATGGACATTGGAAGAAGGATTGTCCCAATCCGAAGCAGAACAAAGGTATATCCTTTGGTCTAGTCATTGAAACATGGTTAGCGGTGTTATCTACCAACACCTAGTGTGTAGATACAGGAGCCTCTGATCATGTATGCAATACTTTGCAGGGGTTCCAGAAAACCCGACGACAAGCTAAAAGGGAGATTACCATTTACTTAGGAAATGCCATGAAGATGGCGGCTATTGCAGTGGGAGAAATTTTATTTATCTCTTGAGAAAAATAAAACTTAGGTTCTGGAAAATTTCCTTTATGTACCTTTATTTAGAAAGAACTTAGTTTCAGTTTCTAAATTGTTTATGGATGGATGTTCTATTTCTTTTAATGACATAGCTGTTATAAAAAGGAATAGGGAGAATATCTGTTCGGGTGCATTGATAGGAAATTTGTACACACTTGAACCAAAACCTCCCACGATGCAAATTGAAGTTAATAGCTCATCTTCTAATTCCAATAAGAGAAAAGAACCTTCGAAGATGAACCAAACATATCTTTGGCATCTTAGGCTTGGTCACATTAACCTAAGCAGAATTCAAAGGTTGATAGCTGATGGACCTTTGGGTTCATTAGTGGTGGAGGATCTCTCAACCTGTGAATCTTGCTTGGAGGGTAAGAGGACCAAGAGGCCTTTTAAGGCCAAGGGGTATAGAGCCAAAGATGTGTTAGAATTGGTTCATTCTGATTTGTGTGGTCCTATGTCTATCCAGGCTAGAGGTGGTTTTGAGTATTTCTTCCCTTTTATAGATGATTACTCAAGATATGGATACATTTACCTGATGCACCATAAGTCTGAATGCTTTGACAAGTTCAAAGAATTCAAGGCTGATGTGGAGAAATGTCAAGGTAAAACTATCAAGACACTACGATCGTATCATGGCGGTGAGTACCTCTTGAGAGAGTTTAGGAACTACTTATCAGAGGTTGGGGTTCAATCCCAATTGACTGCACCTGGCACACCCCAGCAGAACGGTGTAGCAGAGCGAAGGAATAGGACTCTTATGGAGATGGTTAGATCGATGATGAGTTATTCTAACTTGCAAGATTCGTTCTGGGAAAATTCTCTAGATACAGCGGTGTACATTCTGAACTTGGTTCCATCTAAATCAGTGCCTTCTACTCTCACAGAGTTGTGGACTGGGCAAAAGCCTAGTCTAAGATATATTCGGATATGGGGAGTCCGGCACTCTTTGAAGGCATCTTTGGTAAGTTGGAACCTCGTCATGTATACATGTTCGTTGGCTATCCCAAGGGAACGAAGGGTGGATTGTTTTATAGTCCTAGAGATCAGAGGGTGATCATTAGCACGAATGCCAGATTTCTAGAGGAAGACTATGTGATGAGCCACAAGCCTAAGAGTAAAATTGTTCTGGAGGAGTTAAAAGGGGAAGTCACTTCTTTAGTACCACCGGTACAAGAGGATATACCACATGTCACTGCACCGCGTGTCACAGAGGATACACAGGTGATACCTCATCGTAGTGGGAGGGTTGTGAGATAGCCTGATAGATTCATGTTCTTGGGAGAATCTTCTGATTTGGTCCTTGGCGAACATGAACGTGATCCCTAGACATATGACTAGGCAATCCAAGATAAAGATGCAGTATCTTGGCAAAGTGCAATGAATGCTGAGATTGAATCTATGAATTCAAATCATGTATGGGAGCTAGTAGAACCACCCGATGGTGTAAAAACCATTGGATGCAAGTGGATCTACAAGAGAAAGAAAGGAATAGATGGGAAGGTTGAGACCATCAAAGCGAGGCTTGTTGCGAAGGGGTATACTCAGAAAGAGGGTATCGATTATGAGGATACCTTTTTGCCGGTAGTCATGCTTAAGTCTATCCAGATTCTCTTATGCATAGCAGCTCATATGGATTATGAGGTGTGGCAGATGGATGTCAAGACAGCTTTCCTTAATGGAAGTCTTGAAGAAAACATCTACATGAAGCAACCAGAGGGATTCATTGCTATGGGCAAAGAGCATCTTGTATGTAAGCTTAATCGGTCCATTTATGCATTGAAGCAAGCTTCGAGGTCTTGGAACATCCACTTTGATGAGGTGATCCAGTCTTATGGATTTATTCAAAGTCCGGATGAGTCTTGTGTATACAATAGATGTGACGGAAATGTAGTGGTATTTCTTGTACTATACGTAGATGACATTTTGTTGATTGGCAACAATATCAAGGTGTTATCGGACGTAAGGGTATGATTGTTCAAACAGTTTGATATGAAGGACTTGGGGGAGGTGGGACACATCCTTGGGATCAAGGTTATAAGGGATCGCAGGAAAAGGATGTTGTGCTTATCCCAAGCTTCATACATAGACAAGATTATGGATCATTTTAGCATGCAAAACTCCAAGAAGGGTTTTCTACCTTTCAGGTGTGGAGTTCCTTTATCTGAGGAGATGTTTCCTAGATCATCTGAGAAGATAGAGGAGATGAAGGCGGTTCCTTATGCTTCGGCAGTATGAAGCCTCATGTATGCGATGCTATGTATGAGACTAGATATCTGCTTTGTCGTGGGCATGGTCAGCAGATATCAGAGTAATCCAGGACAGGGACATTGGACTGCGGTAAAGCATATATTGAAGTGCCTGAGAAGGACTAGGGAATATATGCTAGTTTACCGAGCAGACCAATTACTCCCTATGGGTTACATGGATTGCAACTTCCAATCAGATAGGGATAACAGTAAGTCTACCTCAGGTTTTGTGTTTACTTTGGGAGGTGGAGCCATTATATGGAGGAGTGTCCAGCAGAAATGTGTGGCGGACTCCACCATGGAAGCTGAGTATGTGGCAGCCTCTGAGGCGGCCAAAGAAGTTGTATGGCTCAGGAACTTCCTGATGGACTTGGATGTGATTCCTCGTTTGCCCAAAACTATCACAATTTATTGTGATGATAATGGTGCAGTTGCAAACTCGAAGGAACCACGAGCCCATAAGGCTAGTAAACACAGAGCACAAGTACCACCTGATACGAGAAATCATAAAGGAGGTAGAAGTTGTTGTCGCCTAGATTGCATCAGAGGATGACCTGGTAGACCCTTTCACTAAGGCCCTTCTAGCGAGAGCTTTGATAGGCATGTAGAGGGAAGGGGAATAAGATGTATGGAAGTATGAGGACAGCATAGTCTTTTAGTATAAGTGGAAGATTGTAGGGATGTATACTGAAAAGTCTATCTTTTCTATGAACATCTTTATTTTTGAAATAAGAATCACATGATCATTTTTTGCATATTTTTATGCATATTGTCTAATACATTACATTATAGATAATATAGTGTGTGGTGTCACACGGGAGATCATGTTATCGGCTCCTTGTAAAGTATAAGTAAAGGCTCACAACCGAGATGGCTTTGGACAAACCATCGGAATGGTTGTAGTGTGATTTGGTGTTGGTTTGTCTTGACCATAGAATCACACTAGTGCACTTTGTGTGTATTGAGCAGGACCAACATAGAGGTGATTCGATTTATTGCTGACTACATAATCGAATCGGACCTCAGATATTATTTAGTACATGCTCTTAATCCCGATATAAGAACGAGCACATATACTTAGTAGTCATCTCTTTGATTTACCAATGGGCGAGATTTATAGATTAAATCGATAGGCTCGGTAAGTTGGGATATGATATTATTTATATGGTGTACAGTTGATTATAGGAGGAAACCGTGTCCTATATATTAGGATGATGATGTCCCCTTGAGGAGCTCATAAGGTTCATCATGTAAACCCTGCAGGTGGACTTGGTCCGGCAAGATGAAAAGGTTGAGTGGTACTACTCAAGGAGTTAGATGTTGATTAATTAATGGTCAGTAAATTAATTAATCGATGGACATTCGTGATGTTAAACACGGGGAGAAAATGTACAAATAATATATGGAGCCCATATTTTCATATGGGGGTTGGTGAGGTAGATCAATGATGAACCTTTAGTGGATTGGATCGTCATTAGTGGATCGGACTTTATGTGGGCTTGATCCATGGGTGGCCAAGACCCAACTCCTCCTCATGGCCCCTAATGTAGCCTATTAACACCTCATGATGCTTAGATCCAATGGATAGAAACAAAACTCTAAGATCCATTGGTAGAGATTAAATCTCTAAGATCCGACGGTTGAGATTAAATCTCTAGATCCAACGGTTGAGATTAAATCCCTAGAACCAATGAATGAGATTAAATCATGGCTTGAGCCCAACTCTATAAATAGAGTCATGAAGTGGGTGGCAAGAAAAAGGTAGGATGAGGGGATTAGCTTGGGCGGCAACCAATCCTAATTAGATTAGGATTGGGAGTGGTGGCTAGGGTTAGGGTTTTGGGAGCTAGGGGTGGGCGGCAACTCAAGGTGGTGTTCCTTCTTCTTCCAAAGGTTGGTCGTCCCCTATTCTCCTCTTCTTTTCCTTGGCATGAGCTCATCCTATTCTTCTTCCCCTCTTCCATGACCGGCCATAAGGAGAGCTAGGATTAGGGTTTGGAGGCTTAGGGTTTAGGAGGCTTGGGTGGCACCAAATAAGGAAAGTTTTGTTTCTTCTTCCTCCTTTGGTGGCCGACGCCCACAGCCCTATCCCAGCCCTTGGGCAGCATCCAAAGACCTCTTTTCTTTCTCCTTAGGTGGTTGAAACAAGATATAGGGCTTTCCCTTGGTGTCTTGACCGGTTTCCACCATTATCTCCTTCTCCTTGTTGGCCGGCGGCAAGCATTTCTTTTATTGCTTGTTGGTTGGCCATAGGAAGGAGAAGAGCTTTGTTTCTATTCTTCCTCTTGCTTTGGATGAGCAAGGAAGGAAGATTTGCAATCTAGAAGCTTCGACTTTTGGTAGAGCGTCGCCCACACGACGTCCGAAAGGAGGAAGGTCATACATTAGAAGATCGAGAGGTATATCGATTCTCTAATTTTATATGTTACATGTTTCTATTTATTTTTCATTTATAAGCATGTTATAAATCTGTAAATGGATAAATAATACTTGGATCCCAAGCATAAACACAAAAACCGGTGATCCGGACATCGTCTATTCCGCAGCTAGTCGTAGAATAAAGGATGGTCGCTTGAACAACTAGTTTGTTCAAGTGACCTCTCTAAACGAATAGCACGACGATGGCTTGGTTGCTTTGGCAATCCCTTTTTTCTAGGATTAAATTTTTTAATCCGTGGACATAGAAGGGATCGCCATGAAGGAAGCTACCGAGGTGAAGTGGGAAGCGAAGTTTCCCCTCACGGACTCTATAAGCTAAAACCATTAAATTGGTATGAGAGCTTCCGGAGCAAAACCCTTCACTTCTCCTGTTAATTCTCTCCCTTTTTGATGTACTTCAAAAAGGTTCTCTCTAAGGGTGTCAATGTCTCATATCCAAATGAGATTTTACAATCTCCCCCTTGGTCCAAAAATATCTAGGATGTCTTTACTCTTCCGAGTGATAAGTCTCATATCACTCAAGATAGACAATCCTACAAACTCTCCTAATTTCAAAATTGGGTATCTCACATTCTCTCATTTTCTAATTCTCCCCCTCATGAGGAAGAACACATCTATCATCCCATGATAGATAACTGTTGGTGCAGTGGGCACCAAAGTCGAACCGGTATTTTGATTATGGCAAAAGGCTCAATAGTTAAGGGTATATTTGTTATCTTACGAGCTCAATTAAGTGTGCAGAAATGCTAAAGTTGAGCGGAAGGTCTGCGACACCCGGTGGGAACCGAGGTGGTCGGGCAACGCCAGAGGGACTTCGGAGGAAGCCGAGGTACTCGGGTGAAGACCGGAAGCGAGGCTACAAGGTAAGCTCGTGTGAAAGCGAAGCAAGGTCGTTAAGCGTAGATCCGACCCAATACCTCCAATGGAAGGTCTAGGTCGAGATCAGATGGTTAGAACCATCGTACTTTATATTTTAAGCTAACTTGTACTGCAGTCCAAAACCCTTTGACTACAGTCAACTGCTAGTCAAGTTCCAGCCTCGAGAAGAGCTCGAATTTCAAGGGGGTGAATTTGGACTTGACTCGTGTTTTGGTACAAAGGGTGATGTGGCATCAAGGTGGACATCCAAACCATCACCAAGCTTCCTTGTGGTGGACGCCCAAGATAAGGTGAGTTGGCACAAGGTGGTTGGATGAAACACCTCATCCTCAAGTTGGCGCCCAAGGAGGTTGGAGGTGGCACAAGGTGGTTGGATGAAACACCTCATCCTCAAGTTGGCGCCCAAGGAGGTTGGAGGTGGCACAAGGTGGTTGGATGAAACACCTCATCCTTGAGTTGGCACACAAGGAGGTTGGAGGTGGCACAAGGTGGTTGGATGAAACACCTCATCCTTGAGTTGGGATAAGAACCTCACCTTGGACACTACCTATGTCTAAATTCATAGATCAATATCCATAAATAGACATGTTCAAGCCAAGCAAACCACACAAGAATTCAAGAGCTCTCAACACGCCGTCGTAACGCCGCTACTACTACTCACATTTGCTACGACGAAGTGCCGCCGACAACGAAAGCTACATCTTCTACTTATAAGAGTTGTCGGTATATTTATTTAAGTTCTACTTCTTTAAATTGTCTTTGTGCTTTAATCGTAACAAGGAAAGGGGGAGTGTCCCTTTGCCTTGATTTCTTTTTGTAATCATTGCTCCTACTTCCAACGAAGAGGAGTGGTTTTAGTGAATTGCCCTCCGTACGTGATCAAGGATCACTAGGGCCGTGGATTAGCAATCGAAAGATTGTGAACCACGTAAAAATATCTTGTCTACTTTATATTTCCGCTGTGCACTCTCTACTTGCTTTTTACTTATTGCAAAAGTTTTTTAACGACATCGTATCGCTATTCACCCCCCCCCCTCTAGCGACACTTTCGATCCAACAATAACCTCCCTCTAAAGGCTTACTCCCCCTTGACCATTGCACCAACAATGTCCTTGGAGAGTCCCTAAGCCTATAGGAACACTAAACCATCAAAAATAAAGTCAAAAGTTCAACCTTGAACTTTCACACCTTAAAATTGATACACACCCAAACAACTCTCCTAATCCATATCCAATAGAATTTAACCCTTTTCAATGTTTTCCAAAGCATATCCTAGGGTTAGGAGCAGTTAGGGTAGCCTAACATAACTGAAATCAGGCTAAACAAACCTTGTTAACCTGAAATTAGGCTTGACAGTCGACTCTTATAGTCACCAGTCGACTGCCATTGATGCTAGTCGACTGCCATAAGCGATAGTCGACTGATTTTTGTAAATACAGAATTTCAGAAATCAAAAATGAAATTCAGAAAATCATAAGTAATTATACATAAATTAAAAAATCAAGAAAATTCATATGTATAATACTTATGTCAAACATTATGGGTGAAAAATATTTGAAAATTAAATTACCCATTAATTAGTGAGTTTGACACAAAGTCCAAAACCATTGAAAAGTTCAATGTTTTGGCCCTACTTTGTATCAACTCTCTCAATGGTGATTGCTATCAAAAGATAGACTACACCAAGGTTTTCTAAAATGATTTAAAAATATTTTTGAAAACCTATATTGGATTATGATCAATGAGCTCAATGCACATGACTTGCACATTGCTTTCCCCATGATCCACTATGGTATAAGATGAGTTTGAGTTCATCTAGATGCAAAAACTATGCACCTTGAACTTAACTCATTTCCTAGCATCTCACATATGTCTAAGGTGTTTGAAAACACACACATACCAATGTAATGTGAGATGTGGGTTTTGGTTATCCTAATCTAAGGCCTCATGTATTTTCTAAGGCAACACTACTTGATTCCTATATATATGGGACTTTAAGTCATGTCATAGTCCTTAACTCAATTTTATTAATGCATGAAATATGATCATGGCATAAATGATAGATAAATAAATCAATTCCAATAATCATGATGTCATGGCATATGATTAAATCCTAAACATACATGACACTAAAACTAAAACCTAAGCATGATCATGACATATTATATGATAAAAATAAATATGATGTCATGACATGACATATGACAAACAAATCATGGAAAATAAAATATAAAGGTATAATAATACCTAAATTTTACTGTTAATTTCCATTTGTTATTATTAAATTCATTTTGTCATATAATCACTTGTCTCCCAAGTGTGACAAAAACCCAAAATGACACACTATGACCTCTAAACCTAACTTGTGCCAATTTGATTTGTTTTCAAACTTCTTAAATGATATTGTCACATCCTAAAATCCTTTTAGGATATAAAATCAACTTTATTTCCAAGGTACTCATTAACCTTGAAAATGACCTAGTGCCACCTTTACCATGGTTAGGTTAACTACCCATCCATTTAAAGTTGGCACAACCTAACTCATTTAGCGTGAATTGATCAAGCTCTTAGGAACCCAATACCTATTTGAGCTCCTTGGGTTTACTAGGTATTCCTTAGGGATGACTTCCCTAGATACCCTCCTAATGACCCTTCTAGGCTTGGTAGCCTTGGTTATTGTGGTCTTTCCTAGGTTAGCTCTAGGGGTGACTCCCCTTGTAATCTTCTTAGTGGCTTCCCTAGGTTTCTTCGAAACCCTAGCCACTAGGCACTTGCCTTTGTTAACCTTAGGGATGACTTCCCTATTAACCTTGGCTTTCCTAGACCTAGTACTAGTTCCATAATCAAATGGAACATTGTGGTAAGTAGGCATTAACTTCTTGGACATAGGCTTGTGACCCAAACCTTGTCTCCTAGATGGTTCTTGCCTCTTACACCTTTTACTTTGACTCCTATACCCTTTAATTGAATTTTGCATCCTTACAAGGGTCTTTTCAAGTTTTTCAAGTCTTGACCTCAAGACTGGGTTCTCTAATTCTAATTTCTCTAATTTGGTGGGCCCATTATTTCCTTGAGTATTCTTGCCCTTCCTAGGCATATGTCTATCTTTTTTAGCATTAAAGTTTAAATGATCTTCTATTTTCTTAATACTTGCCTTAGGTAGAATTTTTCTAAGGACATTAGTCCCAAATTTCTCCTTAGTTGAAATATTACATGATTTTGCACCTAGGCAATAAAATCTATTTCTAGCATTGTTCATGAGAAATAGCAATAAAATTCCTAGCATGCTTTTGCCTTTTAATTAAAGAAGGTGCATTACTAAAATATACCTTAGAGTTTGCCTTAGAGACTCCCCCTACATGTGATGCTCCCTCTTGAGTCTTCTTCCTCCCCCTAGGGCATTGACTCCTATAATGCCCTTTTTGGTTGCATTTGAAGCACACCACGTACTCTTTGCTCTTCCTAGTGGGGACATAGGCATCCTTGGCCTTTTCTTGAGATTTTGGTGTCGATTGACTTTTCTTGACTCTTTTAGGACATTTACTCTTATAATGTCCTACTTCCCTACACTCAAAACATATAATATGTTTTTTAATTTGAATTAATGTGCTTGAGTTACCTAGGTTGGTGGTGGAATTTTGAACTTCTTCATCTCTTCTGGATGTTGATGATTCTTCTTGATTTTACTCTTGTTCTAGAGTGGATGGTCTCTCCTCCCCCTTAATCCTATAGGTGGAGGCTTCTTCTACTTCTTCCACCTCCTCTTCCTCCTCGAATGTCAAACACTCCTCGACCTTCGAATCCTCACTTTCTTGTGAGGATGAACTTTCTTCTTCGACCTCCTCCGATTGAACCGATTGCATTCCTCGAGCTCCTCTATTTCTTGAGTCATTGAGGGTTCTTCATGATATTTCGCCAACTTGCTCCAAAGGTCCTTAGCGTCTTTACAATCTTCTATCTTGATCAAAATGTCATTAGGAATTACACTAAGTAATATACCCATTACCTTATTGTTTGTATTGAAGTATCAGAGTTGTTAATGGCTCCAATTCTTCTTCTTGAGTTTTCTTCCTTCTTCAACCTTTGGAGTGTCGAACCCTAATAAATACTAATCCAATTATCATAATTGCACATTAAAAAATACATCATTTTACCTTTCCAATATGCAAAACCTTCGTCGTCGAAGGAAGGCGGAATGTTGATGTAGTCACCCAATTTTTCTTGAAGATCCATCTTCTTCCCTCTAGCGTGCTCCCTCGGATGTGAAGCCGGTGAAGTGCTTGTAGCTCTAATACCAATTGTAGGGATTGTTAGTGACCGCTAGAGTGGGTGAATAGCACATACATTGCTTGATGAAATTTCTTCATGTTTGATCATCTATACTCTTGTTAGCACAGAGGAATAATAATGACAAATACAAATAATAAGATACACAATCACAACACATAAATATAATGTGGTTCGAAACCTTAAGCTTCCTACTCCATGGGTTGGGCTCGAATGAGCCCTAGCGATGCCAAACACCACTAATAATCAAATACTCCTTCTCGACAATAAGTCGGAGGTGGAGAAACCTCTTAAAATGATTCTTACAACAATAAGAAACAAAATATAAGAAAATACAAGTAAACTACATAAATACAAATAAAGAAAACTTTACACAATGTGAACTTGAATGCTTGCTTTTGGTTGCTTGAAGTAGCCTTGAAGGTCTACATTGCAACAGCAAATCCCCTCCAAATCGCCTCAAAGAACCATGCCAAGAATCTCCTCCTCGAGCTCCTTTAATAGCTGATTCCGCACTTGGCAGTCGACTGCCATAAGTTCCCAGTCGACTGCCAATAGTACCATTGTGAGACAATGGCTTAATCCACGTCGGTATTCAAGCCAACGATTACATAGGCAATCGACTGTCAGGGTCGTAGTCGACTAACTAGTTGGCTACCGAGCATTCTGCTCCCGCAACCCGACTAGCAGTCGACTGCCCTCCATGGAAGTCAACTGCCATCAGTCGACTGTCCAATTCTAGCAATCGACTGCCAGGCTATTTCCTATAGTCAAACACCAGTCGACTCTGATCAGTTCGACTGGCCATAATCCCAATCGACTGCCAAGAGTCAACTCGACTGCCAAGTGTCAAAACACTTGACCAATTGACTGGTCCAAAGCCCCCATCGACTGATAACCTCAACCATGAGGTTTAACCCTAAGTATGATGCCCTCATACTTGCTAGACCACCCTTAGCCTAGACCTAAGCCTTCTAGCCACCTCTATCAGCCTCACGCCTATCGGATCCCTCCAAGTCATCCATGACTTGTTCATCCATACGCTAGCCTTCCAGTGCTTCCATCGGCTATTGTCATGCTAAGCTGGTCTATACCGCCAAGGCACATTGGGCTTGTTGGCAATGTGCTAGTCCTCGGAATGCTCATAGGCTCCCATGTCCCCGGATTAAAATTTTCACTAATGAAAACTAATCCGGATGGGATGAGTTTCCTAAGCACAACCAATTCGTCGTCGTGCTAACGACTTGAGCGATCGCTTGAACAAACTAGTTGTTCAAGCAACACAACTCTTCTAGTCGGTTAGCCGCGGAAGAGACGACGGACGGATTACCGGTTTTTGTGTTTCTTATTCGGGGTCCATGATTATACAAATACATACAAATGCAAACTAGTATAATCAACATATACTAACATAAAGAACTTAAGCTAGCATATCAATTAAGAATAGAAACATGCAAAGATCATAAATAAAAGTTATAAAACTTTTATACCTCTTGATCTTCTATCGTATGTCCTAACCTCCTTGTAGACTTCGTGTGGGCGAAGATCCTCCACAAGTTGAAGCTTCTTAGATCTTCTTCAATCCAAAGAATGAAGAACTCTCTTTCCCTTCTTGCTTGAGCCAACCACCAATCCACAAAGGATTGATGCCGCCGGCCCCAAGAATAGAGAGAACATAATGGAAACAACTACAAACAGCGGAACTAGGGACAAACCCTAGCTCCTAGTGCCGCCGGCCAAGAGGAAAACAAAAGGAAAAGAGGAATAGGTTGGGCACCACCAAAGGTATAGGAAAAAGGATAGGAACCGGCCAACACCCTAGGAAGAAGAAGAACACTTCCCCTATAGTTGTCACCTACCTTACCTTCCAAACCCTAGCCGCCCAACCAAGCTTCCTTTGGATTTCTTGCCGCCCAAGGTAGAGGAAGAGAAGGTAGTGGCCGGCCAACCCTTAGAAGGAAGAAGATGAGCCCTTCCCCTATAGTTGCCGCCCAACCTAACTTCCAACCTAGCCGCCCAATCCAAAGAGCCAAACCCTAATCTAATTAGGGTTTCCTCCATAGGTTTCTTGCCGCCTAAGCATGGTGGAGAGGAGAGATCTAGGAGCTAGCCACCTTCAATGAAGAAGACAAGCTCCTCCATAGGTTGCCGCCCACCCTCCTTCATCACCTTGGCCGCCCAACCTATGGAGCCAAAACCCTAATTAGGGTTTCCTCCATGAGGTTGCTTGCCGCCCAAGCATACTAGGCAAAACCCTAATTTCCTTAGCATCCATCATGAACCATTAACTTCTCCTTGCCGCCCAACCCATAGCCATCCTTTTATAGAGTTAGGGTTAGGCCTTGGTTTAATCTCCACCGTCGGTTCTAGGGTTTTAATCTCAACCGTCGGATTTAGAGATTTAATCTCAACCGTCGGTTCTAGGAATTAATCCCAACCGTCGGATCTAGAGATTTAATCTCAATCGTCGGTTCTAGGAATTTAATCCCAACCGTCGGATCTAGAGATTTAATCTCAATCGTCGGTTCTAGGAATTTAATCCCAACCGTCGGATCTAGAGATTTAATCTTAACCGTCGGTTCTAGGAATTTAATCCCAACCGTCGGATCTAGAGATTTAATCTCAATCGTCGGTTCTAGGAATTTAATCCCAACCGTCGGATCTAGAGATTTAATCTCAACCGTCGGTTCTAGGAATTAATCCCAACCGTCGGATCTAGAGATTTAATCTCAACCGTCGGTTCTAGGAATTTAATCCTAACCGTCGGATTTAGAGATTTGTTTTCCATCATTTGATCTAGACTTCATGAGGTTTATATAAGGCTACGATAGGGACCATGAGGAGGAGTTGGGTCTTGGCCACCCGATGGATCGGAACCACACAAACATGATCCATCAATGATGTTCCAGTCCATTAGAGGATCATCATCGAACTACCTCACCAACCCCCATAAATTAATATGGGCTCCATATATTATTTGTACATTTATCTCCCCGTGTTTAAGATATCGAATGTCCGTCAATCGATTGATTTACTGACCATCAATCAATTAACATCTAACTCCTCGAGTAGTACCACTCAACCTTATCATCATGTTGACTAAGTCAACCCGCGGGGTTTACATGATAAACCTTATGAGCTCCTCAAGGGGACATCATCAACCTAATATATAGGACACGGATTCCTCCTATAATCAACGGCACACCATGTAAATAATATCATTTTCCAACTTACCGGGCATATTGATTTAATCCATAGAAATCTCACCCTCTGGTAAATCAAAGAAATAAATACTAAGTACATGTGCCCGTTATTATATCGGGATTAAGAGCATGTACAACATAATATCCGAGGTCCGATTCAATTATGTAGTCGGCAATAAATTGAATCACCTCTATGTCGGTCCTGCTCAATGCACCTAAGTGTACTAGTGTAACTCTATGTTCAAGATAAAACAATACCAAGCTACACTACAACCATGCCAATGGTTTGTCCAAGACCATCTTGGTTGTGAGCCTCTACTTATACTCTACAAGGGACTGATAACATGATCTTCTGTGCCACACCCAAGCACCATGTTATCTACAATGTAAAGTATTAGACAATATGCACAACATATAATAAATATAAAAGTGCAAACAATGATCATGTGATTCTTATTTCAAAATAAAGATGTTCATACTAAAGAGCTAGGCTTTCAGTATACATCCCAACAATCTCCCACTTATACTAAAAGACTATGCTGTCATTATACTGCCATACATCTGATTCCCCTTCCCTCCACATGCCTATCAAAGCTCTCGCTAGAAGGACCTTAGTGAAAAGGGTCTACGGTCATCCTCGATGCAATCCAGCGGACAACTTCTACCTCCTTAACGATTTCGTATCGTGGTACTTGTGCTCTATGTGTGTACTAGCCTTATGGGCTCGTGGTTCCTTCGAGTTTGCAACTGCACCACTATTATCACAATAAATTGTGATAGTTCTGGGCAAACCAGGAATCACATCCAAGTCCATCAGGAAGTTCCTGAGCCACCCAACTTCTTTGGCCGCCTAAGAATGGTAGAGTCCACCACCTTGACACTCTTCCATACTATGGCTCCACCTCCAAAAGTAAACACAAAACCTGAGGTAGACTTACTGTTATCCCTATCAGATTGGAAATCAGAATCTATGTAACCCACAGGGAGTAATTTGTCTGCCCGGTAAACTAGCATATAATCCCTAGTCCTTCTCAGGCACCACAATATATGCTTTACGCAAATTCAATATCCCTATCTGGATTACTCGATACCTACCGACCATGCCCACGGTAAAGCGGATATCCGGTCTCGCATGCGAGCATCGCATACATGAGGCTTCCTACTGCTGAAGCATAAGGAACCGCCTTCATCTCCTCTATCTCCTCAGATGATCTAGGACACATCTCCTTAGATAAAGGAACTCCATGCCTGAAAGGTAGAAAACCCTTCTTGGAGTTTTGCATGCTAAAACGATCCAAAATCATGTCTATGTATGAAGCTTGGGATAAGCACAACAACCTTGATCCCAAGGTTGTGACCCACTTCTCCCAAGTCCTTCATACCATACTGTTTGGACAACCATACCCTTACGTCTGATAACATTTCGATGTTGTCGCCAACCACCAAAATGTCATCTACGTATAGTACAAAAATACCACTACGTTTCCGTCACATCTCTGATATACACAAGACTCATCCGAACTTTGAATAAATCCATAAGACTGGATTTACCTCCTCAAAGCGGATGTTCCAAGACCTCGAAGCTTGCTTCAATCCAAAAATGGGCCGATTAAGCTTACATACAAGATACTTTTTGCCCTTAGCAATGAATCCCTCTGGTCGCTTTATATAAATGGATTCCTCAAGACTTCCCCTAAGGAAATCTGTCTTGACATCCATCTGTCACACCTCATAAATTCATATGAGCTGCTATACATAGGAGCTCCCAGACCTGATTTGAATCCATAGATTCAATCTCAGTATTTATTGCACTTTGCAAAGATGTTGCATCTATATCTTGGATTACCTCGTCATATGTCCAGGGATCAGGTTCATGTTTGCCAGGGACCAAATCGAAAGATTCTCCCAAGAACATGAATCTATCAGGCTGTCTCACAACCCTCCCACTACGACGAGGTATCACCTGTATATCCTCTATGACACGCGGTGCAGTGACATGTGGTATTTCCTCTTGTACCAGTGATCAAGTCGGACTTCCCTATCAACTCCTCAAGAACAATCCTACTCGTGGGCTTGTGGTTCATCACATAGTCCTCCTCTAGAAATCGGCATTCGTACTGCATCACGATCACCCTCGATCTCTAGGACTATAAAACAAACCACCCTTCGTTCCCTAGGATAGCCAACGAACATGCATATATGAGGTTCCAACTTATCACCTTCAAAGACATGTCCGGACTCCCATATCCGAATATGTCTTAGACTAGGCTTCCGCCTAGTCCACAATTCCATGGGAGTAGAAGGCACCGATTTAGATGGAACAAGGTTCGTAATGTATACCGTCAGATCTAGGCATATCCCGAACAAATCGCAAGTCGAATAACTCATCATCGATCTAACCATCTCCATAAGAGTCCTCTTCCTTCGCTCGCTACACCATTCTGGGTGTGCAGTGCATAATTGGGATTGAATCCCAGCCTCTGATAAGTAATTCCTAAACTCTCCCAAGAGGTATTCACCACTACGATCAAATCGTAGTGTCATCTTGAATAATTGTCTATGAAAAAGATGAAATATTCAAAACTATCTCTTGCCTGGATAGACATAGGACCATACGAATCAGAATGCACCAATTCCAACACATCTTTGGATCTATACCCCTTGGCCTTGAAAGGCCTCTTGGTCATCTTACCCTCCAAGCAAGATTTGCAGGTTGGGAGATCCTCCACCACTAATGAACCCAAAGGTCCATCAGCTATCAACCTTTGAATTCTGCTTAGGTTAATATGACCAAGCCTAAGATCCCAAAGATATGTTTGGTTCATTTTCGAAGGTTCTTTTCTCTTATTGGAATTAGAAGATGAGTTAATAACTTCTATTTGCATCGTGGGAGCTCGTGGTTCAAGTCATAAATTTCCTATCTATGTACCTGAATAGATAATGTCCCTATTCCTTTTATAACAAATCTGTCATCAAAAGAAATAGATTATCCATCCACAATTTAGAAACTGAAAGTAATTCTTTCTAAATAAAGGCACATAAAGAAAATTTCTAAGAACCAAAAACTTTATTTTTCTCAAAAGATAAATAAAACATCTCCCACTGCAATAGTCGCCATCTTCATGGCATTGCCCAAGTAAATTGTAATATCCCCTTTAGCTAGTCGTCGGGTTTCCTGGAACCCCTGCAAAGTATTGCAGACATGATTAGTGGCTCTCGTATCTACACACCAGGTGCCGATAGATAACACCGCTAACCATGTTACAACGACTAGACCAAAAGATATACTTTTGTTCTTGCTTCGGATTGGGATAATCCTTCTTCTCATGTCCGGTCTGCTAGTAAGTGAAGTATTTGCCTTTCTTATTCACTCTTCCCTGAGATCCTCCCACCACCTTTGCTCCACCTTGTTTCTTCTTCTTCTTGCCTTTCGGCTTAGAAGTAGAAACCTTTTTGAGCAACCATGGCTTGAGGACACTCTTTGAAGAGTGTATACTTGTACTTCTTAGCAAATAAGACAACATCTAGATTCTTTTCCAATCAACATTAACTAGGTACAGTAAGTTTATTTCCTTTAGTATTACAACAAGTGGACTGAAAATCAATTTTGAAAATCCTAAGAATCACATAGATCATTGCTTTAGATTTCAAATATTATTGATTCCTCAAAACAATAAAATCCCGAAATCAACCAACACCTCAAAACACCGAGAATATCGCATGCCACGATAGTGTGGACGTATACGAATTCTACATTTGTAAGAGGAGGTTTTACCCATTAATTTTATTATCTTGTCAACCTTACTTTTTGACAAATAAAATTAATAGTTGGTTCCTCTTTGACCCTACAAATAAAAGCAGTGACTCCGATGGGGAGGATACTTTTTATTTGCATCTAAGTGTGCACCATTACACGATACTAAGGGAATTATCTCGGATTATGTGCCTTACCGATGGAGAAGTACACACGCTCCTAAATAATTTCCTATAACCATTATTTGACCTAGTGATCCGCAAACAAACTCATCCGATGGGGAGGAAGGCACTCAGAGCCGACGCGCAAGTTTGTTGCATCACATGTCAAATTGTAATGGAGGCCGCGGGAATTAATTAAAATATCCCTCTCCCACTTAGTAAATTGAAAATGAGGAATTTTCAAGCACACACAACATGCATATAAAACAAATCAGCAATAAATATGGAAAAATCAGAATTTTTCCAACTATTATGGCATTGTTCTCCAATATGCGTCCCGTCGTGTCGCCACCTCGTCCGCTCCTCCTACGCCATGTACGAGCCATCCGGAGATCCGAGCCGAGTATAAAACCTATTTTATTTTACATCCATCGATCCTATACTCCACGAGGGAGTGTACATGAAATATAGATCGAAAGTAAAATAAAATAAAGAGTAGCTAAACAATGCCGTATTTAATTAACAAAAATTAAATACTAATCTAGCCTCGTCAACCCCGAGGATTCAAATAATATACAATCATACACAAACAATCACATACACACATATAGCCATAATAGTCGGATCTTATGCCTGCAACCAAAAAGTTAGCCTACGCACATCCTACTATTATCCGGCATACAAAATATATGATATGTGCATGAAAGTAACCGAATCCAAAAACACACAAAACTGGAAACCATGGCTCTGATACCAGTTGTTGGCAATGTACTAGTCCTCGGAATGCTCATAGGCTCCCATGTCCCCGGATTAAAATTTTCACTAATGAAAAGTAATCCGGATGGGATGAGTTTCCTAAGCACAACCAATTCGTCGTCGTGCTAACGACTTGAGCGATCGCTTGAACAAACTAGTTGTTCAAGCAACACAACTCTTCTAGTCGGTTAGCCGCGGAAGAGACGACGGACGGATTGCCGGTTTTTGTGTTTCTTATTCGGGGTCCATGATTATACAAATACATGCAAATGCAAACTAGTATAATCAACATATACTAACATAAAGAACTTAAGCTAGCATATCAATTAAGAATAGAAACATGCAAAGATCATAAATAAAAGTTATAAAACTTTTATACCTCTTGATCTTCTATCGTATGTCCTAACCTCCTTGTAGACTTCGTGTGGGCGAAGATCCTCCACAAGTTGAAGCTTCTTAGATCTTCTTCAATCCAAAGAATGAAGAACTCTCTTTCCCTTCTTGCTTGAGCCAACCACCAATCCACAAAGGATTGATGCCGCCGGCCCCAAGAATAGAGAGAACATAATGGAAACAACCAAGCAACCGAACTAGGGACAAACCCTAGCTCCTAGTGCCGCCGGCCAAGAGGAAAACAAAAGGAAAAGAGGAATAGGTTGGGCACCACCAAAGGTATAGGAAAAAGGATAGGAACCGGCCAACACCCTAGGAAGAAGAAGAACACTTCCCCTATAGTTGCCACCTACCTTACCTTCCAAACCAAGCTTCCTTTGGATTTCTTGCCGCCCAAGGTAGAGGAAGAGAAGGTAGTGGCCGGCCAACCCTTAGAAGGAAGAAGATGAGCCCTTCCCCTATAGTTGCCGCCCAACCTAACTTCCAACCTAGCCGCCCAATCCAAAGAGCCAAACCCTAATCTAATTAGGGTTTCCTCCATAGGTTTTTTGCCGCCTAAGCATGGTGGAGAGGAGAGATCTAGGAGCTAGCCACCTTCAATGAAGAAGACAAGATCCTCCATAGGTTGCCGCCCACCCTCCTTCATCACCTTGGCCGCCCAACCTATGGAGCCAAAACCCTAATTAGGGTTTCCTCCATGAGGTTGCTTGCCTCCCAAGCATACTAGGCAAAACCCTAATTTCCTTAGCATCCATCATGAACCATTAACTTCTCCTTGCCTCCCAACCCATAGCCATCCTTTTATAGAGTTAGGGTTAGGCCTTGGTTTAATCTCCACCGTCGGTTCTAGGGTTTTAATCTCAACCGTCAGATTTAGAGATTTAATCTCAACCGTCGGTTCTAGGAATTAATCCCAACCGTCGGATCTAGAGATTTAATCTCAATCGTCGGTTCTAGGAATTTAATCCCAACCGTCGGATCTAGAGATTTAATCTCAATCGTCGGTTCTAGGAATTTAATCCCAACCGTCGGATCTAGAGATTTAATCTCAACCGTCGGTTCTAGGAATTTAATCCCAACCGTCGGATCTAGAGATTTAATCTCAATCGTTGGTTCTAGGAATTTAATCCCAACCGTCGGATCTAGAGATTTAATCTCAACCGTTGGTTCTAGGAATTAATCCCAACCGTCGGATCTAGAGATTTAATCTCAACCGTCGGTTCTAGGAATTTAATCCTAACCGTCGGATTTAGAGATTTGTTTTCCATCATTTGATCTAGACTTCATGAGGTTTATATAAGTCTACGATAGGGACCATGAGGAGGAGTTGGGTCTTGGCCACCCGATGGATCGGAACCACACAAACATGATCCATCAATGATGTTCCAGTCCACTAGAGGATCATCATCGAACTACCTCACCAACCCCCATAAATTAATATGGGCTCCATATATTATTTGTACATTTATCTCCCCGTGTTTAAGATATCGAATGTCCGTCAATCGATTGATTTACTGACCATCAATCAATTAACATCTAACTCCTCGAGTAGTACCACTCAACCTTATCATCATGTTGACTAAGTCAATCCGCGGGGTTTACATGATAAACCTTATGAGCTCCTCAAGGGGACATCATCAACCTAATATATAGGACACGGATTCCTCCTATAATCAACGGCACACCATGTAAATAATATCATTTCCCAACTTACCAGACATTTTGATTTAATCCATAAAAATCTCACCCTCTGGTAAATCAAAGAAATAAATATTAAGTACATGTGCTCGTTATTATATCGGGATTAAGAGCATGTACAACATAATATCCGAGGTCCGATTCAATTATGTAGTCAGCAATAAATTGAATCACCTCTATGTCGGTCCTGCTCAATGCACCTAAGTATACTAGTGTAACTCTATGTTCAAGATAAAACAATACCAAGCTACACTACAACCATGCCAATAGTTTGTCCAAGACCATCTTGGTTGTGAGCCTCTACTTATACTCTACAAGGGACTGATAACATGATCTTCTGTGCCATCACCCAAGCACCATGTTATCTACAATGTAAAGTATTAGACAATATGCACAACATATAATAAATATAAAAGTGCAAACAATGATCATGTGATTCTTATTTCAAAATAAAGATGTTCATACTAAAGAGCTAGGCTTTCAGTATACATCCCAACAGGGCTTACATTGTCAAGACTACTACTTGGACTTTACGCTGCCAACCATTGGACTTATGCTGCCAAGACTCCACCCTTGGACTTTACGCCGCCAATATCAACCCTTGGACTTCCCTTGCCAACCCATGTTGAACTTTCCATTTGCCAAGACTCAAGCTTAGACTTTCCCTTTCCAAAACCCATGCTTGGACTTTCCATGCCAACCCATGTTGGACTTCCCAATTGCCAAGACTCAAGCTTGGACTTTCACTTGCCAAGACCCATGCTTGGACTTTCCATGCCAAGTACACAAGACTTGGACTTCTCCATCATATGGTCAATCCCATGTCAACCATATAGTCAACCCATTGTCAAACAATGGTCAACTCCCTTATCAAACATCAATACACTACTCAAGTCAAACTCGAGTCCAGTCAATCGTGACCTTGGATGATTGCACCAATAGGGTACGCCATCAACATTCCTCCACCATACGACCAAGGAGACTTTCCAGCATGGAGGGCGAGAATGGAGAATTTCTTGATGAAGGACATAGAGAATTGGTTCATCATCATGAAAGGTTTCGAACCCCCCAGGGATAAAATGGGAGATGTCTTCAAATTGAAGAAGTGGACCCAAGAGCAACGCCAAAAATTCAAGATTGAGGTTAAGGTAACAAAACTTGTTGAAGATTTAATCCTTAATGATATTTTGTGCAAGCTAGGTGAATATCAAGATGCTAAGGAGCTATGGAGCAAATTAGCCAAGTTCCATGAAAACCTCGCACCGTCCAAGATAAGGAAAAAAGAGGAGTTCTTCTCATCTCAAGCTCAAGAAGATTCGGAAGAAGAAGAATCATCATCATCCTCATAAGAGCTTGAGGAATTGGAGGTTGAATGGCCATCAACATCCAATGAAGGGGAAGAATTGGAGGAAGCCTCCACCTCAAGGATTGAGAGGGAGGAGAGAATTTCCACTCCGAAGCAAAATCAAGAGGAAGCATCAACCTCCGGAAGAGATAAAGAACCAATTCTAGCGACCACCACCCTAGGTAACTCAAGCAATTTAGTTAAAAATAAAAATCATATAAGTTTCTTTGAGTGTAGGGAGAAAGGGAATTACAAGAGAAAATGGCCAAAATTGGCCAAGGAGAAAGCACTAACACTAAAAGTCAACAAAAATTCAAAGGATGTCAGAGTCCCCACTAGTAAGAGCAAGGAGCACATGGTGTGCTTCAAGTGCCATCAAAAGGGACATTATAGAAGCTAATGCCCTAGGGGGAGGAAGCCTAGCAAGGGTGAAGAAGAAGCATCAAATTTAGGGGGAGCTTTAAAAGCAAACCCTAAAGTATATTTTAATAATGCATCTTTAAATTTTAATGTTAAAAAACATGCCTTCAATACTCATGCAATTGTGCACAATCATAAGGAGCATGTTAGAAATAATAGGTTATATTGTTTAAGTGCAAAATCTTATAATTTTGGGGTTAAGAATCAATCTAGAACCAATAACCCAAAAACAATTATACCTAGGGAAAATATTAGGAAGGTAGAGAACTATCTAGGCATTAATTCCAAGAATCATAGACACATGTCTAGAATGAACAACTATACTCAAAGAAATAATGGGCCCACCAAATTAGAAAAATTAGAATTTGAAAATCAAGCTTTGAGGTCAAAGCTTGAGAAATGGAAAGGACCCTAAGGAAGATGGAAAATATGATTATAGAGTCAAATAGTCAAAGCCTAGGGTCTAGAAGGCAAGGTCCACCCAAGGGCAAGAAAGGTTTGGGTCACAAACCTAAGCCCAAAGAGACCTACCATAGTGTTCCATTTGATTAAGGAAAACAACCTAGGTCTAGAAAAATCAAGGTTAATAGGGAAGTCATCCCTAAGGTTAACCAAGGTAAGTGCCTAGTGGATAAGGTTTCAAGGAAACCTAGGGAAGCCACTAAGAAGGTTACAAGGGAAGTTACCCCTAGAGTTAACCTAGGCAAGACCCAGATGACCAAGGCTTCTAAGACTTGCTAGAAGGGTCATTAACAGGGTATCTAGGGAAGTTATCCCTAAGGAATACCTAGTAAATCCAAGTAGCACCAATAGGTATTGGGTTCCTAGGAGCATGATCGATTCATGCTAAATGGGTTAGGATGTGTCAACCTTGATTGGATGGGTAGTTAACTCAACTATAGCAAAGTTGACATTTTAGGTCATTTCCAAGGTTATGGGATACTTTGGAAATGTGGTTAGAATTATATCCTAAAATATTTTAGAGTGTGCCAATATAATTTATGGAAAGTGAAAAATCAATCAAATTGGCACAATTAAGTTTAGAGGTCTTGGTGTGTCATTTTTGAGTTTTAGCACATTTGGGAGATAAGTGGTAATATGGCAAAAAGAACTTAATCATAATAAATGGAAATTAATACTAAAACTTAGGTATTCTTATACCTTTATATTTTATTTGCATGATTTTTTTGCCATATGCCATTTCATGACATCATATCTCATTTTAATCTTATAAAATATCATGATCATGCTTAGGTTTAAGTCTTTATGTCATGTATACTTAGATTTTATTTTATGCTATGACATTATGATTTTTGCCACATGCTTATTTATGTTATCATTTATGTCATAATCATCATTCATGCATTTACAATTAATGAAAATTGACTTAAGGACAAATGACATGATTTGAAGTCCCATGTATAAGGGAATCAAATAGAGTTGCCTTAGAAAATGCATGAGACCTTAGTTTATGATGGACAGAACCCACATCTCACATCACATTGACATGTGTGTGTATTGATACACCCTAGATATATGTGAGATGCTAGGAAATGAGTTATGTTCAAGGTGCATAGTTTTTACATCTAGATGAACTCAAACTCATCTTATACCCTGAATGAATCTTGAGGAAAGCTTATGTGCAAGTCATGTGCATTAAGCCCATAGACCATAGTTCAATTAAGGTTTATAATTATTTCAAAACCATTTTGAAAAATCTTGGTGTAGTCTATCTCTTGATAGATGTCACCATTGAAAAAGTTGATACAAAATAGATCAAAAACATTAAAGTTATCAATGGTTTTGAATTTTCGTGTCAATCTCACTAGTTATGGGTATTTTATTTTTTAAATATTTTTAACCCACAATGATAGACTTAAGTATTATACATATAAATTTTCATGATTTTTTTATTTATGTATAGTTACTTATGTACTTTCGAATTTCATTTTCTGAACTGATTTGCACTTGCGTAAATCGTCATACCATGGATGACGATCGTCAGCGTCGATCGGCGCCGACGTCAAGGAAGTCAACTGATCGACAGAGTCGACTGCTAATGCTAATTTCGAGTAAACTGTCATGCCCTCCCTTTCTAGGGGTTGGAAGGGTGGCGCGACGCGATCATACATACATGCATTTACAGCGGAAGACTTTAAACTTCTTTTTTTTTTTTCTTTTAAATATAAGCATGCATCATCATTTCATAAGTACTTAGTTCAAGTTCATGACATTCAACTTAAAAGAAAACATGCATAAGTATGGGAAACATAAACAGATATCCTCCACCGTGCCACTACCACACACAATTTGCCCCTCCTACTGCTCCCTTTAGTTTAGCCATTCTTTACTTTTATCTGCAGTACAAGGGAACATAAAACTATAAGCACATAGGCTTAGTAAGATCCTTTCCTACTCACAAAAACCATACATCGAGAATTAGACATAGAGTAGTGACATGATCTTTTAAGGACATATGAGCATAGCATGCATATAAACATACAAGAACATAAAAGCATAGCATTCATATAAACGTACAAGAACATATAAGCATAGCATTCATGTAAACATACAAGAACATATAAGCATAGCATTCATATAAACATACAAGAACATATAAGTGTAACAATCATATAAGAGAAATGACATGAGCATTCAGAAGCATATAAGCATAACAACCATATAAACATCATAATCACCTAGACATGAAATAAGGTATATGCAAGATGCTCTTTGAAAACATATATCTTATAGGTATTTAAACATAATCTCAACATATTGGGCCCGGTATTGTACCACATACATCATCATCATAGCGCGCATCCCTAATAGACCCAAGGTAGCTAATCCCGAACCTACTAGAGTACTAGGCCCGTACTATGTCCGTCGGCCTAGGGGCAACATAACATAGAAGCCCATCTTAAGCCCGTATTTATGACCGTCGGCCTAGGGCATCTAGGAGCCCATCCCGTACTAGGTCCATACTACGACCATCCCTTGGACCTTATTAGGGTCCAGTACAAGCCATGCAGAAAGTAAAATAGCATATCATGTTCCTTATCATAACATATCATATTTCTTTTCATAAACATATCATGTTCCTTATCATGGCATATCATGTTCCTTCTTCATAACATATCATATTTCTTCTTCATAACATATCATATTTCTTTTCATAACATATCATGTTCCTTGTTTATAACATATCATATTTCTTTACATAACATATCATGTTCCTTCTTTATAACATATCATATTTCTTTACATAACATATCATGTTCCTTCTTTATGACATATCATACATTCATAGAGTTAATATGGCAGTGAGCAGAACATAATCATACATTCATACAATTAACATGGCAATAAGCAGAACATAATCATACATTCATACAATTAACATGGACATAAGGTAGTGACATCAACCAATCATGCTATCATAAAATCTAACTAACATCATATTTGCATCTTTTTCTACATGTAGCATGGCATGGAGGACTTGGTAGAGGGCATGTACATGGGCTGGCTGAAACCCTAAGGGAGGGTGATGGCATGCTCGGAGGCTCATTGGCTCCCATGTCCCCGGATTAAAATTTTCACTAATGAAAACTAATCCGGATGGGATGAGTTTCCTAAGCACAACCAATTCATCATCGTGCTAACGACTTGAGTGATCGCTTGAACAAACTAGATGTTCAAGCAATACAACTCTTCTAGTCGGTTAGCCGCGGAAGAGACGACGGACGGATCGCCGGTTTTTGTGTTTATCTTCGGGGTCCATGATTATACAAATACATACAAATGCAAACTAGTATAATCAACACATACTAACATAAAGATAAGAACATGCAAAGATCAATAATAAAAGTTGTAAAACTTTTATACCTCTCGATCTTCTATCGTATGTCCTATCCTCCTTGTGGACGTCGTGTGGGAGAAGATCCTCCACGAGTTGAAGCCTCCTATATCACGTTCTTCCCTTCCTTGCTCACTCCAAACAAAGAGAAGAACCAAACAAAAACTCCTTCTCCTATCTAGAACCGGCCACCAAGCCAAGGAGCTTGATATAACCACCGGCCAAGGAGTAGCTTCTTGAGCTCCGGCCAACCTTGAAGAAAAGTTGCCGCCGGCCACCAAGGAGAAAAGAAGAGGGTGCCGGCCAAGAGCTCCAAGGATAAACCCTAGCCCTTGTTTCCACCGGCCAAGGTGAAGAGGAAGAAGGGAAGAGCGCCGGCCAAGGTTGAAAGGAGGAAGAGGGATAGGCACCGGCAACACCTTAGGAAGAAGAAGGGATCTACTCCTCTTGTTGTCGCCTACTCCTAAATCCAAACCCTAGCCGCCCAACCAAAAACTCCCTTAGGGTTTCTGGCCGCCCAAGCTTAGGTAGGCAAAACCCTAATCTCTCCAAAAAAAAAAAATACCTTGTCGCCCACTTAAGTCTCCCTTTTATAGAGTTAGGCTTTAGCCTTGTTTTAATCTCCACCGTTTGTTCTAGGGTTTTAATCTCAACCGTCGGTTCTAGGGATTTAATCTTAACCATCGGTTCTAGAGATTTAATCTCCACCGTCGGATCTAGATACTCAATCTTAACCGTCGGTTCTAGAGATTTAATCTCCACCGTCGGATCTAGAGATTTAATCTCAACCGTCGATTCTAGGGATTTAATCTCAACCGTTAGTTCTAGAGATTTAATCTCCACCGTCGGATCTAGAGATTTAATCTCAACCGTCAGTTCTAGGGATTTAATCTCAACCGTCGGTTCTAGAGTTTTAATCTCAACCGTCGGATCTCGAGATTTAATCTCAATCGTCGGTTCTAGGGATTTAATATCAACCGTCGGTTCTAGAGATTTAATCTCCACCGTCGGATCTAGAGATTTAATCTTAACCATCGGTTCTAGAGTTTTGTTTTACATCCTTGGATCTAGGCTTCATGAGGATTATATTAGGCTACGATAGGGACCATGAGGAGGAGTTGGATCTTGGCCACCCGATGGATCGGAACCACACAAACTTGATCCATCAATGATGTTCCATTCCACTAGAGGATCATCATTGAATTACCTCACCAACCCCCATAAATTAATATGGGCTCCATATATTATTTGTACATCCATCTCCCCGTGTTTAAGATATCGAATGTCCGTCAATTAATTGATTTACTGACCATCAATCAATTAACATCTAACTCCTCGAGTAGTACCACTCAACCTTATCATCATGTTGACTAAGTCAACCTGCAGGGTTTACATGATGAACCTTATGAGCTCCTCAAGGGGACATCATCAACCTAATATATAGGACACGATTTCCTCCTATAATCAACGGCACACCATGTAAATAATATCATTTCCCAACTTACCGGGCATATTGATTTAATCCATCTAAATCTCACCCTTTGGTAAATCAAAGAAATAAATACTAAGTACATGTGCTCGTTATTATATCGGGATTAAGAGCATGTACAACATAATATCCGAGGTCCGATTCAATTATGTAGTCAGTAATAAATTGAATCACCTCTATGTCGGTCCTGCTCAATACACCCAAGTGTACTAGTGTAACTCTATGTTCAAGACAAAACAATACCAAGCTACACTACAACCATGCCAATGGTTTGTCCAAAACCATCTTGGTTGTAAGCCTCTTCTTATATTCTACAAGGGACTGATAACATGATCTTCTATGTCACACCAAGCATCATGTTATCTACAATGTAAAATATTAGACAATATGCACATATATAATAAATATAAAGTGCAAACAATGATCATGTGATTCTTATTTCAAAATAAAAATGTTCATACAAAAAGATCTTGGCTTTCAGTATACATTCCAACAATCTCCCACTTATACTAAAAGACTATGCTGTCATCACAATGCCATACATCTGATCCCCATGTCCTCCACATGCCTATCAAATGCTTTTGCTGGAAGGGCCTTAGTGAATGGATCCGCCAGGTTATCCTCTGATGCAATCTTGGTGACAGCTACTTCTCCTCGCTTTACGATCTCTCGTATCAGGTGGTACTTGCGCTCTATGTGTTTACTCGCCTTATGGGCTCGTGGTTCCTTCAAGTTTGCAACTACACCACTGTTATCACAATAAATTGTGATAGTTCTGGGCAAACCAGGAATCATATCCAAGTCCATCAAGAAGTTCCTGAGCCATACAGCTTCCTTGGCTGCCTCAGAGGCTGCCACATACTCAGCTTCCATGGTAGAGTCCGCCACGCATTTTTGCTTGACACTCCTTCATACTATGGCTCCACCTCCAAAAGTAAACACAAACCCTGAGGTAGACTTACTGTTGTCCCTATCTGATTTGAAATCAGAATCCGTGT
Source organism: Wurfbainia villosa (assembly GCA_025175895.1). Lineage (NCBI taxonomy): Eukaryota > Viridiplantae > Streptophyta > Magnoliopsida > Zingiberales > Zingiberaceae > Wurfbainia > Wurfbainia villosa. Next base: position 65,855,154 of record CM045994.1, on the reverse strand, counting down.
AACCCACAGGGACTAATTGATCTGCCCGGTAAACCAGCATATAATCCCTAGTCCTTCTCAGGTACTTCAATATATGCTTTACCGCAGTCCAATGTCCCTATCTAGGATTACTCTGATATCTGCTAACCATGCCCACGGTAAAGCAGATATCTGGTCTCGTACATATCATAGCATACATGAGGCTTCCTACTGCCGAAGCATAAGGAACCGCCTTCATCTCCTCTATCTCTTTTGATGTTTTGGGACACATCTCTTTAGATAAAGGTACTCCATGCCTAAAAGGTAGAAAACCTTTCTTGGAGTTTTGCATGCTAAAACGAACAAGGATAGTGTCAATGTATGAAGCTTGAGATAAACACAACATCCTTTTCTTGCGATCCCTTATCACTTTGATCCCAAGGATGTGTCCCACTTCTCCCAAGTCCTTCATATCAAACTGTTTGGACAACCATATCCTTACGTCTGATAACACTCTAATATTGTTGCCAACTAACAAAATGTCATCTACGTATAGTACAAGAAATATCACTACGTTTCCGTCACATCTCTTGTATACACAAGGCTCATCCGGACTTTGAATAAATCCATATGATTGGATTACCTCATCAAAGCGGATGTTCCAAGATCTAGAAGCTTGCTTCAATCCATAAATGGACCGATTAAGCTTACACACAAGATGCTCTTTGCCATTTGCAATGAATCCCTCTGGTTGCTTCATATAGATGTTTTCCTCAAGACTTCCGTTAAGGAAAGTTGTCTTGACATCCATCTGTCAAATCTCATAATCCATATGAGCAGCTACAGATAAGAGAATCAGGATAGACTTAAGCATGGCTACCAGCGAAAAAGTCTCCTCATAATCGATACCCTCTTTCTGAGTATACCCTTTCGCAACAAGCCTAGCTTTGAAGGTCTCAACCTTCCCGTCTACTCCTCTCTTTCTCTTGTAGATACACTTGCATCCAATGGCTTTCACACCATCGGGTGGTTCTACTAGCTCCCAGACATGATTAGAATCCATAGATTCTATCTTTGAATTCATCGCTCTTTACCAAGATACCGCATCTCTATCTTGGAGTTCCTCGTCATATGTCCAGGGATCAGATTCATGTTCACCAGGGACTAAATCCGAAGACTCTCCCAAGAACATGAATCTCTCGGGTTGTCTAACAACCCTCCCACTACGACGAGGTGCCTCCTGCGTATGCTCTGTGACACGCGGTGCAGTGACTTGTGGTATCTCCTCTTGTATCGGTGGTACTGAAGTCGGGACTTCCCCTGTCAACTCCTCAAGAACAATCCTACTCGTGGGCTTGTGGTTCATCACATAGTCCTCCTATAGAAATCTGGCATTTGTACTCACGATCACCTTCTGATCTCTAGGACTATAGAACAAACCACCCTTCGTTCCCTTAGGGTAGCCAACAAACAAGCGTACTTCTGTACGAGATTCCAACTTACCAGCGTCTCCCTTCATCACATGTGCTGGACTATCCCAAATCCGAATATGTCTTAGACTAGGCTTTCGCCCAGTCCACAATTCTGTGGGAGTAGAGGGTACTGACTTAGATAGAACCAAGTTCAGAATGTGTGCTGCCATTTCCAGAGAAAACCCCCAGAACGAATCAGGTAACTCAGAATAACTCATCATCAATCTGACCATCTCCATAAGAGTCCTATTCCTTCGCTCCGCCACACCATTCTGCTGGGGTGTACCAGGTGCGGACAATTGGGATTGAATCTCAGCCTCTGATAACAAACTCCTAAACTCTCCCAAGAGGTACTCGCCACCACGATCAGATCGTAGTGTCTTGATACTTTTACCTTGACGGTTCTCCACATCAGCCTTGAATTCTTTGAACCTGTCAAAGCATTCAGACTTGCGGCGCATCAAGTAAATGTATCCATACCTTGAATAATCATCTATAAAAGAGACGAAGTATTCAAAGTCACCTCTAGCCTGGATAGACATAGGACCGCACAGATCAGAATGAACCAATTCTAACACATCTTTGGCTCTATATCCCTTGGCCTTGAAAGGCCTCTTGGTCATTTTACCTTCCAAGCAAGATTCGCAGGTTGGGAGATCCTCCACCATTAATGAACCCAAAGGTCCATCAGCTATCAACCTTTGAATTCTACTCAAGTTAATATGACCAAGTCTTAGGTGCCAAAGATATGTCTGGTTCATTTTCGAAGGTTCTTTTCTCTTATTGGACTTAGAAGATGAGTTATTCACTTCTATATGCATCGTGGGAGCTTTTGGTTCAAGAGTATACAAATTGCCAACCAATGTACCTAAACAGATAATCTCTCTTTCTTTTTATAACAACTCTGTAATTAAAAGAAATAGAATATCCATGCATAAAAAATTTAGAAACCGAAATCAAATTCTTTCTAAATGTAGGTACATAAAGACAATTTCTCAAAAACAAAACTTTATTTCTATCAAACGATAAATGAACGTCCCACACTGCAATAGCCGCCACCTTTGTAGCATTGCCCATGTAGACGGTAATCTCTCCTTCAGCTAGTCGTCGGGTTTCCTGGAACCCCTGCAAAGTATTGCAGACATAATCAGTGGCTTCTATATCTACACACCAGGTACTGGTAGATAACACCGCTAAACATGTTTCAACGATTAGACCAAAGGATATACCTTTGTTCTGTTTTGGACTGGGACAGTCCTTCTTCCAATGTCCATCCTGCTTGTTAGTGAAGTACTTGCCTTTCGGCTTCTTCACTCCTCCCTGAGATCCTCCCACCATCTTTGCTTCACCTTGTTTCTTCTTCTTCTTGCCTTTCGGCTTAGAAGTAGAAACCTTTTGAGCAACGATGGCCTGAGGACACTCTTTGAAGAGTGAATGCATGTACTCCTTAGCAGAGAAGACTATCGGGTTTCTTTTCCAATCATTATTGTTTAGGGACAGCAAGTTTGTTTCCTTTAGTACCATAGTAAGTGGATGGAAAGCCATTTGAAAATCCTAAGAATCACAATTATCAAAATATTAGATTTCAAATATCATTGATTCCTCAAACAATAAAATTTCGAAATCAACCAACACCTCAAAACACCGAGAATATCGCATGCCACGATAGTGTGGACGTATAACAATTCTACATTTATAAGAGGAGGTTTTACCCATTAATTTTATTATCTTGTCAACCTTACTTTTTGACAAATAAAATTAATAGTTGGTTCATCTTTGGCTCTACAAATAAAAGAAGTGACTCCGATGGGGAGGATACTTTTTATTTGCATCTAAGTGTGCACCATTACACGATACTAAGGGAATTATCTCGGATTATGTGCCTTACCGATGGGGAAGTACACACGCTCTTAAATAATTTCCTATAACCATTATTTGACCTAGTGATCCGCAAACAAACTCATCCGATGAGGAGGAAGGCACTCAGAGCCGACGCGCAAGTTTGTTGCATCACACGTCAAATTGTAATGGAGGCCACGGGAATTAATTAAAATGTCCCTCTCCCACTTAGTAAATTGACAGTGAGGAATTTTCAAGCACACACAACATGCATATAAAACAAATCAGCAATAAACATGGAAAACATCAGAATTTTCCCAACTATTATGGCATTGTTCTCCAATATGCATCCCATCGTGTCGCCACCTTGTCCGCTACATCTTTTCCCGTGCGCAAGTCACCAAAGAGATCCGAGCCAAGATAAACTATTTTAATTTACATCCATTGATCCTATACTCCACGAAGGAGTGTACAAATAATCTAGATCGAAAGTAAACTAAAATGGGTGGCTAAACAATGTCGTATTTAATTATAAAAATTAAACACTAATTTAGCCTCGTCAACCCCGAGGATTTAAATAATATACAATCACACACAACCAATCACATACACACATATAGCCATAATAGTCGGATCTTATGCCTACAACCAAAAAGTTAGTCTACGCACATCCTACTATTATCTGGCATACTCAATATATGATATGTGCATGAAAGTAACTGAATCCAAAACACACAAAACCAGAAACCGTGGCTCTGAAACCAATTGATGGCATGCTTGGAGGCTCATTGGCTCCCATGTCCCTGGATTAAAATTTTCACTAATGAAAACTAATCCGGATGGGATGAGTTTCCTAAGCACAACCAATTCATCATCGTGCTAACGACTTGAGCAATCGCTTGAACAAACTAGTTGTTCAAGCAATACAACTCTTCTAGTCGGTTAGCCACGGAAGAGACGACGGACGGATCAATGAAAACTAATCCGTATGGGATGAGTTTCCTAAGAACAACAAATTCGTCGTCGTGCTAACGACTTGAGCGATCGCTTGAACAAACTAGTTGTTCAAGCAATACAACTCTTCTAATTGGTTAGCCGCGGAAGAGACGACGGACGGATCACCGGTTTTTGTGTTTATCTTCGGGGTCCATGATTATACAAATACATACGAATGCAAACTAGTATAATCAACACATACTAACATAAAGATAAGAACATGCAAAGATCAATAATAAAAGTTGTAAAACTTTTATACCTCTCGATCTTCTATCGTATGTCCTATCCTCCTTGTGGAAGTCGTGTGGGCGAAGATACTCCACGAGTTGAAGCCTCCTAGATCACGTTCTTCCCTTCCTTGCTCACTCCGAACAAAGAGAAGAACCAAACAAAAACTCCTTCTCCTATCTAGAACCGGCCACCAAGCCAAGGAGCTTGATATAACCGCCGGCCAAGGAGTAGCTTCTTGAGCGCCGGCCAACCTTGAAGAAAAGTTGCCGCCGGCCACCAAGGAGAAAAGAAGAGGGCACCGGCCAAGAGCTCCAAGGATAAACCCTAGCCCTTGTTTCCACCGGCCAAGGTGAAGAGGAAGAAGGGAAGAGCGCCGGCCAAGGTTGAAAGGAGGAAGAGGGATAGGAGCCGGCAACACCTTAGGAAGAAGAAGGGATCTACTCCTCTTGTTGGCGCCTACTCCTAAATCCAAACCCTAGCCGCCCAACAAAAAACTCCCTTAGGGTTTCTTGCCGCCCAAACTTAGGTAGGCAAAACCCTAATCTCTCCAAAAAAATACTACCTCGCCGCCCACTTAAGTCTCCCTTTTATAGAGTTAGGCTTAAGCCTTGTTTTAATCTCCACCGTTGGTTCTAGGGTTTTAATCTCAACCGTCGGTTCTAGGGATTTAATCTTAACCGTCGGTTCTAGAGATTTAATCTCCACCGTCGGATCTAGAGAATCAATCTTAACCGTCGGTTCTAGAGATTTAATCTCCACCGTCAGATCTAGAGATTTAATCTCAACCGTTGATTCTAGGGATTTAATCTCAACCATCAGTTCTAGAGATTTAATCTCCACCGTCGGATCTAGAGATTTAATCTCAACCGTCGGTTCTAGGGATTTAATCTCAACCGTCGGTTCTAGAGATTTAATCTCAACCGTCAGATCTCGAGATTTAATCTCAATCATCGGTTCTAGGGATTTAATCTCAACCGTCGGTTCTAGAGATTTAATCTCCACCGTCGGATCTAGAGATTTAATCTTAACCGTCGGTTCTAGAATTTTGTTTTACATCCTTGTATCTAAGCTTCATGAGGATTATATTAGGCTACGATAGGGACCATGAGGAGGAGTTGGATCTTGGCCACCCGATGGATCGGAACCACACAAACTTGATCCATCAATGATGTTCCATTCCACTAGAGGATCACCATTGAATTACCTCACCAACCCCCATAAATTAATATGGGCTCCATATATTATTTGTACATCCATCTCCCCGTGTTTAAGATATCGAATGTCCGTCAATTAATTGATTTACTGACCATCAATCAATTAACATCTAACTCCTCAAGTAGTACCACTCAACCTTATCATCATGTTGACTAAGTCAACCTGCAGGGTTTACATGATGAACCTTATGAGCTCCTCAAGGGGACATCATCAACCTAATATATAGGACACGATTTCCTCCTATAATCAACGACACACCATGTAAATAATATCATTTCCCAACTTACCGGGCATATTGATTTAATCCATCTAAATCTCACCCTTTGGTAAATCAAAGAAATAAATACTAAGTACATGTGCTCGTTATTATATCGGGATTAAGAGCATGTACAACATAATATCCGAGGTCCGATTCAATTATGTAGTCAGCAATAAATTGAATCACCTCTATGTCGGTCCTACTCAATACACCTAAGTGTACTAGTGTAACTCTATGTTCAAGATAAAATAATACCAAGCTACACTACAACCATGCCAATGGTTTGTCCAAAACCATCTTGGTTGTGAGCCTCTTCTTATATTCTACAAGGGACTGATAACATGATCTTCTGTGCCACACCAAGCACCATATTATCTACAATGTAAAATATTAGACAATATACACACATATAATAAATATAAAGTGCAAATAATGATCATGTGATTCTTATTTCAAAATAAAAATGTTCATACAAAAAGAGCTAGGCTTTCAGTATACATTCCAACATAGGGTTCTTAGGAGTTTACATGCTAAACAACTTGTGCAAAGTCTACTTAACATCATACTAACATCACACACATATAGAGTATGGCATAAACATCATGAACAAGCATAACATCGGGTGATCTAAACTTCATGGGGTTCCAACAAAATTTTAAACCCTAAATAACTTGTACAAGATCTAACTAACCACATGTTAATTCCATCACATATAGATCATGGCATGGGAGGCCCTGAGAAGCCTAAATAGGTCTTGGCCGAGAGTTTCAAGAGGCTTAAGGATCCAACACTTAAGTCTAGCTTAACTATCAACATATTATCTTTATCTACATTTAAAAAATAACATGACTACTGTTAGGACCTGTGCGCCCGCTAGAGGGGGGGTGAATAGCGTCGTGCACGTATGATAATGGAATTCTTTCGCGTTCGTCTCTACAAAACTTGTTATACGCAATGGAATGATAATAATAAAAGCAATAACGAAGTAAGACAAACACGAACACACCAATACACAAATATTTAACGTGGTTCGGAACCGCACGGTTCCTACTCCACGGATCGAGCTCTAAAAAGCTCTAGTGATGCACACGCACTCACTAATCACAAATAACTCCTTCTCGACACAAGTCGGAGGTGGAGAAATCTTTTACAATTGTTTACAACAATAAACAAATAGATACAAGCAAATATGATAATGAAATACAAGTGCAAGTAAAGGAAAAAAAAACACTTTACAAGAGCTTTTGATTGCTTGATCTTTGATTTCCTTGAACTAACTTTGAAGGACTGGAAAACACCAACTTTCCCCTTAAATTTCGCCCAAGAAAATCGCTGCAAAAACTCTCCATCTGAGCTGCCTTTATATCCTGTGTCGGGCTGGATTTTTTCCTGGCAATCAACTGCTTGTAGGGATGTATACTAAAAAGTCTATCTTTTCTATGAACATCTTTATTTTTGAAATAAGAATCACATGATCATTGTTTGCATATTTTTATGGTTATGCAATATTGTCTAATACTTTACATTGTAGATAATATGGTGTGTGGTGTCACACAGGAGATCATATTATCGGCCCCTTGAAAAGTATAATTAAAGGCTCACAACCGAGATGGCTTTGGACAAACCATCGGAATGGTTGTAGTGTGATTTGGTATTGGTTTGTCTTGACCATAGAATCACACTAGTGCACTTTATGTGTATTGAGCAGGACCGACATAGAGGTGATTCGATTTATTGTTGACTACATAATCGAATCGTACCTAAGATATTATTTAGTACATGCTCTTAATCCCGATATAATAACGGGCACATATACTTAGTACTCATTTCTTTGATTTACCAATGGGCGAGATTTATAGATTAAATTGATAGGCTCAGTAAGTTGGGAGATGATATTATTTATATGGTGTGCCGTTGATTATAGGAGGAAATCGTGTCCTATATTTTAGGATGATGATGTCCCCTTGAGGAGCTCATAAGGTTCATCATGTAAACCCTGCAGGTGGACTTGGTCCGGCATGATGAAAAGGTTGAGTGGTACGACTCAAGGAGTTAGATGTTGATTAATTAATGGTCAATAAATTAATTAATCGACGGACATTCGAGATTTTAAACACGGGGAGAAAATGTACAAATAATATGGGGGTTGGAGAGGTAGATCAATGATGAACCTTTAGTGGATTGGATCATCATTAGTGGATCGGACTTTATGTGGGCTTGATCCATGGGTGGCCAAGACCCAACTCCTCCTCATGGTACCTAATGTATCCTATTAACACCTCATGATGCTTAGATCCAATGGATAGAAACAAAACTCTAAGATCCATAGGTAGAGTTTAAATCTCTAAGATCCGACGGTTGAGATTAAATCTCTAGATCCGACGGTTGAGATTAAATCCCTAGAACCAATGGATGAGATTAATTCATGAATTATCCCTAACTCTATAAAAGGATGTCAAGGGAGTTGGCGTGAGGATATTGAAGGAGAGCTAGGGTTTGGGCGGCAAGAAGGAATCCTAGTTGAGATAGGATTAGGATTAGGGTTTGGAGGCAAGGGTGGCACCAAATAAGGAAGGTATTCTTCTCTTCTTCTTCCTCTTTTGGCCAACGTCCAGAACCTCTCCAGCCTCTTTTCCAGCCTTGGTCAGCACCCAAAAGCCCCCTTCTCCTTCTCCTTAGGTGGTGGAAACAAGATATAGGACTTCCCTTGGTGTCTTGGTTGTTTTCCACCATCTTCTCCTTCACCTAGTTGGCCGGCGGCAAGGATAGTTTTAGTTCCTTGTTGGTTGTTTCTAGTGAGGAGAAAAACCTTGTTTCTATTCTTCCTCTTGCTTTGGAAGAGCAAGGAAGGAAGATTTGCGATCTAGGAGCTTCGACTTTTAGTAGATCGTCGCCCACACGATGTCCAAAAGGAGGAAGGTCATACATTAGAAGATCGAGAGGTATACCTATTCTACTTTCTTCTTTTGTTTGTTGCTTGTTTTTTTTTCAATTATAAGCATGTTATAAATCTGTAAATGGATAAATAATACTTGGATCCCGAGCATAAACACAAAAACCGACGATCCGGACATCGTCTATTCCGCGGCTACTCGTAGAATAGAGGATGGTCACTTGAACAACTAGTTTGTTCAAGTGACCTCTCTAAACGAATGGCACGACGATGACTTGGTGGTTTGGGCAATCCCTTTTTTTTTAGGATTAAATTTTTTTAATCCGGGGACATCGAAGGGATCGCCATGGATAAGCTACCGAGGTGAAGTGGGAAGCGAAGTTTCCCCTCACGAACTCGACAAGCAAAACCCTTCAATTGGTATTAGAGCCAAGGTTTCCGGTTTTGTGTGTTTAGGATTCGGTTAATTTTTATGCACTTTTTCATATATTATATGTGCCGGATAATAGTAGGATATGCGTAGTTTAACTCTTTGGTTGCAGGCATAAGATCCGACTATTATGGTCATATGTGTGTATGTGATTGTATGTGTGTAAATGTATATTTTGTTGAATCCTCGGGGTTGACGAGGCTAGTATTTAGTTTTTGGTAAATTAAATACGGCATTGTTTAGCCGCTCTTTATTTTATTTTACTTTCGATCTAGATTTCATGTACACTCCTTCGTGGAGTATAGGATCGATGGATGTAAATTAAAATAGGTTTTAGTCTCGGCTCGGATCTCCAGATGGCTTGTACATGGCGTAGGAGGAGCGGACGAGATGGCGATGCGACGGGAGTCATATTGAAGACAAAAGCCATAATAGTTGGAAAATAATTTATTTTTCATATTTATTGCTTTTTGTTTGATATGCATGTCGTAGCCTAGAAAATTCCTCATTTTCAAATTACTAAGTGGGAGATGGATATTTTTATAAATTCCCATGTCCTCCATTACGATTTGACATGTGATACAAACAAACTTGCATGTCGGCTCTGAGTGCCTTCCTCCCCATCGGATGAGTTTGTTTGCGGATCACAAGGTCGAATATGGTTATAGGAAATTATTAAGGAGCGTGTGTACTTACCCATCGTAAGGCTCATAACCCGAGATAATTACCTTGGTACCAAGTAATGGTGAACACTTAGATACAAATATAAGTATCCTCCCCATCGGAGTCACTGCTTTTATTTGTAGGGCCGAAGAGAAACCAACTATTAATTTTATTTGTCATAAAGTTAGGTTGACAAGATAGTAAAATTAATGGGTAAAACCTCCTCTTACAAATATAGAATTCGTATACATCCACACTATCGTGGCATACGATATTCTCGGTGTTTGAGGTGTTGGTTGATTTTAAATTTTATTGTTTGAGGAATCAATAATTTTTGAAATCTACAGTAATGATGTATGTGATTCTTAGGATTTTCAAAAATGACTTTCAGTTCACTTGTTATGATACTAAAGGAAATAAACTTACTGTACCCAAATAATGTTGATTGGAAAAGAATCTAGATATTATCTTATCTACTAAGGAGTACAAGTATGCACTCTTCGAAGAGTGTCCTCAAGCCATGGTTGCTCAAAAAGGTTTCTACTTCTAAACCGAAAGGCAAGAAGAAGGTGAAACAAGGAGGAGCAAAGGTGGTGGGAGGATCTCAGGGAGGAGTGAAGAAGCCGAAAGGCAAGTACTTCACTTACAAGAAGGATGGACATTGGAAGAAGGACTATCCCAATCCAAAGCAAAACAAAGATATATCCTTTGGACTAGTCATTGAAACATGATTAGCGGTGTTATCTACCGGCACCTGGTGTGTAGATACGAGAGCCAATAATCATGTTTGCAACACTTTGCAGGGGTTCCAAGAAACTCGACGACTAGCTAAAGGAGAGATTACCATTTACTTGGGCAATGCCATGAAGGTGGCGGCTATTGCAGTGGGAGAAGTTTTATTTATCTCTTGAGAAAAATAAAACTTAGGTTCTAGAAAATTCCCTTATGTACCTTTATTTAGAAAGAACTTAGTTTCAGTTTCTAAATTATTTATGGATGGATATTCTATTTCTTTTAATGACAGAGCTGTTATAAAAAGGAATAGGGAGAATATATGTTCAGGTACATTGATAGGAAATTTGTATACACTTGAATCAAAACCTCCCACGATGCAAATTGAAGTTTATAACTCATCTTCTAATTCCAATAAGAGAAAAGAACCTTCGAAGATGAACCAAACATATCTTTGGCATCTTAGGCTTGGTCACATTAACCTAAGCAGAATTCAAAGGTTGATTGCTAATGGACCTTTGGGTTTATTAGTGGTGGAGGATCTCCCAACCTGTGAATCTTGCTTGGAGGATAAAATGACCAAGAGGCCTTTTAAGGCCAAGGGGTATAGAGCCAAAGATGTGTTAGAATTGGTTCATACTGATTCGTATGGTCCTATGTCTATCCAGGCAAGAGGTAGTCTTGCATATTTCATCTTTCTCATAGACGATTATTCAAGATATAAATGACACTACGATCTGATCGTGGTAGTGAGTACCTCTTGGGATAGTTTAGGAATTACTTATCAGAGGCTGGGATTCAATCCCAATTGACTGCACCTGGCACACCCCAGCAGAAAGGTGTAGTAGAGCGAAGGAATAGGACTCTTATGGAGATGGTTAGATCGATGATGAGTTATTCTGACTTGCCAGATTTGTTCTGGGGATATGCTCTAGATACGACGGTGTACATTCTGAACTTAGTTCCATCTAAATCAGTGCCTTCTACTCCCACAGAATTATGGACTGGGCGAAAGCCTAGTCTAAGATATATTCGGATATAGGGGAGTCCAGCACATGTGCTGAAGGCAGATGGTGGTAAGTTGGAACCTCGTACAGAAGTATGCATGATCGTTGGCTATCCCAGGGGAACGAAGGGTGGATTTTTTTATAGTCCTAGAGATCAAAGGGTGATCGTTAGCACGAACGCCAGATTTCTAGAGGAAGACTATGTGATGAGCCACAAGCCCAAGAGTAAAATTGTTCTGGAGAAGTTAAAAGGGGAAGTCACTTCTTTAGTACCACCAGTACAAGACCATATACCACATGTCATTGCACCGCGTGTCACAGAGGATACACAGGTGATACCTCGTCGTAGTGGGAGGGTTGTGAGATAGCCTGATAGATTCATGTTCTTGGGAGAATCTTCTGATTTGGTCCCTGGCAAACATGAACCTGATCCCTAGACATATGACGAGGCAATCCAAGATAAAGATGCAGTATCTTGGTAAAGTGCAATGAATGCTGAGATTGAATCTATGGATTCAAATCAGGTTTGGGAGCTAGTAGAACCACCCGATGGTGTAAAAACATTGGATGCAAGAAAGAGAGGAATATATAGGAAGGTTGAGACCTTCAAAGCGAGGCTTGTTGCGAAGGGGTATACTCAGAAAGAGGGTATCGATTATGAGGAGACCTTTTCACTGGTAGCCATGCTTAAGTCTATCCGAATTCTCTTATGCATAGCAGCTCATATGGATTATGAGGTGTGGCAGATGGATGTCAAGACAGCTTTCTTTAATGGAAGTCTTGAGGAAAACATCTACATGAAGCAACCAGAGGGATTCATTGCTAAGGGCAAAGAGCATCTTGTATGTAAGCTTAATCGGTCCATTTATGGACTGAAACAAGCTTCGAGGTCTTGGAACATCTGCTTTGATGAGGTGATCCAGTCTTATGGATTTATTCAAAGTCCGAATGAGTTTTGTGTATACAAGAGATGTGACGAAAACGTAGTGGTATTTCTTGTACTATACGTAGATGACATTTTGTTGTTTGGCAACAATATCAAGGTGTTATCGGACGTAAGGGTATGGTTGTCCAAACAGTTTGATATGAAGGACTTTGGGGAGGTGGGATACATCCTTGGGATCAAGGTTATAAGGGATCGTAGGAAAAAGATGTTGTGCTTATCCCAAGCTTCATACATAGACACGATTATGGAGCGTTTTAGCATGCAGAACTCCAAGAAGGGTTTTCTACCTTTCAGGCATGGGGTTCCTTTATCTAAGGAGATGTGTCCTAGATCATCTGAGGAGATAGAGGAGATGAAGGCGGTTCCTTATGCTTCGGCAGTAGGAAGCCTCATGTATGTGATGCTATGTACGAGACCAGATATCTGCTTTGCCGTAGGCATGGTTAGCAGATATCAGAGTAATCCAGGACAGGGACATTGGACTACGGTAAAGCATATATTGAAGTGCCTGAGAAGGACTAGAAAATATATGCTAGTTTACTGAGCAGACCAATTACACCCTGTGGGTTACATGGATTTTGACTTCCAATCAGATAGGGATAACAGTAAGTCTACCTCAGGTTTTGTGTTTACTTTGGGAGGTGGAGCCATTGCATGGAGGAGTGTCCAGCAGAAATGCATGGCGGACTCCACCATGGAAGCTGAGAATGTGGCAGCCTCTGAGGCGGCCAAAGAAGTTGTATGGCTCACAAACTTCCTAATGGACTTGGATGTGATTTATGGTTTGCTCAAAACTATCACAATTTATTGTGATAATAATGGTACAGTTGTAAACTCGAAGGAACCACGAGCCCATAAGGCTAGTAAACACATAGAGCGCAAGTACCACCTGATACGAGAAATCGTAAAGGAGGTAGAAGTTGTTGTCGCCTAGATTGCATCAGAAGATGACCTGGTAGACCCTTTCACTAAGGCCCTTCTAGCGAGAGCTTTGATAGGCATGTGGAGGGAAGGGGAATCAGATGTATGGCAGTATGAGGACAGCATAGTCTTTTAGTATAAGTGGGAGATTGTAGGGATGTATACTGAAAAGTATATCTTTTCTATAAACATCTTTATTTTTGAAATAAGAATCACATGATCATTGTTTGCATATTTTTATGGTTATGCAATATTGTCTAATACTTTACATTGTAGATAACATGGTGTGTGGTGTCACACAGGAGATCATGTTATCGTCCCCTTGAAAAGTATAAGGCTCACAACCGAGATGACTTTGGATAAACCATCGGAATGGTTGTAGTGTGATTTGGTATTGGTTTGTCTTGACCATAGAATCACACTAGTGCACTTTGTGTGTATTGAGCAGGACCGACTTAGAGGTGATTCGATTTATTGCTGACTACATAATCGAATCGGACCTCAGATATTATTTAGTACATGCTCTTAATCCTGATATAATAACGGGCACATATGCTTAGTACTCATCTCTTTGATTTACCAATGGGCGAGATCTATCGATTAAATCGATAGGCTCGATAAGTTGAGAGTTGATATTATTTATATGGTGTGGCGTTGATTATACGAGGAAATTGTGTCCTATATATTAGGATGATGATGTCCCCTTGAGGAGATCATAAGGTTCATCATGTAAACCCTGCAGGTGGACTTGGTCCGGCATGATGAAAAGATTGAGTGGTACTACTCAAGGAGTTAGATGTTGATTAATTAATGGTCAGTAAATTAATTAATCGACGGACATTCGAGATCTTAAACACAGGGAGAAAATGTACAAATAATATATGGAGCCCATATTATCATATGGGGGTTGGTGAGGTAGATCAATGATGAACCTTTAGTGGATTGGATCATCATTAGTGGATCGGACTTTATGTGGGCTTGATCAATGGGTGGCCAAGACCCAACTCCTCCTCATGGTCCCTAATGTATCCTATTAACATCTCATGATGCTTAGATCCAATGGATAGAAACAAAACTCTAAGATACATAGGTAGAGATTAAATCTCTAAGATCCGACGGTTGAGATTAAATCTCTAGATTGGACAGTTGAGATTAAATCCCTAGAACCAATTGATGAGATTAATTCATGACTTATCCCTAACTCTATAAAAGGATGTCAAGGGAGTTGTCGTGAGGATATTGAAGGAGAGATAGGGTTTGGGCGGCAAGAAGGAATCCTAGTTGAGATGGGATTAGGATTAGGGTTTGGAGGCATGGGTGGCACCAAATAAGGAAGGTATTCTTCTCTTCTTCTTCCTCTTTTGGCCAACATCCAGCACCTCTCCAGCCTCTTTTCCAGCCTTGGCCAGTGCCCAAAAGCCCCCTTCTCCTTTTCCTTAGGTGGTGGAAACAAGATATAGGGCTTCCCTTGGTGTCTTGGTTATTTTCCACCATCTTCTCCTTCACCTAGTTGGCCGGCGGCAAGGATAGTTTTAGTTCCTTGTTGGTTGTTTCTAGTGAGGAGTAAAACCTTGTTTCTATTCTTCCTCTTGCTTTGGAAGAGCAAGGAAGGAAGATTTGTGATCTAGGAGCTTCGACTTTTGGTAGATCGTCGCCCACACGACGTCCAAAAGGAGGAAGGTCATACATTAGAAGATTGAGAGGTATACCTATTCTACTTTCTTCTTTTGTTTGTTGCTTGTTTTTTTTTCAATTATAAGCATGTTATAAATCTATAAATGGATAAATAATACTTGGATCCCAAGCATAATCACAAAAACTGGCGATCCGGACATCGTCTATTCCGCGGCTACTCTTAGAATAGAGGATGGTCGCTTGAACAACTAGTTTGTTCAAGTGACCTCTCTAAACGAATGGCACGACGATGACTTGGTGGTTTGGGCAATCCCTTTTGTCTAGGATTAAATTTTTTTAATCCAGGGACATCGAAGGGATCGCCATGGACAAGCTACCGGGTGAAGTGGGAAGCGAAGTTTCCCCACACAGACTCGACAAGCAAAACCCTTCACTGCCAACACTGTAGCTGTGAGACAACGGGTCGATCCACGTTGGACAAGTTCCAATGGATCTCTTGGCGGCATTGCCAACATTGGCGATCATTGCCGGCGCGTAATAACTGCCCGATCGACCTACGGAGCATTCTGTACTCGTGGCCGAACCATCAGTCGACTGTCGTCCATGGCGGTCATTGCCCGACACGATGAGGTTTTAACCCAAGTATGGTGTCCCCATACTTGCTAGACCACCCTTAGCCTAGACCTAAGCCTTCTAGCCACCTCCATCAGCCTTACGCCTCTCAGATCCCTCCAAGTCATCCATGACTTGTTCATCCATCGCGCTAGCCTTCAGGTTCTTCCATCGGCTATGTCATGCTAACGGTATCTACACCGCCAAGGCACATTGGACTTACGCCGCCAAGACTCTGCTTGGACTTTACGCCGCCAACCATTGGACTTATGCTGCCAAGACTCCACCCTTGGACTTTATACCGCCAATATTAAACCCCTTGGACTTCTCAAATGCCAAGACTCAAGCTTGGACTTTCCCTTGCCTACCCATGTTGGACTTTCCATGCCAAGACCCATGCTTGGACTTTCCCTTGCCAACCCATGTTGGATTTTCCATGCCAAGACCCATGCTTGGACTTCCCTTGTGCCAAGTACTCAAGACTTAGACTTTCCCAATTTGCCAAGTGTCCCACTTGGACTTTCCATGCCAAGTACCCATGACTTGGACTTTACCTTGCCAAGACTCATGCTTGGACTTTTCCAAATGTCAAGTGTCCCACTTAGACTTTCCATTCCTAGTACTCATGACTTGGACTTTACCATGACAATTACATTGTCATATGTTTTTGTCTAACATCAAAACATCTCTCGAGCCAAGCTCGAGTCCTGGTCAATCGTGACCTGGGCCGATTGCACCAACAACTACATATAGATCATTGCATAGAAAATCATTAGGAGTCCATATGGGTCTTGGCCGAGAGTTTCAAGAGACTCAAAGGTTCAACCCTTAAATCTAGCTTAGTAATCAACATATCATCTTTGTTGGGTTTTCGACACCGCGGCAAGTGTGTATTCGAACATGTTTCGTAAACATGTGCACAGCGGAAGAAATAAAAATAATAAATCTAATTTATTACAACACACACACCACATGCATGCATAGTACAACATGTGTAGACATAACCGTAAATTCAAATTTTGCAATAAAAGAAATTTATACTACGTATACCTGACGTATCACGTGTAGTGGGAAAAGCATCAACCGGAACGATCCTCGCTAGAATCGTCTCTATCCGTATCCACACCGAGTATCTTCAGGATGACTTCACAAAGTCACGAGCCTCGTCTTCGTACGAGTTACTAGCCTCATGTCGAAGATGATGTTATCGAGAGAAGATCACAATCCAAATCAAAATTCGAATTCAAAATGAGTTCTCAAAAACTCGCTTCTCCAGAGAGGTATTCATCAACCGTTTGACAAATCCTTCATCCTCCACCTCTGAGGATTACCGAAAATCGAATCCACGGAAAGGAAGCCGTTGTTGGATCTCTGAACATCGTCCAAACGATGCTCCGACACGAAATAAACAAGCTGTCCAGAAAACTAGACAGCTTTGGTGGAGGAATAGGGTCGGCCAAATAAGGAAGCTAGATGCTCACCTTGTCGCCAGACCCAAAGAAGATCACCGGAGGGTCGCCGGAGGATCACCGACTGAAGCTTGGACGCCGGAAACAAACTTGGACGGCGGCACAAAGCTGGGCGGCGGCTAGGGTTGCGCGCCGACCACTAGAGGAGAGGAGGGGTGGGTGGCAACTAGGGATTACTTGGATTAGGTTTTCACAAAACCCTTAAGCCCTATTTTATAGAGAACAAATTCTCCTAATGGTTATCGGATCATAACCAAAAGCCTGTTAACCCGCTCCATTAATTTAAGTTAAAATAAACCAAACCGATTTGGTCTATATTAAGTTAAAACGAACCGAACCAACTTTGGTTCATTCGTTTAAAACAAACCAAACACCTTTGGTTTATTCTCCACCATTGGATTAGAACCAAACCAATTTGGTTCATCCATCATGTCTTCATAAGACACGGCCCATCCACGCTTCCATTGCGACTGAAACGATTTCATGCTCGCTCCTTGTTTGGTCCAACCAAACCTAGTTTCTCTCGTTCTGAGAATATCATTCTCAAGCTCGTTTTAAATCCTTCGGATTACGCTCGTTGTGCGTGTGACCAAATAGGTTCTCGGTTTATGTTGGCCATCTATAATTAACCATTAATTATAGAATGATCATGAGTGGCACCTAGTAGTACATCATGATCCCCAATTAACCGAAAAGATCAACGGTTGATCCAGAACTATTTCTGAAACCCTTCAGCAGCTACAATGAATCGTGCCTCATTCCCTTCACTCATCTTATACCCACTTGGTTCAGGACATGGTCTATAGTGTCAGTCCCCACTAGGTTGACTACGTCACACCTAGCCCAAGTGTCATTTCCTCATCCTACGGATTCTAGTTACTGCACATGTATCGAAGAGTACCTTACTCTAAACATGTAATGCTTTGGCCAAAGACTTTAGTAACAATCCGACGAGAGGCCATGGGTATACATCTTCTCGCATGGAATGGTGAATCCTTTATAGGCTATTCAAACACCTTCGATCACTTCGACTTATACCCAATCATCCCGGGTCCACATCTCCTCATAGATGCTTGCTTAAGATGTCAAAGCATAAGTCTTTATGATCAAGATGACTTGAATACCGCAAGTCAAAGGAACATCGCACTTAAGCTGTAGTAAGAACTTCATTAACATATCTATATATGCAGAGAACCATTTGAAGTCACACGGCTAGTCACTCCAATGAACTACTAGCATCCACGATTAACTTCGAACATCACAATGTCTCCAGCCAGTGAGAATCAGCAGCTTGGATACACCAAGGAGTATACCTCGTGCTAGTCTCGACAGAATCGATGGTGTCCAAATCCATCAATTCATCGACTAGGGATAATTCCAATACATCACAATTACACATGTAGAGATACTCACTAGTTGTGATCCAATCACAAATTCTCTCATGCTATGAATCGTATCGTGGACATTCAGTAAATGAGTTTAAGATCTAATCAAATACATGAAAACATGTATACTCAAATAGTGAATCTTCATTTATCATATAAATGGTTCAAACATAAGGTGATTGCCTTAGGACATCTCTCATATATTACTAACAATCTTCACCTACATTCAAAACATAACATGACTACATATAGATCATAGCATAGAAGTCCATTAGGATCCTAAATGGTTATTGGCCGAAAGTTTCATGGAGCTTGAAGATCAATCCCTTAAACCAAGCCTATCTAGATGTAACATCCCAAATTTTAGTTACTATATCTTTAGAAGGGAACAGCGAGTATATAAATTATAGCAGGGTAGGTCTAAATGCCTGGATCTCTCCTAGCCCAGATCAGTAAGTTGGTCGGACAGGTAAAAAGAAGATAGTTGCACGAGCTCACTCTAGTCCATACTTTAACGCATAGCACCTAGTCTTGGTCATTGGCATTGAACTCGATCAGCTCAATCACATAGTGTAGGAATGTAGGAATGGGACTAGAAGTCTAAGTAGTAGTAATTTGTTCACAGGTTCTAGGCACCAAACCCTGTCAAAGTAGTTTTGGGCTAGACCACTTTATCTGTAATAAATCACACACCTCAGGAACAGAACTTGTTTTAGGCCAAGATGAGAACAAAAGAAGCTAGCACCCGGCTCCTTGGTCGATATATATATATATATAGAAATAAGAATAAAAAAAATTTGAATAAATAGTTCATAGTCGAGGCTTGAATCATGAACCGTTGATTTGGGGGAATAGGCTTCCCACCACTAAGTCATAAGATTACCAATGAATAGGATATAACAGAATATATCTATTGGTAGAAAAAAAGAAAGAAGTTGATTAATCTAGCTGATCATTTCAAAGAATAATTAGGTTAAGAAAAATCCTAATTTATATATATGTTTCTTTTCTTCTTTTCCCTAAACCCTCACGCCGACCAACTCTTTCCCTTTTCCCCTCCCGTTTTCTCCAGCCGCCGACCACAACCTCACCTCTCTCTCATTTTCTCACCCCAAAATTTTCCTCCTCCCCCATCTCTCCAAACGTCATTTTCTCCAGCCACCGAGGAAACCATTTAGATCACAAACTCAGCGTCTTCCTCCCTTTACCCAATTGGAGATTTCAACCTGTCTTTCCAACGTAGATTTCCGGCCAAATAGTCCAGCGATCTTTTTCACTTCATGGAGGGAGGCTATCAGGAAGCAAGCTTACAAACTCAGGGATCAGATTTAGAAGCATATCAGCAGCGCCATAAATTAGAAAAGCTTTATATATCAACCGGGCTGCCAAGCATTTTCAAGAGGGATCTCCTCAAGGATTTGGTAGGGGATCACACTAAAGCGAAGGAATACGTAGGAAGTCTTCCCTTTACTAAGTCTAATGGTATAAATTGGTGAAAAAGCGTAGGATGTAAGTATCCCCTCACCTGCAGTATAAGTGCTTATGATGTAATGTTGTATGCTTGATTTTGAATGAAAGAATCTAGAACTATGTGTAGAAGTTTCGGCTAATAGGATTAGAGAAATTATTCTTGAACAATCTTATGAAACTCTTTTTTAGCTTAAGGGGCACCAAATTTCAGAAGTTGTCTTAGTAATAATTAACCAAAATAATAGTAGTTGATGTTTTTTTCATCTCACATCAAATTGGTCAAACCAAAATATATATTGAGTTGGTTTGGCTTGATTCCAAGTGCTATGACAGTTTGTTGTGTCAAAAATTAGCCAAGGAAATGTGTCTATTGATTAAGCATAAGTTTTATTTAGCTCCAACAAATTGTAGACCCCAGCAGTCTTATTAGGAGTACTGGAGGATCTTACTAGGAATAGTAAGTGGGTGTGCTGGCATTGGTAAAGTCATCTTATTATTATAATAACGAAACATCTGTCTATTTATATTTTTGGGGAAATGCTAATTTATGTTAATCCATTGTACTTAGTTAATGTTTTCTAAGATTTGTATATATTTCTTAAATTTTCTGCATATTTTATTGTAAAGGAAGTGTCAGTTTGGTAGGCTTGCATGAATCTTCTTGTGCTTTTAACAAGGTTTTGATTTGATGATTTCTATTTATGTTAGCTTAATTTTCTTTATGTCACTACTTTATGCCATGTTAAATTGTACTCATGCCGATTTATGCTATGCTACATGCTTATGTTTTCACCCATGTTAGGCATGACTCACGTATATGAAATGTCTAAGAAATGTTTCCCTAAGAGTGGGGACAAGAACACTCTTTAGGACAAAGAATATGTATGTTATTTTACTTTATGCATGGCTTGTACCGGACCCTAACAATGTCCACGGGATGGGCTCCAAGTTGCCCCTAGGTCGACGGACATAGTACGAACCTAGTAACCTAGTAGGTTCGGGATTAGCTACCTTGGATCTATTTAGGATGCACGCGAATGATGTATGTGGTACAATGTCGGGCCCAATATGTTGAGATTATGTTTAAGTATATAAACTATATGTTTTTAAAGAGCATCCTGCATATACCGTTTTATGTTCATCGAATTATCATGTTTAGAGACAATGTACTGTTGTGATGAAAATGCTAAGTTTATGTTCTTTTCCTAAATTGATCATGTCTCTACTTTAAATAAATGTTGTGCTCACATGTTGTTTAAATGAACATGTCATTACTTTACGTTTAATTCATGATGCATGTTTTTGTGAGTAGGAAAGGACCTTACTAATGTAACGCCCGTAAAATTTCTAGCAATTTTACAAGAATTTTTGGTTGATTATGATTGGCTTTATGTGGGCTCTTTCAAAAATAAAAGAAAATGAGCCAAAAAGGATGCAAGGCCTAGGAATTGAACCCTAAACCTTTAGAGATAGCCAAGCCCTATAGATGCATCCAATAACCAGAAGCCGAGCAGGGTTGTACTATTAGAGGAATATGGGAAATTATAGTTAGGGGTAATGGAGACTAAGGGACTCTTCAAGTGAATAAATAAGGGGAATGAGGAGACATGAGTGATCAAATTGCTTTTCTCTCCTCTCATCTTCTTCCTCACCGAGATCCATTTCCCCTACCTTTTCATCCTTTGTCCGAAAGTCATCCAAGCAAGAAGAAGGCTAGGTTTGCTTCCCTTAGGTCATCTTCTAACCAAAAAGCAAAGCGAAGGATGTAAGTATCCCCTCACCTGCATACAAGTAGCTTTCCGATTGATGTTTTGTATCAAACCCTCCATGAACCATTCGGCCAACCCTTGCTTTTGAGGTTTCAATGAAATTCTATACAATATTTTGTATGTATATGATGATGTTAGGATGTTAGATGGATTAGGTTAAAAGTTTAACCCTAAAAGCCCCCATGAACCATTCGTCCAAACATTGTTCTTGAGGTTTCAATGAAATTCTATACCATATTTTGTATGTATATGATGATGTTAAGATGCTAGATGAAGATAACATGCTCTAGGTTAGGTTAACATGGGTTTTATGTTTAGGTGAATTCATGTTGACTTGTGATATTAAATGATGCTAGATGAAGATAACATGCTCTAGGTTAGGTTAACATGTGTTTTATGCTTAGGTGAATTCATGTTAACTTGTAATATTAAATGATGCTAGATGAAGATAACATGCCCTAGGTTAGTGTTTACTTCCTCTTGATGTTTATACCTTATGTCATGCCCTATATGTGTGTGATATTAAGATATGTTATGAAATGAATATGATATGATTATGAAATGAAAAATGATATGTTTATGAAATGAAATATGATATGTTCATGAAGTGAATATGATATGATTATGAAATAAAAAATGATATGTTTATGAAATGAAATATGATATGTTCATGAAGTGAAATATGACATGTTATGAAATGAAATATGATATGTTATGAAATGAAGTATGATATGTTTGCGAAATGAAATAAGATATGTTATAATAAAATGCATATAAGTATTTTACCTTCTGCATGGCTTGTACCAGGACCCTAACAAGGTCCAAAGGGATGGGCTCCTAAGATGCCCTAGGCCGACGGACTAAGATCGGGCCTAGGATGGGCTTCTATGTATGATTGCCCCTAGGTCGACGGACTAAGATCGTGCCTAGTACGGGATGGGCTCCCAGATGCCCTAGGTCGATGGACTAAGATCGGGCCTAGGATGGGCTTCTACGCTATGACGATGGCCCCTAGGTCGACGGACTAAGATCGGGCCTAGTAACCTAGTAGGTTCGAGACTTGCTACCTCGGGTCTATTTAGGGATGCGCGCTATGATGATGATGATGTGGTACAATGTCGGGCCCAAATATGTTGAGATTTATGTTTACGTACCTATAATATATGTTTTCAAAGAGCATCCTGCATATGTTTACATGATATGATTGTTTTGTTCACATGTTATGATTGTTATGTTTACATGCTATGTTGCTATGTTATATATGTTGTATGTTATGTTTGATTATGCCATATATGTACATGATATGTTGCTATGATATATATGTTGCATGTTATGTTTGATTATGTCATATATGTACATGATATGTTGTTATGTTATATATGTTGCATGTTATGTTTGATTATGCCATATATGTACATGATATGTTGCTATGATATATATGTTGCATGTTATGTTTGATTATGTCATATATGTACATGATATGTTGCTATGATATATATATGTTGCATGTTATGTTTGATTATGTCATATATGTACATGATATGTTGCTATGATATATATGTTGCATGTTATGTTTGATTATGCCATATATGTACATGATATGTTGCTATGTTATATATGTTACATGTTATGTTTGCTTAGGTTACTTATGCTACATGTTATGTTTGCTTACGTCATATATGTTACATGTTATGTTGCTTATATGTTATGAATGTTACATGTCATGCTTAATGTCGATGTATGGTTTTTGTGAGTAGGACAGGATCATACTAAGCCTATGTGCTTATAGTTTATTTTTTCCTTGTACTGCAGATAAGGGTAAGGGATGGATAAACTAAAGGGAGCAGTAGGAGGGGCAAAGTGTGTGTGGTAGTGGCATGGTGGAAGAGATCTGTTATGTCCCTTATGCATGTTTTCCTTAAGATGTTTTATTTATGGTTTTGAATTAAGCA
The DNA here is from genome assembly GCA_025175895.1 of Wurfbainia villosa. Taxonomy (NCBI): domain Eukaryota; kingdom Viridiplantae; phylum Streptophyta; class Magnoliopsida; order Zingiberales; family Zingiberaceae; genus Wurfbainia; species Wurfbainia villosa. Next base: position 65,831,300 of record CM045994.1, on the reverse strand, counting down.
CTAAGTACTTATGAAATAATGATGCATGCTCTATGTTAAGAAGAAGTGCCTATGAAATGACGATGCATGTTATGTTTAAAAGAAAAAAAAATATGTCTAAAGTCTTCCGCTGTAAGAAGTACGATATGTATAGTCTTCCGCTGTAAGTAGTATGATGTATGTATGTACGGTCGCGTCACGCGCCGCCCCTCCGGACCCTAGGAAAGGGCGGGCGTGACAACTAAGCCTATGTGCTTACAGTTTACTTTCCTTGTACTGCAGAAAAGGGCAAGGAATGGATAAATTAAAGGGAGCAGCAGGAGGGGCAAAGATGTGTGTGGCAGTGGCATGGTGGACGAGATCATTTTTCATATACGAACTTATGCATGATTTTCAGTTTATGTGTAAACTGTTAGGGGACGTTAATACATGTTTAGTTAAATAAATTGCTAAGACCTTTTGCCATGATTAAATTGTTAGGTTGATTGGGTTAATGTAATTAGAGTTAAAAGTTGTAAAGTAAGTTTTTAAATGCTTCCGCTGTTATATGCATGAATATATGATCGCGTAGCGCCGCCGCCCGTCTATAGGATGTGTGTTAGGAGGACGGGAAGGGCGGGCGTTGCAGGTGGTATCAGAGCCCAGTTTTGCCTTTCCACTACACACACATCAAGCTCCAAATCCTGTCGCTCCAAGTAAGAAATTCTATGCCTACTATATTTCTTTCGTGTAAGATAAGAAATGATTTTAGCTTAAATATGCATGAATATATGTATGATAACCTCATGCTAGCCTTTAGTTTAAATATGCATAAATAAATATGAATGATAACCTTATGCTAGCCTTATTATAATATATGAAGATAAGCATGGCTAGAAGACGTAGTCATAGAGTCGATGAGACAAGTAATATATGGAAGACGTAGTAATAGAGTCGATGAGATGAATATATGCATGATAATCTTATGCTAGCCTTATTATAATATATGAAGATAAGCATGGTTGGAAGACGTAGTAATAGAGTCGATGAGACAGTAATATATGGAAGACGTAGTAATAGAGTCGATGAGACAGTAATATATGGAAGACATAGTAATAGAGTCGATGAGACAGTATTTTGCTCTCCATAGGGAGCTCCAATAATGTTGGTAAAGAAGAAAGATGGGTCTATGCGAATGTGCATAGACTACCGAGCGCTAAATAATGTGACGATCAAGAACAGGTACCCTTTACCACGGATTGACGACCTGTTCAACCAATTAAAGGGTGCCACCGTCTTCTCTAAGATTGACCGCAGATCTAGCTATCATCAAGTGAAAGTGAAACCAGATGATATACCGAAGACAGCTTTCCGAACAAGATACGAACATTATGAGTTCGTAGTCATGCCTTTCGGAGTGACGAATGCTCCTGCTATGTTCATGGACCTGATGAATCAGGTATTCTCGACGTTTCTTGACAAGTTCGTGATCGTCTTCATTGACGATATCCTCGTCTATTCGAGAAATCAAGAAGAGCATGCCGAACACCTGAAGATGGTATTACAGATTCTTCGAGAAAAGCAACTATATGCCAAGTTCTCCAAATGTGAATTCTGGCTCGATCAAGTATCATTTTTGGGTCATATTATATCCAAAGACGGAGTTATGGTAGACCCAAGAAAGATTGAAGCTATGAGTAACTGGAGCTGGCCAAAGAATGCTAGAGAAGTGAGGAGTTTTCTCGGATTAGCGGGCTATTACTAGAAATTCATAGAAGACTTCGCCAGAATAGCAGCACCTATGACAGTTCTCACCCGGAAGAACAAGAAGTATGTATGGACGGAGGAATGTGAGAAGAGTTTCTTGGAGCTGAAAAGGAGACTTATGAGTGCTCCAATCCTTACTCTCCCAGAGAATGACAAGAGCTTCGACATGTACAGCGATGCCTCCGAATTGGGACTCAGAGTTGTACTTATGCAGAGGGGTAAAGTTATTGCCTATGCCTCTAGGCAACTCAAGGAACATGAAAAGAACTATCCCACTCACGATTTAGAGCTAGCAGCTGTGGTCTTCGCTCTCAAGGTATGGAGGCACTATCGGTATGGAGCACAGTGCAAGATTTATACGGATCACCGAAGTCTGTAGTATTTCTTCACTCAGAAGGACCTCAATATGAGACAACGCAGATGGCTGGAGCTTGTGAAGGACTATGACTGCGAGATCTTTTACCATTCTGGCAAGGCAAACAAAGTGGTCGATGCACTCAACAGGAAGTCCAGCACCACCTTGATGTCTCTATCGGTATTATCTCGGCCCTTAGAAAAGGAAATTATGCGTTACGGGGTTGAAATCATTTCCGGACAGCTCTCAACAATGACGATAGCACCGACACTGTTCGACGATATATTAGAGAAGCAAGCCTGTGACCCAAGCATTCAAAGAATCAAGCAAGAGGTCCTAGAAGGAAAGGATGATGGGTTTCGTATCTCTGACAGTGGAGTATTATACCTTAGGGATCGGTTATGTATCCCTAACGATCCGGAACTATGCAAAAAGATATTAGAGGAGGCTCACGGAACCCCCTATTCTATGCATCCGGAATCCACCAAAATGTATCAAGACCTGAAAGAGAAGTTCTGGTGGTCCAATATGAAGAGGGACGTAGCTCAGTACGTCAGTACCTGCCTGACCTGCCAGCAAGTTAAAGCAGAATACCAGAGGCCTGGAGGAGTTCTGCAACCGATCCAAATTCTGGAGTGGAAATGGGAAGACATCTCTATGGATTTCATTTCAGGTCTTCCCAGGACTACGAACAGATATGACGCTATATGGGTTATCGTTGACAGATTGACAAAGTCAGCTCATTTCCTAGCGATCAAGATGACATATTCGATTGAGCAACTGGCTCAATTATATGCTAAGGAAATCATCAGACTGCATGGTATTCCCAAGACCATCATTTCAGATAGGGATGGTCGCTTCACTTCACAGTTTTGGGGATGCGTTCATAAGGCACTTTGCACGAAGCTGCATTTCAGTACCGCCTTTCATCCTCAGACAGATAGGCAAACAGAAAGGGTGAACCAAGTATTGGAAGACATGTTACGAGCTTGTGCCTTGGATTTCAAAGGGAGTTGGTGTTGCTACTTATGTTTAGCGGAATTCGTTTACAATAATAGCTACCAAGCTACCATCGGAATGGCACCTTATGAAGCATTATATGGGAGGAGATGTAGGTCTTCGATCTGTTGGTACGAAGGTGGTGAGAAGAAAGAGATGGGACTTCAGACGGATTTCATCGACAACACCACCCGAGCGATACAGAATATCCGCCAAAGAATAGAGACTGCTCAGAGCTAGCAGAAGAACTATGCGGATCAGCGACGTAGACCTTTGGAATTCAATGTCGGAGATTTGGTATTTCTCCAGGTAGCTCCTATGAAAGGAATAATGAGATTTGGGAAGAAAGGAAAGCTAAGTCCGCGATACGTAGGATCGTACAAGATCCTGAAAAGAGTTGGCAAGGTAGCTTACGAGCTAGGACTACCTCAGGAGATGTCTGATATTCACAACATGTTCCATGTCTCGATGCTTAAGAAGTGCATTTCCAGTACCGACCAAGTGGTCGAGCCACAGACAATGCAAATTCAAGAGGACCTGAGCTATGAAAGTCGACCTATCCGGATACTAGACCGAGAAGTTAAAAGACTAAGGAATAAAGAAGTACCCTTAGTGAAGGTCCTATGACAAAGTCAACGATATGAAGAAGTCACCTGGGAATGTGAGGATGACATGAAGCAAAAGTACCCCGAGTTGTTCTAAGTTTCGAGGACGAAACTTTTATAAGGTATAAGGGATTGTAACATCCCAAATTTTAGTTACTATATCTTTAGAAGGGAACAACGAGTATATAAATTATAGCAGGGTAGGTCTAAATGCCTAGATCTCTCCTAGCCCATATCAGAAAGTCGGTCAGACAGGTAAAAAGAAGATAGTTGCACAAGCTCACTCTAGTCCATACTTTGACGCATAGCACCTAGTCTTGGTCATTGGCATTGAACTCGATCAACTCACTCACATAGTGTAGGAACGTAGGAATGGGACTAGAAGTCTAAGTAGCAGTAATTTGTTCACAGGTTCTAGGCACCAAACCCTGTCAAAGTAGTTTTGGGCTAGACCACTTTATCTGTAATAAATCACACACCTAAGGAACAGAACTTGTTTTAGGCCAAGATGAGAACAAAAGAAGCACCCGGCTTCTTGGTCGATATATATATATATAAATAAGAATAAAAAAAAATTGAATAAATAGTTCGTAGTCGAGGCTTGAATCATGAACCGTTGATTTGGGAGAATAGGCTTCCCACCACTAAGTCATAAGATTACCAATGAATAGGATATAACAGAATATATCTATTGGTAGAAAAAAAGAAAGAAGTTGATTAATCTAGCTGATCATTTAAAGGGATAATTAGGTTAAGAAAAATCCTAATTTATATATATGTTTCTTTTCTTCTTTTCCCTAAACCCTCACGCCGACCAACTCTTTCCCTTTTCCCCTCCCATTTTCTCCAGCCGCTGAACAACGTCGACCACAACCTCACCTCTCTCTCGTTTTCTCACCCCAGAATTTTCCTCCTCCCCCATCTCTCCAAACGTCATTTTCTCTAGCCACTGAGGAAACCATTTAGATCCCAGCCTCAGTGTCTTCCTCCCTTTACCCGATTAGAGATTTCGGCCTATTTTTCCAACGTAGATTTTCGGCCAAATAGTCCGACGATCTTTTTCACTTCGTGGAGGGAGGCTATCAAAAAGCAAGCTTACAAACTCAGGGATCAAATTTAGCAGCATATCAGCAGCGCTATAAATTAGAAAAGCTTTATATATCAACCGGGCTGCCAAGCATTTTCAAGAGGGATCTCCTTAAGGATTTGGTAGGGGATCACACTAAAGCGAAGGAATACGTAGGAGATCTTCCCTTTACGAAGTCTAACGGTATAAATTGGTGAAAAAGCATAGGATGTAAGTATCCCCTCACCTATAGTATAAGTGCTTACGATGTAATGTTGTATGCTTGATTTTGAACGAAAGAATCTAGAACTATGTGTAGAAGGTTCGACTAATAGGATTACAGAAATTATTCTTGAACAATCTTATGAAACTCTTTTTTAGCTTAAGGGGCACCAAATTTCAAAAGCTGTCTTAGTAATAATTAACCAAAATAATAGTAGTTGATGTTTTTTTTCATCTCACATCAAATTGGTCAAACCAAAATATATATTGAGTTGGTTTGGCTTGATTCCAAGTGCTATGACAGTTTGTTGTGTCAAAAAATAGCCAAGGAAATGTGTCTATTGATTCAGCATAAGTTTTATTTAGCTCCAACAAATTGTAGACCCCAGCAGTCTTATTTGGAGTACTGGAGGATCTTACTAGGAATAGTAAGTGGGTGTGCTGGCATTGGTAAAGTCATCTTATTATTATAAGAACGAAACATCTGTCTATTTATATTTTTGGGGAAATGCTAATTTGTGTTAATCCATTGTACTTAGTTAATGCTTTCTAAGATTTGTATATATTTCTTAAATTTTCTTCATATTTTATTGTAAAGGAAGTGTCAGTTTGGTAGGCTTGCATGAATCTTCTTGTGCTTGTAACAAGGTTTTGATTTGATGATTTCTATTTATGTTAGCTTAATTTTCCTTATGTCACTACTTTATGTCATGTTAAATTGTACTCATGCCGATTTATGCTATGTTACATGCTTATGTTTTCACCCATGTTAGGCATGACTCACGTATATGAAATGTCTAAGAAATGTTTCCCTAAGAGTGGGGACAAGAACACTCTTTAGGACAAAGAATATGTATGTTATTTTACTTTATGCATGGCTTGTACCGGACCCTAACAAGGTCCACGGGATGGGCTCCAAGTTGCCCCTAGGTCGACGGACATAGTACTGACCTAGTAACCTAGTAGGTTCGGGATTAGCTACTTCGGATCTATTTAGGATGCGCGCGAATGATGTATGTGGTACAATGTCTGGCCCAATATGTTGAGATTATGTTTAAGTATATAAACTATATGTTTTCAAAGAGCATCCTGCATATACCATTTTATGTTCATCGAATTATCATATTTAGAGACAATGTACAGTTGTGATGAAAATGCTAAGTTTATGTTCTTTTACTAAATTGATCATGACTTTACTTTAAATAAATGCTATGCTCACATGTTATTTAAATTAACATGTCATTACTTTACGTTTAATTCATGATGCATGTTTTTGTGAGTAGGAAAGGACCTTACTAAGCCTATGTGCTTATAGTTTACTTTCCTTGTACTACAGAAAAGGGCAAGGAATGGATAAATTAAAGGGAGCAGTAGGAGGGGCAAAGATGTGTGTGGCAGTGGCATGGTGGACGAAATCATTTTTCATATACGGACTTATACATGATTTTCAATTTATGTGTAAACTATTAGGAGACCTTTTGCCATATATGGACATATACGGACTTAATACATGTTTAGTTAAATAAATTGCTATGACCTTTTGCCATGATTAAATTGTTAGGTTGCTTGGGTTAATGTAATTAGAGTTAAAAGTTGTAAAGTAAGTTTTTAAATGCTTCCGCTATTATATGCATGAATGTATGATCGCGTAGCGCCGCCGCTCATCTATAGGATGTGTGTTAGGAGGACGGGAAGGGCGGGTGTTACACTAGAAACATGTTATCATCATATTCATACAAAACAAAGCATGGACAATCATGAGAAGCATGTATAGGGTGTTGGCCGAAAGTTTCATGAAGCTTGAAGATCAAACCCTTAAACCAAGCATATCTAGAAACATGTTATCATCATATTCATACAAAACAAAGCATGGACAATCATGGAAAGCATGTATAGGGTGTTGGCCGAAAGTTTCATGAAGCTTGAAGATCAAACCCTTAAACCAAGCCTATCAAGAAACATGTTATCATCATATTCATACAAAACAAAGCATGGACAATCATGGGAAGCATGTATAGGGTGTTGGCCGAAAGTTTCATGAAGCTTGAAGATCAAACCCTTAAACCAAGCCTATCTAGAAACATGTTATCATCATATTCATACAAAACAAAGCATGGACAATCATGGGAAGCATGTATAGGGTGTTGGCCGAAAGTTTCATGAAGCCTGAAGATCAAACCCTTAAACCAAGCCTATCTAGAAACATGTTATCATCATATTCATACAAAAACATAGCATGGACTATCATGGGAAGCATGTATAGGGTCTTGGCCGAAAGTTTCATGAAACTTGAAGATCAAACACTTAAACCAAACCTATCTAGAAACATGTTATCATCATATTCATACAAAACAAAGCATGGACAATCATGGAAAGCATGAAGAAGGTCTTGGCCGAAAGTTTCATAAAGGGTTTTCTTAACAACCATCAACCGAAGCAACTTGACTACAAGTGAGGGGATACTTACATCCTTCTCTTTGTTTAGTAGTAGAAAATACCCTAGGTTGTGCCAAGACTAGAGCTTTCTCCTAGCTTAGTTGGTTTTCGGAAAATGGGAAGGAGAAGGAGTAGGGTTTCGGTGAGGAAGAAGAAGAGAAGGAGAGAATGACAACTTTGGTTTCTCATGTCTCCTCATTCCCCTATTTATTCACTTGAAGATGTCCCTTAGCCTCCCTTACCCTTATCTATCATTTCCCATATCCTTCTAATAGCACAACCCTGTTGGGCTTTTGGTTATTGGATGCATCCTAAGGTTTAGTTATCTACTTGAGGTTTAGGGTTCAAACCCTGGGCCTTGCATCCTTTTTGGCTCTATTTTCTTTTATTTTTGAAAGAGCCCACATAAAAGTCCATATGATCATGCAAAAATTCTTATAAAATTTCTAGAAATTTTAAGGGCGTTACATAAACAAGGATGTTTAACATATGTTTCAGCTATGTTAGGCTACCCTAACTGCTCTTAACCCTAGGGTATACTTTGAAAAGCATTATAAAGGATGAAAATCTATTGGATATGGATTAGGAGAGTTGTTTAGGATGTGTATCAATTTTAAGGCGTGTGAAAGTTCAAGTTTGAACTTTTGCACTTAATTTTGATGTTTTAGTGTTTCTATAGACTTAGGGACTCTCCAAGGACATTATCGGTGCAATGGTTAAGGGGGAGCAAGTCTTTAGGGGGAGATTACCCATCATGGGATGATGGATGTGTTCTTCCTCATAGGGGGGAGAATTTGGAGAATTTGGAGTTTAAAGGATTGCTTCTCTTTAGTGATATGGGACTTATCACTAGGAAGAATGAAGGCATCCTAGATGTTTTTGGACTAATGGAGAGATTGTAAGTGTAATGCCCGCCCTTTTCCAGACCCTGAATGTCCGGAGGGGCGGCGCGTGACGCGACCGTACATACTTACATTACATACAGCGGAAGACTTTATGCATACTTCTTAATTCTTACAGCGGAAGACTTTAGACATTTTTTTTTTTTAAAACATAAACATGCATTGACATATATATATATATATATATATATATATATATATACTTCTTCTTCTTCACATAGTGCATGCATCATAGCATATATAGATACTTCTTCTTACTTCTTCTTTACTTCTTCTTATTAGCATAGAACATGCATCATAACATAGATAGGTACTTAGCGCTTAGTTCAAGTTCTTAAACGACACCATCATAAGCAGGCATAATAAGGACATTCATAGACATCATCATCATAGGTAAACACATATATATGTAGACCTAACGGATCTTCTCCACCATGCCACTACCACACACATTTGGCCCCTCCTGCTACTCCCATTAGTTTATCCCTCCCTTACCCTTATCTGCGGATGAGGAAAGATAAACTATAAGCACATAGGCTTAGTAAGATCCTGTCCTACTCACAAAAACCATACATCGACATTAATCATGGCATGTAGCATTCATAACATATAAGCGATATAATGTGTAACATACATGGCATCATCAACTTAACATGTAGCATAAGTAACATAAGTAAATATAATATGTATCATCCATAACTTAGCGGCATAACATGAATATATGCTTAACCAACATAACATGCATCGTATGTAACTTAGTAACGTAAACATCATAGCATATCCTCAAACATAACAGGTAACGTATATAACATAAGCATGTAAACATTCCTAACATATCATCAAACATAACATGTAAACATATATAACATAAGCATGTAAACATTCCTAACATATCATCAAACATAACATGTAAACATAGCATCATATCATATCATCAAACATAACATGTAACGTATATAACATAAGCATGTAAACATTCCTAACATATCATCAAACATAACATGTAAACATAGCATCATATCATATCATCAAACATAACATGTAACGTATCTAACATAAGCATGTAGACATTCCTAACATATCATCAAACATAACATGTAAACATAGCATCATATCATATCATAAAACATAACATGTAACGTATCTAACATAAGCATGTAGACATTCCTAACATATCATCAAACATAACATGTAAACATAGCATCATATCATATCATCAAACATAACATGTAAACATATATAACATAAGCATGTAAACATTCCTAACATATCATCAAACATAACATGTAAACATAGCATCATATCATATCATCAAACATAACATGTAACGTATCTAACATAAGCATGTAGACATAACAATCAGCAGGTAAACATATGCAGGATGTTTTGAAAACATATATTTTAGGTACGTAAATATAAATCTCAACATATTTGGGCCCGGCATTGTACCACTTCTTCATTATCATAGCGCGCATCCCTAAATAGGCCCGAGGTAGCAAGTCTCGAACCTAATAGGTTTCTAGGCCCGAGTCTTATTCCATCGACCTAGGGGCAATCGTCATAGCGTAGAAGCCCATCCTAGGCCCGAGTCTTACTCCATCGACCTAAGGCATCTTGGAGCCCATCCCGTACTAGGCCCGAATCTTATTCCATCGACCTAGGGGCAATCATACATAGAAGCCCTTCCTAGGCCCGAGTCTTATTCCATCGACCTAGGGCATCTTAGGAGCCCATCCCTTCTTGGACCTTGTTAAGGTCTTGGTACAAGGCATGCAGAAGGTAAAATACTTATATGCTTATTTGTACAACATAGCTTATTTCATTAACATAGCATGGCATACTTCATTTCATAACACATCATGCTTCATTGCATTAACATAGCATAGCATACTTCATTTCATGACACATCATGCTTCATTTCATTAACATAGCATAGCATACTTCATTTCATAACACATCATGCTTCATTGCATTTAACATAGCATAGCATACTTCATTTCATAACACATCATGCTTCATTTCATTAACATAGCATAGCATACTTCATTTCATAACACATCATGCTTCATTTCATTAACATAGCATAGCATACTTCATTTCATAACACATCATGCTTCATTGCATTTAACATAGCATAGCATACTTCATTTCATTAACATAGCATAGCATACTTCATTTCATAACATATTTCAAATATCGCATACACATAGACATGGCATAAGGCATGGCATCAAAGTAAGTAAACACTAACCTAAGGCATGTTATCTTCATCTAGCATTATTTAATATCACAAGTCAGCATGAATTCACCCAACTTAAAACACATGTTAACCTATTCATTTAACTTAACCACAACTTCATTTTCATAAGGAACATGTATTAAAACTTCATTTAGTCACCCAAAAGCATAGGTTGGCCGAATGGTCCATAGGGTTTTCTAGGGTTATCTTTTAACCTAATTCATTTCAACTCCTAACATCATCATATAGTTACCAAAACATAGCATGAAACTTCATTGAAACCCTAAAAGCATGGCTTGGCCGAATGGGTCTTGGTGGCCATTAGGGTTAGCTTTTGTCCTAATTCATTTTAACTCCTAACATCATCATATAGTTACCAAAGCATAGCATGAAACTTCATTGAAACCCTAAAAGCATGGCTTGGCCGAATGGGTCTTGGTGGCCATTAGGGTTAGATTTTGTCCTAATTCATTTTAACTCCTAACATCATCATATAGTTACCAAAGCATAGCATGAAACTTCATTGAAACCCTAAAAGCATGGCTTGGCCGAATGGGTCTTGGTGGCCATTAGGGTTAGATTTTGTCCTAATTCATTTTAACTCCTAACATCATAATATAGTTACCAAAGCATAGCATGAAACTTCATTGAAACCCTAAAAGCATGGCTTGGCCAAATGGGTCTTGGTGGCCATTAGGGTTAGATTTTGTCCTAATTCATTTTAACTCCTAACATCATCATATAGTTACCAAAGCATAGCATGAAACTTCATTGAAACCCTAAAAGCATGGCTTGGCCGAATGGGTCTTGGTGGCCATTAGGGTTAGATTTTGACCTAAACCCTTTTTCCATCCTACATCATCATTTAGTTACTAAAACATAGCATATAACTTCATGGAAACCTAAAATCATAGCTTGGCCGAATATAACATTTAGATTTCTTTTATAAAACATCAAACGAAGCTACTCGTATGCAGGTGAGGGATACTTACATCCTTCGCTTTGCTTTGGGTGGGGAAGATGGCCTAAGGAAGATCAAAACCTAGCCTTCTCTTGCTTGGATAGGGTTCGGCCAAGGGTGGAGAGGGAGCTAGAATTTCGGTGAGAAGAAGAAGAAGAAGAGAGGAAGTGGCAAATTAGAACCTTCCCTCTTCTTTATAAAGGGAGGAAGAGAAGTTTCTCTTCTCTTCTTCCATGCCTCTTCATTTACCTTTATCTCACTTATCTATAATCCCCCCCCCTTCATCTAATGATGTAGTCCTATTGGGCTTCTGGTTAGTGGGTGCATCTATAGGGTTTGGCTATCTCTAGAGGTTTGGGGTTCAATTCCTAGGCCTTGCACCCCTTTTTGGCTTATTTCTTTTATTTTTGGAAAAAGGCCCACCCAAGGCCCATGATCATCAAGCCAAAAATTCCTGTAAAATTGCTAGGAATTTTACGGGCGTTACAATCCTTCATACCTTTAAAAAGTTTCGTCCTCGAAACTTAGAACAATTGTGGGTACTTCTGCTTCATGTCCTCCTCGCGTTCCCAGGTAGCTTCCTCGTACCGTTGATTCTGCCACAGGACCTTTACTAAGGGAACCTCTTTGTTCCTTAGCCTCTTGATTTCTCGGTCTAGTATTTGGATAGGCCGACTTTCAATACTCAGTCCTCTTGAACTTGTCGCTTTGTGGCTCGATCACTTGGTCCATCTGGAAATGCATTTCTTGAGCACGAGACATGGAACACGTTGTGAATAGCCGACATCTCTTGGCGCTCTCTAGCTTGTAAGCTACCTTGCCAATCCTCTGCAATACACGGATCTCCCACGTAGCGTGGACTCGGTTTACCCTTCCTTCCGAATCTCATCACTCCTTTCCGGAGCCACTTTGAGGAATACTAGGTCCCCAACTTCAATTCTAACGGTCGCGCCGCATATCCGCATAGCTCTTTTATCGGCTCTGGCGGTTTACGTATAGCTCGGGTGGTGTTGTCGATGAAGTCCGTCTGGAGTCCCATCCTCTTCTTTTCACCACCCTCGTACCAGCATATGGGAGATCTACATTTCCTCCCGTATAGAGCCTCGTAGGGTGCCATCCCAATAGTAGCTTAATAGCTATTGTTGTAGGCGAATTCTTCCAGACATAAGTATCGGCACCAGCTACCTTTGAAATCCAGAGCGCAGGCTCGTAACATATCCTCCAGTACTTGATTCACCCCTTTCGGTCTGTCCGTCCGTCTGGGGATGGAAGGCAGTACTGAACAATAGCTTCGTGCCTAGGGCTTTCTGAACACATTCCCAGAAATGGGAAATAAAGCGACCATCTCTGTCAGAAATGATGGTCTTAGGAATTCCATGTAGTCTAATAATTTCCTTAGCATATAAATGAGCCAATTGCTCCGTCGAATAGGTCATCTTGATTGCTAAGAAATGGGCGGACTTCGTCAATCTGTCCACAATTACCCATATAGCATCATAACCGTTTGTCGTCTTGGGCAATCCTGAGATGAAATCCATAGAAATGTCCTCCCATTTCCATTCTGGAATCTGGATCAACCTGCGGTGTCCCTCCGTGTCTCGGTGTTACGCCTTAACCCTCTGGCGGTCGTAGTCTTGACATCTTGAGCCACATCTCTTTTCATTCCAGACCACCAGAACTTTCGTTTCAGGTCTTGGTACACCTTGGTGGTTCCAGTCTACCCAGCATTGTTCAACTATATCATACACATCCCATGCAATGAACTCATCATCAATTTCAAAAAAGAAATGACTTGTCGTCTCTTATTCACATCTCTTATTCATATTTTCCAATCAGAAGGAAAAATGTTAACATATAACATTCCTTATTTCCAAATTAAACCACAGCAACTATTTGAGAAGATAGTTCATTATGACTCCCACTAGGACAAACCCTAGTGCGGTCGTAATTATTTTTAGTCCCATCTTCCTTGGCCTCACTAGGGTGGTCTTGGTGGCCAATAAGTTGTTGTTTGCAGATCCTCTTCCTTCCTCTCGAGGCGGCTACCACCGGATTCTCTACCACAGAGCTTCTCTTGAACCACTGTGCTCCCGTGATTCGGCCTACAACTCCGCATAGGTTATCCGCCCTTCATAACGGCCCCACACGTGGTGTGCAACTACCATGAACTCACTTGGCAGGGAGCGGACCAAGGCCCATATCTTATAGTTGTCCAGTAACGGAAACTCCTACCGCTCGAGTCTCCTAAAAAGACCATCGAGCCTTCTCATGTGTCCGATGACCCCACCATCTGGTTTATAGACTATCTCTTCAATAGCTTCCCTTAATCGGTTCGTGACACATCACGACGGGTCATGGTAGTCATCGTCCGTGCCATCTGAAATTGAAATAAATGAAGTCGATACAAAGCAACCAACCCGTCTGGAAAGCTTAATTCAATTGGATGAACATAGACCTTACACAATTAATTACGAAAAATCAAATTTCGTAACAAAATTTATTTTTTTTATTTATTTATTTGTTTATATATATATATATATATATATATATATATATATATATATATATATATATATATATATATATATATATATATATATATATATATTGTAATTAAACTAAGGCCAGCATAAGGTCGTTTTAAGCTTAAGGCATCATTCATGTTCTCCTGCATAATTTTAAGCTTAAGGTATTTTATATGAACAAGCATAAGGGTATCATACATATTTTCATGCATATTTAGCTAGACACATTCTTTATCATACACTTATCTTTATATATTATAATAAGGCTAGCATAAGTTTATCCTACATGAATTCATGCATATTTAATCTTAAGGCATTTAACATCATATATGAACAAAATAAGCTAAAGGCATTTTATGTCATACATGAACAAAATAAGCTAAAGGCATTTCATATCATACATGAATAAAATAAGCTAAAGGCATTTCATATCATACATGAATAAAATAAGCTAAAGGCATTTCATATCATACATGAATAAAACAAGCTAAAGGCATTTCATATCATACATGAATAAAATTAACAAAGTTAGAGTAGACATAGAATTCTTACTTGGAGCGGCAGGATTTGGAGCTTGATGTGTGTGTAGTGGTAAGGCAGATCCGCTCTGATACCACCTGTAACGCCCGCCCTTTTCCAGACCTTGAATGTCCGGAGGGGCGGCGCGTGACGCGACCGTACATACTTACATTACATACAGCGGAAGACTTTATGCATACTTCTTAATTCTTACAGCGGAAGACTTTAGACATTTTTTTTTTTTAAAACATAAACATGCATTGACATATATATATATATATATATATATATATATACTTATTCTTCTTCACATAGTGCATGCATCATAGCATATATAGATACTTCTTCTTACTTCTTCTTTACTTCTTCTTATTAGCATAGAACATGCATCATAACATAGATAGGTACTTAGCACTTAGTTCAAGTTCTTAAACGACACCATCATAAGCAGGCATAATAAGGACATCCATAGACATCATCATCATAAGTAAACACATATATATGTAGACCTAACGGATCTTCTCCACCATGCCACTACCACACACATTTGGCCCCTCCTGCTGCTCCCATTAGTTTATCCCTCCCTTACCCTTATCTGCAGTACGAGGGAAAGATAAACTATAAGCACATAGGCTTAGTAAGATCCTGTCCTACTCACAAAAATCATACATCGACATTAATCATGGCATGTAGCATTCATAACATATAAGCGATATAATGTGTAACATACATGGCATCATCAACTTAACATGTAGCATAAGTAAATATAACATGTATCATCCATAACTTAGTGGCATAACATGAATATATGCTTAACCAACATAACATGCATCGTATGTAACTTAGTAACGTAAACATCATAGCATATCCTCAAACATAGCGGTAAGCGTATATAACATAAGCATGTAAACATTCCTAACATATCATCAAACATAACATGTAAACATATATAACATAAGCATGTAAACATTCCTAACATATCATCAAACATAACATGTAAACATAGCATCATATCATATCATCAAACATAACATGTAACGTATCTAACATAAGCATGTAGACATAACAATCAGCAGGTAAACATATGCAGGATGTTTTGAAAATATATATTTTAGGTACGTAAATATAAATCTCAACATATTTGGGCCCGGCATTGTACCACTTCTTCATTATCATAGCGCGCATCCCTAAATAGGCCCGAGGTAGCAAGTCTCGAACCTAATAGGTTTCTAGGCCCGAGTCTTATTCCATCGACCTAGGGGCAATCGTCATAGCGTAGAAGCCCATCCTAGGCCCGAGTCTTACTCCATCGACCTAAGGCATCTTGGAGCCCATCCCGTACTAGGCCCGAATCTTATTCCATCGACCTAGGGGCAATCATACATAGAAGCCCTTCCTAGGCCCGAGTCTTATTCCATCGACCTAGGGCATCTTAGGAGTCCATACCTTCTTGGACCTTGTTAAGGTCTTGGTACAAGCCATGTAGAAGGTAAAATACTTATATGCTTATTTGTACAACATAGCTTATTTCATTAACATTGCATGGCATACTTCATTTCATAACACATCATGCTTCATTGCATTAACATAGCATAGCATACTTCATTTCATAACACATCATGCTTCATTTCATTAACATAGCATAGCATACTTCATTTCATAACACATCATGCTTCATTGCATTTAACATAGCATAGCATACTTCATTTCATAACACATCATGCTTCATTTCATTAACATAGCATAGCATACTTCATTTCATAACACATCATGCTTCATTTCATTAACATAGCATAGCATACTTCATTTCATAACACATCATGCTTCATTGCATTTAACATAGCATAGCATACTTCATTTCATAACACATCATGCTTCATTTCATTAACATAGCATAGCATACTTCATTTCATAACATATTTCAAATATCGCATACACATAGACATGGCATAAGGCATGGAATCAAAGTAAGTAAACACTAACCTAAGGCATGTTATCTTCATCTAGCACTATTTAATATCACAAGTCAGCATGAATTCACCCAACTTAAAACACATGTTAACCTATTCATTTAACTTAACCACAACTTCATTTTCATAAGGAACATGTATTAAAACTTCATTTAGTCACCCAAAAGCATAGGTTGGCCGAATGGTCCATAGGGTTTTCTAGGGTTATCTTTTAACCTAATTCATTTCAACTCCTAACATCATCATATAGTTACCAAAACATAGCATGAAACTTCATTGAAACCCTAAAAGCATGGCTTGGCCGAATGGGTCTTGGTGGCCATTAGGGTTAGCTTTTGTCCTAATTCATTTTAACTCCTAACATCATCATATAGTTACCAAAGCATAGCATGAAACTTCATTGAAACCCTAAAAGCATGGCTTGGCCGAATGGGTCTTGGTGGCCATTAGGGTTAGATTTTGTCCTAATTCATTTTAACTCCTAACATCATCATATAGTTGCCAAAGCATAGCATGAAACTTCATTGAAACCCTAAAAGCATGGCTTGGCCGAATGGGTCTTGGTGGCCATTAGGGTTAGATTTTGTCCTAATTCATTTTAACTCCTAACATCATCATATAGTTACCAAAGCATAGCATGAAACTTCATTGAAACCCTAAAAGCATGGCTTGGCCGAATGGGTCTTGGTGGCCATTAGGGTTAGATTTTGTCCTAATTCATTTTAACTCCTAACATCATCATATAGTTACCAAAGCATAGCATGAAACTTCATTGAAACCCTAAAAGCATGGCTTGGCCGAATGGGTCTTGGTGGCCATTAGGGTTAGATTTTGACCTAAACCCTTTTTCCATCCTACATCATCATCTAGTTACTAAAACATAGCATATAACTTCATGGAAACCTAAAATCATAGCTTGGCCGAATATAACATTTAGATTTCTTTTATAAAACATCAAACGAAGCTCCTCGTATGCAGGTGAGGGATACTTACATCCTTCGCTTTGCTTTGGGTTGGGAAGATGACCTAAGGAAGATCAAAACCTAGCCTTCTCTTGCTTGGATAGGGTTCGGCCAAGGGTGGAGAGGGAGCTAGAATTTCGGTGAGAAGAAGAAGAAGAAGAGAGGAAGTGGCAAATTAGAACCTTCCCTCTTCTTTATAAAGGGAGGAAGAGAAGTTTCTCTTCTCTTCTTCCATGCCTCTTCATTTACCTTTATCTCACTTATCTATAATCCCCCCCTTCATCTAAAGATGTAGTCCTATTGGGCTTCTGGTTAGTGGGTGCATCTATAGGGTTTGGCTATCTCTAGATGTTTGGGGTTCAATTCCTAGGCCTTGCACCCCTTTTTGGCTTATTTCTTTTATTTTTGGAAAAAGGCCCACCCAAGGCCCATGATCATCAAGCCAAAAATTCCTGTAAAATTGCTAGGAATTTTATGGGCGTTACAGTAAGATCTCATTGGGATATGAGACATTGATACCCTTGGAGAGAGCCTTTTTGATATATGTCAAAAAGGGGGAGAAGTGATGTGTGAGAATTGATGGGAGAATGTGAGAATTCTCAATTTCGACAATTAGGAGGATTGGTTTGAGTTAGTGCTCTAACTCAAAGGAGTTTGGTTTTTGTCAATTATCAAGAAGGGGGAGATTGTTGATGCAATCGGCCCAGGTCATGATTGACCAGACTCGAGTTTGTCTCAAGTAGTATTTTGATGTTTGATGATGAGTTGACCATTGTTTGACAATGGGTTGACTATATGGTTGACATGGGGTTGATCATATGATGGAGAAGTCCAAGTGGGACACTTGGCATGGAAAGTCCAAGCTTGAGTCTTGGCAATTGGAAAGTTCAACATGGAGTTGGCATGGAAAGTCCAAGCATGGGTCTTGGCAAGGGAAAGTCCAAGTTTTGAGTACTTGGCATGGAAAGTCCAAGCATGGGTCTTGGCAAGGGAAAGTCCAAGCTTGAGTCTTGGCAATTGGAAAGTCTAACATAGGTTGGCAAGGAAAGTCCAAGGGTGTAGTCTTGGCCATGTAAGTCCAAGTGTGTAGTCTTGGCGGTGAAAGTCCAAGTCATGGGTACTTAGCATTTGGGAAGTCCAAGGGTGGAGTCTTGACAGCATAAGTCCAATGGTTGGTGGCGTAAAGTCTAAGCATATGTCTTGACAGCGTAAGCCCAATAGGGCTTGGCGGTGTAGACCAGCTTAGCATCACAATAGTCAATAGAAGCACCTGAAGGCTAGCATATGGATGAATAAGTCATGGATGACTTTGAGGGATCCGATAGGCGTGAGGCTGATAGAGGTGGCTAGAAGGCTTAGGTCTAGGCTAAGGGTGGTCTAGCAAGGAATCATACTTGGGGTTAAACCTCATGGTTGAGATTTAGCAGTCGATTGGGGTTATGGACCAGTCGGCTGGTCAAGTGTTTAACACTTGGCAGTCGACTGCGATTATGACCAGTCGACTGATGGGAGTCGATTGGAAATCGACTGTGGCCAAGTGTCCTGGGTAGTTGACTACCATGTTATAGCAATCAACTGACCTTGAGCTATCGACTGCCATAGAGGGCAGGCGATTGTTGGGTGTTGGTCACGAGAATAGAATGAATGCTCGGTGAGGTGAGCGATCGGCTATATGTAATGATCGACTATTGGTAATAATGTCATTTGCTAGTGTATTGTTGTGAGACAACAACACTATTGGCAGTGGCCTATCAGGCACGAAACCAGCCTGATGTAGGCATAAAAGGAGCAGCTCATGGAAAATTTCACCATCATTTCTTTGAGAGGTTGTGGAGGCGATTTGAAGGCGAAGTGCAATCGCATTTCAGGGTCCTTCAAGCTCATCCAAGCAACCAGCAAGCAAAGCATTCAAAGCCCTAATTTGTAAAGTGTTATTTACATTTCAGTTGTAGTTCTTTGTATTTGCTTGTAATTCATTGTATTACTTTTGTAATCACTTGTAAGAGGTTTTCTCCACCTCCAGTGTGTCATCGAAAAGGAGCACTTGATTAGTGGTGGTATTTGCATCACTAGAGCTCATTTGAGCTCAACCTGTGGAGTAGGAACCCTATGGTTATGAACCACATTATATTTGTGTGTTGTGATTGTGTTTGTCTATTTTATTATTGTTATTATTATTTCCACTGTGTACTAATCAAATTGTAGCAAGCATGATCGAATTTCGTCAAGCAACGAAAATGCGGCATTCACCCCCCCCCCCTTGCGCTCACCGAAGTTCCAACATACTCCATGCTTGAACTTTACGTGACTAAGACTTCACTCTTGAACTTTTCTTTTGCCAAGTATCTATAACTTGGACTTTCACCGCCAAGACTACACACTTGGACTTACATGGCCAAGAACATTCTTGGAATTTCCATGCCAATATCCAAAACTAGACTTCCTCTCGTGTCTCACTCGAGTTTGGTCGATCTTGATCTAAGGTTTGATTGCTCCAACAATCTCTCTCAAATAATCTCCCCCGTATGACTTTGAATATCTCAATCATCCACTAGTCATATGGTCAACATATGGTCAAATCCATATTGTTAAACAATGATCAACCCATTGTCAACTCATTGTCAAATATCAAAATCCTACTCGAGTCTTGTCAAACGTGACCTGGGTCGATTGCACCAACACTCATAACACCAGTTGACTGTCACGAGCCATTAGTCGACTTAGAAATATTTTTTGCTCTTGTTCACTTAAGTCAGTCGACTGTTCAATCCTAGCAGTGATTACTGTGGGCAGTCGACTGGTATAGACCACCAGTCGACTGTCAAAGTATAATTCTATTTTTGATTACCACAGTATTGAGCACTTTAGTCAACCCAACTGCCCGAGGCCAGTCGATTTCCAGTGTCATAGTTATTGACTGCTAGAGGTCAGTCGACTGCCATACCATGGCAGTCGACTGCCCAAGCACCGAGTCTGAGTGTCGAGTCACTGCTCGGACTTCCTGAGTGTCGAGCACCCGAGACCAGTCGATTGTTAAACAATCTGTTTGATTGTTTTTACCTCACCAATTGATTGATTCAAATATCAGTCGATTGGTACACCTCAAGTATATTATTATTTGATACTTGAAACTAAACCCTAAGCCTAAACTAAACCTTCAAACTCTTCCATCAACCTCATGCCTTCAAGATCCCTCCGAGTCCATGACTCCTTCATCCTTATGCTTGCCTTCAAAAGCTTCCTTCAGCTTTGTCATGCTTTAGGGTATTCCTTTGCCAAAGTTCACTTGGACTTATACTGTGAGATACCGAAAAATAAAAATACCCATTATTAATAAAGAAATTATATTAGGTAATTTTTCAAGAATTTTTTAGAAATTTTTCTAGAATTAAATGGGGCTTGTACGAGATATTTACGGGGATAAGAAAAATATGTTTTTAAAAGAACTATTTAGATTATTTAATAAACATAAGTTATAAATAAAATTAGGTTTCTTAAGTTTTCGGATTTCCCCTTTTTCTCCCGTTTCTCTCCTTGAGCAACCGACGCGTTCCCTCCCCATTGCTGCTCGCTCGAGCAGCACACGCCAGCGGCCAGGCCACCACCACGCACACTGCCGCCATGATCGTTCGCAGCTTCCCCACTCGCCGTCGCCGCCTTCTCTTGCAAGCACACCACAGTGCTTCGCAATGCCCCGACTCCTCTGCCACCGACGCCGTCACTCGAGCTTTCAGTCGCCTTCTCCTCTGTCACCGTCGTCGCCACCCAAACTCGAACCGACGACGAGCGACATCCCCTCACAGGTGCTCAAGGGCGAGCCAGAGCAAAAGGGTGTTCATGGTTGGGGGGTTTGGGTCGACAGCATTAGCACCATACTCTGCCGGTGGTCGTCGGAGCAAAGGTAAGGCTGCTCTTTCCCTCAATCTTGGACGGGATTGAAATCCCTACTGTGGTTTCCTTTGGTTGAACAGGGATTTTGTTTGGGCAGTGTTTTTTCGGCGAACAAGGTGGATTTGTGGGGGTTACTGTCGGTGAAGTTCCAACCGCTGGTAAGCTTAATTTATCACCTTTTTATATGTTGTTGTTGATTGTTGAATTCCTATTATCGTGATTGAGTGGAGTTGTTCTGTTGTGGAGGTTGTGAAGGTGAGTTTGTGAGTGGTGATCGTTGTGAAGTGTTGTAGAGGTGATGTATACACTGATTTCTGTCGAAAATCAATGGCTACAGTGTTGGGGGATAGATCCCTCGATAAGATCATCTAAACTGTGAAGTAGTAGCTCAGTTCTAGGCTACGAATAGAGTTGTGTATTAGTGTAGGTGTGAGTTGGAGTGATTGTGAAAAGTTGTGAACCACCTAGGTGATACTCTAGTTTGGTTTGTAAGCAAGCTGTGAATGGTTTAGAATGTGTTTTGATGTGTGAGGTAGCTATTTGGGTTTTGGATCCGGCCTATAGAGGGTGGATTTGATGGATTAAGTAGTTAAGTAGCCTATTTTGGGTTTCGTGGTGTGAATGTATTAAATATACAAGCTGAGGGTCAGTAGGGGGGTTCTAATTTGTATTCGATAAAAGGATACATATATAGAAACTATAGTAGTAATTTAGCACATTGTCGTATTCTTGGATTTGATGGTAATTATGTTTTATGCAGGTTTTGGTCACGAGACAGGTCCACGAGAATAGAGACAGTTGGCATTCTTCATAGCAGGCGGGTATCTGTGACTTATCTTCTTTTAGATATTGTCATATTGTGGTGCATTATTTACTATAGCTAGTAGTAGTTTTCTATGCTTGTTAACTGCCCTAGTATGTCACTACCTAGTACATGTTGTAGTCTTTTCATATGTTTGTTATATTATGCTCTATCACTTTGATACTTGTGATTTGTTTTATTTAGCACTAGAGTAGTGACATACCTTACATACTGGATATTGTATGAATAATGAATATAACTTGCATGTGTACATAGACTTATGTACTTAGATTATTTGATATGGGCTCCTATTGGTACATACCATAGGTAGCCATGGATTGATAGGTGTGTCGTGCATTAGTGACATGAAACATCTTGCATTATTGCATGACTGGCGATCATCGGCTCCTCGGTAAGGTGATACTACTTGGTAGTTGAGCCCATCGTCAGTCACATTACCTACACACACAACCACTTGTGGGTTAGTGGTATTGCAGGTGTGTGTGTAGTTACTCTGTCAGGGCTCCACGGTGGTCGCTCAGGTGATTTGTTTTGTGACGTGGTAGCAAACAGGGATCCCTCCTTTGTCGTGAGATGAGGAGATGAGACGAGGTGATGTCCCTCATATACATACATGGGGTAGGAGGGTGATACTCCGCCAGCATCCTGTCCACTCGGTCACATAGGTATAGTGACAGTAGAGTGTACAGTTGTCACAGCCCTACCCCCTCGACCGGTATGCATGACATGTCGATGGCTAGACTGGCGTCAAGGGTGACACAGGTGATTACATCATGTGCATATGTTTTTACTATATGCATTGATTGTTGCACTTTTAGTTGTTGCACATTATTGTCATGCACATACAAGAGGTATTATGTTTGTTTGTTTTGGTGATTCTACATTTACTGGTGTGGATGATTTTATGTCAGCTTAGGTAATTTTGGTATGTACAGTTTCAGGTATGTATTTCTGTTGAGAAATTGTACTAGCATGATTATTATTGCTATTTATAGTTTACTATGCATGACTATTAGATATCCGCTGAGTTTTACTCACTCTATTGATATCTCTTTTATTTCAGGATGAAGCCTTCCGGAGGGTCCAGTTGCTAGTCCCCTGATATGATGACTCCGTCATTTGGTTTTCAGGCTTCCACATGTTTTTGTTGTCTCGAGTATTCTATGTTTCAAACTTGTAATACTTTAGACTCTTTGTCATTTTGGTAGTACTTGGTTATGTTTTTGTATGGTCTCTTTATTCGATTGATTTTGGTTATGTGTGTATGGTTGTGTATTCTATCTCAAATGGCAGAAGGGGTAAGTCTAGAAGTTTTAGACTTAGTAAGTATTTTGGTAGTTGCCATGAGACCCTTATGTTATATGTATTGTGGTGTTTGATGTTTTGGTCGTGTTGGCCAATGTATAGTGGGTTGTGTAGGCCTTGTATATCGATTTCAATTGTCCGCAGTAGAGGGGAGGTGCTGTCCGATTTTCATCGAACAAGTACCCCTCTCAGGGCATGACAATTTATTTGGTATCAGAGCTTAGGTTCCGAGTTCCTAAGGGTTTTTGGGTTTTCGAAGTTCACCACGTTTGGCAGGTCAACTTGTGCATTTTCGAATTTTACGGATTTCCATCGATTTGGCGTTTCGTACATTTTGGAGCCATATTTCGACAAGATCGTATTGTGACTTGGCGGCGACAGGACATCTCCAGAGGGCTAACAGGTGAAATTATTTATTTTTATAATTTTCTACCCGTAGTAATACTTGGGTAATAATATAGTAGATATGAAACGAGGTGGGCGTGCTCTTGCACCGAGACATGTTGCAGGGCATCCATGCAAGAGGACATTGAGATCTCTGGCAATGGAATTGCCAGAAAGGTCTACGGAGAATGAGCCTATCAATCAGGGTTAGACTTCACATGGTGTCGTGGGGTAGTTGGTTATCACATTCATTTATTTCTCGGGTATTCCTGAGAGGGATTGGTAGACTACCCACACTTAGGTCACCAAGATTAATGGTATCTCTACCCTCTGGCGATAAATTAGAAGTCACCCAAGAGGCTAGAGGATGTCCATTAGATTTCAGCGGCGTTATATTCCCGGTAGATTTGTTGATTTTCGACATGATCGAATTCGATATCATGGTTGGCATGAACTGACTAACAGCGTATCATGCCACTATGGATTGCCAAACGAGGGTGGTTATGTTCCATCCTCCTAACCAACCATCATGGGATTTCACTGGCACAAGAAACGATGATATATCGATCGTTTTTTTTGCAATTCAGTCTTGGAAGATTTTATCACACGGCTGTCAGGGTTTTCTGTTATCATTGATCAATGTTGAGGACAGTGGTGACTGTCAGATCTCAGACATTCCTATCGTCTGGGAGTATCCGGATGTCTTTCTAGAGAAGTTACCGGGCCTGCCTCCCAGAAGGCAAGTGGAGTTCACAATTGAGTTAATTCCGAGGATGACCCTGACATCAAAAGCTCTTTATCGTTTGACCCCGAAAGAGTTGGACGAGCTAAATGTCCATCTTCAACAGCTTTTGGACAAAGGTTTTATCCACCCTGGCGTATCTCCCTGAGGTTCTCTGGTTCTCTTCGTGAAGAAGAAAGACGGTTCGATGAGATTATGCATCGACTACAGATAGCTGAACATCGTCACCATCAAGAATAAATATCCCCTGCCATGTATTGAGGACTTGTTTGATCAGCTCAGAGATACATCAGTGTATTCTGAGATTGATCTGTGGTTCGGATATCATCAGCTATGGGTCAAGGATTCGGATGTTCAGAAGACAACGTTCCATACCAGATATGGGCACTATGAGTTTTTAGTAATGTCATATGGGCTTACCAGTGCTCCAACAATATTCATAGACTGGATGAACCGTGAATTTATGGATTTCCTAGATCGGTTCATCATTGTCTTTATTGACGACATTCTGGTCTATTCTCGTTTCGAAGAGGAACACGCACATCATCTTCGTCTTGTCCTAGATAGGCTTTGACAGAATCAACTATATGCGAATTTCAGTAAATGCGCGTTCTGGTTACCCTCAGTCAGTTTTCTGGGACACATGGTTTCCAGCAAAGGTATTTCAGTTGACCCCCAAAAGATTAGGCTGTTACCAGTTGGGAGCAGCCGAAATTGATTCAAAAGGTTCGCAGTTTCTAGGGCTTAGCCGGATACTACAAACGGTTCTAGAGGGTTTTCTCGAGCATTACTATGCCATTGACACACCTTACCAGGAAGGGCATGAAGTTCACATGGTCAGAGGCCTGCGAGACCAGCTTTCAGGAGTAGAAGGAGAGACTGGTGTCAGCACCGATTCTGGTATTGCCATCAGGGGATGACGGTTTCGTCCTTTATACCGATGTGTCTCTCCAGGGTTTAGGCACAGTACTGGTGCAGCACGGCAGGGTGGTCTCTTATGCTTCTCGCTAGTTGAAGGAGCATGAGAAAAACAACCCTGTACGTGATCTAGAGTTAGCTGCTATTATCTTTTCCTTGAAGATTTGGAGGCATCATCTATATGGTATTACATTTGAGATTCTCACTGATCATAAAATTACGCAGAAGGAACTCAATCTCCGACAGGGGAGATGGGTGGAGTTCCTGAAGGATTAGGACTGAACCATTAACTACCACTAAAGAGAACCTAGATTATTGAGATAAATGCTTAGAAGGTATATATTGGTTCTTGACTCTCTAGATTTTAGTGCATGGTGATATGATTACGTTGCTTATGTGATTATAGTGCATTTGCACTTGATGCTCTATTTAGTATTGTCTTGACTTCGTACTGACATGACCTCTTTAGTTATACCTTAATTAATTTCAGTCATTTATTTCTGTTAGTAGGTTTTTGCTATTATTATTGGACATCATGGTTAAATATTTATTTGGTTATCTATTGTCGCAGTTGATACCACGATGGAGACTAGGAGATAGTATAATTTAGATGAGGTCATGTCGTAGGAGTGGATCTTATGAATGAAACAACATTAGTGGAACCCTAGGTGTTGGAACTCTAGGCGTAATAACCTCGACGTACTTATTGGTAGATCGATAATCTTTATCGACTTTAATATATGATCTATGCTAGATGTATTGGATAACCCTAGGCTTAACATCTTAAGATAATCGACTGCCCACGAAACCTGTTCATGGTAGCATATTGTTGCGTGCAGTCGATAACTAGATAGTTACACACTCTGACTGTCCACGAGACCTATTCATGGTAGCATGTTGTTGCGTGCAGTCAATAACTAGATAGTTATACACTCTGACTGCCCACGAGACCTGTTCGTGGTAGCATGTTGTTGCGTGCAATCGATAACTAGATAGTTATATACTCGGACTGCCAACGAGACTTGTTCGTGGTAGCATGTTGTAGCATGCATGATTGAATTGGTATAAATGATATAATTTAGACTTAACCATCTTGATGTGTGTATGAATAGATTTATCATCTTATCGACCTTGATAAGCGTTTCCTGTTAGAAGGGTTGGAACCCTAGACTTAACCACCCGGGAAAAGCCAATGGAGTTGCCGATGCACTTAGCCGAAAGTCCCGAGGGACTTTAGCTTGTTACTGAGTTTTATTCACGGATTTGATTTAGGGTTTCTCCGAGTTGGGCCTTGAGTAGCAGGGACCGACAGATCAGGACACTCTTGTTACCATGGTTGCTCGGTAATCTATCAGGACGAGAGTCTGAGAGACTCAGGCCGGTGATCAGCACTTACAGTTCATTGGCAGCCAGATAACCTCTGGACAGCAGACTGAGTTCACCCGAGATGACGAGGGTATTATTTATTTTTGGGGCAGATTATGCGTACCTCAGTCTCACCCGGTCATAGAGGAGTTACTTCAGAAGGCTCATCGCTCTCGATTTGCGATCCACCCAGGCTGAACTCGCATGTATCGAGATTTAAGGCGTTTGTATTGGTGGATCGGCATGAAGAAAGACATCACAGATTTTGTAGCTAGATGTCTAGTTTGTCAACAGGTGAAGGATGAGCACCAGAGACCAGTCGGACTAATTCAGAGGATTCCTATTCCCGAGTGGAAGTGGGATCACATTACCATGGATTTTGTGATGGGTTTGTCTAGGACACGACGAGGCCATGATGCGATTTGGGTAGTCGTTGACCGATTAACCAAATCTGCACACTTCTTAGCGATTCGGAAGACCGACTCTCTGAATCGTATGGTAGAATTATATTATAGGGAAATCATCAGATTGCATGGTGTTCCTTTGAGCATTATATCAGATAGAGATTCCCGGTTCACATCTTGATTCTGGCAGAGTCTACAGCAAGCCTTAGGCACACATCTTCATTTTAGTACAACATTCCATCCGCAGACAGATGGACAGTCTGAGTAGACCATTTAGACTCTAGAGAACTTGCTGAGGTCATGCGTTGTGGATTTCGGGGGCAACTGGGAGGACCACTTGCCATCAGTGGAATTCGCCTACAACAACAGCTATCATTCGGTTATCCAAATGGCGTCGTTTGAAGCATTGTATGGTAGACAGTGTCGGACACCCACCCTCTAGGAGGAGGTTGGGGAGGCCCAGTGCTAGGACCCCATAGAGCTCAGGATGAGGCAGAGTTGGTCCGTACTATCAGACGAAGGATGGCAGAGGTGTAGGATAGTCAAAAGAGTTATGTCGATCGAAGACGGAGACCTCAGGAGTTCTCTATTGGTGACCATGTATTCTTGCGAGTCTCACCCACGAAAGGGGTGAAGAGATTTGGCCTCCGTGGTAAGCTAGCTCCAAGGTACATTGGTCCTTTCGAGATTTTGGAGAGAATCGAAGCAGTCGCTTATCACCTAGCGCTACCACCGTCCTTGGCTGGTATTCATGATGTGTTTCATGTGTCCATGCTGAGAAAGTATGTGTCAGACCCTACACATATTCTGTCAGATGTGTCAGGTTTCATTCAACCTGATACTATTTACGAAGAGGTTCCGGTACGAATTCTGGATCACAAGGAACGACAGTTGCGAAACAAGATTGTACAATTTGTTAAAGTCAAGTGGAGTCACCATACCGATGAGGAGGCTACTTGGGAGCTTGAGGAAAAGATCAAAGCTCAATACCCCCACCTGTTTACTTAAGGTACATGAAATATACTTTCAGTACTTGTGCTACTTGACTGTGCTATTTTTTACTCATTATACTTTTGAGTGGGAAATTTAGAGATCAAATTTTTATTAGTAGAGGAGAATGTGAGATACCGAAAAATTAAAATACCCATTATTAATAGAGAAATTATCTTAGGTAATTTTTCAGGAATTTTTAGAAATTTTTCTGAAATTAAATGGGGCTTGTACGGGATATTTACGAGGATAAGAAAAATAGGCTTTTAAAAGACCTATTTAGATTATTTAATAAACCTAAGTTATAAATAAAATTAGGTTTCTTAATTTTTCGGATTTCCCCTTTTTCTCCCGTTTCTCTCCTTGCGCAACCGACTCATTCCCTCTCCGCAGCTTCTCGCTCGAGCAGCACATGCCGACGGCCAGGCCACCACCATGCACACTGCCGCCACGATTGGTCGTAGCTTCCCCACTCGCTGTCGCCGCCTTCTCCCGTAAGCACGGCACGGTACCCTGCAGTGCCCCGACTCCTCTGCCATCGACGCCGCCGCTCGAGCTTTCGGTCGCCTCCTCCTCTATCACCGTCGTCGCCGCCCGAACTCTAGCCAACGACGAGCGACGTCCCCTCGCAGGTGCTCACGGGCGAGCTAGAGCAGCAAGGGTGTTCACGGTTGGGGGGTTTGGGTCGACGGCATTGCCACCATACTCTGCCGGTGGTCGCAGGAGCAAAGGTAAGGCTGCTCTTTCCCTCAATCTTGGACGGGATTGAAATCCCTACTGTGGTTTCCTTTGGTTGAACAAGGATTTTGTTTGGGTAGTGTTTTTTCGATGAACAAGGTGGATTTGGGGGGGGGGGGTTACTGTCGGTGAAATTCCAACCGCTGGTAAGCTTAATTTATCACCTTTTTATCTATTGTTGTTGATTGCTGAATTCCTATTATCGTGATTGAGTGGAGTTGTTCGGTTGTGGAGGTTGTGAAGGTGAGTGTGTGAGTGGTGATTGTTGTGAAGTGTTGTAGAGGGGATGTATACACTGATTTCTGTCGAAAATCGATGGCTGCAGTGTTGGGGGATAGATTCCTCGGTAAGATCATCTAAAGTGTGAAGTAGCAGCTCGGTTCTGGGCTATGAATAGAGTTGTGTATTAGTGTAGGTGTGAGTTAGAGTGACTGTGAATAGCTGTGAACCACCTAGGTGATACTCTAGGTTGGGTTGTAAGCAAGCTATGAATGGTTTAGAATGTGTTTTGATGTGTGAGGTAGCTATTTGGGTTTCATGGTGTGAATGTATTAAATATACAAGCCGAGGGTCAGTATGGGGGTTCTAATTTGTATTCGATAAAAGGATACGAATATAGAAACTATATAGTAGTAATTTAGCATGTTGTCGTGTGATTGGATTTGATGGTAATTATGTTTTATGCAGGATTCGATCACGAGATAGGTCCACGAGCATAGAGACAGTTGACATTCTTCATAGCAGGCAGGTATCTGTGACTTATCTTCTTTTAGATATTGTCATCTTGTGGTGTATTATTTACTATAGCTAGTAGTAGTTTTCTGTGTTTGTTAACTGCCCTAGTATGTCACTACCTAGTACATGTTGTAGTCTTTTCATATGTTTGTTATACTATGCTCTATCACTTTGATACTCGTTATTTGTTTTATTTAGCACTAGAGTAGTGACATACCTTACGTACTGGGCATTGTATGAATAATGAATATAACTTGCATGTGTACATAGACTTATGTACTTAGGTTATTTGATATGAGCTCCTATTGGTACATACCATAGGTAGCCATGGATTGATAGGTGTATCGTGCATTAGTGACATGCACCATCTTGTATTATTGCATGACTGGCGATCATCAGCTCCTCGGTAGGAGGTGATACTACTTGGTAGTTGAGCCCATCGTCAGTCACATTACCTACACACACAACCACTTGTGGGTTAGTGGTATTGCAGGTGTGTGTGTAGTTGCTTTGTCAGGGCTCCATGGTGGTCGCTCAGGTGATTTGTTTTGCGACGTGGTAGCAGACAGAGATCCCTCCTTTGTCGTGAGACGAGGAGATGAGACTAGGTGATGTCCCCCATATACATACATGGGGTAGGAGGGTGATACTCCGCCATCATTCTGTCTACTTGGTCACATAGGTATAGTGACGACAGAGTGTATAGTTGTCACAACCCTACCCACTCGGCCGGCATGCATGATATGTCGATGGCTAGACTAGCGTCAAGAGTGACACAGGTGATTGCATCATGTGCATACGTTTTTACTATATGCATTGATTGTTGCATATGATTGTCATGCACATACAGGAGGTATTACGTTTGTTTGTTTTGGTGATTCTACATTTACTAGTGTAGATGTATTTTATGTCAGCTTAGGTGATTCTGGTTTTACAGTTTCAGTTATGTATTTCTGTTGAGAAACTGTACCAGCATGATTATTATTGCTATTTATAGTTTACTATGCATGACTATTAGATATCCGCTGAGTTTTACTCACTCCGTTGATATCTCTTTTATTTCAGGATGAAGCCTTTCGGAGGATCCAGTTATCAGTCCCCTGATCTGATGACTCCGTCATTTGGTTTTCAGGCTTCTGCATGTTTTTGTTGTCTCGAGTATTCTATGTTTCAAACTTGTAATACTTTAGACTATTTGTCATTTTGGTGGTACTTGGTTATGTTTTTGTATGATCTCTTTGTTCGATTAGTTTTGGTTATGTTTGTATGGTTGTGTATTCCTGCTCAGATGGCAGAAGGGGTAAGTCTAGAAGTTTTAGACTTAGTATGTATTTTGGTAGTTGGCCTGAGGCCCTTATATTGTATGTATTGTGGTGTTTGATGTTCCGATCGTGTTGGCCGATGTATAGTGGGTCGTGTAAGTCTTGTATACCGGTTTCAATTGTCTACAGAACAGGGAAGGTGTCGTAACAATATACCTGTTCCTTGTTGTTTTACCCAATGGAATTTCGACTTGCGTCGAAGGAGTGATCACAGCCGGAAGACTCCTGTGTTTCCACAAACCAAATCGCCGGACGCTTCTTCGATCGCTTCACACCCTCTTTGCCGAGCAACCCTTCGTCTAGCAGCCGAACCCCACCACCTTGGACGCGCCACCTTATCAAGGAAGGAGAGCACGCACGGCTTATGCCGTGCGTGTGTGATGGCGGTTCCACGAACTGCCATTGCAGTTTGTGGAACTGCCCACGTCTAACATCTCCCACTCGTCCAAGGTATGTCACACAGACAAAAATGATCACACAGACCATTTTAGAAAGAGGTGTTTATTCACATAGACTAAATGATCACACAGACCATTTTAGAAGAGGTGTTTAATCACATAGACTAAATAATCACACAGACCATTTTAGAAGAGGTGTTTAGTCACATAGACTAAATCGAAGCAACATCTATTGCCCCAAATTGACTAATAGAACTGATCAATAGTCTCAAAGACTAAATGAAACATCAAATTAGAAAATGGTTCGTGCGACAGCAAGCACATTGAGCATTCAAATGCTAAGAAAGTTGTTAGACCTTACATAACTGCTCATAGAGTGATGCATGCTAAGAGAAGTTGTTACACCTAACTTAGTCACTCTTCATATGATACATAATCATTCTCCCGATGACACAGAGTCATCTCCAGGTGGTACAAAACCATTTATCTTATGGCACACAGCCATTTTCCAGGTGACACACAGTCGTTTTCCAAATGATACAAAATCATATTTCTGGTGGTACATAACCATTTACCTGAAACATCCATGTCTTGCTTTTTACCCAGATTAAATAATCTCATTTACATCAATATGAACATCTCTAATCCCTTAAATTGACCATCATGTCAAGAGCATGTCTCATATTCCAAATATTCACAAACATTTCTGTACACAACAGAAAAGAGTCGACTAGTGAATAATACTCATTAGATGTAAATCTATTTAATCTTCCTTTTTAGTGTGAATCTATTCATTTTAATCAATCGCTTTCTTAGTCATGTTCCATAGACCGAATCATCCATAGTCATAGGTAGACATGCTAAAGTAGCAAACCTTGATTAAAACTTCAAGTAGACACCTAAATAGTCACAAAGGGCAAATTTTGAGATCAACATATAATCTCAAAGGGCTCACATAGTAGAGAAACAGGGATTCATTCTCCTACTACCCTTATATGTCGTCTTAGCACATGTGATATGATTCACATGCTACGATGTCTTCCTCTTTACCAATAAAAGAGCGCATGTTTCCCTCAAATTAACATCGTACAGATTTCGATCTAGACATTCCCAATGTCTAATCCAAAATTCAACACATGAACCCTTATCTGGCTCACAAACAGGCATAGTAAATGGTGGGTTCATTTACTTCGATCATTTACCATAAAATGATCTTATCTTGATACAAATATCAAGACGACCCTAACTTATAGGAATGTAACAAATTTTACAGCTTCCAAAGCTAACAATCACATAGGTTGACCTATAAGCATCGGTCTTACCTCTATTCATACGCAACAAATAGAGATGATTGTCCATGTGAGAGGACCAATCACTACCTGCCAACATGCTTATCGAGATCTTATCACTAGAATGTAACATAACATACACTGAATAGATTATGGCCGGCATTATAAACAATCAAATCATTATATTCAATTGTCATTACAAGACTGTTACATTCTACGAAGTCCCATAGACTTTACATGCTCATTAAATGACTCTCTAGTCATTGGCTTAGTAAAAGGATCTGCAAGCATAGCTTGTGTATGGATATACTCAAGAATCACCTTCTTTTTAGCAACAATATCCCTTATAAAGTTGTACTTTATAGTTATATGCTTGCCCTTGCTGTGATATTTGGGATCCTTGGAAAATGCTATCGCGACGTATCGCGATACGATCGCTGGACTCCCCTTGTTCTCGGAATCTTCAAATGCTTTAGGAACCTTCTCAACCAGACTGCTTCTTGTACAGCTACTGAACATGCCACATATTCAGCTTCCATTGTAGATAAGGCCACAGGGCACATTTCTTCTTATTCGGAGATGGCGCCACCATTCAACAAGAACGCATAGCCTGATATTGATTTTCTATCATCCAGGTCCCCAGCCCAATCTGCATCTGAATAGCCCTTTAGGCTCATATCTGACCCTTGATAACGAGACAATAATGCATGCCGTCGCCTTGGATATCTGAAAATCCTTTTCACGCCTTCCAGTGTCTCGATCACAGGTTTAGGAGCCGTGACTAAGCCCAACTGCATAGCCGTGATATCGGACGAGTACACAACATAGTATACATTAAACTACCTATGGCGGCATATGGTTTTTATTCATGTCGGCTATTTCAAATTTGAGTCTTAGGACTCATACTTTTGCTCAAGCAAGACCTTTCGCAATAGGTGTACATGCGATTGCGATCGGACATGTTGAAATGTTGTAACATCTTAGTAATATAAGACTCTTGTGACAAATCCAAAAGTCTCTTTGATCGATCCCGGATGATCTTAACCCCTAAGATGTATTCATCTTCTCCCATATCTATTGTGTCAAATTGAGAAGACAACCACTTTTTGACTTCTTCAATAAAACCTATGTCATTTCCTGCTATCAGCATATCATCAACATATAATGATAAAATGACATACTTTCCTTTTTCCTTCTTTAGGAAAACGCAATTATCCTCATTGATCATTTTGAAACCATAAGATAAAACCACTTTGTTAAATCTTATGTTCCATTGTCTTGACGCTTGCTTCAGCCCATATATAGATTTCTTCAACCTACATACTTTATTCTCTTGGCCTAAAGCAACGAAACCTTCTGGCTGAACCATATAGATTTCCTCGTCAAGCTCACCGTCAAGGAAAGCGGTTTTGACATCCATCTGATGTAATTCCAAGTCATAATGCGCCACAAAGGCCAAAATAACTCGGATTGACACAAACTTCACTACGGGAGAAAATGTCTCTTCAAAGTCAATACCCTCTCTTTGGGTAAATCCTTTTGCAACCAAACGAGCCTTGTATCGGTTAATCGATCCATCAGACTTCCTCTTTATTTTGAGAATCCACTTATTCCCAATGGCCCTTCGGCCAGGAGGAAGATCGACTAACTCCCAAACTTGATTCCGAATCATTGACTCCATCTCTTCTTCCATTGCACTTTTCCACTAATCTCTAACCCTACATCCCAACGCATCCTCAACTGATTGAGGTTCATCTTCGTCAACTGGGAGTGTCATCATTGCCTCATTCTCAATATCAAACCTCCTTTTAGGTATGATCTTACGAACACTTTTCCGTAAGTTGTTTGAGAAGTCACCCCGTGATCAGGCACATTACTCCCACTCGGTTGACTAGGTTCAGGTATCCCACTGGACATCTGACTTGTTGATAACGACTCATCCTCCTCATAAAGAGGAACTGTCTTATCAACTTCACCCTTTGTTGGGAACTCAGTTTCGAGAAAAGTGGCATCTCTCGACTCAATCTCAGAGATTGTCCCATCTTGTTGCTCACCTATAAAAACATAACCTTTTGAGGTATCAGAATATCTTATAAAGATACACTTCTTACCTCTAGGTCCGAGTTTTCCATATCTGTGAGAATTATCATGAACGTAGGCAGCTGACCCCTAGGGTCTCAGATTGCTCAATCGGTTTTACGCGATCAGCGTTCATATGGGGTCGATGGAACTGACTTTGAAGGCACTTTGTTAAGTATATATGCCGCAGCTAGTAATGCATCTCCCCAATAGAAGACAGGCAAATTAGCCTGCGCCATCATAGACCTAACCATTTCGAGAAGAGTCCTATTTCTTCTCTCAGCAACCCCATTTTGCTGTGGAGTTCCTGGGATCGTTAGCTATCTAATAATCCCCTTATCATTACATGTCGTCTTGAACAAATCAGACAGATATTCACCCACACGGTCAGTGCGTAAGGCCTTAACCTTACGTTCCGTTTGATTCTCAACTTCGTTCAAATAACGAATGAAATAATCCAACGCTTCAGATTTTTGCGAAATCAAATACACATGACCATATCTAGTGAAATCATCAATAAATGTAATGAAGTAGGAAGCTCCATGCCTAGCCTTCACACTCATCGGACCACAAATATCCAAATGAATCAATTGCAATGGCAAGTCTGCTCTTATAGCCTTTCCAAATGGTTTCCTAGTTGCTTTTCCAGCAAGACAATGCTCACATATAGACAAGCTAATCTTAGCACGAGAGCCCAATAAACCCTCTCTAGCTAATCGATTCATGCGATCTTGTCCTATATGTCCCAATCTAGCATGCCAAACCTCATCAGATATATCCGCATTACTAGTAAGAGCAATGTTTGAAAAACAACTATGAATCGCATAATTCACATCAGGCACCACATCTAGTACCATAAAACCATTAGATAAATAACCATATCCGATTGACACAGAGTCAATCTTAAGTTCTACATCATCAAAAAATTTACAGAGTACCCCAAATCAAGAAGACAAGTAAGAGATACAAGATTCCTTGAATCTGGAGCATACAAGACATCATGAAAACAAAGTACTTCCACCACGAAGGTTAAGTTTACAAGTGCGGACTCCTTGACTTCGACTCTTGCATTGTTTCCTACATATATCCATTTGTTGCACAGTGCGTGTACTCCATATATATAACCCGCTCTCGAGCTACATGATTGGTTGCTCCCGAATCTATAATCCACAAAGGATACAAATCAGCCAACAACACAAGATTAGCAACAAAATGCTCAAGATGATTAGAAGTTACCTTCTTTGGCTCAAGACACTCAGCAAAGTGGCCCTTCTTGTCACAATTAAAGCAAGATAACTTGCTTTTAGGTTTCTTCCCTGCCTTCTTCTTCTTGATTTGTTCCTTCCCAGCAGCAGTAGCAACGTTTTTATTCTTTCCCTTTCCCTTCTTGTACCATTTCTTCTTGGATCCGTGATCCCAAAATAGGCTTGGCACGAAATCCTTGCGATTCTACTCTCTCGACCTCGGCTCACATGCCGGTGAGACATCACAAAGTCTTAATACTCTCACCGTGAGTTAAGGTCGCTTCATGGTCTCCCAAGAATCGGAAGAGAACGAATGAACACATTGTTCATCCACAACTCATGGCCGCGGTTTTCCTCGAATCATATTCGACATCTCCCGAGATGTTGAACCATCGTTACGATTCGGCGCTTCTTGTAGTATCGAACTGATCGTCGGTGTGAAGCTTCGAGACTTATTCCACTGTATCTCTCTCTAAGGGCTACCCAGACTGCATGAGCTGAAGGATATGGCTCATACTCTAACACTAGGTCATCCACCATTGAACTTATCAATATGCCCTTAGCAGTGGAATCTTTCCTTTTCCATACCTTATAGGTATCAAGGTCACGTCTGTACTGTGCTGTATTACTCTCAACAGGTTCTATCATAACTTGATTAATAGCCTCTAGAACTTCTTGTTCCTCAAGAACATACTGAATCTTGAGGTGCCATATTTTATAGTTATCCCCATTTAGTTTTTCACCTTTGTTCAGTTCACCATTTAGTTATCCCCATTTTATACTGAATCTTGAGGTGCCATATTTTATACTGAATCTAAGTCTGATGTTTTTGGTTGTCATAACCTAACATAAATAAACACATTATTTAGTTACTCAGTGTATGCTTTTATGTATGTAATCTCAAAAATAAACTCAAGATAAATCTGATCTGGTTTACAAAATCAAGTGACAACTGCGTTATCACTCATCATTTGTATGTGCCAATCAGACTTAGATTGATATATTTTATTACATACATCCCACTTAATGATATTAATCATTATTACAGCATGATATTACACATTAAATGAACATATCATTATATACTCATTTGAACTAATCAAGGGCATATTCAATAATCATGCATCATGTAGAGTCAACAGTATCATATGAACTAATCATTAAATGAACACATCATTAAAACATGTTGTACAATGTTAACAAATAACAAAGTCTACTAAGAATGTAACAGATTACATTCTTCCTACTCATAAACTAAAAATAACTCCTAATAGACTAGATAAGCAATTACTGCTCCCATTAGGACAAGCCCTAGTGCAGCAGTAATCATGACATGTCCCCTCCGACTAGACTCAACTACAGTACTCTCTGCTGGGACACTCACAGGCAACACATGCTGCCCTGATACAGAGTCCTTTAAAGACCTCACAAATCGAGAACCAAAATCCTCCACTGGGTCTTCTTCAGGATCCTCTTCACAGTCAGCATAGTTAATCAGCTCTGTGCACAACTGGGTATATGAAACA
Source organism: Wurfbainia villosa (assembly GCA_025175895.1). Lineage (NCBI taxonomy): Eukaryota > Viridiplantae > Streptophyta > Magnoliopsida > Zingiberales > Zingiberaceae > Wurfbainia > Wurfbainia villosa. The sequence goes on along the minus strand of CM045994.1, from coordinate 65,793,661 downwards.
CATCCTTCATGTAACCCCCAAAATTATCGTACCGCGTCAGCAAGATTATCGGGCAATGAACGAATCAACGCCCAAATCCTGTAGTTGTCTAATACTGAAAACTCCTGCATCTCGAGCTTCCAGAACAGTCTGTCCAGCTTCCCAATGTGTCCAACGACTCCATGGTAAGGGTCATAGTCCAAATCTTCGATAGCCTCCCTATACCGATTGCGCAACACATCGCGCCGGGTCATAGTGGTATACATCCGCGTCATCTGTAAAATTGAAATAAATCATGTCAGTACATAACCGACAAAACCAGTACAAATACCGACATATTCCAATTTAATCAAGGCACAGAACAAATACACATATATCAAGAAGAACTAAACTCCTTGAATTTTAGGCTATAATTAATTGACCCAATGATCAATCAATTTTGACCCATAGACAGTCATAAACTAGTTCTATCCTTAAGTTATCCATGTCAGATTCTAATTGTTCCAATTCAATTCATCTAACTTTAGTTATGAGTTTAGTCAACCAAAGTCAACTTTACACAATTCTTGTGTTAATTTAATTGGACACTTAGTCTTTTATTGGAATCAAATTAATTGAACTCATGTCCAATTAAAATTTGAGTCATGACCCATTTAATTAGGCCCAATTAAGCCAAGCTAAATTCAAAGGCCCATTCTCGAATTACGCCCCATTTAATCTCGCAATTAATTAATTTGGCCCAATTAAATATAAAGCCCAATTATTCTGCCCATTAAATGCGGCCCAATTAATTCGGCCCAATTAAGCCCAATTTTCCAATTAAGCCCAATTTACCTATTTAATAAATATTAAATCTAATTTGTACAAAACAGATTAAACCCCTTTTTTTTTATATTTATTTGCGCTGCGCCAGCCGGCGGCCGCGTCGCCCGTCGCCTCTGCGCCCGCCGCGTCGCCTCCGGGCGCCAGCCGCGCTCGGCTTGCGTGCCGGGCCGTCGGCAGCAGGCCCGGCGCCCGTCGTCTCGCCATCTGCCGCGTCGCCTCGGCGGCACCCGGCGCCATTGCGTCGCCAGCCGTCGGCAGCCGCTTGACGACGTCCGTCGTCGGCCGCTGCCGTCTGCCGCGTCGCCTCGGCCGCTCGACGGCGCTTCCATAGCGCTCGCGAGGCGTCGCGGCCTCGCCGCCTCGACGACCCGGTCGAAGGCGTCGGCTCGCGTCGCTTCAAGCGGCCGGATCCGGCGGCCATGATCGCGCCATCGAACAGAGAAACTCTGTTCTCCGATGGAATTTCCGGTTGCGGCGAAGAAGAGAAAAAAATTGAACAGGTAAATTACATGCTCTGATACCACTGTCGTAACAATATACATGTTCCTTGTTGTTTTACCCGATGGAATTTCGACTTGCATCGAAGGAGTGATCACAGCCGGAAGACTCCTGTGTTTCCACAAACCAAATCGCCGGACGCTTCTTCGATCGCTTCACACCCTCTTTGCCGAGCAACCCTTCGTCTAGCAACCGAACCCCACCACCTTGGACGTGCCACCTTCTCAAGGAAGGAGAGCACGCACGGCTTATGTCGTGCGTGCATGATGGCGGTTCCACGAACTGCCATCGCAGTTCGTGGAACTGCCCACGTCTAACAGAAGGTGTAGTCCGATTTTCGTCGAACAAGTACCCCTCTCAGGGCGTGACATATACCGTCAAGACTACATACTTAGACGTACGCTGTCAAAATTCCGTCTTTGGACTTTCCTTGTCAAGATTCACTTGGACTTACGCCGCCAAAACTACACACTTGGATTTATGCCGCCAAGTCTTCATCTTTAAATTTTCCTTGCCAAATCTTTACTCTTGAACTTTCCTTGTCAAGTTTTCACTCTTGGACTTTCTTTCAAGTCTTTACTCTTGAACTTTCTTTATACCTATTACTTAAAATCTACGTTGGATCACAAACATTGCTTAATTATAAAAGATTATCCAAATATCAAAAAATTATTATTCGGAGCATTCTTGCACCAATAGTATCATCTTCATCATACTTCTCACAAAAGAAGTATTATATATAGGAGAGAAGATGAAAATGATGGCTTGAGATAATAGAGTCACCCATTATCCCATGGCCCGACGTGGTCATAACTACTAAATACGAAATTATAAAATAAATAAAAACATGTGAACATTATAAATTAAATGAAGATATTGGAAACAATATAATTTAAATAAAAATTTTTACTAAAAAAAAATGTAATATTACACAATCAAACGATAAAATATAATAGATATCAATTGAAAAAAGTTTATAAAGCGGACACCTATTTTTAAATCGATGTATATGCTGCAGAAATAACCCTAATTATATTTTCTCTCTTTTCTATCACGTTTATTTGTACTTTTATACGTTATATTGATAAAGAAGCATGCCTGTACATTCTTTTTAAACCCCCAAATTCGATACTCCTTTGAAGACGAACAAGCAACAAAAACTCGTCCTTACAAGATTTTCTTCCCTAAAATCAGTGACTTTGACCAAAGCTCAGAGTTGGAACTATCACAAATATAAAATCAATCTTGTTGCTAGTCTAAAACTCACAAACATCAAGCCACTTTAATACTTCGCTATCGACTTCATCCTATACCACCTGCTGATTTGGCACCTCTATTTCCTGAGAAGCATGACTAGTTGCTGACGCAGCCTGCCATCTGCTCCTCCACCTGAGAAACTCCACAATGATTGTATTTCCACTCATTGCAACACCAAATCCAGCAAAAGTAGCGAGAATGATGGATATCGCGGCTTGCAAATGAAGCTGCAGGTTAAGCATATCGGCGTACGGTTTATAATTCCAAGATTGCATGCATACATATCGTAGGATGTAATTGTACATTTTTACTATACTGGACTCCGTTGAAGGAAAATAGGGTTATCATACTTACAGCTGTGTAGAACAGATGAGCAAAGAAGACCACTAAGACAAACTGAATTGCGGCATAGACCCAAATGAATTGCTTCATCACTGTCATGACATTTAGTAAACACAATATCCATCAGAAAAATGAATTTGATGAAATTAATATATATATATATATATATATATATATATATATATATATATATATATATATATGGTTTTTACCTATTGTTTGTGAGGTGAGGGTTGCAAATAGTCCCAATATGCATGAAAAGGGCACGGATATAGCTAGAGCAGCAGTACCAAAACTTGCTACCTGCAAATAAAACAAATCATTCACAAAACTGACCTCTACTAAAAAGCTTCATTGATTAATTTTTCATCCATAGTTTTTTACCAATAGTTGCTCGAGGAAGCAAAAATAGGCAAGCATGCTTACGACCACAAGGATAGGCATATCGTGCCAGTACCTGATAACAAGAACTATTAGAAATAACAGCAAAGGGCTGTCGGCGTAGGCATATGTCCATACCATCCTAGTCTAAAAGGCACCACATTCACTAAATTAATTTGGAATAATTACTAAGATGAATCCATATGTCTTTTACCTGTACTGAAATAAATTTTGCTGAGAATTGTTTGACAGTGCTGTGGCTGTGTGCGCAGCTTGTACGCGCAGCAGAGTCACAGGTAGATTCTTAACCTCATGTTTGCAAACTTCACAGTTCCTGTTGCCTTTAATGCTAAACCACTTGACAGCGCATTCTTGATGTGCAAGGGCAAGTTCACCTTTGCAGCTGCATTCTAGCTTAAGACTGTCAGTTCCTTCTGATAACTCAGCCATACAGATTCTACAGACAGCCTCTTCTTCAGCTATATTCTCCCCTTCATCATCAGGTGCTAAAAAAAAAAGATAAAATGGCACAAAAATGTTAGCAAATAAAACACACTTCTCCAAGATGAGGAACAATATTAGGAAGAAGACATTGCCATAACTCAAGGAAGCAACAATTAATCATGAAGAGGTTTGATGATGTACCATGGCCTTCGGGACTGCTGATGTCTGTAACAACACTGCTCGAGTCCACCACACAAGGAGTTGAAGGAATTACTCGAAATACACCTCCTAACGAGTTCATTGTCTTGATCCTTTTGGACTTAAGATGCTTCATATTCGCAGGGAATGAAATTGAACGAAATATATGATGAACCTCTTTCCTCTAACAAGGTGTAAACAAATTGGTAAGTGTAGATCATGAAAAGAAATAATAGCTCAGAGTTTCTCAAAAAATGATCCACATCGATCTTCATTAATTTGTTGAAACAACAAGTGGAACTGTAAGATATTCAAACAAAGTAATTAAATCTACTCAAAAATTTCATCAGCAGAGATGACATAAAAGTAGAATCAACAAACAGATTTTAGAAATATGTCTACATATAGCAACACATGTTCAGATTAATATTGAATTCAATCAAACTGAACAAACACTAAAACTCACAACCACGAACAAAATAAACAAGTACTAAATGCATTACGAAAACATCACAATTGCATGGAAATTAGTTCTGTCATGGATAACACACAATCACAAACTATTGTTCAAGGATAATAAATTATATACTTCAAAGGAGCTGCTGTCGACTGTTAGATTGCCATGTGAGATAACTCCATGTTCATCGAGTGGCAGGGATGATGTTCTTCCAACGTTTGGGCTGAATAGTTTGGAAAAAGAATTAAATGAGATCAAAAATGAAGGTTTTTCCCGTCTTCCTCCGAAATATAACTCTGAGCCTTGACCCTCGCATCTTTCAATATCTAAAGCTGAACTCTGCAATTTGAAGCTTAGTCCTGAAAGGAATCTCCTTAACGAGGGTTTACCTCTAGATGAGGATGAACATGAAGATGCATGCATTTTAGCAGACGCAGGACTGCTTAATGGGACAAGGTTTGTTCTATTGGGCGCAGAGCCATTGGTTGAAAAGGTATTCAATTTTGGATAATTCATGGCGGAAATCAATAAATCTCTGGAGGGTACATCAATAGAAAGTTTAGGACGTCTTTCACTTCGGACAGGCGAAATTTCTTGAGCGGCACCTCCGCCCTGCAAAGTAGAAGCAAATTAATAGCTCAGAAAATACTACATAAAAATATATGCGATGTAGTCAAACAGCATCAGTTTGAAGATATTCGCGTTAAATTACCTTTTGATTGAGAGTATCTGACATTTTACTTGTCTCTGATTTTTTCAAACTGATAGGAGCATAGCTCGGGTGTTAAATTCTGCTTGAGATGGATTCAACAATTTGTCTGATAGACTGTAGCATCACATTGACGTCAAACCAGCATCCTCATTTGAACAAGGACCCGAGATGAATAGCTAGATGTCCTGAAATGTAACAAGGGAACAGTTTATGCAAGAACTATTATGTTCAGCATTTCATGCTGAGAGAAAAAACAGATTTGCGTATCTTAAAGCAAAGCGGAGAAAAAAACAGATTTGCGTATCGGAAAGTAAAGGCAAGATATATAACTCATTTATAAGGCAAAAAAAAAAAAACCAGCAAAAGGAGGAAGCATATGACACATGCTCCGTGAAGAAGAAGAAGAAGAAAAACTTCCGACTCCACATTTCCTTTTGGCAGAAACCAGAGTGAGGAAAAGATCAAGTCTCAGTCGGCTGCTGAATTGAATGTGATCAGCAATAAAAAAAAAATGTCAACAGAGCGACGGAGCGACCAAGAAAGCAATCTTAAAGTTGGCTAAGTAATTCATGGCGAAGTAGGTGAGGAGATGGTGTTGAATGCCTCCATGCTCTTCTCTGCTCGGCTGCAACCCCCCTGTCACTCTGTGCCCGTCCGGAGACGAAACTGCTATATAGACAACTTTCGACTTCACTTTGGTCATGTTACCCCATCCAACTCTGCAGCTGGAACGCCTTATTCCTTAAAATAAGAAATAATAAAAAATAGACTGGAGAGTATTCGATCACAATGGAGCAATGAGTCGAGAAGCTGGAAAATGACAGCCCATGAGCCGATTAATAGCGCAGCAGCGAACCTGTACGAATGCACTTTCTCATCCATGCCCATCTCAAGGCACACAAAAAATGGGATGTTTTGTAAATGCAAATATAAAAAATCAATCTTATTCAATATGTTAAATTTAAAAATTAATAACTTTTTACAAGGATAATGATTGGTGTCTTGAAGATTCATATTGATCTTATGTTCTCGAACATGCCACTACTTTGTGGACACGAATAAGTGGGTGAGTACGTGGTTTCCTACTCAGAATTCATCATCCATCAATTCCAGAATAGGGACACATGGATATCAACGACGCTCTCCTTAATCAAAACCAGGTAGATAAATACCTGCTCCCCCATCGACCATGATCATCACAAAAACAAACTGCAGCTGCGTAATTATATATGTGCACACCACTCTGTCAAGATGGTTGGCTTCAAGTAGACATCATGCCTACATGCAGAACAGATAAATCCGTTATCATGGTTTCTTTAATGGCTTTGACGTGAGTGGAGGTATGATTCATGGCAATAATTAAACTCTCATTCGTGCTATGTGGACTGGTTTTCGCCATTATGTAGTTAAGTGGATGATGGCGTGTGACCTCCTTAACAAAAGGACTCCCTCCCAATTGATAGTGGCGGGTAAAGCCAAAGATATATGGGAATGGTTTGCTCCCCACTAATCAAACAATCAACATCACAAGCCAACTGTGCATTTCCGGATGCTTCAGTCAGTGGTTAAATCTGTTAAGATAATAATCGAAATCCCACTGTGAAATTAATGAGTTACTTTTATTTGATCTTAAATTCATTAGATTCATGAGTTAATCTAATCAGATTTAAATTTATTAGATTAATGATTTAATTTAATCGGATTTAAATTTATTGAATTACTAGATTAATCTAATTAAATCTGAATTTATTATATTAATTGATGCGGGTGCGGGGGGAAAATCCGTTCGCTCCGTTTTCAAGGCGATGAGGCGATGAGGGAGGTCTCGGAGTATTCTCTCCCCGGCAGCGATCAGTAAAGAATAAGAAAATGGAGTAGACGAAACGCGAAAACCCGACACCAGCAATCGAGATTCAGACACGAGATGTAACGTGGTTCGGAATAAGGATTCCTACTCCACGGGGGTGAGGTTGCTCACCAGATGCGGTGCCTAAGCACTTTTCACTACGAAAATCCTCCTTTACGGAAAGCAAGTTTCCGAAGGTGAAGGAGAAATGACCTCTTACAATGATGTTACAAGATGAGGAAAATACAAGAGACTTAACAAACAGCAGATCTCCGTCATCCTTCTCCGGCGAGACCGCTCTTCCTTTTTCTCCTCGTCTCCTCTTCTCTCTTGCTGGATGTGAATGATTGCGGATCAATCTCTTTCTCTTGCCTCCTTCTCTCCCTTTTATCTTCTCTTCTCCTTCAACGTAACGTCGCGGATTATCTCCATTGTACACGTGGCCACCACCTCCTCCGGGAGAATAATTCTGTTACAAATATGAGGAACGAGGACTCCCCCGAATATTGCGTGGGGCCCCCCAAGTCGTTGCATAGCACCTTTTTCTTTACTTTTTCAGGCGATGAGGTTAACCTGTTTCCCTCACCTCTCTGCTTTGGGTGAAGTTAACTTAGGCCCCTATACCATAGGTGACCTAGCCTTAGGGTTTCTCCCTAAACCGAACCAATTCTCCTTTTTCCCGTACCAAACTTCTTTCGCGTCGATTAGGTTGAGTTGACCCTTCCTCCATCCCATTGGCTTCCGGACTTGCTTAGTTGAACCAGTTCCTAGTCCTCTGTTAGCTAAGTGCCTTCCGCCTCTTTTCCACCTGCGTTCCTTGTTTCTAGCATTCGCCCGTGCCGATAGCTCTCGTTACTTGCCCGTGCCGATGACCTCTGGTACTTGCGCCCGTGTCGATTACTTCCGATAACTCTCGCCCGTGTCAATGGCTTCTGATAACTCTCGCCCGTGCCAATGGCTTCTGATAACTCTCGCCCGAACAGTTTCCCCCTTTGGCTGAACCAGGTGTTTTGGGGGACGGGTCACGGGTCACCTGCTGACTTTTCTATCGGGAATTAGGTAGAAGAAGTACCAGTAGTATCATTAATGAATTGATCCAATATGTATTTGAGTTTTTCAAACGAAACTATAGATTATATCCACATTTTAATAAAATAGGAGAAAATATCATATTAGATATACCTTGGTGATTAAGTAATAAACACGAGATAAGATCGTGTGTCAACTCTAAAGGTTAAGATTTTTTTGATCTCTCCTTATATATAGTAGCTGGTACTACAATGTGGAAGACGATGAAACAAGAGTTTTTCTCAAAGTGTGCTCGTGAAACGAGTGATGACGGTTGTGCTCGTGTGGATACCAAGGACGCACGAACATACTGATTGCGCTCAGATTGACTTTACCATGCAGCATCGCTTCAAGGGTAACGCTCTAAACTAACGATCAATCAGAATTCACACGGATCTTGTTGGGTTCCCTTTTTCCGCTGTGTATATTTTTTATTTAATTTCTTTTTAGAACTCAATAGTGGTATTAGAGTCACTTGCGAATTCAATTGAATCGTTTTGATTTTTGATTTTATATTTAAAATAGATAAACATATTTATTATGATTTTAATTGATTTATTTATGTGTATCTTTGATTAATTCGGTACGAAACAGAAACCATTTAATTGGATTTAATATTATCGATTATTTAATTTGATTAAACTTTAGCGATCGTAACATGCTTATAATTATATGAGCACTATAATCTTGTTTCGTTCGACTAATCAAACATGGTGTTTTTCAATACGATTAATATAATGTTATAATCTATTGTGAATATATTATAAGATATTAATAATCAAAATCGTGAAACAATCTGTTGTGAATAATTTGTGATAATTTGATTATTAATATTCAAGGAAAATAAGACAGTAACTCATTCATTGAGTTAATAAAAAAATTATTTTGTTATTGTTTTTTTTTCGGGGTCGTTGCCCCTGACCCCCTTACAAAGGGGTGCTGCCCCCTTAACCCCTCACCTGCTAATCAACTAGTGGGAACCCCGCCAGGGGGCACTTCCCCTTGGAATGCCGCCAGGGGTGTTGCCCCTTGGAACCCCATGTGGGTTCGCCATATAAATCATTAATTATAATTATAATAAAATAATATTATAGAATTTATACATATGATATATAGTATGGTGCATGGTTATGACCTTTGTGATTGTTGTGTGTATAATTGTTGTAAAATTAATACGGCCTGTGTGTCGTGTCTTTTTTCCAATGAATTTAAATTATAAAATTTCTCTTCTCATCTAACTCCCCTCGAATGTAACTCGAGGTTTCTTTTATTGTAATGTACAAATTAGAATAGAGCTAGTATAGTACTAGACGATAGGAGTATTATAAAAAAGGAGACCAACAACACACGCCAACTAAGAAAGCACTTGGAGAAGATGCAGTTCTCTTAAGTTGACTTTTTCAATCTTCTCATTAGCTTGAGAAATTCATAAAAGTCAAGGTCATAACTATAGGAACGTTGGACGTCGCTAGAGGGGGGGGATGAATAGCAGTTTGCGTCACTCGATTGCGTGTGTGATTGTCTCTATAAAATGATTAGTGTGCAGTGGAAAATAAAAAGCACAAACGAAACTAAACAATCACACACGAACACAAGAATATAACATGGTTCGGAATCTTAGGGTTCCTACTCCACGAGGCAAGCTCAAATGAGTTCTAGTGATGCACACCACCACTAATACACTCCTTCTCAGTGACACACCAGAGGTGGAGAAATCTCATATAAATGATTACAAAAGTAATACAAGAGATACAAGCAAATACAAAGAAATACAACAAACGACATAAAGAAAACTTTACACAAGATCGCTTTGAATGTTTTGCTTGTTGGTTGCTTGGACTGCTCTTGAAGACCCTGAAATGCACCAACACTTCGCCTCAAATCGTCCAATGAGCCGCTCAAGAAACCATGGCTGAAATCCTCCACGAACTACTCCTTTTATGCCTCTGCGTGACCTAAAGTTCCGCCTGACAGTCGACTTCCCAAAGGTACCAGTCGACTGCCTTCAGTATCGTTGTCTCACAACAGACTCAATCCACATTGGCATTCCAGCCAACAGATACACTGGTAGTCGACTGCCAAGCCCTTAGTCGACTTCCAAGTCGACTATCGAACTTTTTGTGCCCATGACTGCAAATAGCATAATCGCCTCTATAGCGGCGCTTCTCAAGGTCGGGCCGATTGTCAAAGCTAGCGATCGCTAAGGTCACACGACCACGCGGCGCCACCAACTCCCAACCAATTAATTGGTCATAATCCCAGTCGACTGCTCGGAGTCGACTCAGTTGCCAAGTGTCAAAACACTTGATTAGTCGACTAGTCCATAACCCCAATCGACTGCTAAATCTCAAACATAAAGTTTACCCCAAATATGATGCACTCATACTTAATAGATCACCCTTAGCCTAGACCTAAGCATTCTAAACACCTCCATTAGCCTCACGCCTATTGGATCCCTCCAAGTCATCCATGACTTGTTCATCTATATGCTAGCCTTCAAGTGATTCCATCGGCTATTGTCATGTTAATCGAGTCTATATTGTCAAGGTACATTTTATTGGTGCAATCGACCCAGGTCACGATTGACCAGACTCGAGTTTGACTCGAGTAGTGTTTTGATATTTGACATTGATGTTTGACAATGTATTAGGAAGATTGTTGGTGCAATCGACCCAGGTCATGATTGATGTTTGACGATGGTTTGACCATTGTCATGGGAGAAGTCCAAGTCTTGTGTACTTGGCATGGAAAGTCCAACATGGGTTGGCAAGGAAAGTCCAAGTATGGGTCTTGGCAAGGGAAAGTCCAAGATTGAGTCTTGGCATTTGGAAAGCCCAACATTGGGTTGGCATGAAAAGTCCAAGGGTATAGTCTTGGCCACGTAAGTCCAAGGGTGTAGTCTTGGCAGTGAAAGTCCAAGTTATGGGTACTTGGCAATTAGAAAGTCCAAGAGGAATATTGGCGATGTAAAGTCCAAGGGTGGAGTCTTGGCAGCATAAATCCAATGGTTGACGGTGTAAATTCCAAGTGTAGTCTTGGCAGCGTAAGCCCAATGTACCTTGGCGGTGTAGACCACATTAGCATGACAATAGCTGATGGAAGCACCTGAAGGCTAGCATATGGATGAACTAGTCATGGATGACTTGGAGGGATCCGATAGGCGTGAGGCTAACGGAGGTGGTTAGAAGGCTTAGGTCTAGGCTAAGGGTGGTCTAGCAAGTATGAGGGCATCATACTTTGGGTAAAATCTCATGTTTGAGGTGTATCAGCCGACTGATGTGAGTCGACTAGTGTTCGACTACTAGAAATGACCTAGCAGTCGACTGCCAACATTGGGCAGTCAACTGATGGCCTGAGCAGTCAACTGATCTGGAGATCAATCGACTGTTGGTCGAGTTTTTGAGGACAGAATATTTCCGAGTCGACTGTTAGGGTTTGAATGTCGAGTGATGACTCGATCAGTCGACTGATGGGCATGATCAGTCGACTGATGGTCTATCCGTTGGAACTTATCCAACGTGGCTCATGCCGTTGTGAGACAACGGTTACAGGAGCAGTCGATTGATGGTCTCGATCAGTTGACTTATAGGAAAAATCTAGCCCAAGTTACAGTTTTAAAATGAGCACGAAGGAAGGGATTTGGCAGTGATTTTCTTGGACGATTTGGAGTGATTTGCTGGTGCAAATCAGGGTCTTCAAGGCTAGTCCAAGGCAATCAACAAACAATCTTCTAAAAGACTTTTGTAAAATATTCTTTACATTCTTTTGTTGTATTTACTTGTTTATGCTTTTTGTTCATTGTATTACTTAGGGCAATCACTTGTATGAGGTTTCTCCACCTCCGACGTGTTGTCGAGAAGGAGTATTATTGATTAGTGGTGTGTGTTTGCATCGCTAGGGCTCTTTCAAGCCCAATCCATGGAGTATGAACCCTACGGTTCCGAACCACGTTATATCGGTTGTCTTGTGTATTTGTGTATATTGTGTGTTTGTCTATTTTATTTTTGTATATTCCGTTGCGTACTAACATTGTGTAGCAAGCACACAATCAAATTCAATCATCTGATGACGAAATGCTATTCACCCCCCTCTAGTGGGTGCATAGGTCCTAACATATTTGGGCTTACGCTGCCAAGACATACGCTTGGACTTTACGTCGCCAAACATTGGACTTATGCTGCCAAGACTACATCTTGGACTTTATGCCACCAATATCACTCCCTTGGACTTCCAAATGCCAACTCCATGTTGGACTTTCCAAATGTCAAGACCCATGCTTGGACTTTCTATGCCAAGTACACAAGACTTGGACTTTTCAATGCCAAGTACACAAGACTTGGACTTTTCAATGCCAAGTATCCCACTTGGACTTCTCCATCATATGGTCAACCCCATGTCAACCATATAGTCAACCCATTATCAAACAATGGTCAACCCATTGTTAAACATCAAAATACTACTCAAGTCAAACTCATGTATAGTCAATCGTGACTTAGATCAATTGCACCAATAATCTCTCCCTTTTGGATGTTTAATAATACCTTTAAGTTATGTTAACAATAACCTAAACTTAAACACTTCCAATGCCAAAGCGTAGTAAGATTTAACTAACTTAAACCTCACTTCTCCCCCTTCGGCATACATCAAAAAGAGTCCCCAAGGGTATCAATGTCTCATATACCAATGAGATCTTACAATCTCCCTCTTGGTAAAAAAAAAAAATCTAGGATGCCTTCACTCTTCCTAGTGATAAGTCTCATATCACTAAATGAGAGACAATCCTTACTTCTCCAATTCTCCCTCTTTGGTGAGCACAATGAGGGTTTTCAATCCCTTCATGTCTCCCCCTTTGAGGAATACACATCCATCATCCCATGATGGATAACCTCCCCCTAAAGGCTTGCTCTCCCTTAACCATTGCACCAACAATGTCCTTGGAGAGTCCTTAAGCCTATAGGAACACTAAACCATAAAAAATAAAGGCAAAAGTTCAAACTTGAACTTTCACACATCCTAAAATTTGATTCTCACCCTCAACAAATCTTCTAATCCATATCCAATGGATTTTCACCTTTCTAATGCTTTCCAAAGCAAATCCTAGGGTTAGGAAATGCTAGGGTAGCCTAAATTAGTTGAAACTGGGCTAAACAAACCTTGTTTACCCGAAATCAGACTTGGCCGTTGACTCAGTCAACAACGATCGCTTTATGTCGCTGACGCAATGACGATCGTTCTGCAGATGCATAAATCAAGTTTAGAAATCAAATTTTGTTAATTCATAAGTAATTATATGTAATTTGAAAAATCATGAAAATTTATATTAATAACACTTATGTCAATCATTATGGGTGAAAAATATTTGAAAAATAAAATACCCATTAAATAGTGAGATTGATACAAAGTTCAAAAACAATGATAACTTCAATATTTTTGAGCCTTCTTTGTATCAACTTCATCAATGGTAACTTCTATCAAAAGATAGACTATACCAAGGTTTTTCCAAGTAATTTTGAAATGATTTTAAAACCTTATATTGGACCATGATCTATGAGCTCAATGCACATAACTTGCACATTAGCTTTCCCATGATCCATCAATGGTATAAGATGAGTTTGAATTCATCTAGATGCAAGAACTATGCATCTTGAACTTAACTCATTTTCTTAACATCTCACATGTGTCTAGTGTGTATCAATACACACACTATGCACCTTGAACTGATTTATCCACATCGACTGGTGGGAAACTTCCGTGGGACCAGGCCGGTCGACCATCAAGATTATTGGGAAGAAATCGACCCGGTACCTAATATAAATAAAAAAAAATGTAAGATGTGGGTTTTTGTTATTCCTAATCTCAAGTTTCATGCATTTTTCTAGGTGACTCTATTTGATTCCCTTATACATGGGACTTCAAATCATGTCATTGTCCTTAAATCAATTTTAATTAATCTTAAATGCATGAATGATGATTATGACATATAAGATAACATAAATAAAATATGTGCCAATAATCATGATGCCATGGCATAAACATTAACCTAAGCACAAATGACATTAAAAACAATAAACCTAAGCATTTTCATGATATTTTATATGATAATATGAAATATGATGTCATAACATAGCAAGACAAACAAAGCATGACAAATATAAAATATAAAGGTATATAATACCTAATTGTTAAGCTCAAATTGTCATTTCTAGAATTAAATCCATATTTGCCATAACCAATCTACCAAGTGTGCCAAAAACTCAAAATGACACACCATGACCTGTAAATCTAATTGTGTCAATTTGATCAATTTTCCAAACTTCTCAAGTTTAATTGGTACATCCAAAAATATTTTAGGATATAAATCCAAACTTATTTCCAAGGTATCACATAACCTTAGAAATGAGCTAAAGTGTCAACTTTGTTATGGTTAGGTTAACTACCTATCTATTCAAGGTTGATATAACCTAACTTATCTAGCGTGAAGGGAACACGCTCCAAGGAACTCAATAACTATTGGAGCTCCTTGGGTTTACTAGGTAATCACTAGAGATATCTTCCATTAGTACATTCTTAATGACCCTTTTAGACTAGGAAGTCTTGGTCAATTGGATATTTCCTAGGTCAACTCTAGGGATAACTTCCCTAGTGACCTTCTTATTGGCTTTCCTCGGTTTCATGGAAACCTTGGCCACTAAGCACCTACCATGGTTAACCTTAGGGATGACTTCCCTAGTAACCTTGGTTTTTCTAGACCTAGAAATGGTTCTATAATCAAATGGAACACTATGATAGGTCTCCTTGGCCTTAGGTTTGTGACCCAAACCTTTCTTGCCTCTAGATGGATCTTGCCTCCTAGACCTTAGATTTTGTCCATTTGACCCTTGAATTGGATTTTGCATCTTCATAAGGGTCTTCTCTAATTTCTCAAGCCTTGACTTCAAGGCTTGATTTTCTAACTCTAATTTCTCAAATTTGGTGGGCCCATTATTTCTTTGAGTATTTTTGTTCTTCCTAGGCATATGCCTGTAGGAACATTGGTGACCGCTAGAGGCGGTGAATAACACTTTGTTGCTTGATAGATTTCGATCGTGTTCGTCTCTACAAAACTTGTATGCGTCGCGGAATGTATACAATAGTAATAACCAAAAATAAAGACACAAACACAATCACAAATATAAGCGATATAACGTTGTTCGGAACCTTAGGGTTCCTACTCCACGGGTTGGGCTCGAATGAGCCCTAGTGATGCCAAACACCACTAATAGTCACAAACACTCCTTCTCGACAATAAGTCAGAGGCGGAGAAACCTCTTACAATGATTACAAAAGTAATACACAAAATAAACAAGAAAATACAAATAAAATACACAAAACAATGTAAAGAAAACTTTACAACTATTGCTTTGGATGCTTGCTTGTTGATTGCTTGAACCGTGCTTGAAGAACCTGATTTGCACTAGTAAATTGCCTAAGAAATCGCTTCAAAATTGCTACTGAGATCCCTCCCGTCGAGCTCCTTTTAAGCCTCCTCGCGACCTGGATTTCTGCCTGGTAGTCGACTGTTATAAGGCCCCAGTCGATTGCTAACAGTATCGTTGTCTCACAACAGACTTAATCCACGTCGACATTCAAGCCAATGGATACACTGGCAGTCGACTTTCATTACCTAGCAGTCGACTTCCAGGGTCATAGCTAACTGACCAGTCAGCTACCGATCATTCTACTCTCCCAACCCCGACCAACAATCGACTGCCATCCATAGTTGTCGATCGCTTCGCTTATCATCGATCAATCGCCTATCGATGGCAATCGCTGCACCATTTCTTTCAGTCGAACACCAATCGACTCTGAGCAGTTTGACTGGCCATAATCCTAGTCGACTGCCAAGAGTCAACTCTTCCAAGTTTCAAAACACTTGACCAATCGATTGGTCCAAAACCCCAGTCGATTGATAACCTCAACCATAAGGTTTAACCCCAAGTATGATTCCCTCATACTTGCTAGACCACCCTTAGCCTAGACCTAAGCCTTCAAGCCACCTCCATCAGCGTCACGCCTATCGGATCCCTCCAAGTCATCCATGACTTGTTCATCCATACGCTATCCTTCAGGTGCTTCTATCGGCTATTGTCATACTAAGCTTGTCTACATCGCCAAGACACATTGGACTTACGCTGCCAAGACTACCGCTTGGATATTATGCCGCCAACCATTGGACTTATGCTGCCAAGACTCCCGCTTGGACTTTACGGCGCCAATATCAACCCTTGGACTTTCCTTGCCATCCTATGTTGGACTTTCCAATTGCCAAGACTCAAGCTTGGACTTTCCCTTGCCAAGACCTATGCTTGGACTTTCCATGCCAACCCATGTTGGACTTTCCAATTGCTAAGACTCAAGCTTGGACTTTTCCTTGCCAAGACCCATGCATGGACTTTCCATGCCAACCCATGTTGGACTTTCCAATTGCCAAGACTCAAGCTTGGACTTTCCTTTGCCAAGGCCCATGCTTGGACTTTCCATGTGAACCCATGTTGGACTTTCCAATTACCAAGACTCAAGCTTGGACTTTCTCTTGCCAAGACCCATGCTTGGACTTTCCCATTGCTAAGTGTCCCATATGGACTTTCCATGCCAATTACCCATGACTTGGACTTTTCCATTGCTAAGTGTCCCACTTGGACTTTCCATGCCAAGTACCTATGACTTAGACTTTCTCATGACAATCACATTGTCATACATCTTGTTGAACATCAAAATATCACTCGAGTCAAACTCGAGTCTGGTCAATCGTGACGTGGGTTGATTGCACCAATAATCTCTCACTTTTTGATGTTTGACAAAAACCACAAACACCATTGAGTTAGGCCACCTAACTCAAATATCCTTAGCAATTCTCTCAAATTGGTAATTCCCAAATCAATCAATTTTCTCATAACTTCTCCCCCTTTTTGACATACATCAAAAAGGTTATCTCCAGGAGTGTCAATATCTCATATCCCAATGAGATCTTACAATCTTCCCCTTGGTCCAAAATATCTAGGAAGTCTTCACTCTTTCTAGTGATAAGTCTCATATCACTCAAGAGAGGAAATCCTACAAACTCTCCCAATTTTCAAATTGGGCATCTCACCTTCTCAAAATTCTTCCCCTCATGAGGAAGAACACATTCATCATCACATGATGGATAATCTCCCTCTAAAGGCTTGCTCCCCCTTGATCATTGCACCAATAATGTCTTTAGAGAGTCCCTAAGCCTATAGGAACACTAAATCATCAAAATTAAGGTTAAAAGTTCAACCTTGAACTTTCATACACCTTAAAATTGATTCATACCCTAAACAACTCTCCTAATCCATATCCAATAGATTTTCACCCTTTCCAATGCTTTCCAAAACATATCCTAGGGTTAGGAGCAGTTAGGGTAGCCTAACATAGCTGAAATCAGGCTAAACAAACTTTGTTTACCTGAAATCAGACCTGACAGTCGACTCTTACAGTCAACAGTAACTGCTTGTTAGTGAAAGCCCTAGAGCCAATCATGTGATGATTGTTGTATGGACTTTATTGTATCATATTCCTATTTATAAAGGCATGGTTATTATATTTACTTGTATTGGTGCAAAATAACTAAATATAATAATGTCTTTGAGTAGTAGGTTCTTATCTATATCAATCGATTGGTTGAATCGATAATGAGATGATATAGAGAACACTACTCTTAATCATTCCTAGTCGAGTATTAACATTCAGGGATAATGTTAATGCGTAGAGACTAGCATGTAGGTCAACACGATGACTTGATCTCACAAGTCATGGATATGAGATATCAAGTTGACACATGGGTATGCATTGGAGAATGTATACTGAATGACCCGCCATGAGAAAGTATCATGGATCGTTATATGAGTGTCATATACTTTCTCATGTGGCTATTAGTATGACTATTAGTCCTTAGACCTGAAGTCACCATGGTTCCCTACATAAGGAGTTGCATACTTTGGCTTCGTCAAACGTCACCCGTAAATGGGTGGACTATAAAGGCGATTACTGGGTATGTAACATATTATGCGGAGGGATGTGAGTGATGTATATGGGATCTATCCCTCCTATATGACGGGGGTGACATCGATATTCTTGATAGAGTGAGACCACGAAGTGCATGGCCATGCCCAAATGAGTCAATATGAGATATTGAGCTCATTTGATTAGAGTGAGTCTACTTGGAGATCAAGATTTATATTGTACCAAGGATGACACGGTCTATGCCTCGATTGGTCAATCTAGATGTCAATGATAGAGGGACATTGTCACATATTGTGAGAGTCACAAAGGTGATGTTGGAGCTCAACATTCTTGTAACTTAGGTAGCAATGATGTGTTGCTAGATACCGCTCATTGCTTATGTTCCTAAATCCGTTTAGGGACATTGCCAACGTTACAAGAACCTATAGGGTCACACACATAAGAGCAATTAGATGGAGATTAGGTTCATATGAAGAACCATGAGGATTAGGTTCATGGGATGAACCAAATTGGATTAAGAGTAATCCAAATTAGACTAATTGAGTTAGACTCAAGTTGATTCAAGTGTTGAATGAGTCTAATTTAGATTTGATTCATCAAATCAATTTAAATTAAATGAATAGAGATTCATTAAATTAAATTGACTTGAGTCAAGTGGTTAGATTTGATCAACCATGGGAGATTAGAGGTCAAGTTTGACTTGACTTGAGAGGGAAGATGAAAGGTCAAGTTTGACTTGACCAAATGCCATGTCATGATGATGACTTGGCATGACCGGCCAATGATGATGCTCCACATCATCATTGACTTGGTCAATTGGTGCCACATCATGAGGGAGACCAAGGGTCATGGGAGTTACATGCATGCATGTAACCCCCCTTCCATGAAGTGGCCGGCCACTTTAGGGGTTATGATGATGAATTCATTTTGGTGAGTTACTCATTCCATCATCTTCTTCCTTGGTGCTCTTCCTCTTAAGCTCTCCCTCTCCTTCCTCATCTTGCTGAGATCTTCTAGGAGTGCTAGCACACTCAAGTTTGTCTCTTTCTCCACCTATTGCTTGTGTGGATACCAATAGAGGAGTGTGCACTTGACACTCTCGAGTTCCGGCGAACTTTTGGACGAGCAGGATTTGCGAAGGGCGTCGCATCGAGGGTAATGATCTCACCTCTTAGATCTAAGGTAGATCTAGGGTTTTTAGTAAGCACATACATGTTTGATTTTAATATATCTTCGCACGGATCCGTGACCGGGGATTCCGAGGTTTCCGCAACGCAAAAAGTGGTTTTTTGTGGCTCGAAAAAACCCAACACTGCTCTTAATGCCAGTCGACTGCCATAAGCGGCAGTAGACTGATTTCTGTAAATGCAAAATTTCAATTTCAGAAATGGAATTCGGAAATTCATAAGTAATTATACATAATATGAAAAATAACGAAATTTCATATGTATAATACTTATGTCAAACATTATGGGTGAAAAATATTTGAAAAATAAAATATCCATAAAATAATGAGATTGACATAAAGTTCAAAACTATTGAAAAGTTCAATATTTTGGCCCTACTTTGTATCAACTTCATCAATGTTGATCATTATCAAAAGATAGACTTCACCAAGGTTTTCTAAAATGATTTTAAAATATTTTTGAAAACCTATATTGGATCATGATTAAAGGGCTCAATGCACATGACTGCACATTAGCTTTCCCCATGATCCACCCATGATATAAGATGAGTTTGAGTTCATCTAGATGCAAAAACTATGCACCTTGAACTTAACTCATTTCCTAGCATCTCACATGTGTCTAGGGTGTTTGAAAACACACACATGTAAATTTGATGTGAGATGTGGGATTTGTTCATCCTAAACTAAGGTCTCATGCATTGTCTAAGGCAACACTACTTGATTCCCTTATACATGGGATTTCAAGTCATGTCATAGTCCTTAAATCAATTTTAATCAATGCATGGAATGATCATGATATAAATGATAACATAAATGAAATATGTGCCAATAATCATGATGTCATGGCATAAAATTTAACCAAAGTATACATGACATAAAAACAAACCTAAGCATGATCATGACATTTTATATGATAAAAATAAATATGATGTCATGACATATTATATGGCAATAAAGGCATGAAAAATCAAATAAAAGACATAAGAATACCTAAATTTTAATATTAGTTTTCATTTTTTAGAATTAAATTCATTTTGCCATAATAATCACTTATCTTCCAAGTGTGCCAAAAACCAAAAATGACACACCATTACTCTAAGGCCTAACTTGTGCCAATTTGATTAGTTTTTTTAAACTTCTTAAATGATATTGGGAAATCCTAAAATCCTTTAGGATATAAAATTAAAACTTATTTCCAAGGTACCCATAACCTTGAAAATGACCTAAAGTGCCACCTTTATCATGGTTAGGTTAACTACCCATCCATTTAAAGTTGACACAACCTAACTCGTTTAACGTGAATCGATCACGCTCCTAGGAACCCAAAAAATATTTGAGCTCCTTGGGTTTATTAGGTATTCCTTAGGGATGACCTCCCTAGATACCCTCCTAATGACCCTCCTAGGCTTGGTAGCCTTGGTCATTGTGGTCTTGCCTAGGTTAATTCTAAGGGTGACTCCCCTTGTAACCTTCTTAGTGGCCTCCCTAGGTTTCTTCGAAACCTTAGCCACTAGGCACACTCCATGGTCAACTCTAGGGATGACTTCCCTTGTGACATTGGTTTTCCTAGACCTAGGTTTAGTTCCATAATCAAATGGAACATTATGATAAGTAGGCTTATCTACCTTGGACCTAGGCTTGTGGCTCAAGCCTTTCTTGCCCATAGATGAGCCTTGCCTCCTCCATCCTAGGTTTTGACTCCTAGCTCCTAGAGTTTGACCATTTTACCCTTTAATTTGATTTTGCATCTTTTCAAGGGTCTTCTCCAGTTTCTCAAGTCTTGACCTCAAGGCTTGATTCTCTAACTCCAATTTTTCTATTTTGGTGGGCCCATTGTTTCTTTGTGTTGGGAGTATGGGGAATACAATCAAAGTCCCACATTGGTAAGACATGGAAAAGATCATGTGCTTATAAGAAAAAAGATATCTCCATTGGTATGAGGCCTTTTGGGTAAAGCCCAAAAACAAAAACCATGAGGGCTTGGGCCCAAAGTGGACAATATCATACCATTGTGGAGATATGTGGATCTTATATGCACTAACAATTGGTATCAGAGCCATGGTCCATGTCAAGCCATGAACCTCGAACGAAGGAAGTTGAGCTCCCACGTCCGGATCAAGAGAACCAGACATCAGGAAGGAAGTCTAGTTGGGTCGGGGGGACCGAACAACTGGCAGGAAGTCCTGGTGGGTTGAAGATCGGACATCAAGCAGAGAAAATCCTTCGAGGAGGGATAGGCTTGAGGGGGGGCCCAATGTGGTCCTTCGTTTGAGGGGGGGATTGTTGGGAGTATGGGGAATACAATCAAAGTCCCACATTGGTAAGACATGGAAAAGATCATGTGCTTATAAGAAAAAAGATATCTCCATTGGTATGAGGCCTTTTGGGTAAAGCCCAAAAACAAAAACCATGAGGGCTTGGGCCCAAAGTGGACAATATCATACCATTGTGGAGATATGTGGATCTTATATGTGTTGGGAGTATGGGGAATACAATCAAAGTCCCACATTGGTAAGACATGGAAAAGATCATGTGCTTATAAGAAAAAAGATATCTCCATTGGTATGAGGCCTTTTGGGTAAAGCCCAAAAATAAAACCATGAGGGTCTAGGCCCAAAGTGGACAATATCATGTCATTGTGGAGATATGTGGATATTATAAGCACTAACAATTGGTATCAGAGCCATGGTCCATGTCAAGCCATGAACCTCGAACGAAGGAAGTTGAGCTCCTACGTCCGGATCAAGAGAACCAGACATCAGGAAGGAAGTCTAGTTGGGTCGGGGGGACCGAACAACTGACAGGAAGTCCTGGTGGGTTGAAGATCGGACATCAAGCAGAGAAAATCCTTCGAGGAGGGATAGGCTTGAGGGGGGGCCCAATGTGGTCCTTCGTTTGAGGGGGGGATTGTTGGGAGTATGGGGAATACAATCAAAGTCCCACATTGGTAAGACATGGAAAAGATCATGTGCTTATAAGAAAAAAGATATCTCCATTGGTATGAGGCCTTTTGGGTAAAGCCCAAAAATAAAACCATGAGGGTCTAGGCCCAAAGTGGACAATATCATGTCATTGTGGAGATATGTGGATATTATAAGCACTAACAATATGCACTAACACTTTGATCATTTTTTCCCTTCCTAGGCATATGTCTAGATTTCATTGGATTAAAGCCTAGATGGTCTTCTACCTTCTTAATAGTTTCCCTAGTTTCCCAAATTTCTCCTTTTTTCTAAAATTGACATGTTTAGCACCTAGGCAATAAAATCTATTTCTAGCATGCTTTTGTTCTTGATCAATAGCAATAAAATTCCTAGCATCCTTTTGCCTATTAATTAAGGAAGGAACATAATTAAAGGTTAAATTAGGGTTTGCCTTAGCTCCCCCTACATGTGATGCTCTTTCTTGACCCTTGGTTATCTTCCTCCTAGGGCATTGACTCCTATAGTGCCCCGGTTGTTGGCACTTGAAGCACACCACGTGCTCCTTGCTCTTTCTAATTGTGGCTCTGGCTTCATTGGTCTTAGATTGAACTTTTGGCGCCGATTGAGTCTTCTTGACCTTCTTAGGGAACTTTCTCTTATAGTGCCCATATTCTCTACACTCAAAGCACATAATGTGATCTTTATTACTAATGCATGTGTTTGAGTTACCTTCCACGGTAGGGAAATTTTGATCGGATTCTTCATGGCCCTTGGAGATAGAGGCTTCCTCTTGTTGCTCCGGCATCAAGGATGGCCTAATCTCCTCCCCCTCAATTCTAGAGGTGGAGGCTTCCTTCAATTCTTCCTCTTCCATCGATCCGGAAGTTGACTCCTTCTCAACTTTTGACTCCTCATTTTCTTGTGAAGAAGATGAACTTGCTTCTTTAGCCTCCTCCTCTTCTTGAGCCGATGAACATTCTTCGGCTTCTTATGATTGTTCTTCGCTTGAAGCCGGTGATGATTCTTCATGGAGTTTTGCCAACTTACTCCAAAGCTCCTTGGCATCTTGATATTCACCTAGTCTAGACAAAATATCATTAGGTATCAAATCCTCTAAAAGTTTTGTTACCTTAACTTCGGTCTTGAAATTTAGGCGTTGCTCTTGAGTCCACTTCTTTAATTTGAGGGCATCTCCCTTCTTATCCCTAGGGGGTTCGAAGCCTTCTATCAATGCAGACCAATCTTTGAAGTCCCTCATCATAATGAAGTCTTCAATCCATCCCTTCCATTGATTGAAGCCTTCTCATCCATAGAGCACATATGGAATCGGCGTGTTGTCCCATCCAAGTTTTTCCTCAAACTCAATCTTCTTCCCTCTAGCGTGCTCCCACGATTGTTAAACCTTGAAGAGCGACCTCACTCTGATACCAATTGTAGGAATGTTGGTGACCGCTAGAGGGGGGGGGGGGGGGTGAATAGCACTTCGTTGCTTGATGGATTTCGATCGTGTTCGTCTCTACAAAACTTGTTATGCGCAGCGGAATGTATATAATAGCAATAACAAAAAATAAAGATAGAAACACAATCACAAATACAAGTGATATAACGTGGTTCGGATCCTTAGGGTTTCTACTCCACGAGTTGGGCTCGAATGAGCCCTAGCGATGCCAAACACCACTAATAATCACAAACACTCTTTCTCGACAATAAGTCGGAGGTGGAGAAACCTCTTACAATGATTACAAAAGTAATACACATAATAAACAAGAAAATACAAATGAAATACACAAAACAACATAAAGAAAACTTTACAACTATTGCTTTGGATGCTTGCTTGTTGTTTGCTTGAAGGCCCTGATTTGCACTAGAAAATCACCTTAAAATCACCCAAGAAATTGCTTCAAAATTGCTGCTAAAATCCCTCCCGTTGAGCTCCTTTTAAGCCTCCTCATGACCTGGATTTTCTCCTGGCAGTCGACTGCCATAAGGCCCCAGTCGACTGCCAAAAGCACTGTTGTGTCACAACGGACTTAATCCACATCGGCATTCAAGCCAACGGATACACTGGCAGTCGACTGTCATTACCCAGCAGTCGACTGCCAGGGTCGTAGCCGACTGACCAGTCGGCTACCGAGCATTCTGCTCCCGCAACCCCGACCAGCAGTCGACTGCCATCCATGGCAGTCGACTGCTCAAGCCATCAGTCGACTGCCCAATGCTGGCAGTCGACTGCCAGGCCATTTCCTACAGTCGAACACCAGTCGACTCTGAGCAGTTCGACTGGCCATAATCCCAGTCGACTGCCAAGAGTCAACTCGGCTGCCAAGTGTCAAAACACTTGACCAATCGACTGATAACCTCAACCATGAGGTTTAACCCCAAGTATGATGCCCTCATACTTGCTAGACCACCCTTAGCCTAAACCTAAGTCTTCTAGCCACCTCTGTCACCGTCAAGCCTATCGGATCCCTCCAAGTCATCCATGACTTGTTCATCCATACGTTATCCTTCAGGTGCTTCCATCGACTATTATCATTCTAAGCTGGTCTACACCACTAATGCACATTGGGTTTACGCTGCCAAGACTACTGCTTGGACTTTACACCACCAAATATTGGACTTATGCTGCCAAGACTCCCGCTTGTACTTTACACCGCCAATATCAACCCTTGGACTTTCCTTGCCAACTCATGTTAGACTTTTCAATTGTCAAGACTCAAGCTTGGACTTTCCCTTGCCAAGACCCATGCTTGGACTTTCCATGCCAACCCATGTTGGACTTTCCAATTGCCAAGACTCAAGCTTGGACTTTTCCTTTCCAAGACCCATGCTTGGACTTTCCATGCCAACCCATGTTGGACTTTCCAATTTCCAAGACTCAAGCATGAACTTTCCCTTGTCAAGACCCATGCTTGGTCTTTCCCATTGCCAAGTATCCCACTTGGACTTTCCATGCCAAGTACCCATGACTTGGACTTTCCCATTGCCAAGTGTCCCACTTGGACTTTGCATGTCAAGTACCTATAACTTGGACTTTCCCATGACAATCACATTGTCATATATTTTTTCGAACATCAAAATACCGCTCGAGTCAAACTCGAGTTAGGTCAATCGTGACCTGGGTCGATTGCACCAACAATGCCTACCCTCCTTAGGGTTAATACCTAAGTGGTTCTCTACCTTCCTAATGACTTCCTTAGGTAGAATTATCTTAAGGTTATTGGTTCTAAATTTATCCTTACCCCTAACATTACAAGATTTAGCACCTAAGCAAATATATTTATTGCTATTTGCATGCCTTTCATGATTATGCACAATTGCAAGAGAATTAAAATTAC
The DNA here is from genome assembly GCA_025175895.1 of Wurfbainia villosa. Lineage (NCBI taxonomy): Eukaryota > Viridiplantae > Streptophyta > Magnoliopsida > Zingiberales > Zingiberaceae > Wurfbainia > Wurfbainia villosa. The sequence goes on along the minus strand of CM045994.1, from coordinate 65,768,183 downwards.
TCCTAGCATGCTTTTGATTATTACGTAAATAAAGAGCATTATTGAAATATACCTTAGGGTTTGCCTTAGCTCCCCCTACATGTGTAGCTCCTCCTTTGCCCTTACTAGGTTGTCTTCCCTTAGGGCATTGGCTTCTATAGTGCCCCTTTTGATTGCATTTGAAGCACACCACGTGCATCCTTAGGTTTTTCATGGACTTTTGGCACCGGTTGAGTCTTCTTGACTCGCTTTGGATACTTGCTCTTATAGTGTCCGACTTCTCTACACTCAAAACATATTATGCGATTTTTATTATTAACCAAAATGCTTGAGTTACCTAGGTTGGTGGTAGAATCCGAAGTTGGTTCTTCATCCCTCCCGGAGGTTGAAGCTTCTTATTGCTCTTCCTCCAGCATGGAAGGTCTCTCCTCCCCCTCAATCCTAGAGGTGGAGCCTTCCTCCAATTCTTCCACTTCTTCTACCAATCCGGATGTAGATTCCCTCTTACTCTCTGAATCCTCACGGGCTTGAGATTTTTCTTCACTTGATGTCGGTGAAGAATTTTCATGAAGCTTTGCCAATTTGCTTCATAGCTCCTTGACATCTTGAAATTCACCTAATCTAGACAAGAAATCGTTAGGTAATGAATTTAATATCATTTGCATTACCTTATCATTTCTTTTGAAGGCTTAGACTTGCTCTTCGGTCCATCCCTTCTTGAGGTATCCGCCTTTTGGACCCCCTTGGAAATTTGAATCCCTTCATTAGGATGACCAAACCTTCAAAGTCCATCTTGAAGAAATTCTCCATTCACACCTTCCATTGATCGAACCCTTCTCGTCCATAGAAAGTGTATGGAATTGAAGTGTTGATGTCCCATCCAAATCCATCGTTGGGCAACTCTATCCTCTAGCGCTTTTTCTCCTTGGTGGTTGGTCCACAAAAGAGATCCTAGCTCTAATACCAATTGTAGGTATCAGAGCATCTTCTTCTTCTGAGAGTTACCGGGCTCTGATACCACATGTAGGAATGTTGGACGTCGCTAGAGGGGTGAATAGTGATTCACGTCGCTCGATTGCATGCTTGATTGTCTCTATAAAATGATTAGTGCGCAGTGGAAAATAAAAGCACAAATGAAACCAAGCAATCACACATGACCACAAGAATATAATGTGGTTCGGAACCTTAGGATTCCTACTCTATGGGGCAAGCTCAAAAGATCTCTAGTGATGCACACCACCACTAATACACTCCTTCTCGGTGACACACCAGAGGTGGAGAAACCTAGTACAGATGATTACAAAAGTAATACAAGAGATACAAGCAAATACAATGAAATACAACAAGCGATGTAAAGAAAACTTTACACAAGATCACTTTAAATTCTTTGCTTGTTGGTTGCTTGGACTGCACTTTAAGACCTTGAAATGCACCAACACTTCACCTCAAATCGCCCAAGGAACTGCTCAAGAAACCATGGCCAAAATCCTCCACAAATTGCTCCTTTTATGCCTCCGTGTGACCTGAATTTCCGCCTAACAGTTGACTGCCAAAGGCACCAGTCGACTATCTACAATGTCGTTGTCTCACAACAGAATCAATCCACGTTGGCATTCCAACAAACGAATACACTAGCAGTCGACTTCCATTACCATTAGTCGACTTCCAAACCCTTAGTCGACTACCGAGTTTTCTGTGTCTGTGGTCGCAAACAGCAGTCAGCTGCTCAAAGTTGGCAATCGACTGCCAAGGCCATGCGGCTGCAATCGAGTGTCAGTTGACTCCCGACTAGTCGACTGGTTATAATCCCAGTCAATTGCTCAGTGTTAACTTGGCTGCTCAGTGTCAAAACACTTGACTAGTCGACTGATCCATAACCCAGTCGACTGCTAAACCTCAAACATGAGGTTTACCTCAAGTATGATGCCCTCATATTTGATAGACCACCCTTAACCTAGACCTAAGCCTTCTAACCACCTCCATCAGCCTCACGCCTATTGGAGCCCTCCAAGTAATCCATGACTTGTTCATCCATATGCTAGCCTTCAGGTGCTTCCATCGGCTATTGTCAAGCTAATCGGGTCTACATTTCCAAGGTACATTTGTGCTTACACTACCAAGACATATGCTTGGACTTTACGCCGCCAAACATTAGACTTATGCCACCAAGACTACAGCTTGGACTTTGTTAGTTATATATGAGAGGTGTCCTAAGGCAATAGCCTTATGGTTGTTCCATTTATTTGATAAATGCAGATTCACTATTTGAGTATATATGTTTTAATGTATTTGATTGGATCTTAAACTCATTTACTGGATGTCCATAATACGATTCACAGCATGAGAGAATTTGTGATTGGATCACAACTAGTGAGTTTCTCTACATGTGTAATTGTGATGTATTGGAATTATCCCTAGTCAATGAATTGATGCATACGGACACCATCGATTCTATTGAGACTAGCACGAGGTATACTCTTTGATTTAACCAAGTAGTTATTTCTCACTGGCTAGAGATATTGGGATGTCCAGAGTTGATTGTGGATGCTAGTTATGGTAACTAGTTCATTTGAGTGACCAGCTGTAAGACTTCATATGGTTCTCTGCATATACAGATATGTCAATGAAGTCCTTACTGCAGGTTAAGTGCGATATTCCTTCGACTTGAGGTATTCAAGTCATCTTGGTCATGGAGACTTAAGCTTTGACATCTTAAGTAAGCATCTCCGAGGAGATGTAGACCCAGGATGATTGGGCATAAGTCGAAGTGCCCGAAGGTGTTGAGTAGCCAACAGAGGATTCACTACTCCTTGCGAGGAGATGTATCCCCTAAGGCCTCTCGTCGGGTTATTACTAAAGTCTTTGGCCAAAGTGTTACATGTTTAGAGTAAGGTACTCTTGGATACATGTGCAGTAACTAGAATCCGCAGGACGAGGAAGTAAATACTTGGGCTAGGTGTGACGTAGTCAACCTAGTGGGGACTTGTTGGGATGTATACTAAAAAGTCTATCTTTTGTATGAACATCTTTATTTCTGAAATAAGAATCACATGATCATTGTTTGCATATTTATGGTTATACATATTGTCTGATACATTACATTGTAGATAACATGGTGTGTAGTGTCACATGGGAGATCATGTTATCAGTTCCTTGTAGAGTATAAGTAGAGGCTCATAACCGAGATGGTTTTGGACAAACCATTGATATGGTTTTGGACAAACCATTGATATGGTTGTAGTGTGATTTGGTATTGGTTTGTCTTGACCATAGAATTACACTAGTGCACTTTATGTGTATTGAGCAGGACCGATTTAGAGGTGATTCGATTTATTGCTGACTACATAATTGAATCGGACCTCAGATATTATGGTGTACATGCTCTTAATCCCGATATAATAACGGGCACATGTACTTAATATTTATTTCTTTGATTTACCAATGGGCGAGATTTATAGAGTAAATCAATAGGCTCGGTAAGTTGGGAAATGATATTATTTACATGGTATGTCGTTGATTATAGGAGAAAACCGTGTCCTATATATTAGGATGATGATGTCCCCTTAAGGAGCTCATAAGGATCATCATGTAAACCCTGCAGGTGGACTTGGTCCGGCATGATGATAAGGTTGAGTGGTACTACTCATGGAGTTAGATGTTGATTAATTATTTGTCAGTAAATTAATTAATTGACAGACATTCGAGATCTTAAACACGGAGAGATATTTTGTACAATTAATATATGGAGCCCATATTTATTTATGGGGGTTGGTGAGGTAGATCAATGATAATCCTCTAGTGGAATGGATTATCATTAATGGATCGGGCTTTATGTGGGCTTGATCCATTGGGTGGCCAAGATTCAACTCCTCATGGTCCCTATTGTATCCTATTAAAACCCTCATGAAGCCTAGATCCGATGGTGGAAAATGAAACTCTAGATCCAACAGTGGAGGTTAAATCTCTAGATCCGACGGTGAAGATTAAATCTCTAGATCCGACGGTTAAGATTAAATCTCTAGATCCGACGGTGGAGAAAAAAAGAAGGCTTAATCCTAACTCTATAAATAAGGGCTAAGGGCTTGGGTGTGGAGATCATCAAATAAGGGTTAGGGTTTTTGGAGTTGGCTTAAGAGGAGAGGTGGGCGGCAACCCTAGGGTTTTCTTCTTCCTATTGGGCAGCGGCAAGGGATTCTAGGGTTTTGTCTCTTCTTGGACGGCGGCACCTCATCCTCTCTCTCTCTAGATTGGCCGGCAACTTCTTCCTCCCTCTCTCTCTCCTTTGGGCGGAGGCAACCTTTCTTCAAGGTTGGCCGACGCTCCTTCATCCTCTCCTTGGCTGGCGGCAACATCAAGTTCCTTGGCTTGGTGGTAGGTTCTAGATAGGAGAAGAGTTTTGTTTTATTCTTCCCTTTGTTCGAAGCGAGCAAGGAAGGGAAGAACGTGATCTAGGAGGCTTCGACTTTTGGAAGATCGTCGCCCACACGACGTCCAAAAGGAGGAAGGACATACAATAGAAGATCAAGAGGTATAACAAGAGGTATAATCTTGTTTATTTTGATTAGTGTTCTTTTGCATTATGTATACGATTGTTTACAATTATATGATCATGGACCCCGATGATAAACACAAAAATTGACGATCCGTACATTGTCTATTCTGCGGCTAATCGAAGAAAAGAGGTAGGTTACTTGAACAACAAGTTTGTTCAAGTGACCACTCTATTCGAATAGCACAATGATGGTTCGGTTGCTTGGGTAATCCCTCTTCGTTAAGGATTAATTTTTTTAATCCGGGGATGCAGATGGGATCGCCATGCACTAGCGACCAAGTTGAAGTGGGAAGCGAAGTTTCCACCTTCAAGTGGTATCAGAGCCACGGTTTCCGATTTTATGTGTTTAGGATTCGGTTACTTTTATGCACTTATCATATATTGTATTTGCCGGATGATAGTAGGATGTGTATAGGCTAACTTTTTGGTTACAGGCATAAGATCCAACTATTATGGTCATATGTGTGTGTATGTGATTGGATGTGTGTAATTGTATTATTATTTGAATCCTCGGGGTTGATGAGGCTAGTATTTAATTTTTAAATTTAAGTACAACATTGTTTAGCCACTCTTTTATTTTAGTTTACTTTCAATCTAGATTTCATGTACACTCCTTCATGGAGTATAGGATCGATGGATGTAAATTAAAATAATTTTTCTCAGCTCGGATCTCCGGATGGCTTGTACATGGCGTAGGGAGGAGCGGACGAGATGGCGATAGGACGGGAGGCATATTGGAGAACAAAAGCCATAATAGTTGAAAAATATTTTTTTTCGTATTTATTGTTTCTTGTTTGATATGCATGTCATGTGCTAGGAAAATTCCTCAATTTTAAATTACTAAGTGGAAGAGGGATATTTTTTAAAATTCCCACGGCCTCCATTACGATTTGACATGTGATGCAAACAAACTTGTGCGTCGGCTCTGAGTGCCTTCCTCCCCATCGGATGAGTTTGTTTTTTGGATCACAGGGTCGAATATGGTTATAGGAAATTATTTAGGAGCGTGTGTACTTCCCCATCGAAAAGCACATAACCCAAGATAATTGCCTTGGTGCTAAGTAATGGTGAACACTTAGATGCAAATAGGAGTATCCTCCCTATTGGAGTCACTGCTTTTATTTGTAGGGCCGAAGAGGAACCAACTATTAATTTTATTTGTCAAAAAGTTAGGTTGACAAAATAGTAAAATTAATGGGTAAAACCTCCTCTTACAAATGTAGAATTCGTATACGTCCACACGATCGTGGCATACGATATTCTCAGTGTTTTGAGGTGTTGGTTGATTTTAAAATTTTATTGTTTGAGGAATCAATAATTTTTTGAAATCTAATGTTTTGATCTATGTGATTCTTAGATTTTTCAAAAATGACTTTCAACCCGTTTGTTGTGATACTAAAAGAGAATAAACTTACTGGACCCAATTATGTTGATTGGAAGAGGAATCTTGATATTGTCTTGACTGCTGAGGAGTACAAATATGTATTCTTCGAAGAGTGTCCTCCTAAGCTTGCGGATGATTTTGAGAAAAAGGAGAAGGAGAGTTGTAAGAAGTGGATAAAGGCTGATGAGATGGCGCGGTGTTATATTTTGTTGGATCGAAGCGGATCGCTAGAGGGGGGGGTGAATAGCAATAAAACCTTTTTCTTTTCTTTTTGTTCGTTAAAACTCGAGAGATAATTAATTGCAGCGGAAATGTAAATGTAAAGTAAAAAGAGACAAAGGAGTTTTACTTGGTTCGTAACCTTCGGCTACTACTCCAAGGCCCTAGCGGTCCTCGACCACGTACGGAGGGAAAAAACACTAAAGAACTCCTCCCCATTAGAGGTAGGAGTTTAATCGATACAAGTAAAGCACAAAGCTTGAGGTAGAGGGGCACTCCCCCTCTCCTCGTTACGATAAAAGCTCCGAAAATGAAAGTACTAAACTGAAATAAAATTCTAACCAACGTAATAAAATTAAAACAAATAAACCTAGACGTCGGAGAAGAAGCACTTCGTTGTCGGAGAAGTTGTAGCTTTGCGGAGGCTTTTGGAAGCTTAGAATTGATGATGAAACCCTAGGTTAGGACCTCCTTTTATAGCCTTTAAGCCCCTCATCGAATGGGTCTTCAACCAATAGGAATTGGGCACAAAACTCCTTGAAAAATGGTGATAAAGCTTGACTCCTCGAGGTTGATTTTTGACCATCGGTTGAACTGATTTCTTGGCGGTTGAGCCCGATGGCTCGATGGAGTTAGCCGATCCTTGGCCGGTTGAACTGATGGCTTAGCGATTGAATTGATTTTGGCGGTTGAACTGATTTTTAGACTTTTATTTGTAATAAAGAGTTAGCTCGAAATATAAGTGAATTCGACGGCCACTTGCCATCCGATCTCAACATAGACCTTCCATGGGAAGTCTTGGTCGGATCGTTGCCTAAGGATGTCCCCGTATGGAGGACTCGACCTTACTTACGCTCACTCACACGAGCTTACCTCAACATTTACCTTTGAAGCCTTGCTTTCGGTCTCCACCTGATTCCTTCGGTTCCCTCCGAAGTCCTCCCGGTGTTGCCCGACCACCGTGGCTTCCTCCGGGTGTCGCTAGCCTTTAGCTCCAACTATAGCAATCTTCTGCACACTCGATTCAACTCGTGAGATAACGACATGAGCTTAACTTTGTATCATTTGCTATAATCAAAACTCAGGTTCGACTTAGGTGCCTACTGCACCAACAATCTCCCCCTTTTTGATTTATGGCAAACCCACATACAAAGTTAAGTAAATAGCAAGCATGAAGAATAATGTGCATTAGAAACAAGAAATAAAGAAGATTAAGTTGGAGTAGTAAGGATTTTCTTCAAGTACTCCCCCTTGAGGAAACCTCCCCCTTGACCGAGGGTGAGTCTTGAAGAAAGACCTTAATCCTCCCCTTTGAGGGTTTCTTTAAGTAATTAACATTACTTAAAGTTGGCCTTAGTAAAATGTTTAAGTTAAGAGTTCTTCTTAACTTGGCCATTTCTCCCCCTTAAGTAAAACATTAAGGGCATAATAAAAAATAAGTAAAACATTGACGCCACAAATAAGTTTAAGTTAAGAATTCTCTTAACTTGGCCTTTAATAAGTTTTCAAAACTTAAAGTTAACTTTTGGTTTAAATATAAAGTAAGAGTTAAGTTATCAAAAAAAATTTTGACCCCTTAACTTTGGCCTTTTTCTCTCCCTTTTGCCATATATCGAAAAGAGTGAGTGTGTGTGTGGAAAACAAAAATAAGTGTTAAATTTAAAGTCCAAGCATGTTCCACATTATTTTGAAAATAATATACTGAAAATAAGTTCATCTATAAGATGTTCGACTCATATTTGGCTTGATTGATATGAAAGATCAACCAGTCCTGGTCAGAGTTGGTTAGTATGTATGATTATACTCCGTGGTTCATAGCGATGCACTAGCTCTACATCTGGAACCAGGAGTAAGGTCCTAACATCTCACGCCCATCTACGTGGCTAAGTACACAAACACATTAGTCCTATGTGTTGTGAGATGTATTGGCTCCTTAAATCTATAGGTGCATGATATCTAAGGTATGTCCTATACTAGTTCCATAAAAAATGAAAGTTAAGAAATAATAGTAAGAAAATATAATTTGCAAGTTCCTATTCTACTACACACATGCCCAATTTTCGTCTTAATAGACTAAATTCGGCTTTGGGTAGGGGTTTAGTAAATAGGTCTGCTAAGTTAGACTTTGATTCGACGTATTCGAGTTGTATGGCTCCGTTGGCCACATGTTCTCGAATGAAATGGTGTTTGACCTCTATATGTTTGGTCCTAGAGTGACATATCGGATTCTTTGTAAGATTAATTGAACTAATATTATCTACGTGAAGTTTAGTATTCGTAAAGTCTAACTTAAAGTCGCGGAGAGTGTGCTTCATCAAAAGAAGCTGCGTGACACACTCACCCATCGCGATGTATTCGGCTTCGGTAGTAGATAAAGCAACACAGTGTTGCTTCCTACTGCACCAACTCACTAGACTCGAGCCGAGAAGTTGACAACAACCACTCGTACTCTTTCTATCGAGCTTACTACCGGCATAGTCCGAATCGGAGTAGCCGGTTAGTTCGAACTCGGTAGATCTAGGATACCAAATACTGACATTAAGTGTACCCTTTAGATATCTAGGTATACGCTTGACTAGAGTTAGGTGAGACTCCTTGGCACAGGTTTGAAACCTTGCGCACATATTTACTGCAAATAAGATATCAGGTCGGCTTGTAGTTAGGTAAAGGAGACTCCCTATTATGCTCCTATAGTATTTTAAATCAATTGAATTTCTGATTACATCTTCTTCTATATTCACATTAGTTGCCATTGGGGTATTAATAATTTTAGCGTCTTGCATTCCAAAGTGTTTAATTAATTCCCTAGTATATTTGCGTTGATGTAGGTATATTCCATCTTTAGTTTGTTTAATTTGTAGACCTAAAAAGAAACTTAACTCACCTACTAAATTCATTTCAAATTCACTTTCCATAAGTGAAATGAACTCATTTAGTAGGATTGAGTTGGTGGTTCTGAAAATAATATCATCTACGTAGATTTGGGCTATGAATATGTCTTTACCTAAGGTTTTTACGAAAAGGGTTGGGTCAACTACACCTTAGGCCTTTGGACTTAAGATAAATCGAAAGTCTCTCATACCAAGCTCGAGGAGCTTGTTTAAGTCCATAAAGAGCTTTCTTTAACCTAAGGACATGATCAGGTTTGTCTAAACTTTCGAAACCGGGGGTTGACTAACATAAACTTCTTCTTTAATGTATCCATTTAAGAATGCAGATTTCACATCCATTTGAAACAACTTAAATCCTCGATGTGCTGCATATGCTAATAGCATTCGAATGGACTCTAATCTAGCTACTGGGGCATAGGTCTCGTCATAATCTAAACCTTCGACTTGACTAAACCATTTAGCAACTAGTCTAGCTTTATTTCTAACTACTTCACCTCTATCATCAATTTTATTTCTAAACACCCACCTTGTTCCAATGATTGTTTTATCTTTAGGTGGTGGTACTAATTCCCATACTTCGTTCCTAGTGAATTGAGCCAACTCTTCTTGCATTGCAATAATCCAATCGGGATCAAGAAGAGCTTGGACAATAGTTTTGGGTTCAATTTTAGAAATCAAGGATATTTGACTAAGGTTTCTGTATGAGGCTCTAGTTCGAACTCCTAGACTTGGATCACCTATCACTTGGTCGATAGGATGATTCGTTTGAGTCCTAGTTGGATTTGGGTTTGAGTCTACAACTTGATCCATAGGATGACTCGTTTGAGTTCTAGTTTGATTGGAGTCATCTATCACTTGGTCGATAGAGTGACTTGGTTGACTTAGGTTAGGATTAACACTAGATCTGATCTCTGGATCAGAGTTAGGTCTAGTATGAGTCGGTTCGCTAATTGGGGTTGCCGGGGGTTTTGTAGGTTCGTGTCCTTCATCAAATACTACATTGATAGTCTCCTCGACTCTAAGGGTGTCGTGGTTATATACTCTATAAGCTCTGCTTGTAGTCGAGTATCCTAGAAAGATTCTGGTCATGGTTTTGGATGTAAATTTCCCTAGGTAATCCTTAGTGTTTAGGATATGTACCTTATACCCAAATACCCTAAAGTACTTGATGTTAGGTATTTTATCATGATAAATCTCGTATGAGGTCTTAAGGTGCCTCTTTACCATAAGGATTCTATTTTGGACATAGCATGCCATATTCACGACTTCGGCCCAAAACCTATCGGGTAGGTTATACTCATTAAGCATTGTCCTAGCAGCTTCTTGTAGGGTTCTATTTTTGCGTTCTACTAGGCCATTTTGTTGTGGAGTTCTAGGGCAAGAGAACTCATGGTGGTATCCATTTAGGTTATAGAATTCTGTAAACCTATGGTTTTCGAATTCACCACCATGATCAGTCCTAAGTCTTTTGATTTTAATGCTTTGTTGATTTTCTATTAATTTAAATAGATTGATTAATTGATCTAGGGTATCACTTTTGTGTTTGATGAACCTAACCCAAGTAAATATAGAATAGTCATCAATTATGACTAAGCAGAATTTACTTCCGTTAAGTGACTTAGCTCCGTGTGAATCAAATAGATCCATGTGTAGGAGCTCAAGCACACTTTTGGTTCGTTCTTGACTAGTTAGTTGATGTTGTGTCCTAGATTGTTTACCTTGTTGACAAGCATTACATATTTTATTATCCAAGTTATTGAGGTTAGGCAAACCTCTAACTAAGTCACTCTGACTCATCTTGTGGATGAGTCTTGGGTGTGAGTGACCGAGTCATCGGTGCCACAACCATGATTCCTCTTGCCGTGTCATAAGACACTTAGTTGAGGAGTTAGTTAAGTTAATAGTGTAAATATTGTTATTTCTAGTTCCCTTAAGAATTGTTTTAGAGGTTTCGTTTGTATTAATTACGCATTCATTTTCTAGAAATATGACCTTATAGTTATTATCACACAATTGGCTTACACTGAGAAGATTATATTGAAAATTTTCTACTAATAAAACATTTTGAATAACAAAATTTGAGTTAAGCTCAATATCACCTGATCCGATGATTTTGAGCTTGCCGTTATTTCTGAAGGCTACCGATCCTTGTCGTTTGAATCGAAGCTTCGAAAACTTGAGTTGATCCCCGGTCATGTGTCGGGAGCAACCACTGTCCAACATCCATTGATCCTACACGCAAGGTAGTTGGATCGGATATTGGATTTATTAAAAATTGGTTGAAAATTATTAACCTAAATCATCTCACCCATGTCTACATGATCAAACATGTTAATCCTATATGTTCTTGTGAGATGACTTCCAATTTTAGTTGAATTAAATTTAATGACTTAAACACTTGTCAACCTTGCGTTAGATTCGGATTTGACCTTAGGCTCATCAAGTCACCTTTTCAAGATCATGGCTTCCAGGTCGTGGTGAGGCACAAAGGCCTTCTTTGATCAGAACAATGACCACTTCCTTAGACAAAGCCATTTTCAAGAAAATAGAGACTTGACTCACCTAAGACCACTTCCTGGTCTAACTAGTCTAGGATATGGTGAGGTAGCTTCAGCTAGTTCCGCTCGGTCAAGTGCACCGAACTAGATATGCCTTATCTAGCCCGAATACACAAGACTCCGCTTTCCTAGCGTACTATCATCTCGCCGCATCCTGGTACTATGTTATCAAGTATTGACGAGTTATAGTCCTATCTAACCATTCTAAAAAGAAAAAGAAAAACCTAAGCATGCAATTTCTAAGTTAAAACACAAACAAATTTTGTACTAGCTCCCCATGGACCGTTGAATCGATTTGGTCTCTCCACATAGTGGATTTGGTCCTTGGGAACCCAGTACTGGTTTGATCCTAAGTTTGAAATTAAGGTGGTCTTAGGGACCCATGATTGGACACGATTTTTATGTCTACTTACGATTGACATATACGACTTATTGGTCGTGTTTGAGCTAAACCCTAGCCCGGCCTTGTTGTACACGGCCCTTTGCGATCCAAGTAGGAGGTCAAGTCCTTTGGATCCCAAAGTAAACCTTTCCAACGTATTCCTAAGATCTTCGACTTGACTTTTCAAGAGTGAGTTCTCAACTTCGAGTTTTTCAACCCGAGTTGAGTCCTTCTCTTGAACTCGACTAGTCGAAGAGGTTAGGGAGACCTCGTGTTTGAGGAGTTTAACTTCCTCAACCAGGGTCTCGACCTTGGACTCGGACTTAGCTAACTTTCTATTTAAAAACTTAATTGCACTATAAAGTGTGGTAATAAGAGAGCGACTTACCTTGAGTTTATCTTTTGAACCGGATGCATATCGCGTGGCTTGTCTTGAATAGTGCTTCGTCGACTCATCTTGGTTTCCGATTCAAGTTCGATTACGACTCAGTCTCGATTCCACCGGTTTAGCCATAAGGACTCGATCGTTGTCTTCTTCCTCGAAGCTTCTTCCCAAGTAGCGTTGAGTGCCTTTTGTATTTTGGTGCCTTGCTCTTGAGTTTTGGGCATTCGGACTTAATGTGTCCAAACTGTTGCATTCATAACATCTTATGTTTGAACTTTTAGGCTTACCTTCGTTGGAGTCGAGTGATGGCTCATTTTGGCCCTTGACTATCCTCGAACTAGGTTGACTAGTTCGGCTTCCATTTCGAGTCGACCTCAGAATCCAACTCATCCTCTTCTTCCTTGGAGGTGGCTTGCTAGCGGTTTTTCTTCTTTGAACACGCAAATAAAGCTATACCTTTCTCGGGTTTAATTAGGCTCATGAAGTTCAAAATCAGAAAAAAGTTCATCTAATCTAAGTTTAGAAAGATCCTTGGAGACCTTGTAGGCATCGACCATGGATGCCCACAAGGTAGTCCTTGGAAAGGAGTTTAGGACATACCTTATAAGATCGCGGTTTTCGATCTTTTGCCCGATTGCGTGTAGGTTGTTGACTATGTCCTGGACTCGGGCGTGAAGTTGCATCGCGAACTCGTGTTCCTGCATTTTTAGGTTATATAGTTTATTGAATAGAAGATCACGCTTACATACCTTGGCTTCATCGGTCCCTTCGTGTAGCTCCACTAGTTTTGTCCAAAGGTCCTTTGCGCTTATGAAGGGGTCGACGCGATTTAGCTCTTCCTTGGATAAGCCGCATTGGAGGATTTGTGTTGCCTTGGCGTCGGCTTCGACTTGTCGTTTTGTCGCAATGATCCATTGATCATAATCCAAGGAGTCACCCACTTCATTAGTCGGAAGTGTGAAACCTGTTTGGATTATGATCCACATCTCGATTTGGGTTTTGAGAAAGCATTCCATCCGACCCTTCCAATAATGGAAGTCATCTCCGTTGTAAAACGGAGGTCGGACGGTGCTAAAACCCTCGAGATGGGCCATTATAACAAAAGAAACAAGGAGACGAAGACGAAGAAACTAGCAACGACAAAAACACAAAAAAAAAGTACCAAGACTCGCGTCTTGGATTAGTAGTGCGGGAGAAAAAATAACAAAGTGAAATAAATCTGAAATAAATAGAATTAAAAAGAAAAAAATCTGTAAAATGGCTAGATTGGTGGTTTCACCAAATCTTAGCAACCCCGACTCGATACCAATTGTTGGATCGGCGGATCGCTAGAGGGGGTGAATAAGCGATAAAACCTTTTCTTTTCTTTTCGTTAAAACTCGAGAGATAATTAATTGCAGCGAAATGTAAATGTAAAGTAAAAGAGACAAAGGAGTTTTTACTTGGTTCAGTAGCCTTGGCTACTACTCCAAGGCCCTAGCGGTCCTCGACCACGCACGGAGGGCAAAAAAAGAACTCCTCCTCGTTAGAGGTAGGAGTTTAATCGATACAAGTAAAGCACAAAGCTTGAGGTAGAGGGACACTCCCCCTCTCCTCGTTACGATAAAAGCTCCGAAAATGAAAGTACTAAACTGAAATAAAACTTTAACCGACATAATAAAATGAAAACAAATAAACCTAGACGTCGGAGAAGAAGCACTTCGTTGTCGGAGAAGTTGTAGCTTTGCAGAGGCTTTTGGAAGCTTAGAATTGATGATGAAACCCTAGGTTAGGACCTCCTTTTATAGCCTTTAATCCCCTCATCGAATGGGTCTTCAACCAATAGGAATTGGGCACAAAACTCCTTGAAAAATGGTGATAAAGCTTGACTCCTCGAGGCTGATTTTTGACCATCGCTGAACTTTCTTGGCCTGCTGATGGCTCAGCGGTTGAACTGATGGCTTAGCAGTTGAACTGATTTTTGGCCGGTTGAACTGATTTTTAGACTTTTCGACTGTAATAAAGAGTTAGCTCGAAATATAAGTGAATTCGACGACCACTTGCCATCCGATCTCAACATAGACCTTCCATGGGAAGTCTTGGTCGGATCGTCGCCTAAGGATGTCCCCATATGGAGGACTCAACCTTACTTACGCTCACTCACACGAGCTTACCTCAACATTTACCTTTGAAGACTTGCTTTCGGTCTCCACCTGATTCCTTCGGCTCCCTCCGAAGTCCTCCCGGTGTCGCCCGACCACCACGGCTTCCTCCAGATGTCGCTAGCCTTTAGCTCCAGCTATAGCAATCTTCTGCACACTCGATTCAACTCGTGAGTAACAACATGAGATTAACTTTGTATCGTTTGCTATAATCAAAACTCAGGTTCGACTTAGGTGCCTACTGCACCAACATATTTTGGCTTCTATGTCAAATTAATTGCAACATCAACATCAAGCCATGCCCACTGCTTATGACATGATGCTCAATCTCAAGGAGCTTTTCGGAAACCAGAATCAGGCTGCTAGGTAGGAAGCAATGAGGAACTTGATGACGACAACCATGATCGAGGGAACACCCGTGAGGGATCATGTTCTCAAGATGATGGCTCATTTGAATGAGCTGGAAGTCCTTAGAGATGAGATCGATGGGGAAACCCACGTCAATATCATTCTCCAGTCTCTACCTAGGAGTTTTGAGCAGTTTAGCCTGAACTACAACATGAATAAAAGATTCTGGAGCTTCGGCAGAACTCCAAGTGGCGGAGGGCTTTTTCGAGTGCTCATGTTGGTTGCCTTTCAAAAGTTTCTACTTCTGCAGGCAAGAAGAAGAAACAAGGTGGGGCAAAGGTGGAAGGAGGATCTCAGGGAGAGTGAAGAAGTTGAAAGGCAAGTGCTTCACTTGCAAGCAGACTGGACATTGGAAGAAGGACTGCCGCAACCGGAAGCAGATCAAAGGTATATCTTTTGGTCTAGTCATTGAAACATGTTTAGCGGTGTTATCTACTGGCACATAGTGTGTAGATACGGGAGCCACTGATCATGTATGCAATACTTTGCAAAGGTTATAGGAAACCAAATGACCGACTGAGGGGGAGATTACCGTTTACTTGGGCGATGCTACAAAGGTGGCGACTATTGCAGTGGGAGATGTTTATTTGTCTTTTGATAGAAATAAAACTTTGGTTCTGAGAAATTGCCTTTATGTACCTTTATTTAGAAAGAATTTAATTTCGGTTTCTAAATTGTTTATGGATGGATATTCTATTTCTTTTAATGACAGAGTTGTTATAAAAAGGAATAGGAAAATTATCTGTTCTAGTGCATTGATAGGAAATTTATATACCCTTGAACCAAAAGCTCCCACGATGCAAATAGAAGTGAATAACTCATCTTCTAATTCTAATAAGAGAAAAGAACCTTCGAAAATGAACCAAACATATCTTTGACATCTAAGGTTAGGTCATATTGACCTAAGTAGAATTCAAAGGTTGATAGCTGATGGACCTTTGGGTTCATTAGTGGTGGAAGATTTCTCAACCTGCGAATCTTGCTTGGAAGGTAAAATGACCAAGAGGCCTTTTAAGGCCAAGGGGTATAGAGCTAAAGATGTGTTGGAATTGGTTCATTCTGATTTGTGTGGTCCTATGTCTATCTAGGAAAGAGGTGGTTTTGAATATTTCATCTCTTTTATAGACGATTATTCAAGATATGGATATATTTACTTGATACACCGCAAGTCTGAATGCTTTGACAGGTTCAAAGAATTCAAGGCTGATGTGAAGAAACGTCAAGGTAAATGTATCAAGACACTACGATCTGATCGTGGTAGTGAGTACCTCTTGGGAGAGTTTAGGAATTACTTATCAGAGGCTAGGATTCAATCTCAATTGTCTACACCTGGCCCATCCCAACAGAATGGTATAGCGGAGCGAAGGAATAAGACTCTTTTGGAGATGGTTAGATCGATGATGAGTTATTTTGAGTTGTCAGATTCGTTCTGGGGGTATACTCTGGATACGACAGTGTATATTCTGAACTTGGTACCATCTAAATCTGTGCCTTCTACTCCCACAGAATTGTGGACTGGGTGAAAGCCTAGTCTGAGACATATTCAAATTTGGGGGAGTCCAGCACATGTGCTAAAGGCAGATACTGGTAAGTTAGAACCTCGTATAGAAGTGCACATGTTCGTTGGCTATCTTAGAGGAATGAAAGGTGGTTTGTTTAATAGTCCTAGAGATCAGAGGGTGATTGTTAGCACGAATGCCAGATTTTTAGAGGAAGACTATGTGATGAACCATAAGCCCATGAGTAATATTGTTCTGGAGGAAATGAGAGGGGAAGTCACTACTTCAGTACCACCGGTACAAGAGGATATAATATAAGTGACTGCACCGCGTGTCACAGAGGATACATAGGTGATACCTCATCATAGTGGGAGGGTAATTAGACAGCCTGATAGATTTATGTTCTTGAGAGAATCTTCTAATTTGGTCCCTGGCGAACATGAACTTGATCCCTGGACATATGACGTGGCAATCCAAGATAAAGATGCAGTATCTTGGCAAAGTGTGATGAATTCTGAGATAGAATCTATGGATTCAAATCAGGTTTGGGAGTTAGTAGAACCACTCAATGGTGTAAAAACCATTGGATGCAAGTGGATCTACAAAAGAAAGAGAGGAATAGACGGGAAGGTTGAGACCTTCAAAGCAAGGCTTGTTGCGAAAGGGTATACTCAGAAAGAGGGTATCGATTATGAGGAGACCTTTTCGCCAGTAGCCATGCTTAAGTCTATCCAGATTCTCTTATGTATTGCTGCTCATATGGATTATGAGGTATGATAGACGGATGTCAAGACAGCTTCCCTCAATGGAAGTCTTGAGGAAAACATCTATATGAAGCAACCAGAAGGATTCATTGCAAAGGGCAAAGAGCATCTTGTGTGCAAGCTTAATCGGTCCATTTATGGATTGAAGCAAGCTTCGAGATCTTGGAACATCCGCTTTGATGAGGTAATCCAGTCTTATGGATTTATTCAAAGTCCGGATGAGTCTTGTGTATGTTAGGATGTATACTGAAAAGTATATCTTTTATATGAACATCTTTATTTTTGAAATAAGAATCACATGATCATTGTTTGCATATTTATGGTTATGCATATTGTCTAATACATTGCATTGTAGATAACATTGTGTGTAGTGTCACACGGGAGATCATGTTATCGGTTCCTTGTAAAGTATAAGTAAAGGCTCACAACCTAGATGACTTTGGACAAACCATTGGTATGATTGTAGTGTGATTTGATATTGATTTGTCTTGACCATAGAATTACACTAGTACACTTTGTGTGTATTGAGCAGGACCAACTTAGAGGTGATTCGATTCATTGTTGACTACATAATCGAATCAGAACTCAGATATTATGTTGTACATGCTCTTAATCCCGATATAATAACGGGCACATATACTTAGTATTCATTTTTTTGATTTACCAATGGGCGAGATTAAAGAGTAAATCGATAGGCTCGGTAAGTTGGTAAATGATATTATTTATATGGTGTGCCATTGATTATATGAGGAAACCAGGTTCTATATATTAGGATGATGATGTCCTCTTGAGGAGCTCATAAGGTTCATCATGTAAACCTTGCCGGTGGACTTGGTCCGGCATGATGATAAGGTTGAGTGGTACTACTCATGGAGTTAGATGTTGATTAATTAATTGTCAGTAAATTAATTAATCGACGAACATTCGAGATCTTAAACACGGGGAGAAAAATGTACAAATAATATATGGAGCCCATATTAATTTATGGGGGTTGGTGAGGTAGATCAATGATAATCCTCTAGTGGAATGGATAATCATTAATGGATCGGACTTTATGTGGGCTTGATCCATTGGGTGGCTAAGATCCAACTCCTCCTCATGGTCCCTATTGTAGCCTATTAAAACCTCATGGAGCCTAGATCCAATGATGGAAAACAATACTCTAGATCCGACGGTGGAGATTAAATCTCTAGATCCGACGGTTGAGATTAAATCTCTAGATCCGACGGTTGAGATTAAATCTCTAGATCCGACGGTTGAGATTAAATCCCTAGAACTGACGGTTGAGATTAAAAGGAGGATTAAGCCTAACTCTATAAATATGGGCTTAAGGCTTGGACGTGGGAATCAATTGAGAAAGGTTAGGGTTTTTCTTCCTTGGCTTGGGCGGCAAGGAAGAAGTGGGCGGCTAGGGTTTTTGGAGGTGTATTGGGCGACCACAAATAAGGAAGGTTTTATTCTTCCTTAGGAGTTGCTGGCGCCCTTCCTTGTCCTCTCTACCTTGGACGATGCTCAACCTATTCTTCTTCTTCTCCTTGGCCGGTGGAAACAAGGGCTAGGGTTGTTCCTTGGAGCTCTTGGCTGGCACCCACATCTCCTTGTTCTTCTTCTTGGCCGGCAGCAAGCACCAAGCTTGGAGCTTGGTGGTTGGTTAAGGGAAGGGGAAGAGTTTTGTTTCATATTCTTCCTTTTGTTCATAGGAAGAAAAGAAAGGAAGATTGGTGATCTAGGAGGCTTCGACTTTTGGAAGATCGTCGCCCACATGACGTCCAAAAGGAGGAAGGACATACAATAGAAGATCGAGAGGTATAATGCTTGTTTATATTCTTTTGTAACATGTCTATAATTGTTTTTCAATCATATACATGTTGTATGTTCTATTTTATGGCTAAATTTACTTGGACCCCGAATACAAACGCAAAAATCGGTGATCCGTACATCGTCTATTCTGCGGCTAATCGTAGAATAGAGGTTGGTTGCTTGAACAATAAGTTTTTTCAAGTTACCACTCTAATCGAATAACACGACGATGGAACAGTTGCATGGATAATCCCTTTTGTCTAGGATTAATTTTTTTTAATCCGAGGAAGATGACGGGATCTCCATGAACAAGCGACTGAGTCGAAGGGGAAGCGAAGTTTCCTACCTTCAAGTGGTATCAGAGCTTCAGTTCCGGGCAAAACCTTCAATTGGTATCAGAGCCACGGTTTTCGATTTTGTGTGTTTTAGGATTCAGTTACTTTTATGCACTTTTCATATATTATATTTGTCAGATAATAGTAGGATGTGCGTAGGTTAACTTTTTGGTTCAAGGTATAAGATCCAACTATTATGGCCATATGTGTGTATGTGATTGTATGTGTGTAATTATATATTATTTGAATCCTTAGGGTTGACGAGGCTAGCATTTAATTTTTTTTTGTAAATTAAGTACGACATTGTTTAGCCACTCCTTTTATTTTAGTTTACTTTCGATCTAGATTTCATGTACACTCCCTCGTGGAGTATAGGATCGATGGATGTAAATTAAAATAGTTTTTCTCGATTCGGATCTCCGGATGGCTTGTACATGGCGTAGGGAGGAGCGGACGAGATGGCGATACGATGGGAGTCATATTGGAGACAAAAGCCATAATAGTTGGAAAATATTTGTTTTATATTTATTGCTTATTGTTTGATATGCATGTCGTAGGCTAGAAAATTCCTCAATTTTAAATTACAAAGTGGGAGAGGGATATTTTTATAAATTCCCACGACCTCCATTACGATTTGACATGTGATGCAAACAAACTTGCGCGTCAGCTCTGAGTGCCTTCCTCCCCATCGGATGAGTTTGTTTGCGGATCACAAGGTCGAATATGGTTATAGGAAATTATTAAGGAGCTTGTGTACTTCCCCATCAGAAGGAACATAACCCGAGATAATTACCTTAGTACCGAGTAATGGTGAACACTTAGATACAAATATAAGTATCCTTCCCATCGGAGTCACTGCTTTTATTTGTAGGGCCGAAGAGGAACCAACTATTAATTTTATTTGTCAAAAAGTTAGGTTGACAAGATAGTAAAATTAATGGGTAAAATCTCCTCTTACAAATGTAGAATTCGTATACGTCCACACTATCATGGCATACGATATTCTCGGTGTTTTGAGGTGTTGGTTGATTTTAAAATTTTATTGTTTGAGGAATCAATGATTTTTTGAAATCTAATGTTTTGATCTATGTGATTCTTAGGTTTTTCAAAAATGACTTTCAACCCACTTGCTGTGATACTAAAGGAAAATAAATTTACTATACCCAATTATGTTGATTGGAAAAGGAATCTAGATATTGTCTTAACTGCTGAGGAGTACAAGTATGTACTCTTCGAAGAGTGTCCTCCTAAACCTGCGAATGAGCTCGAAGTCCTTGGAGCTGTGATCGATGGGGAAACCCAGGTCGATATCATTTTTCAGTCTCTACCTAGTATTTTTGAGCAGTTTCGCATGAATTACAACATGAATACTAAGTTGTATTTGTTGGCGGAGCTTCTGACAGAACTCCAGGCGGCAGAAGGTCTTGCTCAGGCTCAGGCCATGGTTGCTCAGAAGGTTTCTACTTCTAAACCGAAAGGCAAGAAGAAGAAGAAACAAAGTAGAGCAACGGTGGTTGGAGGATCTCAGGGACTAGTGAAAAAGCCGAAAGGCAAGTGCTTCACTTGCAAGCAGACTGGACATTGGAAGAAGGACTGTCCCAACCGGAAGTAGAACAAAGGTATATCCTTTGGTCTAGTCATTGAAACATGTTTAACGATGTTATCTACTGGCACAGGTGTGTAGATACGGGAGCAACTGATCATGTCTGCAATACTTTGCAGGGGTTCCAGGAAACCAGATGACTAGATAAGGGGGAGATTACCGTTTACTTGGGCAATGCCACGAAGGTGGCGGCTGTTGCAGTGGGAGATGTTTATTTGTCTTTTGAGAGGAATAAAGTTTTGGTTCTTAAAAATGGCCTTTATGTACCTTTATTTAGAAAGAATTTAATTTCGGTTTCTAAATTATTTATGGATGGATATTCTATTTTTTTTAATGACAGAGTTGTTATAAAAAAGAATAGAAAGATTATCTGTTCTGATGCATTGATAGGAAATTCGTATACACTGGAACCAAAAGCTCCCATGATGCAAATAGAAGTTAATAACTCATCTTCTAATTCCAATAAGAGAAAAGAACCTTCGAAGATGAACCAAACATTTCTTTGGCATCTAAGACTTGGTCATATTAACCTAAGCAGAATTCAAAGGTTAATAGCTGATGGACCTCTGGGTTCATTAGTGGTGGAAGATTTCCCAACCTGCGAATCTTGCTTGGAGGGTAAAATGACCAAGAGGCCTTTTAAGGCCAAGGGGTATAGAGCCAAAGATTTGTTGGAATTGGTTCATTCTGATTTGTGTGGTCCTATGTCTATCCAGGCAAGAGGTGATTTTGAATATTTCGTCTCCTTTATAGACGATTATTCGAGATATGGATACATTTACTTGATGCACCGCAAGACTGAATGCTTTGACAAGTTCAAAGAATTCAAGGCTGATGTGGAGAAACGTCAAGGTAAAAGTATCAAGACACTACGATCAGATCATGGTGGCGAGTACCTCTTGGGAGAGTTTAGGCATTACTTATCAAAGGCTGGGATTCAATCCCAATTGTCTGCACCTTGCACACCCCAGTAGAATGGTGTAACAGAGCAAAGGAATAGGACTCTTATGGAGATGGTTAGATCGATGATGAGTTATTCTGAGTTGCCAGATTCGTTATGGGGATATACTCTAGATATGGCAGTGTATATTCTGAACTTGGTACCATCTAAATCAGTTCCTTCTACTCCCACAGAATTGTGGACAAGGCGAAAGCCTAGTCTGAGACATATTCTTGATTTGGGGGTGTCCAACACATGTGCTGAAGGCAGATGCTGGTAAGTTGGAACCTCGTATAGAAGTGCGTATGTTTGTTGGCTATCCTAGAGGAACAAAAGGTGGTTTGTTATATAGTCCTAGAGATCAGAAGGTGATCGTTAGCACAAATGCCAGATTTCTAGAGGAAGATAATGTGATGAACCACAAGCTCATGAGTAAGATTGTTTTGGCGGAATTGAAAGGGGAAGTCACTACTTCAGTACCACCGGTACAAGAGGATATACCACAAGTCACTGCACCGCGTGTCACAGAGGATACACTGGTGATACCTCGTCGTAGTGGGAGGTTTGTTAGACAGCCTGATATATTCATGTTCTTGGGAGAATCTTCTGATTTGGTCCCTAGCGAACATGAACCTGATCCCTGGATATTTGACGAGGCAATCCAAGATAAAGATGCAGTATCTTGGCAAAGTGCAATGAATGCTGAGATTGAATCTATGGATTCAAATTAGGTCTGGGAGATAGTAGAACCACCCGATGGTGTAAAAATCATTGGATGCAAGTGGATCTACAAAAGAAAGATAGGAATAGACGGGAAGGTTGAGACCTTCAAAGCAAGGCTTGTTGCGAAAGGGTATAATTAGAAAGAGGGTATCGATTATGAGGAGACATTTTCGCCGGTAGCCATGCTTAAGTCTATCCGGATTCTCTTATGTATTGTTGCTCATATGGATTATGAGGTATGAAAGATGGATGTCAAGACAGCTTTCCTTAATGGAAGTCTTGAGGAAAACATCTACATGAAGAAACCAAAGGGATTCATTGTAAAGGGCAAAGAGCATCTTGTGTGCAAGCTTAATCGGTCAATTTATGGATTGAAGCAAGCTTCAAGATCTTGGAACATCCATTTTGATGAGGTAATCCAGTCTTATGGATTTATTCAAAGTATGGATGAGTCTTGTGTATACAAGAGATTTGATGGAAACGTAGTGGTATTTCTTGTACTATACGTAGATGACATTTTGCTAATTGGCAACAATATCAAGGTGTTATCAGACGTAAGTGTATGGTTGTCCAAAAGGTTTGATATGAAAGACTTGGGAGAAGTGGGACACATCCTTGGGATCAAGGTTATAAGGGATCGCAAGAAAATGATGTTGTGCTTATCTCAAGCTTCATACATAGACATAATTATGGATCGTTTTAGCATGCAAAACTCCAAGAAAGGTTTTCTACCTTTCAGGCATGGAGTTCCTTTATCTAAGAAGATGTGTCCTAGAACATCTGAGGAGATAGAGGAGATGAAGACGATTCCTTATGTTTCGGTAGTAGGAAGCCTTATGTATGCTATGCTATAATATATGTCCTAGAAAACATATATTGTAGTACCGGAGATAGACTAGGGATTATATGCTAGTTTACCAAGTAGACCAATTGCTCCCTATGGGTTACACAGATTCCGATTTCCAATCAAATAGGGATAATAGTAAGTCTACCTCAGGTTTTGTGCTTACTTTGGGAGGTGGAGCCATTGTATAGAGGAGTGTCAAGCAGAAATGCGTGGTGGACTCTACCATGGAAGCTGAGTAGGTGGAAGCCTCTGAGGCGGCCAAAGAAGCTGTATGGCTCAGGAACTTCTTGATGGACTTGGATGTGATTCCTGGTTTGCCCAGAACTATCACAATTTATTGTGATAACAGTGGTGCAGTTGCAAACTCGAAGGAACCACGAGTCCATAAGACAAGTAAATACATAGAGCGCAAGTACCACCAGATATGAGAATTCATAAAAGAGGTAGAAGGTTCTGTCGCCAGAATTGCATCAGAGGATACCCTAGTAGATCTTTTCACTAAGGCCTTTCTAACGAGAGCTTTTGATAGGCATGTGGAGGGAATGAGAATCAGATGTATGGTAGTATGAGGACAACATAGTATTTTAGTATAAGTGGGAGATTGTTGGGAAGCATACTAAAAAGTCTATCTTTTGTATGAACATCTTTATTTTTGAAATAAGAATCACATGATCATTGTTTGCATATTTATGGTTATGCATATTGTCTAATACATTACATTGTAGATAACATTATGTGTAGTGTCACACAGGAGTTCATGTTATCTGTTTCTTGTAAAGTATAAATAAAGGCTCACAACCTAGATGGCTTTGGACAAACCATTGGTATGGTTGTAGTGTGATTTGGTATTGGTTTGTCTTGACCATAGAATTACACTAGTACACTTTGTGTGTATTGAGCAGGACCGACTTAGAGGTGATTCGATTCATTGCTGACTACATAATCGAATCGGAACTCAGATATTATGTTGTATATGCTCTTAATTCCGATATAATAACGGGCACATATACTTAGTATTCATTTTTTTGATTTACCAATGGGCGAGATTAAAGAGTAAATCGATAGGCTCGGTAAGTAGGGAATTGATATTATTTATATGGTGTGTCGTTGATTATAGGAGGAAACCGTGTCCTATATATTAGGATGATGATGTCCCCTTGAGAAGCTCATAAGGTTCATCATGTAAACCCTGCAGGTGGACTTGGTCCGACATGATGATAAGGTTGAGTGGTACTACTCATGGAGTTAGATGTTGATTAATTATTTGTCAGTAAATTAATTAATCGACGGACATTCGAGATCTTAAACATGGGGAGAAAAATGTACAAATAATATATGGAGCCCATATTAATTTATGAGGGTTGGTGAGGTAGATCAATGATAATCCTCTAGTGGAATGGATAATCATTAATGGATCGGACTTTATGTGGGATTGATCCATTGGGTGGCCAAGATCCAACTCCTCCTCATGGTCCCTATTGTTGCCTATTTAAACCTCATGGAGCCTAGATCCAATGATGGAAAACAATACTCTAGATCCGATGGCGGAGATTAAATTTCTAGATCCGATGGTTGAGATTAAATCTCTAGATCCGACGGTTGAGATTAAATCCCTAGAACCGATGGTTGAGATTAAAAGGAGGATTAAGCCTAACTCTATAAATATGGGCTTAAGACTTGGATGTGGGAATCAATTGAGAGAGGTTAGGGTTTTTCTTCCTTGGTTTGGGCGGCAAGGAAGAAGTGGGCGGCTAGGGTTTTCGGAGGTGTATTGGGCGGCCACAAATAAGGAAGGTTTTCTTCTTCCTAAGGAGTTGCCGGCGCCCTTCCTTGTCCTCTCTACCTTGGCCGACACTCAACCTATTCCTCTTCTTCTCCTTGGCCGGTGGAAACAAGGGTTAGTGTTGTTCCTTGGAGCTCTTGGCCGGCACCCACATCTCCTTGTTCTTCTTCTTAGCCGGCGGCAAGCACCAAGCTTGGAGCTTGGTGTTTGGTTAAGGGAAGGGAAAGAGTTTTGTTTCATATTCTTCCTTTTGTTCAGAGGCAGCAAAGAAAAGAAGATTGGTGATCTAGGAGGCTTCAACTTTTGGAAGATCGTCGTGCACATGACGTCCAAAAAGAGGAAGGACATACAATAGAAGATCGAGAGGTATAACGCTTGTTTATATTCTTTTGTAACATGTCTATAATTGTTTTTCAATCATATACATGTTGTATGTTCTGTTTTACGGCTAAATTTACTTGGACCTCGAATACAAATGCAAAAACCGACGATCCGTACATCGTCTATTCCGCGGCTAATCGTAGAATAGAGGTTGGTTGCTTGAACAATAAGTTTGTTCAAGTGACCACTCTAATCGAATAGCACGACGATGGAACAGTTGCTTGGGTAATCCCTTTTGTCTAGGATTAATTTTGATTAATCTGGGGATGATGACGGGATCGCCATGAACAAGTGACCGAGTGGAAGGGGAAGCGAAGTTTCCTACCTTCAAGTGGTATCAGAGCTTCAGTTCCGGGCAAAACCTTCAAGTGTATACAAGAGATGTGATGGAAACTTAGTGGTATTTCTTGTACTATACGTAGATGACATTTTGTTAATTGGCAACAATGTCAAGGTGTTATCGGACGTAAGGGTATGGTTGTTCAAATAGTTTGATATGAAGGACTTGGGAGAAGTGGGACATCCTTGGGATCAAGGTTATAAGGGATCGCAGGAATAGGATGTTGTGCTTATCTCAAGCTTCATACATAGACACCATTTTGGCTCATTTTAGCTTGCAGAACTCTAAGAAAGGTTTTCTACCTTTTAGGCATGAAGTACCTTTATCTAAAGAGATGTGTCCTAAAACATCAAAAGAGATAGAGGAGATGAAGGCGGTTCCTTATGCTTCGACAATAGGAAGCCTCATGTATGCTATTTTATGTACGAGACCGGATATCTATTTTGCCATGGGTATGGTTAGCAGATATCAGAGTAATCCAAGACAGGGACATTGGACTGTAGTAAAGTATATATTGAAGTACCTGAGAAGGACAAGGGATTATATGCTGGTATACTTGGTAGATCAATTACTCCCTGTGGGTTACAAAGATTCTGACTTCCAATCAGATAGGGATAACAGTAAGTCTACCTCAGGTTTTGTATTTACTTTGGGAGGTGGAGCTAATATATGGAGGAGTGTCAAGCAGACATGCGTGGCGGACTCCACCATGGAAGCTGAGTATGTGGCAGCCTCTGAGGCAGCCAAAGAAGCTGTATGGCTCAGGAACTTCTTGATGGACTTGGATGTGATTCTTGGTTTGCCCAAAACTATCATAATTTATTGTGATAACAGTGGTGCAGTTGCAAACTCGAAGGAACCATGAGCCCATATGGCAAGTAAACACATAGAGCGCAAGTACCACCTGATACGAGAAATCGTAAAGCGAGGAGAAGTTGTTGTGACCAAGATTGCATCAGAGGATAACCTGACAGATCCTTTTACTAAGACCCTTCCAGTGAGAGCTTTTGATAGGTATGTGGAGGGAATGAGAATCAGATGTATGACAGTATGAGGACAGCATAGTTTTTTAGTATAAGTGGGAGATTGTTGGGATGTATATTGAAAAGTCTATCTTTTGTATGAACATCTTTATTTCTAAAATAAGAATCACATGATCATTGTTTGCATATTTATGGTTATGCATATTGTCTGATACATTACATTGTAGATAACATGGTGTGTAGTGTCACACGGGAGATCATGTTATCAGTTCCTTGTAGAGTATAAGTAGAGGCTCACAACCAAGATAGTTTGGGATAAACCATTGATATGGTTGTAGTGTAATTTGGTATTGGTTTGTCTTGACCATAGAATTATATTAGTGCACTTTGTGTGTATTGAGCAGGACCGACTTAGAGGTGATCTGATTTATTGCCGACTATATAATGTACATGCTCTTAATCCCGATATAATAACGGACACATGTACTTAATATTTATTTCTTTGATTTACTAATGGGCGAGATTTATAGAGTAAATCGATAGACTCGGTAAGTTGGGAAATGATATTATTTACATGGTGTGCCGTTGATTATAGGAGGAAACCGTGTCCTATATATTAGGATGATGATGTCCCCTTGAGGAGCTCATAAGTATCATCATGTAAACCCTACAGGTGGACTTGGTCCGACATGATGATAAGGTTGAGTGGTACTACTCATGGAGTTAGATGTTGATTATTTATTTGTCAGTAAATTAATTAATTGACGGACATTCGAGATCTTACACACGGGGAGATATTTGTACAATTAATATATGGAGCCCATATTTATTTTTGGGGGTTAGTGAGGTAGATCAATGATAATCCTCTAGTGGAATGGATTATCATTAATGGGTCGGACTTTATGTGGGCTTGATACATTGGGTGGCCAAGATCCAACTCGTCCTCATGGTCCCTATTGTAGCCTATTAAAATCCTCATGAAGCCTAGATCACGGTGGAGGTTAAATCTCTAGATCCGATGGTGGAGATTAAATCTCTATATCTGACGGTTGAGATTAAATCTCTAGATCCGATGGTGGAGATTAAAAGGAGGCTTAAGCCTAACTCTATAAATAAGGGCTAAGGGCTTGGGTGTGGAGATCATCAAATAAGGGTTAGGGTTTTTTGAGTTGGCTTGAGAGGAGAGGTGGGCGGCAACCCTAGGGTTTTCTCCATCTTATTGGGCGGAGACAAGGGATTCTAGGGTTTTTGATCTTCTTGGCTAGCGGTGCCTCATCCTCTCTCTCTCTAGATTGGCAGACAACTTCTCCCTCTCTCTCTCTCTCCTTTGGCCGGCGGCAACCTTTCTTCAAGGTTGGTCGGTGCTCCTTCATCCTCTCCTTTGCCGGCGGCAACATCAAGTTCCTTGGCTTGGTGGTCGGTTCTAGATAGGAGAAGAGTTTTGTTTTATTCTTCCCTTTGTTTGGAGCGAGCAAGGAAGGGAAGAACGTGATCTAGGAGGCTTCGACTTTTGGAAGATCGTCGCCCACACGACGTCCAAAAGGAGGAAGGACATACAATAGAAGATCAAGAGGTATAATCTTGTTTATTTTGATTAGTGTTCTTTTGCATTATGTATATGATTGATTACAATTATATGATCATGGACCCCGATAATAAACACAAAAATTGACGATCTATACATCGTCTATTCCGTGGCTAATCGAAGAAAAGAGGTAGGTTACTTGAACAACAAGTTTGTTCAAGTGACCACTCTATTCGAATAGCACGACAATGGATCGGTTGCTTGGGTAATCCCTCTTCATCAAGGATCAATTTTTTTAATCCGGGGATGTAGATGGGATCGCCATGCACTAGCGACCAAGTTCAAGTGGGAAGCGAAGTTTCCACCTTCAGGACTGACACTATAGAGCATGTCCTGAACCAAGTGGGTATAAGATGTGTAAAAGAAATGAGGTACAATTCACTATGGCTGCTAAAGGGTTTCAGAAGATGTTCTGGGATAAACCGTTGATTTTCTAGTTAATTGGGGATCATGATGTACTACTAGGTGCCACTCATGAGCATTCTATAATTAATGGTTAATTATAGACGACCAACATAAATTGGGAACCTATTTGGTCACACGAACTACAAGTGTTATCTGAAGGATTTAAAACGAGTTTGACAATGAGATTCTCATATCGAGAGAGACTTGGTTTGGTTGGACCAAACATGGAGCGAGCATGAAATTGTTTCAATCGCATCAGAAGTATGAATGGGCCGAGTCTTATGAAGACTTGATGGATGAACCAAATCAGTTTGGTTTTAATCCAATGATTGAAAATAAACCAAAGGGGTTTGGTTTGTTTTAAACGAATGAACCAAAGTTAGTTCGGTTCGTTTTGTTGGATCGAAGCGGTTCACTAGAGGGGGGGTGAATAGTGAAAAACCTTTTTTTTTTCGAGTTCGTATCAAAACAATTAAGTGCAGCGGAAAGATAAATGAAACAAAAAGAGACAAGATATATTTTTACTTGGTTCGTAGCCTTCGGCTACTACTCCAAGGCCCTAACGGTCCTAGACCGTGTACGGAGGGCAATTCACTAAAACACTCCTCCTCGTTGGAGGTAGGAGTTTGACGATTACAAAAACCTTCGAAGCAAAAAGATAGAGAGACAAACCCTCTCTTCTATTTAAGTAAAATGCAACGATAGAAAACCTTGATTAAAATGAATTGTAATATTGAAAGCAATAACAAAGTAAGATTATACCAACAACTAGAAAAAAAGAACTTAAGCTAGGGTTGTTGGCAGCACTTCGTTGTTGTAGAATCGTCGGAGAGTCGCAGCGTTGCGGAGGCTTTTGAGCACTTAGAATTGATGAAGAAACCCTAGGTTAGCACCTCCTTTTATAGCCTTTGAGCCTCTTTTTGAGAGGAACCCTAGCCAATCATATTTGAGCACCACTCCCCTTGAAATTTGGTGATAAGCCTTGACTCCTCGGAGCTGATCCTTTGACCATCAGTCGACTGATGGTCATCATCAGTCGACTGATGGTAGCATCAGTCGAATGCTAACCTTCAGCAGTCGACTGTTGGACGGCAGTCGAGTCCTCCAAGCTGGCAGTCGACTGATGCTAGCTGCAAGGCAAAGCTAGCTTAACAAAAACATTATTTTGACGGCCTTCGACCGTCCGATCTTGACCTAGACCACCTATAAGATGTCTTTGGTCGGATCTACGCTTAAGATCATCCTCGTAAAGAGGATACGACCTCACTTACGCTCGCACACACGAGCTTACCTCGATACTCACTGTGTTGCTTTTGCTTCCGGCCTTCCACTCGATTCCTTCAACTACCTCTGAAGTCACTTGAGTGTCGCCCGACCACCGCAGCATCCTCCGGGTGTCGCTAGCCTTCAGCTCCAGCTATAGCAATTTTCTGCACACTCGATTCATCTCGTGAGATAACGACATGAGCTTAACTTTGTATCGTTTGCTATAATCAAAACTCAGGTTTGACTTAGGTGCCTACTGCACCAACACATTTTAACTTAAAACAGACCAACGTGGTTTGGTTTATTTTAACTTAAGTTATTAGAGTGGGTTAATGAGGTTTTTGGTTATGAACCAATAACCGCTAGGAGAAGGTTTTTTGATGGTAAAGAAACATGCTCTCTATAAGATAGAGGGTTAAGGGTGTTTTCGTTGATGACTTTTAGACGTATTAAGGATTTGTGAAAACCCTAGCCACCTCCTCTCCTATCCTCCTCTCTTGCACCACCCACTCCAAGGGTTGCCACCCACCCTTGGGTTGCTACCGCCCAAGCTCCAGCCCTCGGCTAGCCCACCACCATCGGGCAGCAGCCAAATGGCCACCACAAGACCCACTGGCACACCACGGGCCGCCAATTTGATTGGTCGACCACCTCGTAGTCATCGGCCAATCTCTCATCAAGATGAGGCTCGTAGCTTTTGAAGCTATCCCGACGATACTCGGCGTGGATACGGATAGAGGTGATACTAGCGAGGGTCGCTACGGTTGATTTCATTCCCGCTACATGGATAGACGGTAAGATGCATATCATTATGCCATGCATGTTGTGACATGCAGAAGTATGTCATGTGTGTAATGCCATGTAGATAATAGTTATTTTCATGCAAAGAGGATGAAACATTAAAACCCTTACACAATATTAAAGCCTACACCTTCCATTAATATGGTTAGAACCGGAGTTCCGTTTCTTGTTTGGGTTATTGGACTCTCTCCAAGCCCGGCTCGAACCTGAACATGTTCAAACCATTGAAATAGGTTATTACTAATATGGTAAGAGTCAGAGGTCAATCATTAGTTTGGGTTGTTGGACTCTCTCCAAGCATGGATAATTGGTTGAATGTGTTCTAGCCATATTAAAACTATTTCGTGATTAATGGGTTGGTTTTAACTTGGAGCATCGATTTGTTGGACTCTTTCCAAGGTCGATGTGAATGGAGGTGAAGTTGGGTGCTATGCATATGATGCATACTTGTTAATGTGTTAACAACCCAATGTATGTGTGAACATTCAATTAGTTGATAGTACATTGTGATAGTTGGATATAAGTGATATGCAATTGATATACTTGATACCTACCATCGTAGCTAAGAATGGCTTGTTTGACTCTCTCCAAGGTTGTTCTTATCTATGTTGGATATCAGCCCATTCGGAGATGGACCTACGATCTCCCGAATTGATTTTGATGGTTTTACGAATTCGAAAAATGAATGGGATTTAATAAATGTATGTTGTTGCATTTTAAAATCATCTTTCTCATATATGCTCGATTTGTATATCTAGGTTAATCATTTGATCATGACGTCTATAAACTTGTGCTCTATTTTGGATTCGAATAAATTGACTGGGCCAAACTTCTTGGACTGACTTAGAAACCTGAGAATTATTCTCAAGGCGGAGAAGCTTGCATATGTCCTCGAAGAGCCTCTTCCCACCCGTCCTATAGATGATGCAACTCTGGACCAATTGTTGGCATATCAGAAACATGTGAATGATTCTGAGTTGGTGAGTTGCATCATGCTAGCGGCGATGGTACTCGAGCTTCAGAAGCAACATGAGAATATGAATGCTAATACCATAGTCTTTCATCTTCATGAGTTGTTTGAAAAGAAAGCGAGATCTGAAAGGTTCAAAGTCTCCAAGCTCCTCTTCACCTCTAAGATGCAAGAAGGTACCTCTGTGGTGCAATTTGTTCTAAA
This sequence comes from Wurfbainia villosa, assembly GCA_025175895.1. Classification (NCBI taxonomy): domain Eukaryota; kingdom Viridiplantae; phylum Streptophyta; class Magnoliopsida; order Zingiberales; family Zingiberaceae; genus Wurfbainia; species Wurfbainia villosa. The sequence continues at coordinate 65,736,055 of CM045994.1, read as the reverse complement.
GATGAATGGGTACATCGAGCAACTAGCGACACTCGGCTTTGTGATGGATCATGAATTAAGTATTGACTTAATTCTACATTGTTTGCCGAAGAGTTACTCACAGTTTGTGATGAACTACCGAATGAACAAACTTGAAACCACCATTCCTGAGATCCTCAACATACTGAAGACTGTGGATCCTTCTGTGAAGCATGAGGAGAAGACGATGTTGTTAGTTGATTCCTCAAAGAAAGGTTCTAAGAGGAAATCAAAGGAACAACGTAAGGGGAAGAAGAAGGCTAAGAAGGCAGAACCAACTCAAAAGGGAACTTGCCATCATTATGGCAAGGAGGGCCATTAGCGAAGAAACTGCAAGATTTATCTTGAGTCCATGAAGAAGAAGAAGACATCCGATGCCCCATCCTCTTTAGGTATCTTTGTTATTGATTGTCATTCTATTTCCTTAGACACTTGGATATTGGATACTGGGTGTGACTCACATATATGTAATGACATACAGAGGCTAAGGAATAGATGAAAACTCATCAAGGGAGAATCAAATTTGTGAGTTGGCAATGGAGCAAAGTTTGTTGCGGTCACCATCGGAACATATTTGTTGAAGCTCCCTACAGGACTTGTCTTAGAATAGGAAAATTGCTATTATGTTCCTTCATTAATAAATAACATTGTTTCTATTTCCTGCTTAAATAGAAATAGATATCATTTGACTTTTAGTAACAATTGATATTACATAACTTTAAATGGTTTTCTTTATGGGACTGGAACTTTAATCAATGATATTTATACGTTGGACGTATCCACTGACATTTTCAATATCGAAGCGAGCAACAAGCGTGCTCAAAAAGATAATCAATTAAACTCCTACATGTGGCATTGTCATCTTGGCCATGTGAGCAAGAAATGCATGTCCAAATTACACTGATGTGGAATTATGGAATCGTTTGAATTAGATTCATATGATACATGCGAATCATGCTTAAAGGGTAAGATGACCAAGTTACCTTTTACCAGAAAAGGTGAACCGGTGGGAGAGTTTCTTGGTCTAATACATACTGATGTATGCATACCTATGTCAACTCATGATCTAGGAGGCTATTACTACTTCATTACCTTCACCGATGATCACTCACTGTTTGGATATATGTTCTTGATGAAACACAAGTCTGAAGCCATTGAAAGGTTCAAAGAATACAGAAATGATGTAGAGAAACAACTTGGCAAGAATATTAAAATATTTCGATCAGATTGAGGTGGTGAATACTTGAGTCAAGAATTTCTAGATTATCTGAGGGATAATGGTATATTGTCTCATTGGACTCCACCGTATACACCACAGCTTAATTGTGTATCTGAAAGGCGAAATCGGACCTTGTTGGACATGGTCAGGTTGATGATTAATCACACGAATCTTCCAAAGTCTTTTTGGGGCTATACACTTCAGACAACTATTTACTTGCTAAACAGAGTCCCGACCAAGGTAGTCTCTACTACTCCATATGAGATATGAATAGTAGAAACTTCATTTATCTTACTTGAAGATATGGGGTTGTCTTGCTTATGTGAAGTGAACTGTATCAGACAAATTGGATGCTAAGTCTGATAAATGTCTATTTATTGGATACCCTAAGGAAACGAGGGGTTACCAATTCTATCATCCTGTGGAATAAAAGGTGTTTGTTTCAATGCATGCTGTTTTTCTAGAGAAAGAGTTTCTCTTACAGGAAAATAGTGGGAGTGACGCTGAACTTGAGGAGGTTCAAGAGACTCCAATAGACATTAATGAGATACCTGGTCAAGCACCACAACCGATAACTCATAGTGATGAGCCATCGGCTGAACCTATTGTAACACCACATCTTCATAGATCTGGTAGAACACACAACATTTCTGAGAGATATGAATTTCTCGTAAGTGAATTAAACGACGTGTTCCTCATTGTTGATAAGGAGCCTACCAGTTATGAAGAAGTTTTGAAAAGTTCAGAAAGGGACAAATGGCTTGAAGCCATAAAGTCAGAAATAGATTCCATATATGAAAATCAAGTTTGGAACTTGGTGGACCCACCTGAAGGCATTAAGCCTATAGGGTGAAAATGGGTGTTCAAGAAGAAAATCGACATGGATGGTAATGTGATTACCTATAAGGCTAGATTAGTGGCGAAAGGCAACCATTCGGATGCTCCTGGACATAGCGACTCATTATGATTATGAGATATGTCAGATGGATGTGAAAATGACTTTCCTTAATGGAAACCTCCTTGAGAATGTGAATATGATACAACCTGAGGGTTTCACATCGGTTGATAAAACAAAGGTATGCATACTTTGACGGTCTATTTGTGGACTGAAGCAAGCATCCAGGAGCTGGAATATCCGTTTTGATAAGACAATAAAAAAGTTTGATTTCTCATAAAATCCAGATGAGCCTTGTGTGTACAAGAAGGTTAGTGGGAGTGCAGTCGTGTTCCTAGTGTTGTATGTCGATGACATATTACTTATAGGAAATGATACATCTATCTTACAGTCAGTCAAAATTTTGTTATCCAAAACATTCTCCATGAAAGACCTGGGAGAAGCAACCTACATCCTCGGGATTAAGATCTATAGAGATAGATCGAATCGGTTACTTGGCCTTTCGCAGTCTACATATAAAGACCGATTGATAAATGGGTTTAGCATGTCAGAATCCAAGAAAGGTTTCCCTCCAATAGGCATGAGATACACCTTTCGAAGTCTATGTGTCCGTGAACAGAAGATGAGAGGATTTACATGAGTAAGATCCCCTATGCATCCGCAATAGGATTCATCATGTATGTTGTTGGAATGTATACTGAAAAGTCTATCTTTTGTATGAACATCTTTATTTTGAAATAAGAATCACATGATCATTGTTTGCATATTTATGGTTATGCATTTTGTCTAATACATTACATTGTAGATAACATGGTGTGTAGTGTCACACGGGAGATCATTTTATCAGTTCCTTGTAAAGTATAAGTAAAGGCTCACAACCGAGATGGTTATGGATAAACCATTGGTATGGTTGTAGTGTAATTTGGTATTGGTTTGTCTTGACAATAGAATTACACTAGTACACTTTGTGTGTATTGAGCAGGACCGACTTAGAGGTGATTCGATTTATTGCTGACTACATAATCGAATTGGACCTCAGATATTATGTTGTACATGCTCTTAATCCCGATATAATAACGGGCACATATATTTAGTATTCATTTCTTTGATTTACCAATGGGCGAGATTTATAGAGTAAATCGATAGGCTCGGTAAGTTGGGAGATGATATTATTTATATGGTATGTCGTTGATTATAGGAGGAAACCGTGTCCTATATATTAGGATGATGATGTCCCCTTGAGGAGCTCATAAGGTTTATCATGTAAACCCTGGAGGTGGACTTGGTCCGGCAAGATGATAAGGTTGAGTGGTACTACTCATGGAGTTAGATGTTAATTAATTAATTGTCAGTAAATTAATTAATTGACTGATATTCGAGATCTTAAACACGGGGAGATAAATGTACAAATAATATATGGAGCCCATATTAACATATGGGGGTTGGTGAGGTAGATCAATGATAATCCTTTAGCGGAAAGGATTATCATTAATGGATCGGACTTTATGTGGACTTGATCCATTAGGTGGCCAAGATCCAACTCCTCATCATGGTCCCTATATTAGCCTATTAAAACCTCATGGAGCCTAGATCCGATGATGAAAAATGAAACTCTAGATCCGACGATGGAGATTAGATCTCTAGATCCGGCGGTGGAGATTAAATCTCTAGATCCGACGGTGGAGATTAAATCTCTAGATCCGATGGTGGAGATTAAATCTTTAGATCCGACAGTGGAGATTAAATCTCTAGGACCGACGGTTGAGATTAGATCTCTAGATCCAACGGTTGAGATTAAATCCCTAGATCCGGCGGTTGAGATTAAAAAGAGGTATGGATGAAATCTATAAAAGGGGAGCCAAGGCTTGGGCGGCACAAGGGTTGAGAGATTCTAGGGTTTGCTCTCCTTGGCTTGGGCAGCAAGAAACCCAAGGGGATTAGGGTTTGGGTTGGCGGCAACAAGAGGTAAGGCTTTGGTTTTTCTCCTCCTTCCTCTTGTCCGGCTCTAGGGCATCCTCTTCCTTGGGTTTGGGCAGCGCCCCATCCTCTTCTTCTTCATCCTTTGGCCAGCAAATCCTTTCCCACTCCTTGAGGCCGGCGGACTCCAAGTTGGTGCTTGGTGGTTGGCGCAAGTAAGAAGAAGAGTTTTGTTTTATGATCTTCCTTTTTTCAGAGTGAACAAAGAAAGAAAGATTGGTGATCTAGGAGGCTTCGACTTTTGGATGATCGTCGCCCACACGACGTCCAAAAGGAGGAAGGACATACAATTATGTGGCTAATTTACTTGGACCCCGAATACAAATGCAAAAATCGGTGATCCGTACATCGTCTATTCCGCGGCTATTCGAAGAATAGAGATAGGTTGCTTGAACAACAAGTTTGTTCAAGTGACCACTCTAATCGAATAGCACGACAATGGAACGATTGCTTGGGTAATCCCTTTTATCTAGGATTATTATTTTTAATCCGGGGACGTAGATGGGATCGCCATGAACAAGCGACCAAGTTGAAGTAGGAAGTGAAGTTTCCTACCTTCAAGTGGTATCAGAGCCACGGTTTCTGATTTTGTGTGTTTTAGTATTCAATTACTTTTATGCACTTTTCATATATTATATGTGCCGGATAATAGGTGGATGTGCGTAGGTTAACTTTTATGTTGTAGGCATAAGATCCAACTATTATGGTCATATGTGTGTATGTGATTGTATGTGTGTAATTGTATATTTTTTGAATCCTCGGGGTTGACGAGGCTAGTATTTAATTTTTGTAATTAAGTACGACATTATTTAGCCACTCATTTATTTTAGTTTACTTTCAATCTAGATTTCATGTACACTCCTTCGTGGAGTATAGGATCGATGGATGTAAATTAAAATAGTTAGTCTCGGCTCGGATCTCCAGATGGCTCGTATATGGCGTAGGGAGGAGCGGACGAGATGACGATACGACAGGAGGCATATTGGAGACAAAAGCCATAATAGTTGGAAAATATTTCTTTTTCATATTTATTGCTTATTGTTTGATATGCATGTCATAGGCTAGAAAATTCCTCAATTTTAAATTACTAAGTGGTAGAGGGATATTTTTATAAATTTCCACGACCTCCATTACGATTTGACATGTGATGCAAACAAACTTGCGCGTCGGCTTTGAGTGCCTTCCTCCCCATCGGATGAGTTTGTTTGCGGATCACAAGGTCGAATATGGTTATAGGAAATTATTAAGGAGTGTGTGTACTTCCCCATCGGAAGACACATAATCCGAGATAATTACCTTGGTACTGAGTAATGGTGAACACTTAGATACAAATATAAATATCCTCCCGATCGAAGTCACTGCTTTTATTTGTAGGGCCGAAGAGGAACCAACTATTAATTTTATTTGTCAAAAAGTTAGGTTGACAAGATAGTAAAATTAATGGGTAAAACCTCCTCTTACAAATGTAGAATTCGTATACGTCCACACTATTGTGACATACGATATTCTCGGTATTTTGAGGTGTTGGTTGATTTTAAAATTTTATTGTTTGAGGAATCAATAATTTAATATTTTGATCTATGTGATTCTTAGGTTTTTTTCAAAATGACTTTCAACCCGCTTTCTGTGATACTGAAAGAAAATAAACTTAATGGACCCAATTATGTTGATTGGAAGAGGAATCTTGACATTGTCTTAACTGCTGAGGAATACAAATATGTACTCCTTGAAGAGTGCCCTCCTAAGCCTGCGGATGATTCTGGGGAAAAGGAGAAGGAGAGTTATAAGAAGTGGATTAAGGTCGATGAGATGGCGCGGTGTTACATTTTGGCATCTATGTCAAATGTACTGCAACATCAGTATCAAGCCATGGCCACTGCTTATGACATGATGCTCAATCTCAAAGAGCTTTTCGGACACCAAAATCAGGTTGCTAGGCAGAAATCCATGAGAAACTTGATGATGACTTCCATGATCGAGGGAACACCCGTGAGGGATCATGTTCTCAAGATGATGGTTCATTTGAATGAGCTGGAAGTCCTCGGAGCTGAGATCGATTGGGAAACCCAGGTCGATATCATTCTTCAGTCTCTACCTAGGAGTTTTGAGCAGTTTTGCCTGAACTACAATATGAACAAGAGGTTGTATTCGTTGGCGGAGCTTTAGACATAACTCTAGGCGGCAAAGGGGCTTTTTCGTTAGAGTACTCAGGCATAGGCCATGGTTTCCCAAAAGGTTTATGTTTCTAAGCCGAAAGACAAGAAGAAGAAGAAACAAGCTGGGGCAAAGGTGGCGGGAGGAACTCAGGGAGGAGTGAAGAAGCCGAAAGGCAAGTGCTTCACTTGTAAGCAGACTGGACACTGGAAGAAGGACTGCCCCAATTGAAAGAAGAACAAAGGTATATCTTTTGGTCTAGTCATTGAAACATGTTTAGCGGTCTTATCTACCGACACCTGGTGTGTAGATACGGGAGCTACTCATCACGTCTGCAATACTTTACAGGGGTTCCAAGAAACCAGACAACTGGCTCAGGGGGAGATTACCGTATACTTGGGCGATGCCACAAAGGTGGCGGCTGTTGCAGTGGAAGATGTTTATTTGTCTTTTGAGAGGAATAAAGTTTTGGTTCTTAAAAATTGCCTTTATGTACCTTTATTTAGAAAGAATTTGATTTCGATTTTTAAATTGTTTATGGATGGATATTCTATTTCTTTTAATGACAGAGTTATTATAAAAAGGAATAGGGAGATTATCTGTTCTGGTTCATTGATAGGAAATTTGTATACACTCGAACCAAAATCTTTCACGATGCAAATAGAAGTGAATAACTCATCTTCTAATTCCAATAAGAGAGAAGAACCTTTGAAGATTAACCAAACATATCTTTGGCATCTAAGGCTTGGTCATATTAACCTAAGCAGAATTCAAAGGTTGATAACTGATGGACCTCTGAGTTCATTAGTGGTGGAAGACTTCCCAACCTGCGAGTCCTGCTTGGAAGGTAAAATGACCAAGAGGCCTTTCAAGGCCAAGGGGTATAGAGCCAAAAATGTGTTGGAATTGGATCATTCTGATTTGTGTGGTCCTATGCCTATCCAGGCAAGAGGTGGCTTTGAATATTTCGTCTCTTTTATAAATGATTATTCAAGGTATGGATACATTTACTTGATGCGCCACATGTCTAAATGGTTTGACAAGTTCAAAGAATTCAAGGCTGATGTGGAGAAACGTCAAGGTAAAAGTATCAAGACATTACGATCTGATCGTGGTGGGGAGTACCTCTTGGGAAAGTTTAGGAATTACTTATCAGAGGCTGGGATTCAATTCCAATTGTCTACACCTGGCACACCCCAGCAGAATGGTGTAGCAGAGCGAAGGAATAATACTCTTATGGAGATGGTTAGATCAATGATGAGTTATTCTGAGTTACCAGATTCATTCTGGGGATATGCTCTAGATATGATAGTGTATATTCTGAACTTGATACCATCTAAATCAGTGCCTTCTACTCCCACAGAATTGTGGATTGGGCGAAAGCCTAGTCTAAGACATATTCAAATTTGGGGGAGTCCAGCACATGTGCTGAAGGCAGATGCTGGTAAGATGGAACCTCGTACAAGAGTACACATGTTCGTTGGGTATCCTAGAGGAATGAAAGGAGGTTTGTTTTATAATACTAGAGATCAGAGGGTGATCGTTAGCATGAACGCCAGATTTCTAGAGGAAGACTATGTGATGAACCATAAGCCCATGAGTAAGATTATTCTGGAGGAATTGAAAGGGGAAGTCACTACTTCAGTACCACCAGTACATGAGGATATACCATAAGTCACTGCACCGCGTGTCACAGAGGATACATAGGTGATACCTCATCGTAGTGGGAGGGTTGTGAGACAACCTGACAAATTCATGTTCTTGGGAGAATCTTTTGATTTGGTCCCTGGCGAGCATGAACTTGATCCCTGGACATACGAAGAGGCAATCCAAGATAAAGATGCAGTATCTTGGCAAAGTGCAATGGATGCTGAGATTGAATCTATGGATTCAAATTAGGTTTGGGAGATAGTAGAACCACCCAATGGTGTAAAAATCATTGGATGCAAGTGGATCTACAAAAGAAAGAGAGGAATATACGGGAAGGTTGTGACCTTCAAAGCAAGGCTTGTAGCAAAGAGGTATACTCAGAAAGAAGGTATCGATTATGAGGAGATCTTTTCGTTGGTAGCCATGCTTAAGTCTATCCGGATTTTCTTATGTATTGCTGCTCATATGGATTATGAGGTATGGCAGATGGATGTCAAGACAACTTTCCTTAATAGAAGTCTTGAGGAAAACATCTATGTGAAGCAACTAGAGGGATTCATTGCAAAGGGCAAAGAGCATCTTGTGTGTAAGCTTAATCGGTCCATTTAAGGATTGAAGCAAGCTTTGAGGTCTTGGAACATCCGCTTTGATGAGGTAATCAAGTCTTATGGATTTATTCAAAGTTTGAATGAGTCTTGTGTATACAAGAGATGTGATAAAAACATAGTGGTATTTCTTGTACTATACATAGATGACATTTTATTAATTGGCAACAATGTAAAGGCGTTATTGGACATAAGGTTATGGTTGTCCAAACAGTTTGATATGAAGGACTTGGGAGAAGTGGGAAACATCCTTGGGATCAAGGTTATAAGGGATCGCAGGAAAAGGATGTTGAGCTTATCTCAAGCTTCATACATAGACACCATTATGGATCATTTTAGCAAGCAGAACTCCTAGAAAGTTTTTCTACCTTTCAGGCATGGAGTTACTTTATCTAAGGAGATGTGTCCTAGAACATCTGAGGAGATAGAGGAGATGAAGGCGGTTCCTTATGCTTTGGCAGTAGGAAGCCTCATGTATGCTATGTTATGTACGAGACCAGATACCTACTTTGTTGTCAGCATGGTTAGCAGATATAAGAGTAATCCAGGACAGGAACATTGGACTGCGGTAAAGCATATATTGAAGTACCTGAGAAGGATTAGGGATTATATGCTAGTTTACCAGGCAGACCAATTACTCCCTGTGGGTTACACAGATTTCAACTTCCAATCAGACAGGGATAACAGTAAGTCTACCTCAGGTTTTGTTTTTACTTTGGGAGGTGGAGCCATTATATGGAGGAGTGTCAAGAAGAAATGCGTGGCGGACTCCACCATGGAAGTTGAGTATGTGGCAGCCTCTGAGGCAGCCAAAGAAGCTGTACGGCTCAGGAACTTCTTGATGGACTTGGATGTGATTTCTGATTTGCTCAGAACTATCACAATTTATTGTGATAATAGTGGTGCAGTTGCAAACTCGAAGGAACCACAAGCCCATAAGGCAAGTAAACACATAGAGCGCAAGTACCGCCTGATACGAGAAATCGTAAAGAGAGGAGAAGTTGTTGTGGCCAAGATTGCATCGGAGGATAACCTGACAGATCCTTTCACTAAGACCTTTCAAGCGAGAGCTTTTGATAGGTATGTGGAGGGAATGAGAATCAGATGTGTGACAGTTTGAGGACAACATAGTCTTTTAGTATAAGTGGGAGATTATTGGGATGTATACTGAAAAGTCTATCTTTTATATGAACATCTTTATTTTGAAATAAGAATCACATGATCATTGTTTGCATATTTATGGTTATGCATTTTGTCTAATACATTACATTGTCGATAACATGGTGTGTAGTGTCACCTGGGAGATCATGTTATCACTTCCTTGTAAAGTATAAGTAAAGGCTCACAACCGAGATGGTTATGGACAAACCATTGGTATGGTTGTAGTGTGATTTGGTATTGGTTTGCCTTGACCATAGAATTACACTAGTACACTTTGTGTGTATTGAGCAGCACCGACTTAGAGGTAATTTGATTTATTGCTGACTACATAATCGAATCGGACCTCAGATATTATGTTGTACATGATCTTAATCCCGATATAATAACGGATACATATACTTAGTATTCATTTCTTTTATTTACCAATGGGCGAGATTTATAGAGTAAATCGATAGGCTCGATAAGTTAGGAGATGATATTATTTATATGGTGTGCCATTGATTATAGGAGGAAACCATGTCCTATATATTAAGATGATGATGTCCCCTTGAGTAGCTCATAAGGTTCATCATGTAATCCCTGGAGGTGGACTTGGTCCGACATGATGATAAGGTTGAGTGGTACTACTCATGGAGTTAGATGTTGATTAATTAATTATCACTAAATTAATTAATTGACGGACATTCGAGATCTTAAACATGGGGAGATAAATGTACAAATAATATATGGAGCCCATATTAACATATGGGGGTTGGTGAGGTAGATCAATGATAATCCTCTAGTAAAATGGATTATCATTAATGGATCAGACTTTATGTGGGCTTGATCCTTTAGGTGGCCAAGATCCAACTCCTCCTCATGGTCCCTATTGTAGCCTATTAAAATCTCATGGAGCCTAGATCCGATGATGAAAAACTAAACTCTAGATCTGACGATGGAGATTAGATCTCTAGATCCGACGGTGGAGATTAAATCTCTAGATCCGACGGTGGAGATTAAATCTTTAGATCCGACAGTTGAGATTAAATCTCTAGGACCGACGGTTGAGATTAAATCTCTAGATCCAACGGTTGAGATTAAATCCCTAGATTTGGCGGTTGAGATTAAAAGGAGGTATGTATGAAATCTATAAATGGGGAGCCAAGGCTTGGGTGGCACAAGGGTTGAGAGATTCTAGGGTTTGCTCTCCTTGGCTTGGGCGGCAAGAAACCCAAGGGGATTAGGTTTGGGTTGGCGGCAACAAGAGGTAAGGCTTTGGTTTTTCTCCTCCTTCCTCTTGGCCAGCTCTAGGGCATCCTCTTCCTTGGGTTTGGGCGGTGCCCCATCCTCTTCTTCTTCATCCTTTGGCCGGCAAATCCTTTCCCACTCCTTGAGGCCAGCGGACTCTAAGTTGGTGCTTGGTGGTTGGCTCAAGTAAGGAGAAGAGTTTTATTTTATGATCTTCCTTTGTTCGGAGTGAACAAAGAAAGGAAGATTGGTCGATCTAGGAGGCTTCGACTTTTGGAAGATCGTTGTCCACACGATGTCCAAAAAAGAGGAAGGACATACAATAGTAGATCGAGAGGTATAATGCTTGTTTATATTCTTTTGTATTATGTCTATAATTATTTTTCAATTATATGCATGTTGTAATTTTTGTTATGTGGCTAATTTACTTGGACCCCGAATACAAACGTAAAAACCGGCGATCCGTACACCGTCTATTCCGCGGCTATTCGAAGAATAGAGGTAGGTTTCTTGAACAACAAGTTTGTTCAAGTGACCACTCTAATCGAATAGCACGACAATGGAACGGTTGCTTGGGTAATCCCTTTTATCTAGGATTATTTTTTTTAATCCAGGGACGTAGACGGGATCGCCATGAACAAGCGACCAAGTTGAAGTGGGTAGCGAAGTTTCCTACCTTCATATGTTATGTTATGTACGAGGCCCGATGTATCGTATGCTCTGAGTGTCACGAGCAGATACTAGTCTGATCCAAGAAGGGATCATTGGGCAGCTATTGAGACAATCCTTAAGTACTTAAGAAGAACTAAGGATGTGTTTCTTATAAATGGAGAGGGTGATATGGTAATACGCAGGTATACAAATGCTAGCTTCCAGATAGACAAGGATGATTCTAGGTCTCAGTATGGGTACAAATTCACGTTGAATGGAGGTGCAGTAAGTTCGGAAAGTTCCAAGTAAGATACTGTAGTGGATTCTGAAGGGAGAAACTTCGCTTCCCACTTCAACTCGGTCGCTTATTCATGGTGATCCCGTCTACGTCCCCAGATTAAAAAAAATTAATCCTTGACAAAGAGGGATTACCCAAGCAACCGTTCCATTGTCGTGCTATTCAATTAGAGTGGTCACTTGAACAAACTTGATGTTCAAGGAACCTTCCTCTATTTTTCGATTAACCGTGGAATAGACGATGTACGGATCGCCGATTTTTGTGTTTGTCTTCAGGGTCCAAGTAAATTAGCCACATACAAAATATACAACATGCATAGAATAAGAAAAGATTCATAAACAAAAATTATACCTCTTGTTATACCTCTTGATCTTCTATAGTATATCCTTCCACCTTTTGGATGTCGTGTGGGCGACGATCTTCCAAAAGTCGAAGCCTCCTAGAACACATTCTTCCCTTCCTTGCTCGCTCCGAACAAAGAGAAGAATGAAACGAAACTCTTTCTCCTATCTAGAACCGGCCAACAAGCTCCAAGCTTGATGTTGCCGTCGGCCAAGGAGTGGATTAGGGAGTATAGGCGCCGACCAAAACCTCCAAGGGAAGAGACCCTAGCTCTTGCCGCCGGCCAAGGAGGAAAGGAAGAGGATTGGGATGCCGACCAAGAAGAGAAAAGAGAAGAGGGGCGTCGGCTAAAACCCTAGGAAGAAGGAAAGTCTTGCCGCCCAATGCTTCTCCAAACCCTAATCTCCCTTGTTGTGTTCCACGCCCAAGCCCTTAGCCCTCCTTTTATAGAGCTAGGCTTAAGCCTTCTTTTAATCTCCACCGTCGGATCTAGGGATTTAATCTCAACAGTCGTATCTAGGGATTTAATCTCAACCGTCGGATCTAGAGATTTAATCTCCACCATCGGATCTAAAGATTTAATCTCCACCGTTGGATCTAGAGATTCAATCTCCACCGTCGGATCTAGAGTTTAATTTTCCATCATCGGATTTAGGCTCCATGAGGGTTTTAATAGGCTACAATAGGGACCATGAGGAGGAGTTGGATCTTTACCACCCAATGGATCAAGCTCACATAAAGTCCGAAGCATTAATGATAATCCATTCCACTAGAGGATTATCATTGATCTACCTCACCAACCCCATAAATAAATATGGGCTCCATATATTATTTGTATAAATGTCTTTCCGTGTTTAAGATCTCGAATGTCCGTCAATTAATTAATTTACTGATAATTAATTAATCAACATCTAACTCCATGAGTAGTATCACTAAACCTTATCATCATGACGAACCAAGTCCACCTGCAGGGTTTACATGATGAACCTTATGAGCTCCTCAAGGGGACATCATCATCCTAATATATAGGACATGGTTTCCTCCATTAATCAACGACACACCATATAAATAATATCATTTCCCAACTTACCGAGCCTATCGATTTACTCTATAAATCTCGCCCATTGGTAAATCAAAGAAATAAATACTAAGTATATGTACCCGTTATTATATCGGGATTAAGAGCATGTACACTATAATATCCGAGGTTCGGTTCAATTATGTAGTCAGCAATAAATCGAATCACCTCTAAGTCTGTCTTGCTCAATACACACAAAGTATACTAGGGTAATTCTAAGGTCAAGACAAACCAATACCAAATCACACTACAACCATTCCAATGGTTTGTCCATAATCATCTCGGTTGTGAGCCTTTATTTATACTTTACAAGGAACTGATAACATGATCTCCCGTGTGACACTACACACCATGTTATCTACAATGTAATGTATTAGACAATATGCATAACCATAAATATGCAAACAATGATCATGTGATTCTTATTTCAAAAATAAAGATGTTCATACAAAAGATAGACTTTTCAGTATACATCCCAACAATCTCCCACTTATACTAAAAGACTATGCTGTCCTCATACTGCCATACATCAGATTCCCATTCCCTCCACATGCCTATCAAAAGCTCTCATTGGAAGGGTCTTAGTGAAAGGATCTGCCAGGTTATCCTCTAATGCAATCTTGACCACAACAACTTCTCCTCGCTTTACGATTTCTCGTATCAGGTGGTACTTGCGCTCCATGTGTTTGCTTGCCTTATAAGCTCATGATTCCTTCGAGTTTGCAACTGCACCACTGTTATCACAATAAATTGTGATAGTTCTGGGCAAACCAGGAATCACATCCAAGTCCATCAAGAAGTTCCTGAGCCATACAACTTCTTTGGCCGCCTCAGAGGCTGCCACCTACTCAGCTTCCATGGTAGAGTCTGCCACGCATTTCTGCTTCACACTCCTCCATACAATGTCTCCACCTCCTAAAGTAAACACAAAACCTGAGGTAGACTTACTGTTATCCCTATCTGATTGGAAGTCAAAATCTGTGTAACCCACAGGGAGTAATTGGTCTGTCTGGTAAAATAGCATATAATCCCTAGTCCTTCTCAGGTACTTCAATATATGCTTTACCGTAGTCCAATGTCCTTGTCCTAGATTACTCTGATATCTGCTAACCATGCCAATGACAAAACAGATATCCGGTCTCGTACATAGCATAGCATACATGAGGCTTCCTACTGCCGAAGCATAAGGAACCACCTTTATCTCCTCTATCTCCTTAGATGTTCTAGGACACATCTCCTTAGATACATGCTAAAACGATCCATAATGGTGTCTATGTATGAAGCTTAAGATAAGCACAACATCCTTTTCCTGCAATCCCTTATAACCATGATCCCAAGGATGTGTCCCACTTCTCCCAAGTCCTTTATATCAAACTGTTTGGACAACCATACCCTTATGTCTGATAACACCTTGACATTGTTGCCAATTAACAAAATGTCATCTACGTATAGTACAAGAAATACCACTACATTTCTGTCACATCTCTTGTATACACAAGACTCATCCGGACTTTGAATAAATCCATAAGACTGGATCACCTCATCAAAGCGGATGTTCCAAGACCTTGAAGCTTGCTTCAATCCATAAATGGACCGATTAAGCTTGCACACAAGATGCTCTTTGCCCTTTGCAATGAATCCTTCTGGTTGCTTCATATAGATGTTTTCCTCAAGACTTCCATTGAGGGAAGCTGTCTTGACATCCGTCTATCATACCTCATAATCCATATGAGCAGCAATACATAAGAGAATCCGGATAGATTTAAGAATGGTTACCGACGAAAAGGTCTCCTCATAATCGATACCCTCTTTCTGAGTATACCCCTTCACAACAAGCCTCGCTTTGAAGATCTCAACCTTCCCGTCTATTCCTCTCTTTCTTTTGTAGATCCACTTGCATCCAATGGCTTTTACACCATTGGGTGGTTCTACTAGCTCCTAGACTTGATTTGAATCCATAGATTCTATCTCAGAATTCATTGCACTTTGCCAAAATACCGCATCTTTATCTTGGATTACCTCGTCATATGTCCAGGGATTAGGTTCATGTTTGCCAGGAACCAAATCAGAAGATTCTCCCAAGAACATGAATCTGTCAGGTTGTCTCACAACCCTTCCACTATGACAAGGTATCACCTGTGTATCCTCTGTGACACACGGTGCAGTCACTTGTGGTATATCCTCTTGTACCGGTGGTACTGAAGTAGTGACTTCCCCTCTCAATTCCTCCAGAACAATCTTACTCATGGGCTTGTGGTTCATCATATAGTCTTCCTCTAGAAATCTGGCATTCATGCTGACGATCACCCTCTGATCTCTAGGAATATAAAACAAACGACCTTTTGTTCCTCTAGGATAGCCAACGAACATGCGCACTTCTGTATGAGGTTCCAACTTACCAGCATCTGCCTTCAGCACATGTGCTGGACTCCTCCAAATATAAATATGTCTCAGACTAGGCTTTCGCCCAGTCCACAATTCTGTGGGAGTAGAAGGCACTGACTTAGATGGTACCAAGTTAAGAATATACACTGTCGTATCTAGAGCATACCCCCAGAACGAATCTGGCAACTCAGAATAACTCATCATCAATCTAACCATCTCCATAAGAGTCCTATTCCTTCGCTCCACTACACCATTCTGTTGGGGTGTGCCAGGTGCAGACAATTGGGATTGAATCCCAACCTATGATAAGTAATTCCTAAACTCTCCCAAGAGGTACTCACCACCACGATCAGATCATAGTGTCTTGATACTTTTACCCTGACATTTCTCCACATCAGCCTTGAATTCTTTGAACTTGTCAAAGCATTCAGACTTGCAATGCATCAAGTAAATGTATCCATATCTTGAATAATTGTTTATAAAAGAGACGAAATATTCAAAACCATCTCTCGCTTGGATAGACAAAGGACCACACAAATCAGAATGAACCAATTCCAACACATCTTTGGCTTTATACCCCTTTGCCTTAAAAGGCCTCTTGGTCATTTTACCTTCCAAGCAAGATTCGCAGGTTGGGAAATCTTCCACCACTAATGAACCCAGAGGTCCATCAACTATCAACCTTTGAATTCTGCTTAGGTTAATATGACCTAGCCTTAGATGCCAAAGATATGTTTGGTTCATCTTCGAAGGTTCTTTTCTCTTATTGGAATAAGAAGATGAGTTATTTACTTCTATTTGCATCGTGGGAGCTTTTAGTTCAAGGGTATATAAATTTCCTATCAATGCATCCGAACAAATAATCTCCCTATTCCTTTTTATAACAACTCTGTCATTAAAAGAAATAGAATGTCCATCCATAAATAATTTAGAAACCGAAATAAAATTCTTTCTAAATAAAGGTACATAAAGGCAATTTTTCAAAACCAAAACTTTATTTCTCTCAAAAGATAAATAAACATCTCCCACTACAACAGCCGCCACCTTCGTAGCATCGCCCAAGTAAATGGTAATCTCCCCCTGAGCCAGTCGTCTGGTTTCCTGGAACCCCTGTAAAGTATTGAAGACATGATCAATGGCTCCCGTATCTACACACTAGTTGCCGGTAGATAACACCGCTAAACATGTTTCAACGACTAGACCAAAAGATATACCTTTGTTCTGCTTCTAGTTGGAGCAGTCCTTCTTCCTGTGTCCAGTCTGCTTGCAAGTGAAGCATTTGCCTTTCGGCTTCTTCACTCCTCCCTGAGATCCTTCCGCCACCTTTTCCCCACCTTGTTTCTTCTTCTTCTTGCCTTTTTGGCTTAGAAGTAGAAACCTTTTGGGTAACCATGGCCTGAGCCTGAGCACTCTTATGAAAAATCACCTCTGCCGCCTAGAGTTCTATCAGAAGCTCTGCCAACAAATATAACCTCATGTTCATGTTGTAATTCATGCGAAACTGCTTAAAACTCCTAGGTAGAGACTGGAGGATGATATCGACCTGGGTTTCCCCATCGATCTCAGCTCTAAGGACTTCCAGCTCATTCAAATGAGCCATCATCTTGAGAACATGATCTCTCACGGGTGTTCCCTCGATCATGGTGGTCGTCATCAAGTTCCTCATGGCTTCCTACCTCGCAGCCCAATTCTGGTGTCCGAAAAGCTCTTTGAGATTGAGCATCATGTCATAAGCAATGGGCATGGCTTGATGCTGATGTTGCAATACATTTGACATAGAAGCCAAAATGTAACATCGCGCCATCTCATCAGCCTTTATCCACTTCTTATAACTCTCCTTCTCCTTTTCCCCAGAATCATCCATAGGCTTAGGAGGACACTCTTCCAAGAGTACATATTTGTACTCCTCAGCAATCAAGACAATATCAAGATTCCTCTTCCAATCAACATAATTGGGTCCAGTAAGTTTATTTTCTTTCAGTATCACAGCAAGTGGGTTGAAAGTCATTTTTGAAAAACCTAAGAATCACATAGATTAAAACATTAGATTTCAAAAAATTATTGATTCCTCAAACAATAAAACTTTAAAATCAACCAACACCTCAAAACACCAAGAATATCGTATGCCACGATCTTGTGGACGTATACGAATTCTACATTTGTAAGAGGAGGTTTTATCCATTAATTTTACTATCTTATCAACCTAACTTTTTGACAAATAAAATTAACAGTTGGTTTCCCTTTGGTCCTACAAATAAAAGCAGTGACTCCGATGGGGAGGATACTCCTATTTGCATCTAAGTGTTCACCATTACTCGGTACCATGGGCAATTATCTCGGGTTATGTGCCTTCCGATGGGAAAGTACACACGCTCCTTAATAATTTCTTATAACCATATTTAACCCTGTGATTCGCAAAATAAACTCATCCGATGGGGAGGAAGGTACTCAGAGCCGATGCACAAGTTTGTTTGCATCACATGTCAAATCGTAATGGAGGCCGTGGGAATTTATAAAAATATCCCTCTCCCACTTGGTAATTTAAAATTGAGGAATTTTCCTAGCACACGACATGCATATCAAACAAGAAGCAATAAATAAGAAAAAAATATTTTCCAACTATTATGGCTTTTGTTCTCCAATATGCCTCCCGTCGTATCGCCATCTCGTCTGCTCCTCCCTATGCCATGTACAAGCCATTCGGAGATCTGAGCTGAGAATAACTATTTTAATTTACATCCATCGATCCTATACTCCACGAAGGAGTGTACATGAAATCTAGATCGAAAGTAAACTAAAAAATAAAAAGAGTGGCTAAACAATGTCGTACTTAATTACAAAATTTAAATACAAGCCTCGTCAACCCCGAGGATTCAAATAATATTACACACATGCAATCACATACACACACATATGGCCATAATAGTTGGATCTTATGCCTGCAACCAAAAAGTTAACCTATGCACATCTTACTATCATCCGGCACATACAATATATGATAAGTGCATAAAATTAACCGAATCCTAAACACACAAAACCGGAAACCGTGGCTCTGATCCAACTTGAAGGGAGAAACTTCGCTTCCCACTTCAACTTGGTCGCTTGTTCATGGTGATCCCGTCTACGTCCCCGGATTAAAAAAAATTAATCCTTGACAAAGAGGGATTACCCAAGCAACCGTTCCATTGTCGTGCTATTCAATTAGAGTGGTCAATTGAACAAATTTGTTGTTCAAGAAACCTTCCTCTTTCTTCGATTAGCCACGGAATAGACGATGTACGGATCACCGGTTTTTGTGTTTGTCTTCGGGGTCCAAGTAAATTAGCCACATATAAAATATACAACATGCATAGAATAAGAAAAGATTCATAAACAAGAATTATACCTCTTGTTATACCTCTTGATCTTCTATTGTATGTCCTTCCTCCTTTTGGACGTCGTGTGGGTGACGATCTTCCAAAAGTCGAAGCCTCCTAGAACACATTCTCCCCTTCCTTGCTCACTCCGAAAAAAGGAAAGAATGAAACGAAACTCTTTCTCCTATCTCGAACCGGCCACCAAGCTCCAAGCTTGATGTTGCCGCCGGCCAAGGAGTGGATTAGGGAGTATAGGCATCGACCAAAAGCTCCAAGGGAAGAGACCCTAGCTCTTGCCGCCGACCAAGGAGGAAAGGAAGAGGATTGGGACGCCGACCAAGTAGAGAAAAGAGAAGAGGGACGCCGGGCAAAACCCTAGGAAGAAGGAAAGTCTTGCCGCCCAAGGCTTCCCCAAACCCTAGCCTCCCAATGCTTCTCCAAACCCTAGCCGCCCAATGCTTCTCCAAACCCTAATCTCCGTTGTTGTGTTCCACGCCCAAGCCCTTAGCCTTCCTTTTATAGAGCTAGGCTTAAGCCTCCTTTTAATCTCCACCGTCGGATCTAGGGATTTAATCTCAACCATCGGATCTAGGGATTTAATCTCAACCGTCGAATCTAGAGATTTAATCTCCACCGTCGGATCTAAAGATTTAATCTCCACCATTGGATCTAGAGATTCAATCTCCACCGTCGAATATAGAGTTTCATTTTCCATCAATGGATCTAGGCTCCATGAGGGTTTTAATAGGCTACAATAGGGACCATGAGGAGGAGTTGGATCTTTGCCACCCAATGGATCAAGCCCACATAAAGTCCGATCCATTAATGATAATCCATTCCACTAGAGGATTATCATTGATCTACCTCACCAACCCCATAAATAAATATGGGCTCCATATATTATTTGTATAAATGTCTCCCCGTGTTTAAGATCTCGAATGTTCGTCAATTAATTAATTTACTGACAATTAATTAATCAACATCTAACTCCATGAGTAGTACCCCTCAACCTTATCATCATGTCGGACCAAGTCCACCTGCAGGATTTATATGATGAACCTTATGAGCTCCTCAAGGGGACATCATCATCCTAATATATAGGACACAGTTTCCTTCTATAATCAACGGCACACCATATAAATAATATCATTTTCCAACTTACCGAGCTTATCGATTTACTCTATAAATCTCACCCATTGATAAATCAAAGAAATAAATACTAAGTATATGTGCCCGTTATTATATCGGGATTAAGAGCATGTACACCATAATATCCGAGGGCTGGTTCAATTATGTAGTTAGCAATAAATTGAATCACCTCTAAGTCGGTCTTTCTCAATACACACAAAGTGTACTAGTGTAATTCTCTGGTCAAGACAAACCAATACCAAATCACACTACAACCATTCCAATGGTTTGTCCATAACCATCTCAATTGTGAGCCTTTACTTATACTTTACAAGGAACTGATAACATGATCTCCCGTGCGACACTACACACCATGTTATCTACAATGTAATGTATTAGACAATATGCATAACCATAAATATGCAAACAATGATCATGTGATTCTTATTTCAAAAATAAAGATGTTCATATAAAAGAGAGACTTTTCAGTATACATCCCAACAGATTCTACCACTGAGACAGAATACATTGCATCTTCGGAAGCAGCAAAAGAAGCGGTTTGGATCAAGAAGTTTGTCTCTGAACTTTATGTGGTCTCATCAACGATCCAAACATGTGCTTCGCCATTATCATCTGATCAGAGAGATCATCAGTAGGAAGGAAATACAAATCGAGAAGATTCCCACTAAAAGGAACTTAGAGGACCCTTTAACTAAGGCCTTACCTCAAAGTAAGTTTGAGGGTCATATTAGAGCTTATGGTATCAGTTACTATGGCGATTTACATTAGGCCAAGTGAGAGTTTGTTAGTTATATATGAGAGGAGTCCTAAGGCAATCGCCTTATGGTTGTTTCATTTATTTTATAAATTCAGATTCACTATTTGAGTATACTTGTTTTCGTGTATTTGATTGGATCTTAAACTAATTTACTGGATGTCCACAATATGATTCACAACATGAGAGAATTTATGATTGGATCACAACTAGTGAGTTTCTCTACATGTATAATTATGATGTATTGGAATTATCCCTAGTCAATGAATTGATGCATACGGACACCATCGATTTTGTTGAGACTAGCACGAGGTATACTCTTTGGTTTAACCAAGCAGTTGTTTCTCACTGAGTGGAGACATTGGGATGTCTGGAGTTGATAGTGGATGCTAGTTATGGTAACTAGTTCATTGGAGTGACTAGCTGTAATAATTCATATGGTTCTCTATATATACAAATATGTTAATCAAGTCCTTACTGCAGCTTAAGTGCGATATTCCTTCGACTTGAGGAATTCAAGTCATCTTGGTCATGGAGACTTATGCTTTGACATCTTAAGTAAGCATCTTTGAGGAGATATGGACCCAGGATGATTGGGCATAAGTTGAAGTGCCCGAAAGTGTTTGAGTAGACAAAAGAGGATTCACCACTCCTTGCGAGGAGATTTATACCCTATGGCCTCTTGTCGGGTTGTTACTAAAGTCTTTGGCCAAAGCATTACATGTTTGGAGCATGGTGCTCTTGGATACAATCACAGTAACTAGAATCTACAGGACGAGGAAGTAAATACTTGGGCTAGGTGTGATGTTGTCAGCGTAACAACCCAAATTTTTGGTTCTTATACTTTTATTTTATTTATAATTTTAGTTCTTATACTTTCTATTTAGAGGAAAATAGAAATAAGAAAAAAAGGATCCAACGAAAATATAAATTGTTCGTTGGCCGGGGCTCGAACTATGAACCTTTGGTTTGGGGGAATAGGCTTCCTACCACTAAGTCATAAGATTACCAATGAGTAAGATATAACAAAATATATCTATAGGCGGGAAAAAAGGGAGAAGTTGGTTAATTTAGCTAAGCATTTAAAGGGGTAATTAAATTAGGGAAACCCTAGTTTATATATAGATTTTTTTCTCTCTTCTCTCCTTTCCATCTTGCGCCGACCACCTCTCTCTCCCTCTTCTTTCCCAATGTCGACTATGCCCCCCTCGCACTTCCTCTTCTCTCCAAATGCTGAGCTGAGTTGCACCAACTTGTCATCCAAGAGCAGAGGCAGTAGATGATTTGAATCAGGAAATTTAGTTTTGTGACGTGGATCTACTATATGATCGCTGGCTTGTCCGTTCCAAGTTGATAGTGAAACGGTATAAATTGGGAAAAAAGAATAGGAAGTAAATATTCCTCACCTGTAGTATAAGTAGTTATCGTATGTCATTGATAGGTTTTTATGTGCATGTTATTTCTAGTTATGCATGGTATTTTTTTGTTACATGATTTTTACCCATTATGTCATGTTCGATTCAGTATCATGTTTAGATCCATGATAAGAATATGATTTATGATCATGCATGTTGTAGATGAGTTGTAGCTTACAATTATATGCATGATGTAGAGTAAGATGTAAAAATATTTCCTTTATAAAGAAAATTTAAAGATGCTCCCTGTTCGAATTCGGGATTAAGAGAACAACAATCTTCAGTATGCTCCCCATTTCAGTTTTGATGGTCAAGAGCATAATGATCCTTATGGTGCTCCCCATTCGTGGTTTAGGGGATTAAGAGCATTTCTTTTCAGTACATATAAGAATATAAGTATAAAGGAAGTATTTTACTTTTGAAAAGGCATGTACCGGGCATCAGTTTCTCCCACGGGCCAAGACCCTCAATTTCAGTTACCCTAGTAGGTTCGGTGGTTGGCCACCCTGGGCTATTAGAAAAGCATGCATTGATACTATGTCGGGCCCATATTCAAGATGATTATTAATTTGAAGTATCAGTATAAGTACAAGTACATGTTTTCCAAGTTAATTATTCCAGTTCAGATACACTATTTACAAGTTTTAAAATACTTAAGAGCATGGTTAATACAAGAGTCATGTATTCAGAGTTATGATTTCCAGTTATGCTTACATGTGTATCGATGTATCAAGGGTAAGAGAACTAGTTGCATGATTTCATACGTTGCATGTTTTTGTGAGCATATAAAGTACTTACTAAGTGTTATTGCTTACAGTTTACATTTCCTTATACTGTAGATAAAGGTAAAGAAAAGCTTCAGTAAGGTGGTATAGCGGATGAAGTGCTTGGAGTGTGTGGCGACAGAACAGTGGAAATAAAAGATCCTAAGTGCAGATGTCTAAACCAGAATTTAAGTTTCTAATTGTTTTTTGATATGGTTGAAGTTCAACTGGATTGCTTATGGTTGAGACCAAAGAATGATAGAGTCATGTTGGGTTTAGTTTTAATGCTTGCATGTTATGTGAAGATTTTGAATTGGTTATTGTTTAAGTGATGTCAAGGTCCTTATGATCATTTTTGTTGTTAGCATATTGCGTTAGTATATTGCATGAATTTTTGAATGATGGTAATATAGGGTGATGATTAAAGTGTAGTGTCAGAGTAAGATAAGGAAGAATTTAAGAAATAGACAGTAAAGTAGTGACATCTCCCCTAGTAGGGAGTGGAAAGACTAGGGGGTGTTACAAGATGGTATCAGAGCGGGTTCCGCCCTTCCGTCACACACACATCGAGCATCATTCTTGCCGCCTCCAAGTAAGCAAGTATTTATCTGCTTTATTTACTTTTTGAGTAGTAAGGAATGCTTCTTTTAAGTTAAACATGCTTGCATATATATATATATATATGAAGATGATAGACAGTAAGTAATAGAGCATACCTAGATATGTATGTGAAGATGAAAAAAAAATAGTGATAGTAGCCTAATAGTGGTTTCACTTTATCATCTTATGAAGAGCAGGAAATGCCTCAAGAAAGACCCCGTGGAGGACAAGAAATGAATGAAGAAGTACCACCACCTGCCTAGATGCAGAAAGCCACTCAGCTCCAACAGCAAGTGGCAGAGCAGCAGCAGGTCATCAATACCTTGATTACGAATCAGTGAGAAAATCATGTTACTCAGCCAGGGACTCAGAATGTCATTCCAACTGCATCTTCTGCCCCACTAGACCCACCAACAACTCCAATGGGAGGGGTGAGACAAGAGGCCTATCTCATTCAATGGAAAAAGTTGAAGCTAGAGAGTTTTGTCGGTGCCAGTGAACCATGGGATGCTCAGGCATGATTCAAGATAGTAGAGAGCATAGTGGAACTACTGGACTGGCCTAAGAATGAGAAAGTTAAGTGCACCTCGTTCTGTTTGATCTGAGATGCCAGAATGTAGTGGGAGCGAGTAAAGGCCAAGAGGGTGGTGAACCAAATGTCATGGATGAACTTTGAGATAGAGTTCTTCCATATGCGAGTCACCCACAAGCATTATGATGAGTTCATGGAGTTCCGACAAGGAGATTTATCAGTAGATAAAGCAGTAAAGAAGTTCAATAGGTTGGCTCGCCTACAAGCATTATGATGAGTTCATGGAGTTCCGACAAGGAGATTTATCAGTAGATAAAGCAGTAAAGAAGTTCAATAGGTTGGCTCGCCTATGTCCGGAATTGGTCAGTACTGAGAAGGAAAGAGTTAGGTTGATGCTAAAGATGTTGAGACTGGAGATAACTCTGAATGTAGCTGGTGGAATTAATAGACCACAGACCACTGAAGAGCTAGTCAGTAGTGCTCTAATCATGGAGCATTACATGAATAGTATCAAGCATCAGAAGCTAGCCTCGATAGAAAGAAAAAGCTAGGGAAGTTCAGGAGGTTAGAAATCTTAGAGCGATAATTCGAACTGGAAGCGAAACAACAATGGCAAGAGGAAACAGTGGAATAATGCAAAGGGAGGTTCAGCCAGTAAGCAGCCTATGTATCCTACATGTTCTAAGTGTGGGAGGAAGCATCCAGGAGTTTGCCGCCAGGACATGAGCGGGTGTTATATATGTGGTGTCGAGGGACACTTCACAAACAAAGGCTCACTAAGACCAATCTACCTCCGCCACAGATATTCAAGATGGAGGTAGACACCACATCATATCATGCAGGGAGCACTGGAGGGTCCTTACATTAGCCAAGGAAGATTGGAGGCCCCATCAGTTACACCTAATGCCCGGATCTTCTCCCTCACCAAGGAAGAGGTAGCAAATGCTTCTACGGTAGTCACAGGTCAGATACCTATCCTTAGTCAGCATGCTACCGTACTGTTTGATACTGGGGCAACCCATTCTTTCATGTCTATAGCATTTGCTAAGAAGATAGATATAACTCCGAATATCTTAAATATTCAGTTTTTAATGACCCTACCTTCGGGTGAAATAATGACATATACACTCTGGTTGCATGTCATGCCAGTTAGAATTTTAGACAAAGAGATTTATAGCGATCTGGTCTTGCTAGACATGCATGACTATGATGTCATCTTTGGAATGGACTTTCTGAACAAGTATGGTGCTTCCATTGAGTGCCGTAAGCGAAGGGTAGTATTCCAACCCGAGACCGAGGCTAAATTTGAGTTTATTGGAGAACCAAGGAAGAAGACTAAGAAGTTCTTATCTGCCTTGGAAGCTCAGAAGATGTTAGCTGGTGGATGCACTAGATATTTAGCACATATAGTTGATACTAAGCAAGAAAGAAGCCAAAAGCTAGAAGACGTCCCAATTGTATGTGACTACCCGGGAGTATTTCCTGACGAGCTACCAGGACTAGCACCTAGAAGGGAAGTTGAGTTTGAGATCGAGCTTATTTCTAGTACCCACCCAATCTCAAAAGCACCATATTGTATGGCTCCAGCTGAATTGAAAGAGCTTCAGGAACAATTACGAGAGTTACTAGACAAGGGATTCATCCGCCCTAGTCATTCCCCGTGGGGAGCTCTGGTGTTGTTCGTGAAAAAGAAAGATGAGTCTATGAGGATGTGCATAGACTACCGAGCCTTGAATAAAGTGACGATCAAGAACAGATATCCTCTGCCAAGGATAGAGGATTTATTTGATCAATTGAGGGGAGCCACAGTCTTCTCCAAGATTGACTTGCAGTCTGGTTATCATCAAGTAAGAGTTAAAGAAGAGGATATACCGAAAATAGCTTTTTGAACGAGGTATGGACACTATGAGTTCGTGGTCATGCCCTTCGAAGTGATGAATGCACCCGCTATGTTTATGGACTTGATCAATCAGGTATTTAAGGAGTTCCTTGACAAGTTTGTGGTCGTCTTCATTGACGACATCCTTATCTACTCAAGAACCCAGGAGGAACATGCCGAACACTTGAAGACAATCTTGCAGACCCTTCAGCAAAGACAGTTATATGTAAAGTTCTCCAAGTGTGAGTTTTGGCTTAATCGAATGTCGTTTCTAGGTCATGTTATTTCAAAAGATGGAGTTATGGTAGACCTGACAAAGATAGAAACGGTCAATAATTGGGGTCAACCAAAGAATGCCAGTGAAGTCAGAAGTTGCATTGGATTAGCGGGGTACTACCGGAAGTTTGTGGAAAACTTCTCAAGGATAGCTTCACCATTGACGGTTCATACTAGAAAGAACAAGAAGTTCGAATGGACCGAAGATTGTGAAAAGAGCTTCCTTGAATTAAAGAGGAGACTCATAAGTGCTCTAGTGCTTACCCTTCCAGAAAGTAATGAGGGATTTGACATGTATAGTGATGCGTCCAAGATGGGACTCGGAGCAGTACTTATGCAGAAGGGTAAAGTCATTGCTTATGCATCTAGGCAACTCAAGGACTACGAAAAGAATTACCCCACTCATGACCTTGAGTTGGCAGCAGTGGTCTTTGCTCTGAAAGTTTGGAGATATTACCTATATGGAGTCCAATGCAAGATTTGCACAGATCACCAGAGTCTGAAGTATTTCTTCACTCAGAAGGATCTGAATATGCGACAGCGCAGATAGCTTGAGCTAGTAAAGGACTATGACTATGAAATCCACTACCATCCTGGAAAGGCAAACAAAGTAGCAGACGCACTGAGTAGAAAATCATGTGCCACTTGGATGTCCCTAGCAACACTATCCCAACCACTAGAGAAAGAGATAATGAATATTGGGATTAAGATCATTTCTGGATAGCTCTCTGCCTTGACCATAGTACCTACACTGTTTGAGGATATATTAGCAAGACAGGACAAAGAAACTAGCATCCAAAGGATCAAGCAAGAGATCCAAGAAGGAAAGGATGAAGGGTTCCGTGTCTCTGACAGTGGGGTATTATATTTGGGTGAACACCTATGTATCCCCAAGGACCCAGACTTAAGAAAGAAGATCCTAGAAGAAGCTCATGGGACCCCATATTCGATGCATCCTAGATCCACCAAGATGTATCAAGATATGAAAGGGAAATTCTTGTGGTTTTGTATGAAGAGGGACGTGGCTAAGTATGTTAGCACTTGTCTGACATGTCAGAGAGTGAAAGCAGAACATCAGAGACTAGGAGGAGTTCTACAGCCTATCCAGATTCTAGAATGGAAGTGGTAGGAAATAGCCATGGATTTCATAGTAGGACTGCCCAAAACAATTAATGGCTACGATTCTATTTGGGTAGTTGTCGATAGATTGACAAAGTCTGCTCACTTCATGCCTATCAGAATATCATACTCCATGGAACAGTTAGCCCAGTTATATGTCAAGGAAGTGATTAGACTTCATGGAGTACCTAAGACCATTATCTCTGATAGAGACAGTCGCTTCACTTCACACTTCTGGGAGTGTGTTCAGACAGCCCCCGACACTAAGCTACGATTCAACACTGCATTTCATCCTCAGACAGATGGGCAAATAGAAAGAGTGAATTAGATTTTGGAGGACATTCTAAGAGCTTGTGCCTTAGATTTTAAAGGAAGCTGGTGAAATATTTGTGTTTGGCAGAGTTTTCCTATAATAATAGTTATCAAACCACAATTGGAATGACACCTTATGAAGCCTTGTATGGAAGGAGATGCAGATCACCTATCTGTTAGTATGAGGGTGGTGAGAAAAAAGAAATCGAACTCAAGACTGATTTTATAGATGATGCCACCAAAGCTATAAAGAACATACGCCAAAGGATATAAACTACCCAGAGTCGGCAGAAGAGTTACGCCGATGTCCAACACAGACCCCTAGAGTTCCAAGCTGGAGATTCGGTGTTCATTAAGGTAGCTCTTATGAAAGGGGTAATGAGGTTTGGGAAGAAAGGCAAGTTAAGTCCCATATATGTAGGCCCTTACCTGATCACCAAGAGAGTTAGTAAAGTAGCTTATGAGCTAGAGCTACCACAGGAGATGTCAGCTATCCACAATGTATTTCATGTTTCAATGCTTAAGAAGCACGTCCCAGATACCAACCAAGTGATTGAGCCACAAATGGTACAGATTCAGACAGATCTAAGTTATGAAAGTCGACCTATTTAGATAATAGATCGAGCAATCAAGAAACTAAGACATAAAGAGGTACCGTTAGTAAAAGTCTTATGGCAAAGTCAAAAGTTTGAAGAAGCAACCTGGGAACGTGAGGATGACATGAAACAAAAGTACCCCGAGCTGTTCTAAGTTTCGAGGATGAAACCTTTATAAGGTATAAGGGATTGTAATAGCCCAAATTTTTGGTTCTTATACTTTTATTTTATTTATAATTTTAGTTCTTTTACTTTCTATTTAGAGGAAAATAGAAATAAGAAAAAAAAATCGAATAAATGGTTCATTAGCCGGGTCTCGAACTATGAACCTTTGGTTTGGGGGAATAGACTTTCTACCACTAAGTCATAAGATTACCAATGAGTAGGATATAACAGAATATATCTATAGGCGGGAAAAAAAGGGAGAAGTTGGTTAATTTAGCTAAGCATTTAAAAGGGTAATTAAATTAGGGAAACCCTAGTTTATATATAGATTTTTTTCTCTCTTCTCTCCTTTCCCTACTCCTTGCGCCGACCACCTCTCTCTCCCTCTTCTCTCCCAACACCGATCACACCCCCTCTCTCTTCCTCTTCTCTCCAAACGCCGAGCTAAGTTGCACCAGCTTGTCATCCAAGTGCGGAGACAATAGATGATTTGAATCAGGAAATTGAGTTCTGTGACGTGGATCTACTATATGATCGCTAGCATGTCCGTTCCAAGTTGATAGTGAAATGGTATAAATTGGAGAAAAGCGTAGGAAGTAAGTATTGCTCACCTGTAGTATAAGTAGTTATCGTATGTCATTGATAGGTTTTTATGTGCATGTTATTTCCAATTATGTATGGTATTTTTTTGTTACATGATTTTT
This sequence comes from Wurfbainia villosa, assembly GCA_025175895.1. Lineage (NCBI taxonomy): Eukaryota > Viridiplantae > Streptophyta > Magnoliopsida > Zingiberales > Zingiberaceae > Wurfbainia > Wurfbainia villosa. The sequence continues at coordinate 65,706,774 of CM045994.1, read as the reverse complement.
ACCCGTTATGTCATGTTCGATTAAGTATCATGTTTAGATCCATGATAAGAATGTGATTTATGATCATGCATGTTGTAGATGAGTTGTAGCTTACAATTATATGCATGATGTAGAGTAAGATATAAAAATATTTTCTTTATAAAGAAAATTTAAAGATGCTCCCTGTTCGAATTGGAGATTAAGAGCACAACGATCTTCAGTATGCTCCCCATTTCAGTTTTGGGGGTCAAGAGCATAATGATCCTTAACTCAAAATTCAATTATAGGTGTATACAATACTTCCAAATGAAAGGGGAATTAATCCATGGTCGATTTCGTATAAATAAGAATTTCTAATTCTACCTATACCTCGTACCTCGTGAAAAAAAAAAGACTTTTATGTGTAATGAGTTATTTCATTTAGATTGCATTTAAGCAAGCAAATATAGCATGGTTATAGAAGTCTATCTATCGCATATATGCTTTAAGGGACATCTTGACATAACCGTCGAGGTAAATAGGGGCCTAAAAGATCAAATAGAACAATATATAGACAAGTAAATCCTATACGAGTCCCAAAGTATTCGAAGAGATTTGATTTGGGAAATAAAATCTAAAACATATTTTATTTCCAAAATAGTTATGACAAATAAGGAAACTATTTGTACCTGTCATAATTGTATGCTATGTAATTACATTAAATGCATATCATTATGTCATGCGTGTCGTGACATGTAGATGTATGCCACGTGTTCCATGTCATGTAGATAATAGTTATTTGCATGCAAAGAGGATGAGACATTAAAACCCTTACATAATATTAAAGCCTACACCTTCCATTAATAAGGTTAGAACCGGAGTTCTGTTTCTTGTTTGGGTTGTTGGACTCACTCCAAGCCCGGCTCGAACCTGAACATGTTCAAATCATTGGAATAGTTTAACACTAATTTGGTAAGAGTCATAGGTCAATCGTTAGTTTGGGTTGTTGGCCTCACTCTAAGCCTGGCTAATTGGTTGAATGTGCTCTAACCATATTAAAACTATTTCGCGATTAATGGGTCGACTCTAACTTGGAGCATCGATTTGTTGGACTCACTCCAAGGTCGGTGTGAAGAGTGGTGAAGTTGGGTTCTATGCATATGAAGCACACTTGTTAATATGTTAACAACCCAATGTATGTGTGAACATTCAATTAGTTGATAGCACATTGTGATAGTTACATATACTTGATATGTAATCGCTATACTTTATACCTACCATCATATCTAAGAATGGCTTGTTGAACTCACTCCAAGGTTGTTCTTATCTATGTTGGATATCAACCCATTCGGAGATGGACCTACGATCTCCCGAATTAATTTTGAGGGTTTTTGAAATTCAAAAAATGAATGGGATTTTGTAAATATATGTTGCTGCATTTTAAAATCATTTTTCTCATATATGCTTGATTTGTATTTCTAGGTTAATCGCTTGATCATGATGTCTTTGAATTTGCGCTCTATTTTGATTCGAATAAATTGACTAGGCCGAACTTCTTAGACTGACTTAGACACTTGAGAATTGTTTTCAAGGGGGAAAAGCTTGCATTTGTCCTCGAAGAGCCTCTTCTCGCCCGTCCTAGTGATGATGCAACTCTGGACCAATTGTTGGCGTATCAGAAACATGTGAGTGATTCTGAACTAGTGAGTTACATCATGCTAGCCGTGATGGTACCCAAGCTGTGGAAGCAGCATGAGCATATGGATGCTCATAGCATAGTCTTTCATCTTTATAAGTTGTTTGATGAGCAAGTGAGATCCGAAAGGTTCGAAGTCTCTAAGCTCCTCTTCACCTCTAAGATGCAAGAAGGTTCATCTGTGTTACTGCTCAATATGCTGAAGACTGTGGAGCCTTCTGTGAAGCATGAGAAGGGGACAGTGTTGTTAGTTGATTCCTTGAAGAAAGGTTCTAAGAGGAAGTCAAAAGAATAGTAGAAGGGGAAAAAGAAAAAGCTAAAAAGACAGAACTAGCTCAAAAGGGCACTTGCCATCATTGTGGCAAGGAGGGCCATTGGCGAAGAAATTGCAAGATTTATCTTGAGTCCGTGAAGAAAAATAAGGCATCCGATGCCCCATCTTCTTCAGATATCTTCGTTATTGATTTTCATTCTATTTCCTTAGATACTTAGGTATTGGATACCGGGTGTGGTTCAAATATATATAATAACATACATGGGCTAAGTAATAGAAGAAGACTCATCAAGGGAGAGTCAAATTTACGTGTTGGGAATGGAGCAAAGGTTGCTACTGAAGGGAGTTGCTTCAGAGGCTCATTGGCTCCCATGTCCCCGGATTAAAATTTTCACTAATGAAAGAATTAATTCGGATGGGATGAGCTTCCTTAGCACAACCTATTCATCGTCGTGCTAGCAACTTGAGTGATCGCTTAAACAAACTAGTTGTTCAAGAAACTCAACTCTTCTAGTTGGTTAGCCGCGGAAGAGACGACGGACGGATCGCCGGTTTTTGTGTTTGTCTTCGGGGTCCATGATTATACAATATATATTCATACACACACATGCATAATCAAAACAAATAAGAACATGCTCAGATCTGTACATAAAGTTAAAATAACTTTATACCTTACGATCTTCTACCATATGTCCTATCCTTCTCGTGGACGACGTGTGGACGAAGATCCTCCACGAGTAGAAGCCTTCTAGATCACTTTCTTCTCTATCTTGTCCGCTGCGAACAAAGAGAAGAAACCACAAATACCTTCCTATCTAGAACCGGCCACCAAATTATGGAACTTGGTGTAACCGCCGGCCAAGGAACTATTGGATGATGCGCCGGCCAACTTCAAGAAGTGTTGCCGCCGGCCACTTTGGAGAATGGGGAGGAGGAAGAGAACCGACCACCAATGGGAGGAGAACCGCCGGCCAAGGAAGAAGGTAGAGGGCTCTATGATGGGCGCCAGCCAAGGAATGATAGAGGAGGATGGGCGCCGACAATCAACTTGAAGGAAGAAGCTTGCCGCCCAAGCTTTGCTCCAAAACCCTAGCCGCCCAATGAACCCTAGCCGCCCACTTGTGGATGAACCAAACCCTAACTCCAATTCCTTGATGCTTGATCCTTTTTGCCACCCAACCCTAAGCATCTATTTATAGAATAGGGCTTAAGCCTCCTTTAATCTCCACCGTCGGATCTAGGGATTTAATCTCCACCGTCGGATCTAGGGTTTTATCCCAACCGTCGGATCTAGGGTTTTATCCCAACCGTCGGATCTAGGATTTCATCCCAACCGTCAGATCTAAGGTTTCATCCCAACCGTCGGATCTAGGGTTTTATCCCAACCGTCGGATCTAGGGATTTAATCCCAACCGTCGATTCTAGGATTTCATCCTAACCATCGGATCTAGGGATTTAATCCCAACCGTTGGTTTTAGGGTTTCATCCAACCATCAGATCTAGGGATTTAATCCCAACCTTTGGTTCTAGGTTTTGTTTTACATTCTTGGATCTAGACTTCACAAGGATTATATTAGGCTACGATAGGGACCATAAGGAGGAGTTGGGTCTTGGCCACCCGATGAATCGGAACCACACAAACTTGATCCATCAATGATGTTCCATTCCACTAGAGGATCATCATTGAACTACCTCACCAACCCCCATAAATCAATATGGGCTCCATATATTATTTGTACATTAATCTCCCCGTGTTTAAGATATCGAATGTCCATCGATTAATTGATTTCTTGACCATCGATTAATTAACATCTAATTCCTCGAGTAGTACCACTCAACCTTATCATCATGTTGACTAAGTCAACCAGCTGGGTTTACATGATGAACCTTATGAGCTCCTCAAGGGGACATCATCAACCTAATATATAGGACACGGTTTCCTTCTATAATCAACGGCACACCATGTAAATAATATTATTTCCCAACTTACCGGGCATATTGATTTAATCCATCTAAATCTCACCCACTGGTAAATCAAAGAAATAAATACTAAGTACATGTGCCCGTTATTATATCGGGATTAAGAGCATGTACAACATAATATCCGAGGTCCGATTCAATTATGTAGTCAGTACTAAATTGAATCACCTCTATGTCGGTTCTACTCAATACACCTAAGTGTACTAGTGTAACTCTATGTTCAAGATAAAACAATACCAAGCTACACTACAACCATGCCAATGGTTTGTCCAAAACCATCTTGGTTGTGAGCCTTTACTTATATTTTACAAGGTACTGATAACATGATCTTCTGTGCCACACCAAGCACCATGTTATCTATAATGTAAAATATTAGACAATATGCACACATATATAATGAATATATAAAATACAAATAATGATCATGTGATTCTTATTTCAAAATAAAATGTTCATACAAAAAGAGCTAGGCTTTCAGTATACATTCCAACAATCTCCCACTTATACTAAAAGACTATGCTGTCATCACTCTGCCATACATCTGATCCCCATATCCTCCACATGCCTATCAAACGCTTTCGCTGGAAGGGCCTTAGTGAATGGATCCGCCAGGTTATCCTCTGATGCAATCTTGGCGACAGCAACTTCTCCTCGCTTTACGATCTCTCGTATGAGGTGGTACTTGCGCTCTATGTGTTTACTCGCCTTATGGGCTCGTGGTTCCTTTGAGTTTGCAACTGCACCACTGTTATCACAATAAATTGTGATAGTTCTGGGCAAACCAGGAATCACATCCAAGTCCATCAAGAAGTTCCTGAGCCATACATCTTCCTTGGTACGCCTCGAAAGGTCGCCACATACTCGGCTTCCATGGTAGAGTCCCACGCATTTACCTTGACACTCCTCCATACTATGGCTCCACCTCCAAAAGTAAACACAAACCCGAGGTAGACTTACTCTTGTCCCTATCGATTGGAAATCCGAATCCGTGTAACCCACAGGGACTAATTGATCTGCTCGGTAAACCAGCATATAATCCCTAGTCCTTCTCAGGTACTTCAATATATGCTTTACCGCAGTCCAATGTCCCTGTCCAAGATTACTCTGATATCTGCTAACCATGCCCACGGCAAAGCAGATATCCGGTCTCGTACATAGCATAGCATACATAAGACTTCCTACTGCCGAAGCATAAGGAACCGCCTTCATGTCCTCTATCTCCTTTGATGTTTTGGGACACATCTCTTTAGATAAAGGAACTCCATGCCTAAAAGGTAGAAAACCTTTCTTGGAGTTCTGCATGCTAAAACGAGCAAGGATAGTGTCAATGTATGAAGCTTGAGATAAGCACAACATCTTTTTCTTGCGATCCCTTATAACTTTGATCCCAAGGATGTGTCCCACTTCTCCCAAGTCCTTCATATCAAACTGTTTGGACAACCATACCCTTACGTCTGATAACACTTTGATATTGTTGCCAACTAACAAAATGTCATCTACGTATAGTACAAGAAACACCACTACGTTTCCGTCACATCTCTTGTATACACAAGGCTCATCCGGACTTTGAATAAATCCATATGACTGGATTACCTCATCAAAGCGGATGTTCCAAGATCTAGAAGCTTGCTTCAATCCATAAATGGACCGATTAAGCTTACATACAAGATGCTCTTTGCCTTTAGCAATGAATCCCTCTGGTTGCCGCATATAGATGTTCTCCTCAAGACTTCCGTTAAGGAAAGCTGTCTTGACATCCATCTGCCAAATCTCATAATCCATATGAGCAGCTATAGATAAGAGAATCCGAATAGACTTAAGCATAGCTACCGGCGAAAAGGTCTCCTCATAATCGATACCCTCTTTCTGAGTATACCCTTTCGCAACAAGCCTAGCTTTGAAGGTCTCAACCTTCTCGTCTACTCCTCTCTTTCTCTTGTAGATCCACTTGCATCCAATGGTTTTTACACCATCGGGTGGTTCTACTAGCTCCCAGACCTGATTAGAATCCATAGATTCTATCTCTAAATTCATTGCTCTTTGCCAAGATACCACATCTCTATCTTGGATTGCCTCATCATATGTCCATGGATCAGGTTCATGTTCACCAGGGACTAAGTCCGAAGACTCTCCCAAAAACATGAATCTCTCTGGTTGTCTAACAACCCTCCCACTACGACGAGGTGCCTCCTATGTATGCTCTGTAACACGCGGTGCAGTGACTTGTGGTGTCTCCTCTCGTACCGGTGGTACTGAAGTCGGGACTTCCCCTGTCAACTCCTCAAGAACAATCCTACTCTTGGGCTTGTTGTTCATCACATAGTCCTCCTCTAGAAATCTGGCATTCGTACTCACGATCACCTTCTGATCTCTAGGACTATAGAATAAACCACCCTTCGTTCCCTTAGGGTAGCCAACAAACAAGTGCACTTCTGTACAAGATTCCAACTTACCAGCATCTCCCTTCAGCACATGTGCTGGACTACCCCAAATCCGAATATGTCTTAGACTAGGCTTTCGCCCAGTCCACAACTATGTGGGAGTAGAGGGTACTGACTTAGATGGAACCAAGTTCAGAATGTGTGCTGCTGTTTCCAGAGCAAACCCCCAGAACGAATCAGGTAACTCAGAATAACTCATCATCGATCTGACCATCTCCATAAGAGTCCTATTCCTTCGCTCCGCCACACCATTCTGCTGGGGTGTGCCAGGTGCGGACAATTGGGATTGAATCCTAGCCTCTGATAAGTAACTCCTAAACTCTCCCAAGAGGTACTTGCCACCATGATCAGATCGTAATGTCTTGATACTTTTACCTTGACGGTTCTCCACATCACCCTTGAATTCTTTGAACTTGTCAAAGCATTCAGACTTGCGGCGCATCAAGTAAATGTATCCATACCTTGAATAATCGTCTATAAAAGAGATGAAGTATTCAAAGCCACCTCTTGCCTGGATAGACATAGGACCACACAAATCAGAATGAACCAATTCTAACACATCTTTGGCTCTATACCCCTTGGCCTTGAAAGGCCTCTTGGTCATTTTACCTTCCAAGCAAGATTCGCAGGTTGGGAGATCCTCCACCACTAATGAACCCAAAGGTCCATCAGCTATCAACCTTTGAATTCTACTTAGGTTAATATGACCAAGCCTTAGGTGCCAAAGATATGTTTGGTTCATTTGCGAAGGTTCTTTTCTCTTATTAGATTTAGAAGATGAGCTATTTACTTCTATTTGCATCGTGGGAGTTTTTGGTTCAAGAGTATATAAATTGCCAACCAATGTACCAGAACAGATAATCTCCCTATTCCTTTTTATAACCACCTTGTCATTAAAAGAAACAGAATATCCATCCATAAACAATTTAGAAACTGAAATTAAATTCTTTCTAAAAGTAGGTACATAAAGACAATTTCTTAAAACCAAAAATTTATTCTTATCAAAAGATAAATAAATGTCTCCCACTGCAATAGCAGCCACCTTTGAAGCATTGCCCATGAAGACGGTAATCTCTCCCTCAGCTAGTCGTCGGGTTTCCTGGAACCCCTGCAAAGTATTGCAGACATGATCAGTGGCTCCTGTATCTACACACCAGGCACTGGTAGATAACACCGCTAAACATGTTTCAACAACTAAACAAGAAGATATACCTTTGTTCTTTCGGCGAGGACAGTCCGCCTTCCAATGTCCAGTCTGCTTGCAAGTGAAGCACTTGCCTTTCGGCTTCTTCACTCCTGCCTGAGGTCCCACTGCCACTTTCTTCACTCCACCTTGCTTCTTCTTCTTCTTCTTACCTTTCGGTTTAGAGGAAGAAACCTTCTGAGCGACCATGGCTTGAGAACTCTGACGAAAAATCCCCTCTGCCGCCTGGAGTTCTGTCAGAAGCTCCGCCAACGAATACAACCTCTTGTTCATGTTGTAGTTGAGGCAGAACTGCTCAAAACTCCTAGGCAGAGACTGGAGAATGATATCGACCTGGTTTTCCCCATCGATCTCAGCTCCGAGGACTTCCATCTCATTAAGATGAGCCATCATCTTGAGAACATGATCCCTAACGGGTGTTCCCTCGACCATGGTGGTCGACATCAAGTTTCTCATTGCCTCCTGCCTAGCCGCCCTACTTTGATGTCCGAAAAGTTCCTTGAGATTGAACATCATGTCATAAGCAGTGGCTATGGCCTGATGCTGATGTTGCAGCACATTTGACATAGATGCCAAAATGTAACACCGCGCCATCTCATCTGCCTTAACCCATTTCTTATAACGTTCTTTCTCCTTTTCATCAGAGTCATCGGTGGGCTTAGGAGGACAGACCTCGAAGAGTACAAATTTGTACTCTTCCGCAGTTAAGACAATATCTAGGTTTCTTTTCCAATCAATGTAGTTTGGACCAGTAAGTTTGTTTTCTTTTAAAATCACAGCAAGTGGGTTGAAAGCCATTTGAAAATCCTAAAAATCACAATGATCAAAAAAATATTAGATTTCAAATATTATTGATTCCTCAAAACAATAAAATCCCGAAATCAACCAACACCTCAAAACATCGAGAATATCGCATGCCACGATAGTGTGGACGTATACGAATTCCACATTTGTAAGAGGAGGTTTTACCCATTAATTTTATTATCTTGTCAACCTTACTTTTTGACAAATAAAATTAATAGTTGGTTCCTCTTTGGCCCTACAAACAAAAGCAGTGACTCCGATGGGGAGGATACTTTTATTTGCATCTAAGTGTGCACCATTACACGATACTAAGGGAATTATTTCGGATTATGTGCCTTACCGATGGGGAAGTACACACGCTCCTAAATAATTTCCTATAACCATTATTTGACCTAGTGATCTGCAAACAAACTCATCCGATGAGGAGGAAGGCACTCAAAGCCAACACGCAAGTTTGTTGCATCACACGTCAAATTGTAATGGAGGCCGCGGGAATTAATTAAAATATCCCTCTCCCACTTAGTAAATTGCAATCGAGGAATTTTAAACATACACAACATGCATATAAAACAAATAAGCAATAAATATGGAAAAAACAGAATTTTTCCAACTATTATGGCATTGTCCTCCAATATGCATCCCGTCGTGTCGCCACCTCGTCCGCTCCATCTTTTCCCGTGCGCAAGTCACCAAAGAGTTCCGAGCCGAGATAAAACATTTTAATTTACATCCATCGATCCTATACTCCACGAAGGAGTGTACAAATCATCTAGATCGAAAGTAAACTAAAATGAGCGGCTAAACAATGTCGTATTTAATTACAAAAATTAAATACTAATCTAGCCTCGTCAACCCCGAGGATTCAAATAATAAATTTTTACACACATCCATTCACATACACACACATGGCCATAATAGTCGGATCTTATGCCTGCAACCAAAGAGTTAAACTACGCATATCCTACTATTATCCGGCACATATAATATATGAAAAAGTGCATAAAAAATTAACCGAATCCAAAACACACAAAATCGGAAACCGTGGCTCTGATACCAGTTGAAGGGAGTTGCTTCGGAGGCTCATTGGCTCCCATGTCCCCGGATTAAAATTTTCACTAATGAAAGAATTAATCCGGATGGGATGAGCTTCCTTAGCACAACCTATTCGTCGTCGTGCTAACAACTTGAGTGATCGCTTGAACAAACTAGTTGTTCAAGCAACTCAACTCTTCTAGTTGGTTAGCCGCGGAAGAGACGACGGACGGATCGCCGGTTTTTGTGTTTGTCTTCGGGGTCCATGATTATACAATATATATTCATACACACACATGCATAATCAAAACAAATAAGAACATGCTCAGATCTGTACATAAAGTTAAAATAACTTTATACCTTACGATCTTCTACCGTATGTCCTATCCTTCTCGTGGACGACGTGTGGACGAAGATCCTCCACGAGTAGAAGCCTTCTAGATCACTTTCTTCTCTACCTTGTCCGCTGCGAACAAAGAGAAGAAACCACAAATACCTTCCTATCTAGAACCGGCCACCAAATTATGGAACTTGGTGTAACCGCCGGCCAAGGAACTATTGGATGATGCGCCGGCCAACTTCAAGAAGTGTTGCCGCCGGCCACTTTGGAGAATGGGGAGGAGGAAGAGAACCGGCCACCAATGGGAGGAGAACCGCCGGCCAAGGAAGAAGGTAGAGGGCTCTATGATGGGCGCCGACCAAGGAATGATAGAGGAGGATGGGCGCCGGCAATCAACTTGAAGGAAGAAGCTTGCCGCCCAAGCTTTGCTCCAAAACCCTAGCCGCCCAATGAACCCTAGCCGCCCACTTGTGGATGAACCAAACCCTAACTCCAATTCCTTGATGCTTGGTCCTTTTTGCCGCCCAACCCTAAGCATCTATTTATAGAATAGGGCTTAAGCCTCCTTTAATCTCCACCGTCGGATCTAGGGATTTAATCTCCACCGTCGGATCTAGGGTTTTATCCCAACCGTCGGATCTAGGGTTTAATCCCAACCGTCGGATCTAGGATTTCATCCCAACCGTCGGATCTAAGGTTTCATCCCAACCGTCGGATCTAGGGTTTTATCCCAACCGTCGGATCTAGGGATTTAATCCCAACCGTCGATTCTAGGATTTCATCCTAACCATCGGATCTAGGGATTTAATCCCAACCGTTGGTTCTAGGGTTTCATCCAACCATCGGATCTAGGGATTTAATCCCAACCTTTGGTTCTAGGTTTTGTTTTACATTCTTGGATCTAGACTTCACAAGGATTATATTAGGCTACGATAGGGACCATAAGGAGGAGTTGGGTCTTGGCCACCCGATGGATCGGAACCACACAAACTTGATCCATCAATGATGTTCCATTCCACTAGAGGATCATCATTGAACTACCTCACCAACCCCCATAAATCAATATGGGCTCCATATATTATTTGTACATTAATCTCCCCGTGTTTAAGATATCGAATGTCCGTCAATTAATTGATTTACTGACCATCAATTAATTAACATCTAATTCCTCGAGTAGTACCACTCAACCTTATCATCATGTTGACTAAGTCAACCAGCTGGGTTTACATGATGAACCTTATGAGCTCCTCAAGGGGACATCATCAACCTAATATATAGGACACAGTTTCCTCCTATAATCAACGACACACCATGTAAATAATATTATTTCCCAACTTACCGGGCATATTGATTTAATCCATCTAAATCTCACCCACTGATAAATCAAAGAAATAAATACTAAGTACATGTGCCCGTTATTATATCGGGATTAAGAGCATGTACAACATAATATCCGAGGTTCGATTCAATTATGTAGTCAGTACTAAATTGAATCACCTTTATGTCGGTCCTACTCAATACACCTAAGTGTACTAGTGTAACTCTATGTTCAAGATAAAACAATACCAAGCTACACTACAACCATGCCAATGGTTTGTCCAAAACCATCTTGGTTCTGAGCCTTTACGTATATTTTACAAGGTACTGATAACATGATCTTCTGTGCCACACCAAGCACCATGTTATCTATAATGTAAAATATTAGACAATATGCACACATATATAATGAATATATAAAATGCAAATAATGATCATGTGATTCTTATTTCAAAATAAAATGTTCATACAAAAAGAGCTAGGCTTTCAGTATACATTCCAACAGCTACATTCGCCATCGGAACATATTTGTTGAAACTCCCTACAGGGCTTATCTTAGAACTGAACAATTGCTTTTATGTTCCTTCGTTGATAAAGAACATCATTTCTATTTCTTGTTTAAATAGAAATAGGAACCATTTAACTTTTAGTAACAATTGTTGTTACATAACTTTGAATGACGTTCTTTATGTGATTGGAACTTTAAGCAATGGTATTTATACATTGGACGTATCTAGTGACATTTTCAATATTGAAGCAAGCAATAATCGTGCTCGAAAAGATAATCAATTTAACTCCTAGATGTTGGATCGAAGCGGATCGCTAGAGGGGGGGGGGGTGAATAGAGATAAAACCTTTTTTTTTTCGTTCGTTAAAACCCGAGTAGATAATTAATTACAGCAGAAAGATAAGAAATAAATAAAGGAGACAAATAGTTTTACTTGGTTCATAGCCTTCGCTACTACTCCAAGGCCCTAGTGGTCCTTGACCACGCATGGAGGGCAAAACACTAAAGAACTCCTCCTCGTTAGAGGTAGGAGTTAATCGTTACAAATAAAAGCAAAAAACTTGAGGTAGAGGGACACTCCCCCTCTCCTCGTTACGATAAAAGCTCCGAGATTTGAAAGTAATGAACTGAAATAAACAACTTAAACCGACGTAATAAAAAGAAAACAATTAAACCTAGACGTCGAAGAAGAAGAACTTCATTGTCGGAAAGTTGTAGCTTGGCGGAGGCTTTTGGAAGCTTAGAATTGATGAAGAAACCCTAGGATTGGCCCTCCTTTTATAGCTTTTGAGCCCCTTTTCGAGAGGAACTTCAACCAATAGGAATTGTGCATATGGCTCCTTGAAAAATGGTGATAAGACTTGACTCCTCGAGGCTGATCCTTGACCATCAGTCGACTGATGGTAGCATCAGTCGAATGCTAACCTCCGGCAGTCAACTATTGGATGGTAGTCGAGTCCTCCAAGCTGGCAGTCGACTGATGCTAGTTGCAAGGCAAAGTTAGCTTAACAAAAACATTATTTCGACGGCCTCCGACCATTCGATCTCGACCTAGACCACCTATAGGATGTCTTTGGTCAGATCTACGCTTAAGATCATCCCCGTAAAGAGGATATGACCTTACTTACGCTCGCACACACAAGCTTACCTCGATACTTACTGTGTTGCTTTTGTTTCCGGCCTTCCACTCGATTCCTTCGACTCCCTCCGAAGTCACTCGAGTGTCGCCCGACCACCGCGGCATCCTCCGGGTGTCGCTAGCCTTCAGCTCCAGCTATAACAATTTCCTACACACTCGATTCAGCTCGTGAGATAACGACATGAGCTAACTTTGTATCATTTGCTATAATCAAAACTCAGGTTCGACTTAGTGCCTACTGCACCAACACTAGATGTGGCATTGTCGTCTTGGCAATGTGAGTAAGAAACACATGTCCGAATTACGTCGATGTGGAATTCTGGAATCGTTTGAATTAGATTCATACGATAAATGCAAATCATGCTTAAAGGGCAAGATGACCAAGTTACCTTTTACTGGAAAATGTGAACCGATGGGAGAGTTGCTTGGTCTAATACATACTGATGTATGCGGACCTATGTCAACTCAAGCTCTAGGAGGCTATAGGTACTTCATTAACTTCACCGATGATCACTCACGATTTGGGTATGTGTTCTTGATGAAACACAAATATGAAGCCTTTGAAAGGTTCAAAGAATTTAGAAATGAAGTAAGAGAAACAACTTGGTAAGAGTATTAAAATACTTCAATCGAATCGAGGTGGTGAATACTTGAGTCAAGAGTTTCTAGATTATCTAAGGGACAATGGTATATTGTGTAGGATCAAGTGAACCGAGAGAGGGGGGGGGGGTGAATCTCGATATTTTATAATTTTAAATTCTTTTAATATTAATTAATCTAATTAAAATATGCAGTGGAATATAAAGACAATTATCAACACAGGCAATTTACTTGGTTCACAACCCGGACTGGGTTGCTACTCCAAGGCTCGTAGCTCTCCCGCGAGCTACCTCGATGGGCAATTCACTAAATATGTCACGCCCGGAGGGAGTCCCCGCCAGACAAAAATCCGACAGCATCTCCCCTGTACGGTTGACAATATCAATTTTTATACAAAGCCTACACGGCCACTATACATCGGTCAACACGACCGGAATCCAAACATCACATGCAGGTAATCAAATAGGCCTCAGGCCAACAAATCAAGGTAAATATAAGTCTACACTAACTAGACTTACCCCTTCTGCCATCTGAGCAGGAATAACCCAACCAAAACCAACCGGAATAAAATCCGAATAAAGGTCTACAAGGACACCACAAATCCACGAGTACATAACCAAAACATCAGGACCTAAACATCTCTTCTATACAAGATCCAAAACCATAAGACCAATAAAAACCTATCCACTTCGACGAGGGGGATTGGCAACTGGACTCTCCTGACAGCTTCATCCTGAAATAAAAATGAATCAACGGGGTGAGTTCAAAGAACTCTGCGGGTATAGTAGATATGAATAGCAAGAAATAGCTAACAATACCAATCATGCCAGTACAGTCTCATATATATGGTAAGCAAGAAATAAATGCAAAAGGACTGTACTCACCTGAGTCTCCTACCCTGATATAGGAGCACGTGCCCTACTATAAGAGATAAAGTCATCACATATATAAGAATATGAATCCTGTATGCATGTCAATCATATGCAACATCCAAGGCATCAATACAATAATGCAGCAAACACAATACAAATGCAATCCGTGCAAAAATGCATGCCGTGCAAATGACATGGTCACCCCTGACGCCAGTCAGCCGCCTCACACGCAATGGTGAAGCCGAGTGGGTAGGGCTATGACAACTGTGCACTCTGCCATCACTGCTCCTGAGTGACCGAGTGGAGGATCTTGTCGAGTACACCTATCCTCCGCCCCAAACATAGTGGGGAGCTAAGCTCTCATCTCCGGTGTCATAGGCCGGAGGAGGATCTCTCGCCGCTACCACGCTGCCTCGCTACCCATGAGCGGTCGGCGAGCTCGACAGAGCAATCACACACCCTCTGATGTACCACTAACCCATGAGTGGCGGTGTGTGCAGAGCCATGTAACTAGTCGGGCTCGACAATAATGGAACCCACACAAGATGCAATCATGCGAAAATGGTATGATACTAAAGCATGTAAATCCAACTACAAATATCCATCCGTTTAATATGCTAAATCAATAAGTGCTTATAACTAATCCAAGCAACCATGATCCAAATAAAGCAGGAAGATATAATCATACTGATCAAATGCATGTATCAATAGGCACAAAAACATACTAGGCATATAAACATGAATATTATTGCATGCTATCCTAACTAACATATCAACTTGACTATATCTAAAAGATAAGTCAAAGTACCCGCCTGATAAAATATCCGCAAAAGAACCAAATCGTCACGACCGTGAACTCGCCAGCACGTGATCAAACTAATTATTGTTAAGCACAATATGAAATTCGCCGACAAATCGATTACTTAATCGGTTTCTTACATAACCAATTAACCCAAATCAATTTCCAATTCCACTAATTTATCCAACCCTTACACAGTCGACCAAAACCACCCAAATAGAACACCTCAACCCTCACAGCCAACTCACTCAAAATAGATCCATCCCACAAATCAAAATGTATCCGAAACCAACCAACAATCTAATCTCCACTGAACAATTACAACTAACCGAATAACATAATAATAAGACCCATAACCATCCCTCCAATCACCCTTGCTCACAGCCTGCAAACAACCGAACCGAAACAACCGGCAGACTACAAAAAGGAGATAGTTCGAGATATACCTGCCTTGGACTTCCCCAATGCTGCTCGGTTTGTCGGACAAGACCACTGCCCTATTCCTCTGTTCTGCTCGCCGACAGAAGTCCACTGCTCAAACACGCATCAAGATCATCCAATAGCAATTTAACAAAATCAACAACCGAGATAAACCTGCGCTAGGAACCACCTTCCCGACTACTTACCACCCCTAATCCTCTGTCGATCAGCCCCTCTCAGTCGGCCACAGTTTCCTTTCCTACTGCCCGGAAATTAGAAGTTTCCCTTGGCAGTATTTCCTCGATCTTGAGTTGATCCATTACCGCAGGCCGACCGGCGCTTAGCGAAGGGAGAGGCCCGGCCGAATGTAGCGAACAACGGTGGCTCGAGCGATCGTGGCGAAAAGGGGCACCATGGCGATTCTTGGTGCAGCCACGACCGAGTCTGGCCGCGTCGTCCCAGGGCTCGGGAGGTATGTGTGCGAGGAGAAGCGAAAGCGATCGTAAGGTTGGCGTCGCGGCTTCGCGATCGGAGAAAAAGAAAGCTCGGCGATCCGGTGGCGCGGCGCCGGCGCGCCCGCAGAGGGACCGGCGGAGATCTGCGCCGCAGAGAGGTAGCGGCGTCGAGCAACGGCCGATTGTCGGCAGCAGTGTTCGCGAGAAGGGCATTTAGGGCTCGCGCGAGAAAAGAAACCGAAAGAGAATAAGGGGTCGCGGCGCGGCGGGGAAAAAGAAAAAGGGAAATAGAAATTAGGTTTTCCACCGCGTATTTATCCCCTTTTAAATAGACCCCTTTAAAGCCTATTTATTTTATCCCTATAAAAATCTCGTACGAAGTCTGTTTAAATCCAGAAAAATTCCTAAAATTCTCTAAAAATCCCGAAATATTTCCAGGATTATTTCCTTAATTATTGGGCCATTTAATTTAGTGTTTTAAATCCCCGTATTTAACATTCTCCCCCACTAATAAAAATTTGGTCCCCAAATTTCCTACTCAGATGCACAACGAGTAAGAGATACCACAAGTACTGAAAAATATAATTCACGTACCTTAAGTAAACAAGTGAGGGTATTGAGCTCGGATCTTTTCCTCGAGCTCCCAAGTAGCCTCCTCGTCGGTGTGGTGACTCCACCCGACCTTGACAAGTCGTACAACCTTGTTCCGCAATTGTCGTTCCTTGAAATCCAAAATCCGTACCGGAACCTCTGCGTAAGTAGCATCAGGTTAAATAGAACCTGACACACCTGACCGAATATGTGTAGGGTATGACACATACTTCCTCAACATGGGCACATGAAACAGAGCATGGATACCATCCAAGTACGGTGGTAGCACTAGACAGTAAGTGACTGCTCCGATCCTCTCCAAAACCTCAAACAGATCAATGTACCTAGGAGCTAGCTTACCACGGAGTCCAAATCTCTTCGCCCCTTTCATGGGTGAGACTCGCAAGAATACCTGATTACCAATAGAGAACTCCCGAGGTCTCCGTCTCCGATCTGCATAACTCTTCTGACGATCCTGCGCCTCTGCCATCCTACGTCTGATAATGCGGACCAACCTGTCTCATCAGTTCTATGGGTCCTAGCAATTGGTCCTCCCGATTGCCCCGAATCCATAACACAGGACCTCAGCAAGTCCTCTAGTGTCGAAATGGTCCGCTCAGACTGTCCATCTGTATGCGGATGGAATGCAATACCCAAACGAAATTGTGTTCCTAAGGTCTGCTGCAGACTCTGCCAGAACCGGGACGTGAATCGGGAATCTCTATCTGATATAATGCTCAAGGAACACCATGCAATCTGATGATATCCCGACAATATATAACTCTATTAAACGATCCAAAGAGTTCGTCTTCCAAATCACTAAGAAGTGTGCGGATTTGGTCAGTCGGTCAACGACTACCCAAATCGCGTCATAGCCCTGATGTGTCCTAGACAAACCCACCACAAAATCCATAATAATATGCTTCCACTTTCATTCCGGAATTGAAATTTCCTTGTATAACCTCAAAGGTTCATCTCTCTTTTAACCAAGAGTTCCGGATCTTCTCTGGAAGAAATATTGGGACAGATAAATATCCCATACAACACCTCCTATAATAAGATAAAACGATCTTTCATCGTCTTGACCAGTGTAAGTATACACGCCTTATCCATAACCAAATCACTAATAGTATGGACTGATATTTTCTGAGGGTTTACTCCTTGACCTTCAAATCGATGGCTAGCAGCTAAATCCCTAGCTTCCTAATTTGACATCAGTCGGCACCTCTAAAGAGTCCGTACTTCCGAAATCATCATTAGATTCCTCAAGATCAATACGTCGTCGAACTCGTCCACGACCATGAGTAGGGGCAATTTCCCTAAGTCAATAGTTTTCCTAACCACAAAAGTACTATAACCACTAAAGACAATACCTTTCCTATAGCTCGAGATATCCTTGACACTTGGTCCCAAAACCGAGAACTCCCAAAAATCCAAGGAAAATAAAATCCTCGATACACCAAAACCAAACCAAACCAAAACCGCAAACCAATAAAATTGTCACGTCTGAGGGCATATCCAGTCATCCAAATGACAGAGGAGCCCTTAGTGACAATATTCAAATCCATGGACCAAATATGGTAAAACCTCAAATAATTATAGAAATACCAATATTTTAATAATCGCATGCATGCACGACAAAACATATATCAATCAAAGTAAAATAGTTTTAAGACCCCAAATCCAATTGCGACAAAATCCAAAGTGCACAATCAAAATGCAACACCGATCAAGTAAACAAAGCAGCATCCCTACGATGCAGGGAGACAAGCACGGCAAGGAACTCTCTGGCGACACAAGGTAGGTCAATGACACGTCCTCCATCACTTAACCTAGAGGATAAGTGAGGAGGAGTACAAGTAACCACTCAGTAGATGGATAGATAATAGTGAATAATAATAATGCACTCAATGGAATTCACTAGGAAGAAACTAAAGTAACCCAACCCTCATAGTTCCAATATCAGTCTACAACTAACCTAATCGTGTATAATAAATATACGCAATATATACAACCACGCAACAAGCAGTGCACATCCAGATA
Source organism: Wurfbainia villosa (assembly GCA_025175895.1). NCBI lineage: Eukaryota > Viridiplantae > Streptophyta > Magnoliopsida > Zingiberales > Zingiberaceae > Wurfbainia > Wurfbainia villosa. The sequence continues at coordinate 65,688,302 of CM045994.1, read as the reverse complement.
CCACGATAAAGTCTCGTGGCTCTCACACAAAAAGGAAACTATCTATGAGCTACCTCGAACGTAACCCATGGGCCGACAATCAATAGCACGGTCTCGTGCAACTATATCCGCCACGAATAAGACTCGTGGGTAAACATGCAGTATATAGATATCTAATTATTGACTGCACGCACTAGCGTACTACCACCAATAAGTCACGTGGGCAGTCGTTTATCCTAGGTTGTTAAGCCTAGGGTTATCCACTACATCTAGCATAGAACGTCTATCCAAATCGATAATGATCATCGATCTACAATTAAACTCATTGAGGCCAGCGAGAGTTTCAACACCTCTAAAACGAAATGTTTACCAAAGTCGGTAAAGATCATCGACTTATAAATAAATAAGTCGAGATGGTTAAGTCCAGCATTCCAACCCTTCTAACATGATCGGTTATCCAGGTCGATCAAAATCATAAGTCCACTAATAATCACGTCGAGACAATTAATCATAGGGTTTCGTCTCAACTAATAGGAAACGCCTATCAAGGCCAATAAGGGCAACCCCTCTACTAACAAGTACGGCAAGAGGGTTAAGCCTAAATTATTCCATTCTACCAATTCAATAATGCATGCTACAACATGCTACCACGAACAGATCTCGTGGGTACTTAACCTGTAAAGTAGCTATCTTGCTACAGACATCATACGAATCCGATTATCACCAACTCTGAACGAATAACGCAAGAGTATAACCTTACAGTAGATTATCTCAACCATACATGGGAGACCTATTCGACCTCAAATACACAAAAGCCCCTTTAGGGAAACTCTACTGTAACTTTCCTCAACCACGAATGGGTGATATTGTTGTGAGATAAATATGAACAACGTTATATACCCTCTAAGGATTAATCGCATCCTAATCATATGACCTCTACTAATCCGATCACCATATCATGAAATAGTAAATGTATAAACATATACTAATAAGCACATCCAAGTTATTACGCCTAGGTTCCAACACCTAGGGTTCTACTAACGTTGTTTCATTCACTGAAATCCGCTCCTCTGAGAATAACCTCATCTAAGTTATTCTATCTCTACTAGTCTCAATCATAGTATCTCCGCAATATCACATAGCCAAATAAAACACATAACATTGCCTAATAAACGACAAAGATAGTCCTACTAATAGCATCAATGGTCAAATTAATTAGAGTATAACTAAAGGGTCATGCCAGAACAAAGTCAATGCCAGAACAAAGTCGAGGCAATATATAAATAAAGCATCAGATGCTTATATATACTCTAAACTACATAAGCTATGTAATCATGTCCTCATACCTTCTACGAATTTATCCATCTTATTCATATTATTCAACTAGTCCAATCATAATACTAGTCAAATCCTAAGAGGTAAACATCTACCAATAATATCTTATCATTTATATCACAATGATAACAAGCTACGTATAGCAGTAATAGCAATTTATAACCAAATGCTATCTATAAACCAGCAACCTAAAAAAATCTAACAATCCAATAGATATCAGGTTAAAACAATACTAGATAAAACATGATATCACCGCATAACCAATATAAATATGTACTAAATCTAGGAAATTTTCTAGAATTTATTTACCTGTTAGCTGTCTGGAGATGTCCTGTCGCCGCCAAATCCCCCATATTGACCTCGTCAATAATACCTCGAATTTCCGAAACATAAAATCGCTTGAACTGTACAACTCCGAAAATACCCCAGTTAACCTGCCAAACTTGGCGAACTCCATAAACCCAAAGACCCTAAGGAACTCGAAAACCTATGCTCTGATACCAAATAAATTGTCACGCCCCGAGGGAGTCCCCGCCAGACAAAAATCCGACAGCATCTCCCCTGTACGGTTGACAATATCAATTTTTATACAAAGCCTACACGGCCACTATACATCGGTCAACACGACCGGAATCCAAACATCACATGCAGGTAATCAAATAGGCCTCAGGCCAACAAATCAAGGTAAATATAAGTCTACACTAACTAGACTTACCCCTTCTGCCATCTGAGCAGGAATAACCCAACCAAAACCAACCGGAATAAAATCCGAATAAAGGTCTACAAGGACACCACAAATCCACGAGTACATAACCAAAACATCAGGACCTAAACATCTCTTCTATACAAGATCCAAAACCATAAGACCAATAAAAACCTATCCACTTCGACGACGAGGGGATTGGCAATTGGACTCTCGATGCCTTCATCCTCGAAATAAAAATGAATCAACGGGTGAGTTCAAAGAACTCATGTATAGTAGATATGAATAGCAAGAAATAGCTAACAATAAATCATGCCAATCATGCCTCATATATATGGTAAGCAAGAAATAAATGCAAAAGGATCAGATTTCACCGAGTCTCCTACTCGATATAGGAGCACGTGCCCTACTATAAGAGATAAAGTCATCACATATAAGAATATGAATCTCAGATGCATGTCAATCATATGCAACATCCAAGGCATCAATACAATAATGCAAAGAAACACAATACAAATGCACTCCGTGCAAAAATGCATGCCGTGCAAATGACATGGTCACCCCTGACGCCAGTCAGCCGCCTCACACGCAATGGTGAAGCCGAGTGGGTAGGGCTATGACAACTGTGCACTCTGCCATCACTGCTCCTGAGTGACCGAGTGGACAGGATGCTGTCGGAGTACACCTATCCTCCTGCCCCAAACATAGTGGGGGAGCTAAGCTCTCATCTCCCGGTGTCATAGGCCAGAGGAGGGATCCCTGCCCGCTACCACGCTGCCTCGTCGCTACCCATGAGCGGTCCAGCGGAGCCTGACAGAGCAACTGCACACACCCTCCTGATGTACCACTAACCCATGAGTGGCAGTGTGTGCAGGCCATGTAACTAGCTGCGGGCTCGACAATAATGGAACCCCGCCCAGCCAGCATGCAATCATGCGAAAATGGTGCATGATACTAAAGCATGTAAATCCAACTACAAATATCCATCCGAATAATATGCAAAATCAATAAGTGCATATAACTAATCCAAGCAACCATGATCCAAATAAAACAGGGAAGATATAATCATACTGATCAAATGCATGTATCAATAGGCACAAAAACATACTAGGCATATAAACATGAATATTATTGCATGCTATCCTAACTAACATATCAACTTGACTATATCTAAAAGATAAGTCAAAGTACCCGCCTGATAAAATATCCGCAAAAGAACCAAATCGTCACGACCGTGAACCTGCCTCGTGACCGAAACCTGCATACAACATAATTATTGTTAAGCACAATATGAAATTCGCCGACAAATCGATTACTTAATCGGTTTCTTACATAACCAATTAACCCAAATCAATTTCCAATTCCACTAATTTATCCAACCCTTACACAGTCGACCAAAACCACCCAAATAGAACACCTCAACCCTCACAGCCAACTCACTCAAAATAGATCCATCCCACAAATCAAAATGTATCCGAAACCAACCAACAATCTAATCTCCACTGAACAATTACAACTAACCGAATAACATAATAATAAGACCCATAACCATCCCTCCAATCACCCGAACCGAAACAACCGGCAGACTACAAAAAGGAGATAGTTCGAGATATACCTGCCTTGGACTTCCCCAATGCTGCTCGGTTTGTCGGACAAGACCACTGCCCTATTCCTCTGTTCTGCTCGCCGACAGAAGTCCACTGCTCAAACACGCATCAAGATCATCCAATAGCAATTTAACAAAATCAACAACCGAGATAAACCTGCGCTAGGAACCACCTTCCCGACTACTTACCACCCCTAATCCTGTCGATCGGCCCCTCTCCGGCCACGCTTCTTTCCTCGCCGGAAATTAGAAGTTTCCTTGGCGATTTCTATGTTGATCCCTACCGCAGAGGTCGACCGGCGCTAGCAGAAGGGAGAGGCGACGAATGTAGCGAACAACGGTGGCTCAGCGATCACGCGAGAAAAGGGGCACCATGGCGATTCGCAAAGACGACCCGAGTCCTGGCCGTCGCGTCTGGGGCTCAGGAGGCTGTGGCGGCGCGTGAGGAGAAGCGAAGGCGATCGTAAGGTTCGGCGTCGGCGACTGCGATCGGAGAAAAAAAGAAAGCTCGAGCAGTCCGGTGGCCGCAGCGGCCGGCGCGCCCGCAGAGGACCGACGGAGATGCGGCCGCAGAGGGGAGGTAGCGGCGTCGGACGACGCTGTCGACGACGGCGGTGTTCGCGACGAGAAGGGCATTTAGGGCTCGCGCGAGAAAAGAAACCGAAAGAGAATAAGGGAAGTCATGGGGAAAAAAGAAAAAGGGAAATAGAAATTAGGTTTTCCACCGCGTATTTATCCCCTTTTAAATAGACCCCTTTAAAGCCTATTTATTTTATCCCTGTAAAAATCTCGTACGAAGTCTATTTAAATCCAGAAAAATTCCTAAAATTCTCTAAAAATCCCGAAATATTTCCAGGATTATTTCCTTAATTATTGGGCCATTTAATTTAGTGTTTTAAATCCCCGTATTTAACAAAATACCCTCCGACTTGAGAACTCTTGACTTCGGAGGGTTTCGCTTTTTACAAATAATGAAGAAGGGTAACACACTACCCACTCTTCTTAAAATTAAGTGCAGAAGAGAAATAAAATAAAGTACAAGGCTTTATACCGACACTAAGAGTTTGTAGAGATAGTTGCAGTGTGTCTTAAGGTCATCCTCTGGTGGAATGAAAATTTAGTGGATGAACAAGTATTTCGGCTGAACTTCGACATTGATCGAATGTTCTATCGAGTTTTGGTTGAGCATGACTTTTATAAACTTTTTCTTGTCGACTGGAATGCCTTCCAGTCGACTCCACATCAGCCCGTCGATATGGTATTCGTGGTCTTCCAGTCGACTGAATCCCCTTCAGTTGACTCCAGGTCACTCAGCTCCGCATCAGGAAATTTCTCTCTTCAGTCGACTCAAGCCCTTTCCATCTACGTCGCATGATCTTTGATCGATCACCAGCTGATTCTGCCAAATAGGTATCCAGTTGACTGATACATCTTCAGTCGATTGGACTTCAGTCGACTTGAGTCCATTCAGTCGTCTGATTCCTGCAAAACAAGATTAGCACAAAACAAATAATATGTAATGTAATAGTAGTAGTAATACTGCTCGATCTCAACTACTAAGTCCCACGTGGTCTTTTTCGTCGGATCGACGCCTAGCTTTGTCCCCCTATAAAGGACTTAGTCTCACCTCTTCACTCGAGGCTTACCTATCAGCTACCTGTCGGACTTACCATCCTTGACATCCGATCTGACCCACCAGGGCTTCCACCAGCTATCCGGTCTGCTTGACCCAGCTGGACTTTTTGCCGATTGTCCGGTCTCCTGACCCAACCGGTCTTCATACCAGATGTCCGTTCCACGTGACCCATCTTGACTTCATACCTGGTGTCTGGTCCTCTTAATCTGTCAAGATTCATGCCTAATATCCGGTCAACAAGACCTACTAGGACTTCTTGTTAAGCCTGCCCACTTAACATTTATATTAGATCACACGTGAGTCCTAACTATTAACTGTGGTTCATACATCAAAACTAAGGAGTGATGCTTACTGCATCAACAATCTCTCCCTTTTTGATGTATGACAACACATCAGTTAAAGTTAGGAGAATCAAATACCAATCTCCATATTTGACATGTATAAGCAATGAACTTACAACTTTTGCAATGAATATAGATGTATAAATTTAACCATGTATGACATGCATTAATCCTTATCAACTTTTTGCATCTTTTCTAATTTTATCTCTCTAATTATTTCTCTTCTCTCTCCCTTTGGCATACATCAAAATAAGAGTGAATTTAAAGATTTATAACATTTTCAAAAAACTACTATTGAACAATTGATCCTTTTCAAAATAAATTTCAAGAATTAACAATTTTTCCTTGAATAACAAATTTTCAAAATTTTTCAGAAACTCCCCCTGAAAAATTTAATAATTTTAAAATTTTTCACAAGTCCCCATGAAAAATTCACAATTTTCAAAAACTTTCGTTCAAAAATTTTCAAACATTTTCAGAACTCCCCCTTAAAAATTTCAAGGTATTCACAAGTTCACATGAAAAATTCAAATTTTCAAACAATTTTCAAAAAAACTCCTCAAAAATTTTCATAGTTTTTCAAAACTTCCCTTGAATAATTTAAAAGTTTTCAAATTTTTCAAAGTTTTTCAGAACTCCCCCTGAATAATTTAAAAGTTTTCAAAATTTTCAAAGTTTTTCAAAAATTTTCAAACTCTTTAAAGTTTTTCAAAACTTCCCCTAGAATTAAGCTTTATAATGTTTAATACCCATACATCAAAACCCAAAGAGTAATTTTAAAAATCTTTAATCCTTTTAAGACTTAATAATCTTTTCAAAGTAAGTTTTTCTCCTCCTTAATTTAAGTCTAATAAACTTGAAACTATTTAAGATTTTCAAAGAGCATTCAAGCTTAATCTTTTCTCCTCCTTAAGAGTATTTCTTATCCAATTCCAGCATAATTTTAGAGAATATCATAATTTAGCACAATATTTTAGGTTCCCCCTAGACTCTTGATCTCCCCCTTAAAGTAACATTCTTATATTTATACTTAATTTCTTTTTAAAATAAAATTTTAAATGTTTAACTCCCCCTAGAATTATAATATCTCTTAACTCCCCCTTAATTATGTTGATTCTTTTAGAATTAAAGTTGAGTTGTTTAGAATTGAGTTGAATATGTTGATTGGGGTTGAATTAGTTGATTAGGGTTGAATCAATTAAATTGGTTAGGCTAGGTTGTTTAGTTAAGTTTAGGTTAAGTTAAGTTTAATTGTTTAGTTTTAGTTGTTTAGTTAAGTTGTTAAGTTTTAGTTGTTAAGTTTAATTACGTTGTTGTTAAGTTTAATTAAGTTATTGTTAAGTTTAATTAAGTTATTCTTAAGTTTAATTATGTTATTGTTAAGTTGAGTTTAGTGGGTCAATTAAGTTTGTTTTAATTTAGCCAAATTAGGTTTAATTTTATTAAATTTAAACCATGTTATTAAGTTGGTTTTTAAGTTATGTGAATTTAATTTATTTTAGTTAGGTATATTTGTTTAGTTTATGTATAGTACATTAGGTTGAGTTAAATTAAGTTAAGTTTAATTAAGGTAAGTTGTTAAGATAGATTTATTAATCTTAGTTTAAGTATATTAGGTTTAGTTAAGCTACATTAAACTAATTAAGATCTAAATCATCTCACCCAAGCTAGGTTTTCAATACACTTATTCTTATGAGTTTTGTGAGATGAAAATTTCTTTTATCTCAATTAAATTTAATGAGCAATTTCAAAGTATTTAAACTTGTGTTAGATTCAAGCTTGGTTTGAGCTAGTCAAGTAGATTTTTCTAGTATTGACTTCCAGGTCGTGATGAGGCACATGACCTTCTTGGTTATCGGAGCAACGACCACTCCCTAGACAAAGTCAATAAAGGAATCAAGTACTTGATTCACTTTAGATTAAGCTTTGGTCTAACTAGTTAAAGACTTAGTGAGTTAGCTTCGGTCAGTTCCACTCGACTTAGTGCACTAGGTCGTGGGAAGACACATGACCTTCTTGGTTATCGGAGCAACGACCACTTCCTAGACATGCACTTCGAAGAGCTTTCCTAACTTACTATCAGTTCACTTGTCTTAGTACTAGGTTGTTCAAGTTTAAACTACTTTATTTCCTATCTAGTCCATTCTAAATTAAGCAAGTAAAGTAAACTAAAGCATGCAAGTATTTAACTAAACAAGGAAACAAGCAAAGTGTTAGCTCGCCCTAAATGGTAGCTAGGTTGAGTTTTGTTCACTAAGTGAACTTGACTCTTGGGAACCCTAAATTGGTTTGGTCCAACTTGGTTGAGTAAGCTAGTCTTAGGAACCCAAGCTTGGACTCGACCCTTAGCATTTCTATTAAACAAGGACATGTATGATCTATTTGTGTCCTTAGCCTTGTATCCGAGTTCGGACTTGTTGTACACGGCTCGTTGAGACCCAAGCATCATATTGAGATACTTGGAGCCCGAAGTGAACCTTTCCAATAATCCGGTTAGATCTTCTACTTGCCTTTTTAGGACCGAGTTCTCTTCCTCAAGCTTTTCACCTCGAGTTGAGTCTCTATCCTTAATTTGGCAAGTCAAAGTCTTCGAGTTGACTTGCTCCTTAAGTACTTGGACTTCCTCAAGAAGCGAGTCGACTCAATTTTCGGACTTGGCTAGTTTCCTACCTAAGCATGCAATAATGTTATACAATTTATCTTCTTGGGGAAAAGTTACCTCGTCAGAACCTTCAGAAACGGATGCGGATCTATGGCTTCTCTCAGACTCGGACTCATATTCAGAGTTTGTTTCGTCTTCAAACTCATCGGCTTCCATGAGTGCTACGAAGCAATTCGTTGATATTTCCGCATCCGACTCTTCCGACGATGACTTGTCCAATTTCGCCTTAGATGCTTTCTTCCTTTTCCTCTTTCTTGATTTGGATTTCTTTCCTTTTGTGTTTGTTCTTGCCATCAAAACTAAACCATCCTCGGGTTGACTCAAGTTAGCCTGTTCATGTAAATTAATTAATTTATCCCATAACTCTTTCGAATTTTGAACAGACTCGACTCGATTTAGCTCCTCATTTGTAAGTCTGTATTGCAAGGTGTTTAAAGCCTTATAATCGACTTGAGCCTTTTTCCTAAAGTTTACGGTCCATTTCTCTGGATCTAACAATTTACCCGAGTCATCTACCGGAGCTATGAACCCTTTCCTAATCGAGAACTAGACCTCTAAGTCAGTTTTCAAAAAACACTCCATTCGCCTCTTCCAAGAAGGAAAATCCTCTTCGTTAAAGAGAGGAGGGCGAACGGTGCTTAGACCCTCTAAATGTAACATTATCAATGAAATACTTTCTAAGGACAAAAATTAAATAAAATAAAATAAATCTAATATGCAGAAAATAATCCTAATATGTAGAAAAAATATTTTAATGAATTTTAAATATGCAAAAAATGAATTTAATGAATTTTAAAATGTAGAAAATGAATTTAATGAAATTAAATATGCAAAAAATAAATTTAATAAATTTTAATATGCAAAAAATGATTTTAATATGCAGAAAGTTATTTTAACTAATTTTAAAAAGCTGAAAATGAATTTAATATGCAGAAAATTATTTTAAGTGATTTTAAAATGCTAGAAATTAATTTAATGTGCAGAAAATTATTTTAAGTGATTTTAAAATGCTATAAATTAATTTAATGTGCATAAAATTATTTTAAGTAATTTTAAAATACTGAAAATTAATTTAATGTGCAGAAAATTATTTTAAGTGATTTTAAAATGTTGAAAATTAATTTAATGTGCTGAAAATTATTTTAAGTAATTTTAAAATGATGGAAATTAATTTAATGTAATAAAAATTATTTTAAGTAATTTTTAAAATGCTGGAAAATAATTTAATGAGATAAAAATTATTTTAAATAATTTTTAAAATGTTGGAAATTAATTTAATGTGATAAAAAATATTTTAAAGTAACAAAAATTATTCTAATGAAATAAAAATTATTCTAATGCAATAAAAAATTATACTAAAGTAATAAGAATTATTCTAATGCAATAAAAATTATTCTAAAGTAATAAAAATTATTCTAATTTAATAAAAATTATTCTAAAGCAATAAAAATTATTCTAATGCAATAAAAATTATACTAAAGTAATAAAAATTATTCTAATGCAATAAAAATTATTCTAAAGAAATAAAAATTATACTAAAGCAATAAAAAGCTCACGATGGTGGTTTCACCAACTCTGAGCACCCCTACTCTGATAACAATTGTAGGATCGAGTGAACCGAGAGAGGGGGATGAATCTCGATATTTTATAATTTTAAATTATTTTTATATTAATTAATCTAATCAAAATATGCAGTGGAATATAAAGACAATTATCAACACATGCAATTTACTTAGTTCACAACCCTGACTGGGTTGCTACTCCAAGGCCCGTAGCTCTCTCGCGAGCTACCTCGATGGGCAATTCACTAAATACCCTCCGACTCGAGAACTCTCGACTTCGGAGGGTTTCGCTTTTTACAAATAATGAAGAAGGGTAACACACTACCCACTCTTCTTAAAATTAAGTGCAGAAGCGAAATAAAATAAAGTACAAGGCTTTATACTGACACTAAGAGTTTGTAGAGATAGTTTCAGTGTGTCGTAAGGTCGCCTTGTTGTGGAATGAAAATTTAGTGGATGAACAAGTATTTCGGCAACACTTCAACATTGATTAAATGTTCTATCGAGTTCTGGTCGAGCACGACATTTATAAACTCTTTCCAGTCGACTGGAATGCCTTCTAGTCGACTCCACATCAGCCCGTCGATATTGTATTCATGGTCTTCCAGTCGACTGAATCCCCTTCAATCGACTCCACGTCACTTGGCTCTCCATCAGGAAATTTCTCTCTTCAGTCGACTCAAACTCTTCAGTCGACTCAAGCCCTTTCCATCTGCATTGCATGATCTTTGATCGATCACCAGTTGATCCTGCCAAATAGGTATCCAGTCAACTGATACATCTTCAATCGACAGGACTTCAGTCGACTTGAGTCCATTCAGTCGAATGATTCCTGCAAAATAGGATTAGCACAAAAAAAATAATATGTAATGTAATAGCAGTAGTAATACTGCTCGATCTCGACTACTAAGTGTCACGCAGACTTTTTCATCGGATCGACACCTAGCTTTGTCCCCCTGCAGAGGACTCAACCTCACCTCTTCACTCGAGGCTTACCTGCTGGCTACCTGCCGGACTTACCATCCTTGACATCCGATCTGACCCACCAAGGCTTCCACCAGCTGGCTGGTCTGCCTAACCCAGCTAGACTTTTTGTCGATTGTCCGGTCTCCTGACCCAACTGTTGGATCGAAGCGGATCGCTAGAGGGGGGGTGAATAGCAAAAAAAAACTTTTTCTTTCGAATTCGTTTCAAGACAAATATATGCAGCGGAAATGTAAATAAAAACTAAAAGAGACAAATAGTTTTTTACTTGGTTCGTAGCCTTCGGCTACTACTCCAAGGCCCTAACGGTCCTAGACCATGTACGGAGGGCAATTCACTAAAACACTCCTCCTCGTTGGAGGTAGGAGTTTACGATTACAAAAAAACTTTTGAAGAACAAGATAGAGAGACAAACCCTCTCTTCTATTAAAATGAAAATGCAACGATAGAAAGCCTCGATTAACAAACTAATTGAAAGATTAAAAGAAATGACAAGACAAGATTATACCAACAACTCGAAGATAGGACTTAAACTAGGGTTGTTGGCAGCACTTCGTTGTCGTAGAGTTGTTGGAGAGTCACAGCGTTGCGGAGGCTTTTGAGCACTTAGAATTGATGATAAAAACCTAGGTTTGGCCCTCCTTTTATAGCCTTTGAGCCCCTTTTCGAGAGGAACCCTAGCCAATCACAATTGAGCACCACTCCCCTTGAAATTTGGTGATAAACCTTGACTCCTCGAGGCTGATCCTTTGACCATCGATCGGTGATGGTCATCATCGATCGATGGCGGCATCGATCGAGTCTTGACCTCCGGCGATCGGTGATTGATGGCGGTCGAGTCCTCAAGTGTGATCGTGATGCTTGTTGCAAGTCAAAGTTAGCTCAACAAAAACATAATTTCGACGATCGTCGACCGTCCGATCTCGACCTAGACCATCTATAGGATGTCTTTGGTCGGATCTACGCTTAAGATCATCCCCGTAACAAGGATACGACCTCACTTACGCTCGCACACACGAGCTTACCTGGATACTTACATGTTGCTTTTGCTTCCGGCCTTCCACTCGATTCCTTCGGCTCCCTACGAAGTCATTCGAGTGTCGCTCGACCACCGCGGCTTCCTCCGGGTGTCGCTAGCCTTCATCTCCAGCTATAGCAATTTATTGCACACTTGATTCAGCTCGTGAGATAATGACATGAGCTTAACTTTGTATCGTTTGCTATAATCAAAACTCAGGTTCGACTTAGGTGCCTACTGCACCAACAATCTCCCCCTCTTTGATTTATGGCAAACCCACATACAAAGTTAAGAAAAATAAATTAAGCAAAAAGAGTATGAGATATACATGAATGTGTAGGAGTATAAAAACTCTTTTTCAAGTGCTCCCCCTTGAGGAAACCTTCTCCTTGACCGAGGGTGAGTACTTGAGAAAGAGTTTTAACACTCCCCCTTGATATTTGCTACTAAAAAAGAATTAAGTAACCGAAATTACTTAATATTGGCCATAGTGTTTAAAATAAGTTTTAAGTTAAGAAATAAAAAAAATTGATTTCTTAACCTTGGCCTTTACTTCCATTTTGTTAACAAGTTAAAGTTAAGTAAATTACTTTTTGTTAACAAGTTAACTAAAAGTTAAGTAAATTATTTTCTGTTAACAAGTTAACTAAATGTGTTAAAGTTTGAGTAAGCCTTAAAAAAATATTGATTCCTTAACTTTGGCCTTTTTCTCCCCCTTTTGCTATATATCGAAAAGAGTGAGAGTGTGTCTGGAATAAAAACAAGTTTTAATTTTAAAGTCCAAGCATGTTCCACATTATTTTGAAAATAATATACTGAAAATAAGTTCATCTATAAAATGTTCGACTCATATTTGGCTTGATTGATATGGAAGATCAATCAATCCTGGTCAGAGTCGGTTAGTATGTATGATTATACTCTGTGGTTCATAGCGATGCATTAGCTCTACATCTGGAACCAGGAGTAAGGTCCTAACATCTCACGCCCATCTACGTGGCTAAGTACACAAACACATTAGTCCTATGTGTTGTGAGATGTACTGGCTCCTTAAATCTATAGGTGCATGATATCTAAGGTATGTCCTATGCTAGTTCCATGAAATTAAAGAAATAGTAGTAAGAACATATAATTTGCAAGTACCTATTCTATTACGCACATGCCCAATTTTCATCTTAATAGACTAAATTCGGCTTCGGGTAGGGGTTTAGTAAATAGGTCTGCCAAGTTAGACTTCGATTCGACGTATTCGAGTTGTATGGCTCCGTTGGCCACATGTTCTCGAATAAAATGGTGTTTGACCTCTATATGTTTGGTCCTAGAGTGACATATCGGATTCTTTGTAAGATTAATTGAACTAATGTTATCTACGTGAAGTTTAGTATTCGTAAAGTCTAACTTAAAGTCGCGGAGAGTGTGCTTCATCCAAAGAAGCTGCGTGACACACTCACCCATCGCGATGTATTCGGCTTCGGTGGTAGATAAAGCAACACAGTGTTGCTTCCTACTGCACCAACTCACTAGACTCGAGCCGAGAAGTTGACAACAACCACTCGTGCTCTTTCTATCGAGCTTACTACCGGCATAGTCCGAATCGGAGTAGCCGGTTAGTTCAAACTCGGTAGATCTAGGATACCAAATACCGACATTAAGTGTACCCTTTAGATATCTAAGGATACGCTTAACTAGGGTTAGGTGAGACTCCTTAGCACAGGTTTGAAACCTGACGCACATACTTACTGCGAATAGGATGTCAGGTCGACTCACAGTTAAGTATAGGAGACTTCCTATTGCGCTCCTATAGTACTTTAAGTCAATGGACTTACTTTCTAGGTCTTCTCCTATGTTAACATTAATCGCCATTGGGGTGTTTATTACCTTAGCGTCTTGCATTCCAAATCTTTTAATTAACTCCTTAGTGTATTTTTGTTGATATAGGTATATACCATCCTTAGTTTGTTTAATTTGTAGACCTAAAAAGAAACTTAACTCGCCTACCAAGTTCATTTCGAACTCACTTTCCATGAGTGAAACGAACTCGTTTAGTAAGGCTGAGTTAGAGGTTCCAAAAATTATATCGTCTACGTAAATTTGAGCTATGAATATTTCTTTACCTAAGGTTTTTACGAAGAGAGTTGGGTCAACTAAGCCTTGGTTAAACCCTTTTGACTTAAGATGGATTGAAAGTCTCTCGTACCAAGCTCGAGGAGCTTGTTTAAGTCCATAGAGAGCTTTCTTAAGTTTTAGAACATGGTCGGGTTTATCTAGATTTTCGAATCTAGGGGGTTGGCTAACATAAACTTCTTCTTTAATGTATCCATTTAGGAATGCCGACTTAACATCCATTCGAAACAGCTTAAATCCTCGATGTGCGTCATAAGCTAGCAACATTCGAATGGATTCGAGTCTAGCTACTGGGGCATAGGTTTCGTCGTAATCTAAGCCTTCGACTTGACTAAACCCTCTGGCGACTAACCTAGCCTTGTTTCTAACTACTTCACCTTTATCATCAAGCTTATTTTGAAACACCCACCTTGTTCCAATTATCATTTTGTCTTTAGGTGGTGGTACTAATTCCCACACTTCATTCCTAGTAAATTGAGCTAGCTCTTCTTGCATTGCAATAATCCAATCGGGATCAAGAAGAGCTTGTTCAATTGATTTGGGTTCTATCTTTGAAATTAAGGAAATTTGACTAAGGTTCCTATAGGATGCTCTAGTTCGAACTCCTAGATTAGGATCTCCTATCACTTGATCGATAGGGTGGTTAGTATGAATCCTAGATTGGGTTGGGTTTGTGTCACCTAATGCTTGATCAATGGGGTGACTTGGTTGAACACTAGTTTGACTCGGATCACTTGTCACTTGGTCGACAAGAGAAGTTGGTTGATGTGGATTAGACTCGATCTCAGGGTCAGAGACGAGTTTGGTATCAGTGGGCTCAACATTTGGGGTCATTAAAGGTTTTGTAGGTTCGGGTACTTCATCGAACACTACATTAAAAGTCTCTTCGACTTTAAGGGTATCGTGGTTATATACTCTATAGGCCCTACTCGTGGTTGAGTATCCTAAGAAGATTCCGGTGGAGGTTTTGGATTTGAATTTCCCTAGGTGGTTCTTAGTATTTAAGATATGTACTTTACATCCAAATACCCTAAAGTACTTGATGTTGGGTACTTTATTGTGATAAATCTCGTAGGAGGTCTTAAGGTGCCTCTTTACCATAAGGATCCTATTCTGGACATAGTAAGTCATGCTAACGGCTTCTGCCCAAAACCTATCAGGTAGGTCATATTCGTTCAACATGGTCCTAGCGGCTTCTTGTAGAGTTCGGTTTTTCCGTTCCACTAGGCCATTTTGTTGAGGGGTTCTAGGGCAAGAGAATTCATGGTGGTATCCGTTTAGGTTACAGAAGTCGGTGAACCTTTGATTTTCGAATTCACCACCATGATCTCTTCTAAGTCTTTTAACCTTAAGATTTTTTTGATTCTCGATTAATTTGAATAGATTGATTAATTGATCTAGGGTATCATTTTTATGTTTGATGAACCTAACCCAGGTAAACCTGGAGTAGTCGTCAATTATGACTAAGCAATATTGACTTCTATTGAGTGACTTGGCTCCATGTGAATCGAATAGATCCATATGCAGGAGCTCAAGTACACTTGAGGTTCGTTCTTGGTTAGTTAACTTGTGTTGTGTCCTAGGTTGTTTTCCTTGTTGACAAGCATTACAGATTTTATTAACCAAATTGTTGAGGTTGGGTAAGCCTCTGACTAAGCCACTCTGACTCATCTTGTGGACGAGTCTTGGGTGCGAGTGACCGAGTCATCGGTGCCACAACCATGATTCCTCTTCCTGTGTTATAAGACATTTGGCTGAGGATTTGATTAAGTTAATTGTATAAATGTTATTTGTCCTAGTTCCTTTGAGTATTGTTTTAGCTATTTTATTTGTTTTAATTACACATTCATTTTCTAAAAATACGACCTTATAGTTATTGTCACATAATTGGCTTACGCTAAGCAGGTTATATTCAAAATTCTCTACAAGTAATACATTTTTAATAATAAAATTCGAGTTAAGCTCGATATCACCTGATCCGATGATTTTGAGCTTGCCGTTATTCCAAAAGGCTACCGATCCTTGTCGTTTGAATCGAAGTTTCGTGAATTTGAGTTGATCCCCGGTCATGTGTCGGGAGCAACCGCTGTCCAACATCCATTGATCCTACACACAAGGTGGTTGGATTGGATGTTAGATTTTTTATATATATTTTTTAAAAAAAATTGGTTGTAAGTTTTTAAACCTAGGTCATCTCACCTGTGTCTATATGATCAAGCATGTTATACTTATGTGTTTTTTGTGAGATGACTTCCAATTAAGTTGATTAAGTGCATTTAGGTTCAAGTAATTTTATGTTAGATTTGGATTTGACCCTAGGCTTGTCAAGTTTACCTTTTCAAGATCATGGCTTCCAGGTCGTGGCGAGGCACAGGGGCCTTCTTTTATCGGATCATCGACCACTTCCTTAGACAAAGCCATTTTCAAGAAAATGATGACTTGACTCACCTAAGACTATTTCCTGGTCTAACTGGTTATTTTTGAAAAGAGGCTCCCCGAGGCTCAATCTTTTCGAAGGATTTTAGTTGGTTATGTATGTGTTCTAAGTGAGTTCACAAGTTAAAAAAACAAAAAAAAATTCTAAGCATGCAATTTCTAAGTTAAAGCACAAACATATTTTGTATTGGCTCCCCCTAGACCGTTGAATCGGTTCGGTCTATCCACATAGTGGATTTGGTCCTTGGGAACCCAGTACGGGTTGGATCATAGAGTTGAAATCAAAAAGTTCTTAGGGACCCATGCTTGGACATGTTTCCTATGTCGACTTACAATCGACATATACGACCTATTAGTCGTGTTTGAGTTAAACCCTAGTCCAGCCTTGTTGTACACGACCCTTTGAGATCCAAGTAGGAGGTCAAGTCCTTTGGATCCCGAAGTGAACCTTTCCAACGTGTTCCTAAGATCTTCAACTTGACTTTTCAAGAGAGAGTTCTCAACTTCGAGCTTTTCATCTCGAGTTGGGTCCTCTTCTCGAACTTGACTAGTCAAAGAGGTTAGGGAGACCTTGTGTTTGAGGAGTTTGACCTCCTCAACCAGGGTCTCGACCTTGGACTTAGACTTAACTAATTTCCTAGACAAAAACCTAACCGTATTATGTAAAGTATTAAATAAAGTTCGACTCACTTTAAGGGTATCTTTTGAACCGGATGCGTATCCGTGGCTTGACTTGAAGGTAGCTTCGTAGTCCGAGTCATCCTCAGGTTCTGACTCAAGTTCAGGTTCGGTCTCCGTGTCTGACTCAATCGATTTCACCATGAAGACGTGGTTTTCGTCTTCTTCGGATGATGCTTCTTCCCATGTCGCGTTGAGGGCCTTCTTGTGCTTAGGTGCTTGGTGGTTGAGCTTGGGGCACTCGGACTTGATATGTCCAAACCTGTTACACTCATAACACCTAATATTAGAACTTTTAGGCTTACCTTGGTTGGGTCGAGTCATGGTTTGCTTTTGTCCCTTGGCTATCCTTCGAGCTAGGTTCATTAGTTCGGCAGTCAACTCCGGGTCAACTTCTTCTTCGGACTCGTCTTCCTCCTCGGTTGGTGGTGGCTTGCTTGCGATTTTCTTCTTCTTTGAACCTGCAAACAAGGCTATACCCCTCTCGGGTTCCGAGTTGGACTGCTCATGTAATTCGAAATCTGAGAATAATTCGTCTATTCTAACTTTAGAAAGGTCCTTGGAGACCTTGTAGGCGTCGACCATGGATGCCCACAAGGTAGTCCTTGTAAAAGAGTTTAGAACATACCTTATAAGGTCGCGGTTTTTGACCTTTTGCCCGATTGCGTGTAGGTTGTTGACGATGTCCTGGACTCGGGCGTGAAGTTGCATTGTGGACTCGTGTTCCTGCATTTTTAGATTATATAATTTATTGAATAAAAGGTCGCGCTTACATACCTTGGCTTCATCGGTCCCTTCGTGTAGCTCCACTAGTTTTGTCCAAAGATCTTTTGCGCTTATGAAGGGGCCGACGCGATTTAACTCCTCCTTGGACAAGCCGCATTGGAGGATTTGTGTTGCCTTGGCATCGGCTTCGACTTGTCATTTTGTTGCAACGGTCCATTGATCATAATCCAAGGAGTCACCCACTTCATTAGTCGGAAGTGTGAAACCCGTTTGGATTATGATCCACATCTCGATTTGGGTTTTGAGAAAGCATTCCATCCGACATTTCCAATAGCGGAAATCATCTCCGTTGTAAAACGGAGGTCGGACGGTGCTAAAACCCTCGAGATGGGCCATTAAAACAAAAAACAAGGAGACTAAAAAGAAGACCTAGCAACGACAAAAACACACGAAAGTACCAAGACTTGCGTCTTGGATTAGTAGTGTGGGAAATAAAAAGAAACAAACGAAAAATAGAAAGTTAAGCAAAGAAATAAGAAACTAAATAAAAAGTAAGTACTCACAACCTTCGATGTCCCCGAAAGGCTACTAAACGTCAATTTTTGAGGATGAAAACAACTTGTTACGGGGGTCAACTTGTACGAAAAGTTATGCCCGTTTGACCGTCGGCTACTCCAAAAGCGAATACTTGCAAAACAAAACCAAATGAAGAGTACCAAGACTTCATCTTGGATTAGTAGTGCGGGAGAAAAATTTAAACGAACGAAAAACAAATCTGTAAAAAATGTTAGATTGGTGGTTTCACCAAATCTAAGCGCCCCCGGCTCTGATACCAATTGTTGGATCGAAGCGGATCGCTAGAGGGGGGGGGTGAATAGCGAAAAAAAAAACTTTTTCTTTCGAATTCGTTTCAAGACAAATATATGCAGCGGAAATGTAAATAAAAACTAAAAGAGACAAATAGTTTTTTACTTGGTTCGTAGCCTTCGGCTACTACTCCAAGGCCCTAACGGTCCTAGACCGTGTACGGAGGGCAATTCACTAAAACACTCCTCCTCGTTGGAGGTAGGAGTTTACGATTACAAAAAAACTTTCGAAGCACAAGATAGAGAGACAAACCCTCTCTTCTATTAAAATGAAAATGCAACGATAGAAAGCCTCGATTAACAAACTAATTGTAAGATTAAAAGAAATGACAAGACAAGATTATACCAATAACTCGAAGATAGGACTTAAACTAGGGTTGTTGGCAGCACTTCGTTGTCGTAGAGTTATCGGAGAGTCGTAGCATTGCGGAGGCTTTTGAGCACTTAGAATTGATGATAAAACCCTAGGTTTGGCCCTCCTTTTATAGCCTTTGAGCCCCTTTTCAAGAGGAACCCTAGCCAATCACAATTGAGCACCACTCCCTTTGAAATTTGGTGATAAACCTTGATTCCTTGAGGCTGATCCTTTGACCATCAGTCGATGGCGGCATCGATCAGTGCTAACCTCGGCGATCGGTGATTGATGGCGATTGAGTCCTCAGTGGCGATTGGTGATGCTTGCTGCAAGTCAAAGTTAGCTCAACAAAAACATAATTTCGACGGTCGTCGACCGTCCGATCTCGACCTAGACCATCTATAGGATGTCTTTGGTCGGATCTACGCTTAAGATCATCCCCGTAACGAGGATACGACCTCACTTACGCTCGCACACACGAGCTTACCTCGATACTTACATGTTGCTTTTGCTTCCGGCCTTCCACTCGATTCCTTTGGCTCCCTACGAAGTCACTCGAGTGTTGCTCGACCACCGCGGCTTCCTTCGGGTGTGGCTAGCCTTTAGCTCCAGCTATAGCAATTTACTGCACACTTGATTCAGCTCGTGAGATAATGACATGAGCTTAACTTTGTATCGTTTGCTATAATCAAAACTCAGGTTCGACTTAGGTGCCTACTGCACCAACACCAACCGATCTTCATGCCAGATGTCTAGTCCATACGACTTATCTGGACTTCATGCCTGGTGTCTGGTCCTCCTGATCTGTCAAGATTCATGCCTAGTATCTGGTCAACAAGACCTATTAAGACTTTCTGGTAAGTCTGCACACTTAACACTTATATTAGATCACACGTGAGTCCTAACTATTAACTATGGTTCATACATCAAAAATAAGGAGTGATGCTTACTGCATCAACATATTGTCTCAATGGACTCTGCCGTATACACCACAGCTTAATGGTGTATCTGAGAGATGAAATCGGACCTTGTTGGACATGGTCAGGTCAATGATGAATCACGTGAATCTTCCTAAGTCCTTTTGGGGCTATGTACTTCAGACAGCTATTTACTTGATAAATAGAGTCCCGACCAAGGTAGTCTCTACTACTCCATATGAGATATGGGCTAGTAAGAACCTCATTTATCTTACTTGAAGATATAGGGTTGTCCTGCTTATGTGAAGCAGACTATGTAAAACAAATTGGATGCTAAGTCTGATAAATGTCTATTTATTGGATACCCTAAGGAAACAAGGGGTTAACAATTCTATCATCCCTTGGAACAAAAGGTGTTTGTTTCAAGGAATGCTGTGTTTCTAGAGAAAGAGTTTCTCTTTCAAGAAAACAGTAGGATAGGCATTGAACTTGAGGAGGTTCAAGAGACTCCAATAGACATTAAGGAGATACCTAGTTAAGCACCTCAACCGATAACTCATAGTAATGAGACATCGACTGAACCTATTGTGACACCACATCTTCGTAGATCTAGTAGGATATGCAACATTTCCGAGAGATATGGATTTCTTGAAAGTGAATTGAATGACGTGTTACTCATTGACTATGAGCAGCCTACCACTTATTAAGAAGTTCTGAAATGTTCAGAAAGGGGCAAATGGCTTGAAGCCATGAAGTCGGAAATGGATTCCATGTATGAAAATCAAGTTTGGAACTTGGTGGACCCACCTTAAGGTATTAAGCCTATAGGGTGCAAGTGGGTTTTCAAGAAGAAAACCGACATGGATGGTAATGTGATTACTTATAAGGCTAGATTAGTGGCGAAGGCTATCGTTAAAAGCAAGATGTTGATTATGATAAAACCTATTCAGCAGTTGCTATGCTTAAATCCATTCGGATACTCCTGGCTATAGCGGCTCATTATGATTATGAGATATGGAATATGGATGTAAAAATAGTTTTCCTTAATTGAAACCAACTCGAGGATGTGTATATGATACAACTTGAGGGTTTCACATAGGTTGATAAAACCAAGGTATGCAAACTTCGACGGTCCATTTATGGACTGAAGCAAGCATCCAGGAGCTGGAATATCCATTTCGATGAGACAATCAAAAGTTTTGATTTCTCACAAAATCCAAACGAACCTTGTGTGTACAAGAAGATTAGTGGGAGTGTAGTCGTGTTCCTAGTGTTGTATGTCGATGACATATTACTTATAGGAAACGATGTATCTGTCTTACAGTCGATTAAAATTTGGTTATCCAAGACATTCTCCATGAAATACCTAGGAGAAGCAACCTACATCCTCGGGATTAAGATCTATAGGGATAGATCGAATAGGTTGCTTCATCTTTCACAGTCTACATATATAGACAGAGTGCTAAAAAGATTTAGCATGTCGGAATCCAAGAAAGGTTTCCTACCCATCAGGAATGGGATACACCTTTCGAAGTCTATGTGTCCGCGCATAGAAGACGAGGGGATTTGCATGAATAAGATTCCCTATGCATCCACAATAGGATATATCATGTATGTTTTGTTATGTACGAGGCCAGATGTATCGTATGCTTTGAGTGTCATGAGCAGATACCAGTCTGATCCAGGAATGGATCATTGGATGGTTGTTAAGACAATCCTTAAGTACTTGAGAAGAACTAAGGATGTGTTCCTAATATATGGAGAAGGTGATATGGTAATACGCGGGTATATGGATGCAAGCTTCCAGGCAGACAAGGATGATTCCAGGTCTCAGTCTGGTTACGTATTTACCTTGAATGGAGGCACAATAGGTTGGAAAAGTTTTAAGAAAGATACTATAGCAGATTCTGACACTGAGACAGAGTACATTGCAGCTTTAGAAGAAGCAAAGGAAGCGGTTTGGATCAAGAAGTTCGTCTCTAAACTTGATGTGGTCTCATCAATGATCCAAACATGTGCTTCACCACTATCATTTGATCAGAGAGATCATAAGTAAGAAGGAAATACAAATCGAGAAGATTCTCACTGAAAGAAACATAGTGATACCTTTAACTAAGGCCTTACCTCAAAATAAGTTTGAGAGTCATATTAGAGCTTATGGTATTAGATACCATGGCGATTGACATTAGGCCAAGTTTGTGTTTGTTAGTTATATATGAGAGGTGTCCTAAGGCAATCGCCTTATGGTTGTACCATTTATTTGAAAAATGAAGATTCACTATTTGAGTATACATATTTTTATGTATTTGATTGGATCTTAAACTCATTTACTGAATGTCCGTAATACGATTCACAGCATGAAAGAATTTGTAATTGGATCAAAACTAGTGAGTATCTCTACATGTATAATTGTGATGTATTGGAATTATCCCTAGTCGATGAATTGATGCATTCAGACGCCATCGATTCTGTTGAGACTAGCACGAGGTATACTCTTTGGTTTATCCAAGCAGCTGTTTCTCATTGGCTGGAGACATTGGGATGTCCGGAGGTAATCGTGGATGCTAGTTATGGTAACTAGTTCATTGGAGTGACCAGCTGTAAGACTTCATATGGTTCTCTGCATATATGGATATGTCAATGAAGTTCTTATAACAGCTTAAGTGCGATGTTCCTTTGACTTGCGGTATTCAAGTCATCTTGGTCATGAAGACTTATGCTTTGACATCTTAACCCGGGTTGATTGGGTATAAGTCGAAGTGGCCGAAGGTGTTTGAATAGCCTACAGAGGATTCACCGCTCATTGCGAGGAGATGTATACCCTATTGCTTCTCATCGGATTTTTACTAAAGCTTTTGGCCAAATCATTATATGTTTAGAGTATGGTACTCTTGGATGCATGTGCAGTAACTAGAATCTGGAGGACGAGGAAGTAATACTTGGGCTAGGTGTGACGTAGTCAGCCTAGTGGGGACTGACACAATAGACCATGTCCTGAACCAAGTGGGTATAAGATGAGTGAAAGGAATGGGGCACAATTCATTATATCTGCTGAAGGGTTTCAGAAATGGATCTAGGATCAACCATTGATTTTCCAGTTAATTAGGGATCATGATGTACTACTAGATGCCACTCATGATCGTTCTATAATTAATGGTTAATTATAGATGACCAACATAAACCGGGAACCTATTTAGTCACACGCACAATGAGCGTAATCCAAAGGATTTAAAATGAATTTGAGAATAGGATTCTCAGATCGAGAGAGACTATGTTTAGTTGGACCAAACAAAGAGCGAGTATGAAATGGTTTCAGCCGCATCGGAAGCATGGATGGGTCGTGTCTTTTGAAGACATGATGGATGAACCAAATTGGTTTGGTTCTAATCTAATGGTGGAAAATAAACCAAAGTGGTTTGGTTTGTTTTAAACGAATGAACCAAAGTTGGTTCCGTTCGTTTTAACTTAAAATAGACCAATGCAGTTTGGTTTATTTTAACTTAAGTTATTGGTGTGGGTTAACGGGTTTTAGTTATTAACCAATAACCGTTAGGAGAATGTGTTCTCTATAAAAACACGGATTAAGAGTTTTTTGTAGAGAATTAATTGGTTCAAGGGTTTTGGAAACCCTAGCCTCTTTTCCTTCTCCCTCTCTTCTCCTTGCCACCACCCAACGAAGCCATGCCCAAGCTTGTGCCGTCGTCCAACCTTGTGTCGCCGGCATCCAGCTGCTGCCGGCCACCCTCCGGCAATCCTCCGGCAGCCCACTTTGGCTCCGGTGACCAAGGACCATCCGACCCTCTTCCTTTGGCCGGCGCCAAGTCCTCCACCAAGCTGTCCAGTTTTTGGACAGGTTGTTTCCTTCTTGTCGGAGAATTGTTTGGATGACTTTTGGAGCTCTGACAGCGACTTCCTTGTC
This sequence comes from Wurfbainia villosa, assembly GCA_025175895.1. Classification (NCBI taxonomy): domain Eukaryota; kingdom Viridiplantae; phylum Streptophyta; class Magnoliopsida; order Zingiberales; family Zingiberaceae; genus Wurfbainia; species Wurfbainia villosa. The sequence goes on along the minus strand of CM045994.1, from coordinate 65,664,458 downwards.
GGAAATTGGATCTCCGGTAATCCTCATAGGTGGAGGACTAAGGATTCGTCAATCGGTTGACGAATACCTCTTCGGAGAAGCGAGTTTTGGGGACTCATTTTTGCATCCGAATTTTGATTCGGATTGTGATTTTCTCTCGATCACATGTCTTCGACACGAGGCTAGTGACTCCTACGAAGACGAGGCTCGTAGCTTGGCGAAGCTATCCCGATGGTACTCGGCGTGGATACGGATAGAGGCAATTCTTGCGTGAGTTGCTCTGGTTGATGTCATTCCCGCTGCACATGATACGTCAGGTATAACTATCATAATTTCCTTTTATTGCAAAATTTAAAACTGCAATTATGTCTACACATGTTGTATCTTGCATGTGTGTGGTGTGTGTGTTGTAATAAATTAGATTTATTGCTTCTAATTCTTTCATTGTGCACATGTTTACGAAACATGTTCGAACACACACTCGCCTCGGTGCCGGAGAAAACCAACACCTTGGCCGCCAACGACCAAGGAGCAGCCGACCACTTCTTCCACCTATACAAGCTGTCAAGTTTTGGACAACTTGTTCTCCTTTGCGTGGAGAGGTCATTTGGTCGGTGTTTAGCACTCCGACAGCGACCTACTTGCCGGGGATTGGTTCTCCGACAATCCTCATAGGTGGAGGGTTATGTTTTCGTCAAACGGTTGACGAAAACCGCTTTCGACAAGCGAGTTTGTTAAACACATTTTTGGGATCCGAATTTGATTCGGATTGTGATCGTCTCTTGGATCACAACGACTTCGACACAAGGGGGGCTCGTAGCTTTGTGAACCTATCTCGATGATACTCGGTGTGGATACGAATAGAGGCGAGACTTGCAAGTGTCGCTCGGTTGATGTCATTCCCGCTACACGTGATCTGTCAGGTATACCTAGTATAAGTTTTATTTTTTTACAAAATTTTAAATAGCGATTATGTCAACACATGTTGTATCCTGCATGCGTGTGATGTGTGTGTTGTAATAAATTAGATTTATTGCTTTTATTGCTTCCACTGTGTGCATGTTTACGAAACGTGTTCGAACACACACTCGTAGTAGTGCCGGAGAAACCCAACAGTGGTATCAGAGTCACGCTGTGTTCCGACATAATCATAAAATTATTTTGCGATAGTCATAATTATATTTATGGAAATTTTCTACTTTTGGAAAGTTTAGAAGTATTTATGGAAATTTTCTAATTTTGGAAAGTATAGAAGTATTTATGGAAATTTTTTACTTTTGGAAGGTTTAAAAGTATTTATGGAAATTAACACTTTTCATAAATAAAATATGTGATTAGATTTGGAAATTTGTTTTCTAATTAAATCATGATTTGATTTGGGAAATCAAATCTCAAACATATTTTATTTCCATAAATAGTTATGACAAATAAGATAATTCTAATTGGAAATTTCCTAATATGATTAGGAAATTACAATTTAGAAAATTTGTTTCCTAAATTAGATTTGACTTTGCTTAATTAACACTTTCCATAAATAAAATATGTGATTAAATTTGAAAATTTGTTCCCTAATTTAATCATGATTTGATTTGGGAAATCAAATCTAAAATATATTTTATTTCTAAAATAGTTATGACAAATAAGGAAACTATTTGTACATGCCATAATTGTATGTCATGTAATTGCATTAGATGCATATCATTATGCCATGTGTGTCGTGACATGTAGATGTATGTCGTGTGTGTCATGCCATGTAGATAATAGTTATTTGCATGCAAAGAGGATGAGACATTAAAACCCTTACACAATATTAAATCCTACACCTTCCATTAATATTGTTAGAATCGGAGTTCTGTTTCTTGTTTGGGTTGTTGAACTCACTCCAAGCCCGTCTCATACCAGAACATGTTCAAATCATTGGAATAGTTTAACACCAATATGGTAAGAGTCAGAGGTCAATCGTTAGTTTGGGTTGTTGGACTCACTCCAAGCCTAGCTAATTGGTTGAATGCGCTCTAACCATATTAAAACTATTTCGTGATTAATGGGATGACTCTAACTCAGAGCATCGATTTGTTGGACTCACTCCAAGGTCGATGTGAAGAGAGGTGAAGTTGGGTGATATGCATATGATGCATACTTGTTAATGTGTTAACAACACAATGTGTTGGATCGAGAAGCGTCGCTAGAGGGGGGGGTGAATAGTGAGCATAAATCTTTTCGTTCGTTCGTTCGATACACGAGTACACACACTGAAAAAATAAAAAGACACATTTATTTTTACTTGGTTCACACCCTAGAGGTTGCTACTCCAAGGCCCTAATGGTCCTAGACCGCGTACGGAGGGAAAAGCATTATAATGTCTCCTCCTCGTTGGAGGTAGGAGACAATGATCACAAAACCGAAAGTACGAAGATGAGGCAACAAGCCTACCTCACCTCGTTATGAATAAAAATAAAGAATACAATAACAGAATATGTTACTTGTTGTTGCTGTCGACGAAGAGGATTAGAACTTGTCATTGTGTCGGTGTTATGACAGTGTTGGAGCTTTGGCGTTGTAAGAGCACTTGAGAATAATCTTGATGATCTCTAGAGTTGGAATCCTCCCCTCCTTTTATAGAGTTTGACCTCTGAATATGTCTCCTCATCTTTTAGAACAGATCACGAAGTTGTACTAAATTTTATCGCGAAGTGGCCGTGTCAAACCTTATCCGTTTTGACTTATCGCAAAGGATGATTCGTCTCCATCAGTTGACTGATGCCTTCCATCAGTCGACTGATGAGCATCAGTCGACTGCCCAATGTCCAGCAGTCGATTGCCAGCCTGGCCACTTCCCTGCAGTAAGTGGTTAGCACGGAAAATGGTAAATGTGACAATTTCTAACCATCCGATCTCGACCTAGACCTTCCACAGGAAGTCTTAGTTGGATCACCGCCTACGGTCATTCCCGTACAGAGGACACGACCTTACCATCTCTCACTCACACGAGCTTACCTCGATACTTACCTTGTAGCTCTCGCTTCCAGCCTTCCACTCAATTTCTTCGGCTCCCTCCGAAGTCACTCGAGTGTCACCAGACCATCGCGACTTCCTCTGGGTGTCGCTAGCCTTCAGCTCCAGCTTTAGTACTTTTCTGCACACTCGATTTAGCTCATGAGATAATGATGTAAACTTAACTTTGTGTCTTTGCCATAATCAAAACACAAGTTCGATTATCTGGTGCCCGTGCACCAACAATCTCCTCTTTTTTGATCTATGGCAAACCAACACAAAGTTAAGGGAAATTAAACCATAAAACAAGTATAGTAAATGATGAATGTCATTTCCAAAAACTCCCCCTTAACCCTAGGTGAGTTTTGAAAGAGGTACTTTAGTTTTCTAAATGAAATAAATTTTGTGTTACTCCCCCTTAACTTTCACTCTTCTCCCCCTTTTGCGAAAAATCAAAACAAATGTTGGGGTTTTTTTGTATAAAATAGGGGTTTAAAAACAATATGGCATATGCATGCATCAAGATAAATCAGCTATGAGTCCAAGCATGCGTCTAGCAGTAGTTAGATAGATTGGTTCGAGGTGTGACCCTCTGCACCAAAAATCTAAAGGTTTGAAATATAATCCTTAGGGTTAGTTTGCTCTCCTCCTTAGTCAAATATATGAAATATAAGAGATGTAGGAGGCGCTAAACTTTGGCCTAAAGAGTTGTAAATAGTCATTAAGTACAATAGTTGAGAAAATAAGTAGCATTTTGAAGAGGTTGTATTTTAAGTATATTTCAATTGTCCTTAACATCTCACCCATTCTATGTGTCTCAGAATTTGTTCACCTTATATGTTTTGTGAGATGATTTTGACTTAATTAGAGATAGTCAACCTTGGGTTAGATTCAGATTTAACCTTTAGATCGTTAAGTAACTTTTCGAGAAACTGACTTCCAGGTCGTGGCGAGGCACAGGGGCCTTCTTTGATCAGAACAACGACCATTTCCTTAGACAAAGCCAAATTCAAGAAAATATCACTTAAGTCACTTAGGGTTACTTCTGGGTCTAACTAGTTTAGGATACGGTGAGGTAGCCTCAGGTAGTTCTAGTCGGTCAAGTGCACCAAGCTAGATATGCGTTATTTAGTTCGAATACACGAGACTTTGTTTCCCTAACGTACTATCATCTCACCGCGTCCTGATACTATGTTGTCAAGAGTTGACTAACTATTTTCCCTATCTAGCCATTCTAAAAATTAAAATAAAATATGCAATGGTTTTGCTAAGTAAGTGGGTATACTATTTTAGTGTTAGCTCCCCCTGGACCATTGAACCAATGGTCTATTTAAATAATGAACTTGATCCTGAGGAATCCAAAACTTATTAGTCCTTATATGTGAGTTCAATAAAATCTTTGGGACCCATGCTTGGACTCTTTGATGACTACGATTTAAGATAGACATATATGACCTATTCGTAGTCTTTGGACTAAATCCGAGTCCGACTTTGTTGTACATGACTCTTTGGGTTGCAAGTATTCGGTTAAGGTTCTTAGATCCTAACGTGAACCTTTCCAACCTAGCCTCGACCTCTTGAACTCGATCTTTCAAGAGAGAATTCTCTTCCTCAAGTTTTTCAACTTGAGCTGAGTTTCCCTCTTGAACTTGACTAGTTGAAGAGGTTAGAGTAGCCTCTTGCTTGAGAGTTTCAACCTCCTCAAGTAATGACTCAACCCTAGACTCGGACTTAGTTAATTTCCTAGTAAGAATTTTAATTGTAAGGTAAAGTGTACTAATTAAAGAGCGGCTAACCTTGACTTTCCCATTTGGTCCGGCTTTGAGTTTCTTCTCGAAGTAATCTTCAGGGTCGGAGTCGGAGTTGTAGTTGGACTCGGCTTCGGATTCTGACTCAGACTCCTCCGGTCTTGCCATGTAAGCTATGTCTTCTTTGTTGTCCCAAGTCGCATGGAAAGCCTTCTTTTGATTTGATTTGAATTGTGCCCTCTTTTGGTTCTTTAGTAGCCTCCTTTCCCTCCGAATGATCTTCCGCACTACGTTCACTATTGCCTCCACCTCTTCGAATTCAGACTCTGATTCGTCTTCGAGTTCGAGTCCATCTTCTTTCCTGGTAGGTGGCTTGCTTCTTTGTCCTGCAAGTAGAGCAATATCTCTCTCGGCCCGGACCATGTTAGTCTGCTCGTGAAGTTCAAACTCGGAAAATAATTCGTCTAACCTAAGCTTCGAAAGGTCCTTAGAGACCTTGTAGCCATCGACCATGGATGCCCACAAGGTAGTCTTAGGAAATGAATTAAGAACGTACCTTAGGAGGTCGCTGTTTTCAACCTTGTGTCTGATGGTGTGCAGGCCATTGATAATGTCCTGGACGCGGGCGTGTAGTTGCGTCGCCGTCTCGTGTTCCTACATCTTAAGGGTATACAACTTATTGAAAAGAAGGTCACGTTTACATACCTTAGCATCGGACGTTCCTTCGTGTAGCTCGATTAATTTGTTCCACAGGTCCTTGGCGCTAATAAATGGTCCGATGCGGTTGAGTTCCTCCTTGGACAAGCTGCATTGCAATATTTGGGTTTCTCTTGCATCGACTTCGATTTGCCTCTTGGTTACATTTGTCCACTTGTTAAAGTCCAAGGGCTCCCCTTGATCATTGGTGGGTAGAGCAAAGCCGGTTTGGATTATTATCCAAGTCTCGACTTGTGTTTTCAAGAAACACTCCATCCGACCTTTCCAATAACGGAAATCATTTTCGTTAAAGAACGGAGGTTGGGTGGTGCTATACCCCTCAATGTGAGCCATTAAGTATCTTGCAAAACACGAATAAAAAACAAAGGGAATTCCAAGACTTAGTCTTGGATTAGTAGTGCAGGAAATAATAGGAAATAAACAGAAATAAATGAGAAGAATAAGAAACTAACAAAAACTAACAACTTACAACCTTCGATGTCCCCAAAAGGGTACTAAACGTTGGTTTTTGGGGCTAGAAACAGCTTGTTACAAGGGTAAACCCTCTTAATAAATGTAGATCTCTCAGAGAACTTCAATTTGGTAGGTAGATCGTTTTGTGAGTCCACTTGTGCGAAAAGTTATGGTCGTTTTACCGTCGACTACTCCAAAAGAGAATACTTGCAAACACACAACAAAAAGAAGCGTACCAAGACTTCGTCTTGGATTAGTAGTGCGGGAGGAAAAAAACCTCAAAAAATATGACTCGAAAAATACAAAAACAAAACCAAAAAGTGCTAGATTGGTGGTTTCACCAAATGTTAGCATCCCCGCTCTGATACCAATTGTTGGATCGAGAAGCGTCGCTAGAGGGGGGGTGAATAGCGAGCGTAAATCTTTTCGTTCATTCGTTCGATACACGAGTAAACATAGCGGAAAAATAAAAAGACACATTTATTTTTACTTGGTTCACACCCCAGTGGTTGCTACTCCAAGGCCCTAATGGTCCTAGACTGCGTATGGAGGACAAAGCACTATAACTTCTCCTCCTCGTTGGAGGTAGGAGACAACGATCACAAAACCGAAAGTACGAGGATGAGGCAATAAGCCTACATCACCTCGTTACGAATAAAAACAAAGAATACAATAACAGAATATGTTACTTGTTGTTGCTGCTGACGAAGAGGATTAGGTATAAATTTTTCTCGATTAGAATCCTTACAAGTGGTTTAGGGTTATGAAGAACTTGCTAAGTAGAAAGGAGATTCCTTTTTAGAACCTCATAAGGAAGCATGGGCGATCGTGTGGATTCAACACGGTCATGCCCAATGGTCAGAAGAGCACACGGTAGGGCATGGGGTAAGTTTCAGGTCGTGTGGCACTTCGTGAGAAATCTAGAGTCTCACATGGCCGACCGTGTGAATTTCAAATGGTCGTGCCAAATTCTAGACTTTTCCAAGCGCCTAGGTCAGGGCCTAAAATGGTTGAATGTGTGGACTCCACACGGCCGTGTTGCATCCTGTTAAAAGGGCATGAGCCATGCGGTTTGCCTTAAATCATCCGTGCAAATCAAATCTCCTACCCTAGCCCATGCGCTCTCCAACCTCCAAGGACCCTCTCCAACCTCCAAGAAGCAACAATGAAGAGGACAAAGCATGCGGCAACAAAGGTTGCCCCATCAAGGTCAAGGTCGAGGGGATGAAACGCCCGCCAAGAATTGGAGGAAGGTAACACTCATTTAGGCATAATATTTCGAGATGATGCACACATGAGTAGATTTAACATGCTTTCTTCTCAAGATTACTGTTATATGCTATTTAGATGTGCCACTATTAGAAACCCTTGGCTTGTTTGGGGATGTGCAAGGTCTATTTGCAAAAGTAGGTTGGGTTGAGATTATGGGAGTGTGATGCTTAACTTGCCCTAGGGTAGTCTTAGAATTCTTGAACTCGGTGGATGCGGAGATCTTATCGGGTAAGGATAGTGAAGAGAGCAATATTTCCTTTAGGTTATTTAACATTTAGCATGAGTGGACCCTTAACCAATGGAACCTTTGTTTCGGACTATCAAGTGGGGGAGAGAAGAGAACCCCTAACAAATTTAATGCTAGATTATTTTGGTTTGAATTGACAGGGGAAAACACATATAACCCCTCAAGAGCCAAAGCCTCCTGACTCCAAAACCCTATTTTTAGATATGTTCATTGAGTCATGGCAAGTACCATTTTTTGTAGGGGGGGAGAGTGATGGGGTCATGAGGTTGACTGAACTTCTTTGCCTATGAGACATGCTGCAAGAGAGAAAAACTATTGATGTAGGGTCCTATTTCATTAGACATCTAGTTAAGGTGGGTAAAGCACCTATAGGGGAAATTATTTTAGGGGGATTGATCACTCATATTTGCAATAACATGGGGTACGAATTGTTGGTGCAATCGGCCCAGGTCATGATTGACCAGACTCTAGTTTGACTCGAGTAGTATTTTGATGTTTGACATTGATGTTCGACAAAATGTATGACAATGTGATTGTCATGGGAAAGTCCAAGTCATGGGTACTTGGCAATGGAAAGTCCAAGTCATGGGTACTTGGAATGGAAAGTCCAACCATGGGTCTTTGCAAGGGAAAGTCCAAGCTTGAGTCTTGGCAAATGGAAAGTCCAACATGGGTTGGCAAGGGAAGTCCAAGGGTTGATATTGGCAGTGTAAAGTCCAAGGGTGGAGTCTTGGCAACATAAGTCCAATGGTTGGCAGCATAAAGTCCAAGCGAAGACATGCCAGCATAAGTCCAATGTGCCTTGGCGGTATAGACCAACTTAGCATGACAATAGCCGATGGAAGTACCTGAAGGCTAGTGTATCGATGAACAAGTCATGGATGACTTGGAGGGATCCGATAGGCGTGAGGCTGATGGAGGCGGCCAGAAGGCTTAGGTCTAGGCTAAGAGTGGTCTAGCAAGTATGAGGGCATCATACTTGGAGTTAAACCTCATGTTTGAGGTTATCAATCGACTGGGGCTTTGGATAAGTCGATTAGTCAAGTGTTTTGACACTTGGCGGTAAGTCGATTATAGCGATCCGGAATTATGGTCGGTCACCGAATCGCTGAGTCGACTAGTGTTAAATCTGTAGGAAATGACACATCGATCGCTAGCATTGGAAAGTTGGTGATGGCACGAGCAATGCGCCATGGATGGAAGTCATTGTTGGTCGGATTACGGGAGCGAATGCTCGATAGTTGATCGTCAATCGACCACGACCGGTCGATGATTGATCGGTCGATCATTGTCAGTGTATTCGTTAAAACTTATCGAACGTGGATCAAGTCATTGTCTCACAACGACTACAGGAGCAGTCGACTGATGATCACGATCAGTCGATTTCTAGGCAAAATCCAGCTCGATTGTAGGTTATAAAAGTAGCGCGTGGAGGAGGTTTTTGCGATGATTTCTTGGGAATTTTGAGGCGATTTGCTAGTGCAAATCAGGGTCTTCAAGAATGGTTCAAGCGATCAACAAGCAAGCATCCAAAATCTCTTTGTAAAGTTTTCTTTACCTGCATTCTATTGTATTTTCTTGTATTTTTCTTGTATTACTATTGTAATCTTTGTACGAGATTTCACCGCCTCCGACGTGTTGTCGAGAAGGAGTTTTATTAGTGGTGTTGTCATCACTCGAGCTCGTTGAGCTCAACCCGTGGAGTATGAACCTTGAGGTTCCGAACCACATTATATTTGTGTGTATTTGTTTTATTGTGTTTGTCGTATTTAGTTTATGTTTTATATATATTCCGCTGCGTATACTAACAAAGTGTAGAGACGAACGCAATCGAATTCCATCGACGTACGACATGCTATTCACCCCCCCTCTAGCGACGTCCAATTCCCAACAAGTGGTATCAGAGCGAGGCCGCTCTTCATTTGGACTAACCGCCAAGAGAGCACTGCTAGAGGGTGAAGAAGAAGATGGAGTTTGAAGAAAGACTAGGATGTGACATCAATACTCCGGTCCCGTATGCACTCTATGGACAAATAGTCTTCAATCAGTGGAAGGAAAGGATTGAAGACTTCATCATGATGAGGGATTTTGAAGAATGGGCCGCATTGATGGAAGGCTTTGAACCCCCTAGGGATAAGAAGGGAGATGTCTTCAAACTAAAGAAATGGACTCAAGAGCAACGTCTAAAGTTCAAGACCGAAGCTAAGGTAACAAAACTTTTAGAAGATTTGATACCTAATGACTTTTTATCTAGACTAGGTGAATATCAAGATGCCAAGGAGCTTAGGAGCATGTTGGCAAAGCTCCATGAAGGACCATCACTGGCATCAAGTGAAGAACAATCAAAAGAAGCCAAAGAATGTTCATCAGCTCAAGAAGAGGAGAAGGTCGAAGAAGCAAGTTCATCTTCCTCACAAAAAAGTGAGGATTCAGAAGTTGAAGGAGTCAACTTCCGGATTGGTGGAAGAGGAAGAAGTAGAGGAAGCCTCCACCTCAAGGATTGATGTTGGTGCAGTAGGCACCTAAGTCAAACCTGAGTTTTGATTATAGCAAACGATACAAAGTTAAGCTCATGTCATTATCTCACGAGCTGAATCGAGTGTGCAGAAATGCTAAGCTAAGCCGAAGGTCAGCGACACTCGGAGAGAACCGTAGTGGTCGGGCGACACCGGGAGGACTTCGGAGGGAGCCGAAGGAATCAGGTGGAGACCAAAAGCAAGGCTTCAAAGGTAAATGTTGAGGTAAGCTCGTGTGAGTGAGCGTAAGTAAGGTCGAGTCCTCCATACGGGGACATCCTTAGGCGACGATCCGACCAAGACTTCCCATGGAAGGTCTATGTTGAGATCGGATGGCAAGTGGCCGTCGAATTCACTTATATTTTGATCTAACTCTTTATTACAGTCGAAAAGTCTAAAAATCAGTTCAACCGGCCAAGGATCAATTCAACTGCTAAGCCATCAGTTCAACCGGCCAAGGATCAGTTCAACTACTGAGCCATCAGTTCAACCGGCCAAGAAATCAGTTCAATCGATGGTCAAAAATCACCCTCGATGAGTCAAGCTTTATCACCATTTTTCAAGGAGTTTTGTGCCCAATTCCTATTGGTTGAAGACCCATTCGATGAGGGGCTTAAAGGCTATAAAAGGAGGGCTTCTCCTAGGGTTTTTCAACATCTCTAAGTGCTCAAAAACCTTTGCAACTCCGCGATTCTCCGACGACTCTACGACGAAGTGCTGTCAACAACCCTAGCTTAGTTTCTACTCTTTAGTTGTTGATATTTTAATTTGTCATCTCTTTAAATATTGCAATTCCTTTTATTAATCGAGGTTTTCTATCGTTGCACTTTACATTAATAGAAGAGAGGGTTTGTCTCTCTATCTTTTCTTTGGAAGGTTTTTTTTTGTAATCGTCAAACTCCTACCTCCAACGAGGAGGAGTGTTTTTAGTGAATTGCCCTCCGTGCGTGATCAAGGATCACTAGGGCCTTGGAGTAGTAGCCGAAGGCTACGAACCAAGTAAAAATATTTGTCTCATTTTATTTATTTCTTATCTTTCTGCTGCAAATTAATTATCTACTCGAGTTTTAACGAACGAACAAAGAAAAGGTTTTATCGCTATTCACCCCCCCCTCTAGCGATCCGCTTCGATCCAACAATTGGTATCAGAGCTGGGGGCGCTTAGATTTGGTGAAACCACCAATCTAACATTTTTTACAGATTTATTTTTCGTTCATTTAAATTTTTCTCCCGCACTACTAATCCAAGACGAAGTCTTGGTACTCTTCGTTTGGTTTTGTTTTGCAAGTATTCGCTTTTGGAGTAGCCGACGGTCAAACGGGCATAACTTTTCGTACAAGTTGACACACGACACGGGCTACCTACCAAAACGAAGCTCTCGGAGAGATCTACATTTTTTATGAGGGTAAACCCTCGTAACAAGCTTTCTTCATCCCCAAAAACCATCGTTTAGTACCATTTCTGGGACATCGAAGGTTGTAAGTGCTCATCTTTTATTTTAGTTGGTTATTTCTCATTTATTCCTTTTGTTTCTTTTCATTTCCTACATTACTAATCCAAGGCGATGTCTTGGAACCTTTTTCGTGTTTTTTTGGTATTTTTTGTGCAAGGTTTCCCTTCCAAATGGCCCATCTCGAGGGGTTTAACACCGTCCGACCTCCGTTTTACAATGGAGATGATTTCCGTTACTGGAAAGGTCGGATGGAATGCTTTCTCAAAACCCAAATTGAGATGTGGATCATAATCCAAACGGGATTCACACTTCCGACTAATGAAGTGGGTGAATCCTTGGATTATGACCAATGGACCATTGCGACAAAACGACAAGTCGAAGCCGACGCTAAGGCAACTCAAATCCTTCAATGCGGCTTGTCCAAGAAGGAGCTAAATCGCGTCGGCCCCTTCATAAGCGCAAAGGACCTTTGGACAAAGCTAGTGGAGCTACACGAAGGGACCGATGAAGCCAAGGTATGTAAGCGTGATCTTTTATTTAATAAACTATATAATCTAAAAATGCAGGAACACGAGTCCGCGACGCAACTTCATGCCCACGTCCAAGACATAGTCAACAATCTACACGCGATCGGGCAAAAGGTCGAAAACCACGACCTTATAAGGTATGTCCTAAACCTTTCCGAGGACTACCTTGTGGTCATCCATAGTCGATGCCTACAAGGTCTCCAAGGATCTTTCGAAACTTAGGTTAGATGAACTATTTTCTTATTTTGAACTTCATGAGCAGTCTAACTCGGAACCCGAGAAGGGTATAGCACTTTTTGCAGGTTCAAGGAAGAAAACCGCAAGCAAGCCACCCCCGAAAAAAGAAGAGGATGAGTCCGATTCGGTGGTCGACCCAGAAATGGAGTCCGAACTAGTCAACCTAGTTCGGAGAATAGTCAAGGGCCGAAAGTGAACCATCACTCGACCCAACGAAGGTAAGCCTAAAACTTCTAATATTAGGTGTTACGAATGCAACAGGTTTGGACACATCAAGTCCAAATGCCCAAAGCTCAAAAGCAAAGCACCAAAATACAAAAAGGCACTCAACAATACATGGGAAGAAGCGTCCGAGAAAGAAGACGATGATTGAGTCCTCATGGCAAAACCGGTTGAATCGGAGACGAAGTCGGAGCAAAAACATGAATCGGAAACCGAAGACGAGTCGGACTGCGAAGCACTATTCAAGACAAGCCATGTATATGCATTCGGTTCAAAAGATACACTCAAGGTAAGTCGATCTCTAATTAGTACACTTTATAGTGCAATTAAGTTTTTAACTAGAAAGTTAGCTAAGTCCGAGTCCAAGGTCGAGACCCTAGTTGAGGAAGTTAAACTCAAACACGAGGTCTCCCTAACCTCTTCGACTAGTCGAGTTCAAGAGGAGGACTCAACTCGGGTTGAAAAACTCGAAGTTGAAAACTCACTCTTGAAGAGTCAAGTCGAAGATCTTAGGAATACGTTGGAAAGATTTACTTTGGGATCCAAAGGACTTGACCTCCTACTTGGATCGCAAAGGGCCGTGTACAACAAGGCCGGACTAGGGTTTAGCTCAAATACGACCAACAAGTCGTATATGTCGATTGTAAGTCGACATAAAAAACATGTCCAAGCATGGGTCCCTAAGACCACCTTAATTTCAAACTTAGGATCGAACCAGTACTGGGTTCCCAAGGACCAAATCCACTATGTGGAGAGACCGAATCGATTCAACGGTCCAGGGGGAGCTAGTACAAAACTTGTTTGTGTTTTAACCTAGAAATTGCATGCTTAGGTTTTTTTTGTATTTAGTTTGATTTTCCTTTTTAGAATGGTTAGATAGGACTATAACTCGTCAATACTTGATAACATAGTACTAGGACGCGGCGAGATGATAGTACGCTAGGAAAGCGGAGTCTTGTGTATTCGGGCTAGATAAGGCGTATCTAGTTTGGTGCACTTGACCGAGCGGAACTAGCTGAAGCTACCTCATCGTATCTTATACTAGTTAGACCAGGAAGTGGTCTTAGGTAAGTCAAGTCTCTATTTTCTTGAAAATGGCTTTGTCTAAGGAAGTGGTCGTTGTTCCGACCAAAGAAGGCCTCTGTGCCTCGCCACGACCTGGAAGCCATGATCTTGAAAAGGTGACTTGATGATCCTAAGGTCAAATCCGAATCTAACACAAGGTTGACAAGTGTTTAAGTCATTAAATTTAAATCAAGTAAAATTGGAAGTCATCTCACAAGAACATATAGGGTTAACGTGTTTGATCATGTAGACATGGGTGAGATGATTTAGGTTAATAATCTTCAACCAATCTTTAATAAATCCAATATCCGATCCAACTACCTTGCATGTAGGATCAATGGATGTTGGACATGTTAGTTATAGCCCTAGAGCCAATCATGTGATGGTTGAAAAGGAAACATTTTGTATCATATTCAATAAAGGCAAAGGATTGGTTATTATATTTACATCTTGCTTGTGCCAGCTAAATTAAATATAATAATGCCCTAGAAAAGTAGGTTCTTATCTACATCACATCAATTGGAAGAATTGATTATGAGAGGCTGTAGAGAATACTTTCCTAAATGTTCCTAGTCAAGTATTAATATGCAAGGGCAATATTAATACATAAAGACTAGCATGTAGGTCGATTGATGACTTGATCTCACAAGTCATGGATATATGATATCAAGTTGACACATGGGTATATATTAGAGAATATATACTGAACTGACCCGCCATGAGAAAGTTTCATGGATCGTTATATGAGTGTCATAAACTTTCTCATGTGACTATTGGTATGAATAGTCCTCGAACCTGAAGTCACTACGGTTCCCTACATAAGGAATTATGTACTTTAGTATCGTCAAACGTCACCCGTAACAGGGTGGACCATAAAGGCGATTACTGGGTATATAATAAATTATGCGGAGGGATGTGAGTGATGTAGATGGGATCTATCCCTCTCATATGACGAGAGTGATATCGGTGGGCCCCTTGATTGAGTAGAACTACTAAAACGCATGGCCATGCTCAAATGAGTCAATATGAGATATTGAGCTCATTTGTTTGAGTTGGGATCAAGAAACACATAGATTGATCGAGGATGACACGGTCTATGCCTCATTGGTCAATCTGATATCAAGGATAGAAGGACACGGTCATACATTATAGTAGTCACGGAAAGGTTAGTCGGATCTTGACTTATCTCGTAACTTGGGTAGCAATGATGTATTGCTAGATGCCGCTCATTGCTTGTGTATCTAAAAGAGTTTAGATCCACTGCCAACGTTATGAGAGCCTATAGGGTCACACACAAAGAGCATGATGATTAGAAGAATTAGTGCATTCTAGTTTGACTAGAATAATTTGGGAATAAGCTTAAGTACAAAATGGTTTTTGGACTTTAAGCTTAATGAGAATTTTAGCTTATTGATTTAATGAGATTAATTCAATATGTTACCTTATTGATTTAATGAGATTAATTCAATATGATAACATAAGCTTATTGAATTAATAAGATTAATTCAACATGCATGAATGCCACACAAGCATGCCACATAAGCATGCCACCTAAGCTAGATAAGGTGGGCTTATTGAATTAATAAGATTAATTCAACATGCATGAATGCCACACAAGCATTCCACATAATCATGCCACCTAAGCTAGATAAGGTGGAAGGAGACAAAGTGGTTTTTGTCTCCTTAAAGTGGCCAGCCAAACAAGGTGTCTCAATGTAATGGATTGCATTGAATGGTAGGAGGTGAAAGGGTTTTTCCAACCCTATAAAAGACTCCATGGAGTGGCCGGCCAAAGGGTGATTGTGGTTGTGTAAGAGCTTGAGAGCTTGGTGGAAGCTTTGGTTGTGTGGTTTTGTGAGTGTAGGCTAGCAAGAAGAGTAGTCTTCTTCTTCCCTTCTCTTTTTCCCTATCTTTCTCTCCTTTAGGGACTTCTCTAGCAAGAAGTAAAGGAGAGCCCTTCTAGTTTTTCTTTTGTGAGACAAGAGCTTGCTCGTGTGGATACGTATAGAGGCACGGACATTTGAACGTGCTAAAGATCCAACAAACCAAAAGGAAAAGCGGGATTAACAAGGGCACGCAACAAAGGTAATCCTCTCCTATAAGATAGGTTTGGTTTTAGAGAAATTTATTTTGTACGAGGTTTTCTTTCGCAAGGATCACTAGGAAGGGATCCTAATTTTTCCGTTGCGTATATGCTATTTGGCATAAAGAAATCCCTACAGTGGTATCAGAGCCACTTGCGAAAGATCGTATAAAAATAGTTTTTCTCTATTTTATATATGATATAGAAGTAGGATGAATTTTATTATGAGTTGATAATTGCATTAGCAAATTTTCAAACATAATAAAATATCCGATGTCTTTTAAAAGTTAAAATTGACATGGTGCATGGTTATGGCCTAGTCCCAAAAAGTTTGTGATTGTGTGTTGTAATTCTTAATAAGGCCTGCGTGTCGTGCCTTTCTCCTAAAATTCTTATTGTAAAATTAGCTTTAGACTCGAATGTAACTCGAGTATTTCTCCTTTTGTAATATACAACAAAGATGGAGGGTCCATTGGAAGATAATGTTACAAGGAGGAAGTCAACAACACAAGACAACCAAAAGGAAGCACTTGGGAGAAGATGCTATCCCTAGGTTGACCAATCAATCTTCTCATTGGCTTGAGAAGATTGTAGAATAAGGGCCATAACCATGACACACTTAGTTTAACTTGTATGTGATGCATGTTAATTTAGCTTATATGTGATGTATGCTAATATGTATGTGATGCATGTTTATGTTTATATCTTAATAAGTCAAATACGATATGCCTACCAAAGTTTGGTACTCACTACTTCCTCGATCATTTGTTATTGGGTTTGCCAAAGCAAAGCAATGCATTTTATCTTGGAAGAGTGCGAGTGGACAATCGTGATGTCCCGCTATCAAACTTGGTTAAGACTTAATTAAGTTTTTCTTAATTAGTTAAGAAAGTAGAGGCATATATTAGCTTTGAGCATAAGTTTTAAAATTAGTTTTATGTGATTTCCAAACATCAGCTTTGTCTTAGAAGTGGTCGTTGCTCCGATATCCAAGAAGGCCTGTGCCTCGCTTCTGGAAGTCAGTTTAGGAATAAACACTAAACTAATCTAAACTTAACCAAAGCTATTAAAGAGTTACATCAGATGTAATTGGCAAAAGATTGCCTACCTAATCATACTACGTCTTGGGCGATTAGCCAAAGCTAACTCAAGACGAATTATGATGTGGATCTTTATCCCATATAAATTTATAGCTAAATAGTAGCTAATGATGTAAGCAAAAAGTGTTTGCCTACATCAATGATTAGCTCATATCAAAGCTATGAGAATTTAGTGGGAGCCTCATTTAATTAAAGGCCTAATTAAATGACTTAGGTATGATACTTAATTTTGCATTTTATTGTTGTAGATCACCATGTCATCTAACATGACACACCCCCTCAACTCGATCTGTCCTTGAGAAGGACAAGCTCAATGGAGCGAACTTTCTTGATCGGTATAGGAACTTGAGGATTATCCTCAAGCAAGATATGTCCTAGAGCAGTCTACCGAAATACCGCCCCTCGCGCCACTCGTAAAAAGATGCTTATAAGAAGCATCAAGATGACGATTAGATGTGTCATGCCTTATGCTTGCAACCATGAACTCGAAGCTGTAAGCAACATGAGAACATGGATGCCTATGATATGGTTGAGCATTTGAAACAACTATATCAAGGACAAGCTAGGCATGAGCGCTTTGAAGTGTCTAAGGCTCTTTTGCATGCAAGATGCAAGAAGGAACACTGTAGGAACTCACGACTTAAAATGATTGGGTACGCTGAGAACCTTGAAAGACTAGGTTTTCCATCGAGCCAAGAATTGGCAACCGATGTTATCCTCGCAATCGCGTTTAAGCATATAATCAATTCGTCATGAATTATAACATGAATGAAATTGATAAACCTTTGCTGAGATTCTCAAAGATGTTAAGAATCACAACCGAATCTCAAAAAGAAAGTTAGTAACATACTAATGGTCAAGAAGGGCAAAGGTAAGCGCAAAAGCAAGGGTAAGACCCAAGCCAAAGGAAAGGCCAATTCATCCACTTCAAAGGGTAAAGGTAAAGTACCGGAAGGTGAGACTGACACTCGAAGGAAGCTGAACCGCAAAGTCTACCTTGAGGAAGTAAAGAATAAAAGAAGTGGGACTTCCTGTATACACGCTATAGAAGTTAATCTATCTATTTCTTCTACATGGGTATTAGATACGGATGTGCATCTCACATTTGTACTAATGTGCGTGGACCGAGAAATAGTAGACTAATGGCAAAGGCGAAGTGGACCTACGAGTAGGCAATGGCATAAAAGTTGTCGAGAGTAGAGGAACATATTCCTTGTCTTTGCCCACTGCTCTTATATTAGAACTAGAGGCGTGCTTATATGTACTGCATTGACAAAGAACATAATTTCTGTATCTTGTTTAGACAAGAAAAACTTTTCTTTTATAATAAAGGACAAATGTTGTTCCATTTATTTGAATGAAATGTTCTATTGTAATGCACCACTTATGAATGGTCTCTATGTTCTAGATTTAGAAAACCCAATATATAATGTAAATACCAAACGGTTCAAATCGAATGATTTGAACCAAACATATCTCTGGCACTGTCGCCTAGGTCACATAAATGAAAAACGCATATCCCAACTCCATAAAGATGGATTATTGGACTCATTTGATTTTGAATCATATGAGGTATGCGAATCTTGTCTTTTAGGAAAGATGACTAAAACTCCATTTAGTGGACATGGTGAGAGAGCGACGGACTTGTTAGGACTCATACATACTGATGTATGTGGCCCTTTCAATGTCGGCTTTGAGGAGGCTATAAATACTTTATTACTTTCACTGATGATATGAGTAGATTCGGCTACTTATATTTGATGAGACATAAGTCAGAATCCTTTGAAAAGTTCAAAGCATTCAAGAATGAAGTACAAAACCAACTTGGTAAGCGTATTAAGCTACTTCGATCAGATCGAGGTGGTGAATACCTTAGTCAAGAGTTTCGTGATCACCTGGCTGAGTGTGGGATAATATCCCAACTCACTCCACCTGGAACACCACAATAGAATGGTGTATCTGAGAGGAGAAATCGTACTCTATTAGATATGGTACGATCAATGATGAGCCAGACTGATCTACCTACTTCCTTTTGGGGACTAGCTCTAGAGACAGCCGCTTTCACACTTAATCGCGTCCCATCAAAAGCCGTAGAAAAGACACCATATACGATATGGATCGAAGAGTCCCAAAATGTCTTTTATAAAGATTTGGGGTTGTGAAGCTTATGTAAGACGCCAAGTCTCGAGATAAACTAGGACCCAAATCAGATAAGTGTTATTTTGTAGGATATCCCAAGGAAACTAAGGGATATTACTTTTACAATCCCACACTTGGCAAGGTGTTTGTTGCCAGAAATGCTGTCTTTCTAGAAAGAGAATTTATTTCTAGAAAAATTAGTGGGAGTAAAATTCATCTTGAAGAAGTTCAAGATGACGATAACACTAAGGCTTCGATGGAAAATGAACAGGAACCACAAAGTGTTGTGGATGAGGAAAGTGTTGCCCAAAGAGTTGTGGAGCAGACACCTGTTCAAGTGGACCAACCTCTTCGTAGATCTGATAGGATCCGTCGTCAACCCGAGAGATATTCTTTTCTCTTGACTGACAACGGTGAGGTATTGCTTGTCGATCTTGACGAGCCTACATCCTATCAAGAAGCTATGATGAGCCCAGATTCCGAGAAATGGCTAGAGGCCATGAGATCCGAAATGGAATCCATGTACACTAACCAAGTATGGACTTTGGTTGATCCACCTGAAGGGGTAAAACCCATTGGGTGTAAGTGGGTCTTTAAAGTAAAGACTGACATGGATGGTAATAAGCATACCTATAAAGGTAGATTGGTGGCTAAAGGATTCAAACAAATCCATGGTATTGACTATGATGAAACCTTTTCACCAGTTGCGATGCTTAAATCCATTCGGATCATACTTGCTATTGCAGCCTACCACGATTATGAGATCTGGCAGATGGATGTCAAAACCGCTTTTCTGAATGGAAAGCTACTCGAGGATGTGTACATGACACAGCCTGAGGGTTTTGAAGATCCAAAGCATCCTGGAAAGATATGCAAACTGCAAAGGTCCATTTATGGACTAAAGCAAGTCTCGCCGAATCTTCGATTCGATGATGCAATCAAGGAGTTTGGTTTCATCAAGAATGAAGATGAACCTTGTGTCTACAAGAGAAATAGTGGGAGCACAGTTGTATTTCTTGTCTTGTATGTAGATGACATACTTCTCATCGGAAATGATATTCCCTCACTCCAGTCTGTGAAGATGTGGTTAGGGAATTGTTTCTCGATGAAAGACTTAGGTGAAGTTGCCTATATTCTAGGCATTAAGATCTATAGAGATAGATCTAAAAGATTACTTGGCCTAAGTCAGAGTACATACATTGATAAAGTGCTAGATCGTTTTGCTATGCAAAATTCCAAGAAAGGATTTCGCTTTATCACATGGTGTGAGTCTTTCAAGACTCAATGTCCCTCTTCTAAGGAGGAGAGAGATCGCATGGATAAGATCCCTTATGCATCCGCCATAGGGTCTATCATGTACGCCATGCTTTGTACTGCTCCGACGCCTCGTATGCTTTGAGCATGACGAGTAGATATCATCGGATCGGTGAAAGTCGGATAGCAATAAAAATATTCTTAAATACTTACGAAGAACGAAAGAATATTTCGATATTTGAGGCAATCGAGGAGCTAGTCAGAAGGGTTACAGTGATGCAAGCTTCCAAATGCATAAGGATGACTATAGATCGCAATCGGGTACGTGTTTTGCTCGAATGGTGGAGCCGTGAGTCGGAAGAGTTCAAAGCAGACACAGCTTGCCGATTCTACAACAAGTGAGTATATTGTCGTCTGATGCAAAGAAAGGAGGTCATTTTGGCTCCGCAAGTTCATCAGTGAACTTGGGGTAGTTCCTAGCATTACAGATCCAATAGACCTCTATTGTGACAACAATGGGGCTATTGCACAGGCTAAGGAACCTCGATCACATCAGCGAACCAAACACATACTAAGGCGCTTCCATCTCATTCGAGAGATCATCGATAGAGGAGATGTAAGGATATGTAGAGTACCGACAGAAGCTAACATCGCAGATCCATTGACCAAGGCTTTGGCACAGAGGAAACATGATGGTCACACTAGGTCACTAGGTATTAGATATCATAGTGATTGGTACTAGTGCTAGTGGGAGATTGTTAGTTATAGCCCTAGAGCCAATCATGTGATGGTTGAAAAGGGAACATTTGTATCATATTCAATAAAGGCAAAGGATTGGTTATTATATTTACATCTTGCTTGTGCCAGCTAAATTAAATATAATAATGCCCTAGAAAAGTAGGTTCTTATCTACAGCACATCAATTGGCAGAATTGATTATGAGAGGCTGTAGAGAATACTTTCCTAAATGTTCCTAGTCAAGTATTAATATGCAAGGGCAATATTAATACATAAAGACTAGCATGTAGGTCGATTGATGACTTGATCTCACAAGTCATGGATATATGATATCAAGTTGACACATGGGTATATATTAGAGAATATATACTGAACTAACCCGCCATGAGAAAGTTTCATGGATTGTTATATGAGTGTCATAAACTTTCTCATGTGACTATTGGTATGAATAGTCCTCGAACCTGAAGTCACTACGGTTCCCTACATAAGGAATTATGTACTTTGGTATCGTCAAACGTCACCCGTAACAGGGTGGACCATAAAGGCGATTACTGGGTATATAACAAATTATGCGGAGGGATGTGAGTGATGTAGATGGGATCTATCCCTCTCATATGACGAGAGTGATATCGGTGGGTTCTTGATTGAGTAGAACTACTAAAACGCATGGCCATGCTCAAATGAGTCAATATGAGATATTGAGCTCATTTGTTTGAGTTAGTTTACTCAAGGATCAAGAAACACATAGATTGATCGAGGATGACACGGTCTATGCCTCATTGGTCAATCTGATATCAAGGATAGAAGGACACGGTCATACATTATAGTAGTCACGGAAAGGTTAGTCGGATCTTGACTTATTTCGTAACTTGGGTAGCAATGATGTATTGCTAGATGTCGCTCAATGCTTGTGTATCTAAAAGAGTTTAGATCCACGCCAACGCTTATGAGAGCCTATAGGGTCACACACAAAGAGCATGATGATTAGAAGAATTAGTGCATTCTAGTTTGACTAGAATAATTTGGGAATAAGCTTAAGTACAAAATGGTTTTTGGACTTTAAGCTTAATGAGAATTTTAGCTTATTGATTTAATGAGATTAATTCAATATGTTACCTTATTGATTTAATGAGATTAATTCAATATGATAACATAAGCTTATTGAATTAATAAGATTAATTCAACATGCATGAATGCCACACAAGCATGCCACATAAGCATGCCACCTAAGCTAGATAAGGTGGGCTTATTGAATTAATAAGATTAATTCAACATGCATGAATGCCACACAAGCATGCCACATAATCATGCCACCTAAGCTAGATAAGGTGGAAGGAGACAAAGTGGTTTTTGTCTCCTTAAACAAGGTGTCTCAATGCAATGGATTGCATTGAATGGTAGGAGGTGAAAGGGTTTTTCCAACCCTATAAAAGACTCCATGGAGTGGCCGGCCAAAGGGTGATTGTGGTTGTGTAAGAGCTTGAGAGCTTGGTGGAAGCTTTGGTTGTGTGGTTTTGTGAGTGTAAGCTAGCAAGAAGAGTAGTCTTCTTCTTCCCTTCTCTTTTTCCCTAGCTTCCTCTCCTTTAGGGACTTCTCTAGCAAGAAGTAAAGGAGAGCCCTTCTAGTTTTTCTTTTGTGAGACAAGAGCTTGCTCGTGTGGATACGTATAGAGGCACGGACATTTGAACGTGCTAAAGATCCAACAAACCAAAAGGAAAAGCGGGATTAACAAGGGCACGCAACAAAGGTAATCCTCTCCTATAAGATAGGTTTGGTTTTAGAGAAATTTATTTTGTACGAGGTTTTCTTTCGCAAGGATCACTAGGAAGGGATCCTAATTTTTCCGTTGCGTATATGCTATTTGGCATAAAGAAATCCCTACAGGACAGTGGTTGCTCCCGACACATGACCGGGGATCAACTCAAGTTTTCAAAGCTTCGATTCAAACGGCAAGGATCGGTAGCCTTCGGAAATAACGGCAAGCTCAAAATCATCGGATCAGGTGATATTGAGCTCAACTCAAATTTTGTTATTCAAAATGTTTTATTAGTAGAAAATTTTCAATATAATTTACTTAGTGTAAGCCAATTGTGTGATAATAACTATAAGGTCATATTTCTAGAAAATGAATGCGTAATTAATACAATTGAAACTTCTAAAACAATTCTTAAGGGAACTAGAAATAACAACATTTACACTATTAACTTCACTAACTCCTCAACTAAGTGTCTTATGACACGGCAAGAGGAATCATGGTTGTGGCACCGACGACTCGGTCACTCGCACCCAAGACTCATCCACAAGATGAGTCAGAGTGACTTAGTCAGAGGTTTGCCTAACCTCAATAACTTGGATAATAAAATATGTAATGCTTGTCAACAAGGTAAACAATCTAGGACACAACATCAACTAACTAATCAAGAACGAACCAAAAGTGTGCTTGAGCTCCTACACATGGATCTATTTGATTCACACGGAGCTAAGTCACTTAATGGAAGTAAATTCTGCTTAGTCATAATTGATGACTATTCTAGATTTACTTGGGTTAGGTTCATCAAACACAAAAGTGATACCCTAGATCAATTAATCAATCTATTTAAATTAATAGAAAATGAACAAAGCATTAAAATCAAAAGACTTAGGACTGATCATGGTGGTGAATTCGAGAACCATAGGTTTACAGAATTCTGTAACCTAAATGGATACCACCATGAGTTCTCTTACCCTAGAACTCCACAACAAAATGACCTAGTAGAATGCAAAAATAGAACCCTACAAGAATCCGCTAGGACAATGTTAAACATGTATAACCTACCCGATAGGTTTTGGGAGGAAGCCGTGAGTACGACATGCTATGTCCAAAATAGGATCCTTATGGTAAAGAGGCACCTTAAGACCTCATACGAGATTTATCACGATAAAATACCTAACATCAAGTACTTTAGGGTATTTGGGTGTAAGGTACATATCCTAAACACTAAGGATTACCTATGGAAATTTACATCCAAAACCACGACCGGAATCTTTCTAGGATACTCGACTACAAGTAGAGCTTATAGAGTATATAACCATGACACCCTTAGAGTCGAAGAGACTATTAATGTAGTATTTGATGAAGGACACGAACCTACAAAACTCCCAGCAACCCCAATTAGCGAGCCAATTCATACTAGACCTAACTCTGATCCAGAAATCAGGTCTAGTGTTAATCCTAATCTAAGTCAACCAAGTCACTCTAATGACCAAGTGATAGATGACTCTAACCAAACTAGAACTCAAACGAGTCATCCTATTGATCAAGTTGTAGACTCAAACCCAAATCCAACTACGACTCAAACAAATCATCCTATCGACCAAGTGATAGGTGATCCAAGTCTAGGAGTTCGAATTAGAGCCTCATACAGAAACCTTAGTCAAATCTCCTTAATTTCCAAAATTGAACCCAAGACTATTGACAAAGCTCTTCTTGATCCCGATTGGATTATTACAATGCAAGAAGAGTTGGCTCAATTCACTAGGAATGAAGTATGGGAATTAGTACCACCACCTAAAGATAAAACAATCATTGGAACAAGGTGGGTGTTCAGAAATAAACTTGATGATAAAGGTGAAGTGGTTAGAAATAAAGCTAGACTAGTCGCTAAAGGGTTTAGTCAAGTCAAAGGTTTAGATTACGATGAGACCTATGCCCCAGTAGCTAGATTAGAGTCCATTCGAATGCTATTAGCGTATGCAGCACATCGAGGATTTAAGTTGTTTCAAATGGATGTGAAATCTGCGTTCTTAAATGGATACATTAAAGAAGAAGTTTATGTTAGTCAACCCCCCGGTTTCGAGAGTTTAGACAAACCCGACCATGTCCTTAGGTTAAAGAAAGCTCTCTATGGACTTAAATAAGCTCCTCGAGCTTGGTACGAGAGACTTTCGATTTATCTTAAGTACAAAGGTTTTAACCAAGGTGTAGTTGGCCCAACTCTTTTCGTAAAAACCTTAGGTAAAGACATATTCATAGCCCAAATCTACGTAGACGATATTATTTTCGAAACCACCAACTCAATCCTACTAAATGAGTTCATTTCACTTATGGAAAGTGAATTTGAAATGAATTTAGTAGGCGAGTTAAGCTTCTTTTTAGGTCTAAAAATTAAACAAACTAAAGATGGAATATACCTACATCAACGCAAATATACTAGGGAATTAATTAAACGCTTTGGAATGCAAGACGCTAAAATTATTAATACCCCAATGGCAACTAATGTGAATATAGAAGAAGATGTAATAGGAAATTCAATTGATTTAAAATACTATAGGAGCGTAATAGGGAGTCTCCTTTACTTAACTGCAAGCCGACCCAATATCTTATTTGCAGTAAGTATGTGCGCAAGGTTCCAAACCTGTGCCAAGGAGTCTCACCTAACTCTAGTCAAGCGTATCCTTAGATATCTAAAGGGTACACTTAATGTCGGTATTTGGTACCCTAGATCTACCGAGTTCAAACTAATCGGCTACTCCGATTCGGACTATGCCGGTAGTAAGCTCGATAGAAAGAGTACGAGTGGTTGTTGTCAACTTCTCGGCTCGAGTCTAGTGAGTTGGTGCTGTAGGAAGCAACACTGTGTTGCCTTATCTACCACCGAAGCCAAATACATCGCGATGGGTGAGTGTGTCACTCAGCTTCTTTGGATGAAGCACACTCTCTGCGATTTTAAGTTAGACTTTACGAACACAAAACTCCACGTAGATAACATTAGTTCAATTAACCTTACTAAGAATCCGATATGTCACTCTAGGACCAAACATATAGAGGTCAAACACCATTTCATTCAAGAACATGTGGCCAACGAAGCCATACAACTCGAATACGTCGAATCGAAATCTAACTTGGCAGACCTATTTACTAAACCCCTACTTGAAGCCGAATTCAGTCTATTAAGACGAAAATTGGGCATGTGCGTAGTAGAATAGGAACTTACAAATTATATTTTCGTACTACTATTTCTTACTTTTCATTTTCATGGAACTAGCATAGGACATACCTTCGATATCATGCACCTATAGATTTAAGGAGCCAGTACATCTCACAACACATAGGACTAATGTGTTTGTGTACTTAGCCATGTAGATGGGCGTGAGATGTTAGGACCTTACTCTTGGTTCCAGATGTAGAGCTAGTGCATCGCCATGAACCATGGAGTATAATCATACATACTAACCGACTCTGACCATGACTGGTTGATCTTTCATATCAATCAAGCCAAATATGAGTCAAACATTTTATAGATGACCTTATTTTCAGTATATTATTTTCAAAATAATGTGGAACATGCTTGGACGTTAAATTTAATACTTATTTTCCACACACCCTTCCACTTTTCGATATATGGCAAAAGGGGGAGAAAAAGGCCAAAGTTAAGGGATCAAAAATTTTCATGGCCAAAAGTTAAGTAAATGTTTACTTAACTTTAAGTTTTACTTAAAAGGAAGTAAAGGCCAAGTTAAGAGAATTCTTAACTTAAACTTATTATTTTTTTTAAACACTATGGCCAAATGCTAATGCTTTACTTAAGAAAGAGGGAGAAAGGGCCAAGTTAAGAAGTCTTCTTAACTTAAATGTTTTACTAAGGCCAACTTTAAGTAATGTTAATTATTTAAACTCTTCCTAAATAGCAATCCTCAAGGGGGAGGACTAAGGTCTTCTTTCAAGACTCACCCTCGGTCAAGGGGGAGGTTTCCTCAAGGGGGAGTACTTGAAGAAAATTCTTACTACTCCAACTTAATCTTTATTTTTTTTCATGCACATTATTATTTTTCATGCATGATATTTTATGCGCATTATTATTCTTCATGCATGCTATTTTTATTCTTCATGCATGCTATGTTCTTAACTTTGTATGTGGGTTTGCCATAAATCAAAAAGGGGGAGATTGTTGGTGCAGTAGGTACCTAAGTCGAACCTGAGTTTTGATTATAGCAAACGATACAAAGTTAAGCTCATGTCATTATCTCATGAGCTGAATCGAGTGTGCAGAAATGCTAAGCTAAGCCAAAGGTCAGCGACACTCGGAGAGAACCGTAGTGGTCGGGTGACACCGGGAGGACTTCGGAGGGAGCCGAAGGAATCAGGTGGAGACTGAAAGCAAGGCTTAAAAGGTAAATGTTGAGGTAAGCTCGTGTGAGTGAGCGTAAGTAAGGTCGAGTCCTCCATACGGGGGCATCCTTAGGTGACGATCCGACCAAGACTTCCCATGCACTACAACAAAAATGCTTAAAGACAACACCACAAAGACAACGGTTTTAGGAGAAACCGTTGTCTTTTTGTTAAAAGACAACGGTTTTTGACAAAACCGTTGTCTTTGAGCGCCCATATAACACAAAAGACAACGGTTTTACAATATCCGTTGTCATTGAGCATATTTTTTTTAAATCAACAACACATTTTACAACGGTTTTTCAGAACTGTTGTCTTTAAGGTTTTTTTTATCCTAACAACAGTTGGGACAACGGTGCAATCAACCGTTGTCAATGAGAATTTTTTTGTTGTCGTTGTGATAATATTACAATGGTTTTAAACCATTGTCAATGAAATTTTAAAAGTTTATAATACTTTTTTTTTTAATTATTTTTACTATTTTTTAAAAATTATTAGAAATAATACAACGGTGATTTTTTTAATACTATTAATACTATTTTTTTATTATAATACAACGGTGAAATTATTTTTTTAATTATTAATACTATTTTTTTTAAATTATTGGAAATAAGTTTTTTTTTAAAAAAAATATAAATATATACGTTTACAACAATATATTTAAAAATTTATATATATTTTTTAAACAATATATTACAACAATAATTTTTATAAAAGTTTATATATATTTAAAAATTTGTTAGGTTAAATAATGCTTCCCTAAACTTCTCTTCCTACTTCCCAAAAACCTCCGCCGTTCCTACTTCCCAAAAACCTCCGCCGTTCGTTCTAGGTTGCGCGCTCGTCCATCCCTTCTTCTTCCGCACCGCCTTCTCATGGTTGCTCGCCCTCTATTCGTTCTCTTCCTTTTCCGTCGATCATCTGCCACCGCTTGCCTCATTGGCGAGCTATTGCCCTTTCTTTCTCATCGCCACCCTCACTGCAGACGCCTTAATCGCCACCCCATCGCCGTATCTTCTCTTCCGCCAGTGGTCGTTGCTCCATTGTCGTCCTCTTCGCACGAGCAAAGGATTCGATGCTGGTGGTGTCGCTGATTCGATTTCCATTGTCGGTAATCCCTTCCTAGCTCTTTGTCGTGAGGGTAGATTCACCACTGTCGATTTTTCCTCCATCCGTCGCATCATCGGACCAGCCTTCGCAGTGAGCTTGGTTTCACCATCAGCCGCATTGTGGCGGTCGGACAGAGTCTTCAATACAGCGCCACCGTCACTAATTGTTGATGGTGTCTTGATTCGATTGCGTTGGAGAAGTGGGAAAGCCATATGCAACAACGAAAGCGAGTGAGTGCCTCGAGAAGCCTGCTTTGCATGAGACAATGGTCATGGTGTTTCTCTTATGCAGATCTTTGATTTCTATTCAAATTGAGAAGAAAATTCTTTTAGCAAAACTGGTTTGCTAAAACTCTTTGCATTTACTCGTTGCATTTCAATTTTATTATATTAACTTTTGTCTCTTTGTAGAATTTGATGCAGTAGGATGTCTTCATGCCACCATAGTAATTCCTTAATGTGTGCAATATGTCTAGACTTGAAAGTTTTGTTTGAATTTCACCTACATGTTGAATTTTCTGAAGTTCCCTTTAGTAATAGACTTACATGATCTATCATTTTAGCAATTTGTTTCATTTGAAACTCTAGTGCGGGTAAAAGTTGCTAACAAGTTATTAGCACTTCATAACACTTTTTTCTGTTCTTATAATTTTACCATTGAGGATTTAAAACTTAAATCTAAGGCTACTTATCTTGAGAAATACTTTAAAAGAACTTTTGTCAATTATTTGGAAGGTTTCTTCAAGAGCCTTTTCTTACATTTGGGATTACAGGAGTATATTTGTTGAAATATTCAGCACACTCATAGTCATAACCATTAACTGAAAATTTGGCAGTTGTATTTGATCAAATTCTTACCATGATTTTAACTGCAGTGTTAATTTAGTGACACCTTTTTGTCATGTAAAGTTGGACATTTTTAAAATCGACCAATATGTTCTATATCTAGAGGAGCTTAATTGATTAGAGTATAAGCTTTAATAGGTACAAGGTAATCAAAGAAATTTAGGGAATGTAATTAATATAATTTAATTGATTTGAATATTAGTAGTGATATAGTCTTACATAGAGCTCATTGGAGGAATAAAATATCTGTAGCTGACTTCAAATACTTGGGACAAATATGACTTGATGTGTTTGCTGACTTTAGCTGAAGCCAAATTGAGTATGCTTCTCAAAACACTGCTTGATATAAGAAGCCAATGCTAAGCAAACATTTGGAAAGAGTTGACATGCTACACCTTATCCGATCAGTATACTTGTATAAAAACTTAAAAAACCTAAATTAACTTTGCAAATTTTCTTTTGTCTATTAAATGGATTTTCTTTGCAATACTCTAAGTTATTCCACCTTTATAATGCAGGTTACTGAAGCTCTTTCAAATGTTGATCTTGAATCTTCGAATCTGATAGTTGGTATTGATTTTACGAAGAGCAATGAGTGGACAAGTTTGTTTGTATTCTTAAATAACCATTCTTGTTGGTTTGATACATTGTTTAGAAATGCCACTAATTTTGTGAAGAAGTAAGTTTCCAAATAATTATCTCTCCTAAAAAAATTGGTTGCAAACAAGGAATTATATAGCCTGAATCAATTACTTGGAATTTAGTAGCTTGAAGAAATTTCACACTCTGCATCTTATATTAAATATTGCACTTTTTATTCTTGTAATGTTGTGTGAACAATTAATCTGTTTTTATGATGCTATTGCTAATCCAGTCTTTGGGTGGCTATCTGAGTTGCAAGGTCTATATTTCCTGGTTGTGCAAGCATACTAAGAAGTATATAAGATATGGTCATATTTAAATCCTCATGAACTTTAGCATGAATTAGCAAGCAAACTCAATGAAGCACAACCATCTTTCGAATCCTGAATTACAAGAACAAATCTGGTCTATATTCAGAAAGTGAGTATTATACTTGTTTTTTCCTATTTTGCTTAGTTAGGTATAATAATTTATTATGTCTATATTTTTGTATGTTCGTTTCATAGTCATAGTGGGAAATGTTTTTGTGCATTCTGGCAGATATGAAAGTTATATTGATGTTGAAATCTAGCAAAGATCCGTTAAATATTTTGTACTTTGTAGGAAATGAGAAGCTTTGTGAAAATCTCTGCATAACTTCTATAATTTTTTTCATCACAGGTTCCTTTTCAACCGGATAGAGTTAAATGCGGTTATTTTGTTTTACGATATATGAGAGAGATAATTGAAGGCGCTGCATCCTTTGACAAGTCTTCCCTACGATCAATAGTAATATTAGATATATTTTCAAATTTTCTTATCGATACCATAGTGTTTAATTACATTTTCATTCATTTATTCACATGCAGTTCGCAAAATCTGTGATAGCGGCAAAGGAAATTGATGAAGTATGTTCGGAGTGGCCTGAATGCATACAAGATCACATATCAGATGATTAGGAGAGATTTAAGTGTACTTACCTCTTTTGGTTACATGTGGTAATCTATATGTGTTTTGCATATTATGCATAATACTTTTGGTGCATATGATGTGTAGTTGTTTTGCACAGATTTTTAATATATATCGGTAAGAGTGATCATTTAAAATGTGATGTGACCTTGTACTTTACATTGCTACAAGTGCGCGTGTATATATGTGTTTTCTATAATTCTTTTTGATGTTGTATGATTTATATTAAAAACGCAACACTATAAATCTACAACGATTTATTGTGTTCTAGAGTAACCATTGAGAAATGACAACGGTGAAAAACCATTGTCTATGAGAAAAAAAATCCGTGGTAAATCGGTGGTCGGTCAAAGACAATGGTGAAAGACCATTGTAGATTTAAGGAAAAGACAACGGTGAAAAACCATTGTCTATTAGCAAAAACATCCGTGGTAAATCGACCCGTTGTGAAAAGTGGTTCGGTCAAAGACAACGGGTAAAAACTGTTGTCTTATCCTTGAAACGACAACGGTTTTTCACCGTTGTCTTTGCCCGAACCACTTTTCACAATGGGTCGATTTACCACAGATTTTTTTGCTAATAGACAACGGTTTTTCACCGTTGTCTATTCGATTTTTTGTTGTAGTGATGGATGGTCTATGTTGAGATCGGATGGCAAGTGGCCGTCGAATTCACTTATATTTCGAGCTAACTCTTTATTACAGTCGAAAAGTCTGAAAATCAGTTCAATCGGCCAAGGATCAGTACAACTGCTAAGCCATCAGTTTAACTGGCCAAGGATCAATTCAACTGCTGAGCCATCAGTTCAACCGGCCAAGAAATCAGCTCAACCAATGGTCAAAAATCAGCCTCGATGAGTCAAGCTTTATCACCATTTTTCAAGGAGTTTTGTGCCCAATTCCTATTGGTTGAAGACCCATTCGATGAGGGGCTTAAAGGCTATAAAAGGAGGGCTTCTCCTAGGATTTTTCATCATCTCTAAGTGCTCAAAAACCTTTGCAACTCCACGATTCTCCGACGACTCTATGACGAAGTGCTGTCAACAACCCTAGCTTAGTTTCTACTCTTTAGTTGTTGATATTTTAATTTGTCGTCTCTTTAAATATTGTAATTCCTTTTATTAATCGAGGTTTTCTATCATTGCACTTTACATTAATAGAAGAGAGGGTTTGTCTCTCTATCTTTTCTTTCGAAGGTTTTTTTTGTAATCGTCAAACTCCTACCTCCAACGAGGAGGAGTGTTTTTAGTGAATTTCCCTCCGTGCGTGATCAAGGATCACTAGGGCCTTGGAGTAGTAGTCGAAGGCTATGAACCAAGTAAAAAATATTTGTCTCATTTTATTTATTGCTTATCTTTCCGCTGCAAATTAATTATCTACTCGAGTTTTAACAAACGAACAAAGAAAAGGTTTTATCGTTATTCACCCCCCCCCTCTAGCGATCCACTTCGATCCAACAATTGAGGGGGAGGAGATTAGGTCATCTCCAATGCCGGAGCAAGAGCAAGAAGAGCCATCTACCTCTGGGAGAGATGAAGAACTCACTCCGGCCACCACCATTTACCTAGGTAACTCAAGCATTCTATTTAAAAATAAAATTCATATCATATGCTTTGAGTGTAGGGAAGCCGAGCATTACAAAAGCAAGTGCCCTAAGAAAGTTAAGAAGTCTCCACCGGCGCCAAAGGTCAAGGAGATTGGAGCCCCAACCATTAAGAGTAAGGATCACATGGTGTGCTTCAAGCTCCACCAAAGAGGGCATTATATGAGTCAATTCCCTAGGGGGAAGAAGAAGGGGCAAGAAGGAGCTACACAAGGTGGGGGAGCTTCCAAAGCAAACCCTAAGGTATATTTTAATACACCTTCTAGTTCTATGTTTTAAAAGCATGTTTTTAGCACTCTTGCTATTACTCATGAAAAGCATGCTAGTAAAAATAGGATTAACATTAGAAATAAGGAGAAATTTGGGACTAATGTCCCTAGAAAAATTCTACCTAAGAAGTCTATTAGGAACGTAGAAAACTATCTAAGTTTTAACACCAAGAATTCTAGATATATGTCTAGGAAGGCCAAGAAAACTCAAGGAAATAATGAGCCCACCAAATTAGAGAAATTAGAGTTAGAGAACCAAGCCTTGAGGTCAAGGCTTGAAAAACTTGAGAAGACCCTTAAGAAAATACAAAATCAAATACAAGGGTCAAATAGTCAAAATCTTGGGTGAAAGAGGCAAGAATCATCTAGGTGTTGGGATGTATACTGAAAAGTCTATCTTTTGTATGAACATCTTTATTTTGAAATAAGAATCACATGATCATTTTTTGCATATTTTTATGGCTATGAATATTGTCTAATACATTACATTGTAGATAACATGGTGTGTGGTGTCACACGGGAGATCATATTATCGGTTCCTTATAAAGTATAAGTAAAGGCACACAACCGAGATGGCTTTGGACAAACCATTGGAATAGTTGTAGTGTGATTTGGGATTGGTTTGTCTTGACCATAGAATCACACTAGTGCACTTTGTGTGTATTGAGCAGGACTGACTTAGAGGTGATTCGATTTATTGCTGACTACATAATCGAATCAAACCTCAGATATTATATTGTACATACTCTTAATCCCGATATAATAACGGGTACATATAATTAGTATTCATCTCTTTGATTTACCAATGGGTGAGATTTATAGATTAAATCGATAGACTCGATAAGTTGGGAGATGATATTATTTATATGGTGTGTCGTTGATTATAGGAGGAAACTGTGTCCTATATATTAGGATGATTATGTGCCCTTGAGGAGCTCATAAGGTTCATCATGTAAACCCTACAGGTGGACTTGGTCCGGCATGATGAAAAGGTTGAGTTGTACTACTCATGTAGTTAGATGTTGATTAATTAATGGTCAGTAAATTAATTAATCGACGAACATTCAAGATCTTAAACACGGGGAGAAAATGTACATATAATATATGGAGCCCATATTAACTTATGGGGGTTGGTGAGGTAGATCAATGATAATCCTTTAGTGGATTGGATTATCATTAATGGATCGGACTTTATGTGGGCTTGATCCATTGGGTGGCCAAGATCCAACTCCTCCTCATGGTCCCTATTGTAGCATATTAAAACCTCATGAAGCTTATATCCAATGGATAGAAACAAAACTCTAGATCCAAAGGTAGAGATTAAATCTCTAGATCTGACGGTTGAGATTAAATCTCTAGATCCGACAGTTGAGATTAAATCCCTAGAACCAATGGTGGAGATTAAAACAAGGCTTATCCCTAACTCTATAAAAGGAGGGCAAGGGGTGGGCGGCAACTTGAATCAAACTAGAGATAGGATTAGGGTTTTTGGGTGGCAAGGCTTGGAGGCTAGGGTTTGGAGTTGGCGGCACCAAATAAGGAAACTTATTCCTTATTCTCTTCTTCCTCAAGGTGGCCGGAGACCTAGCAGCCTTCTCCAACCCTTGGTCGGCGTCCAAAGAAGGCCCTCTTCCTCTCTTTGGCCGGTAAAACCTAGGCTTAGGGTTCTCCCTTGGAGCTTTGGTCGGCATTCACCTCTTCTCCTCTTCCTTCTTGGCCGGCGGCAAGCTCCAACCTTGGAGTTTGGTGGTTGGTTAAAGGAAGGAGAAGAGTCTTGTTTCTATTCTTCCTCTTGCTTGGAACGAGCAAGGAAGGAAGATTGGTGATCTAGGAGCTTCAACTTTTGGTAGATCGTCGCCCACACAACGTCCGAAAGGAGGAAGGTCATACAATAGAAGATCGAGAGGTATATCGATTCTCTATTCTCTTTTGTAACATGTTTTTATTTGTTTTTCGATTATGTGCATGATATATTCTGTTTTGTGGCTAAATAATACTTGGATCCCGAACATAAACACAAAAGCCGACAATCCGTACATCGTCTATTCCGCGGCTATTCGTGGAATAGAGGTTGGTCGCTTGAACAACAAGTTTATTCAAGTGTCTACTCTAAACGGATAGCACGACGATGACAAGGTTGCTTGGGCAATCCCTCTTGTCAAGGATACAATTTTTTTATCCGGGGATGTAGAAGGGATCGCCATGAACAAGTGACCAAGTTGAAGTGGGAAGCGAAGTTTCCCCTCACCATCAATTGGTATCAGAGTCACGGTTTCAGGTTTTGTGTGTTAATGGATTCGGTTACTCTTATGCATTTTTCATATATTATATGTGTCGGATAATAGTAGGATATGCGTAGGTTAACTCTTTGGTTGCAGGCATAAGATTTGACTATTATGGCCATATGTGTGTATGTGATTGTATGTGTGTAATAGTATATTTTGTTGAATCCTCAGGGTTGACGAGGCTAGTATTTAATTTTTTGTAAATTAGATATGACATTGTTTAGCCACTCTTTCTATTTTAGTTTAATTTCGATCTAGATTTCATGTACACTCCCTCGTGGAGTATATGATCGATGGATGTAAATTAAAATAGTTTTTAGTCTCGGCTCGGATCTCCGAATGGCTCGTACATAGCATAGGAGGAGCGAACGAGATGGCGATACGACGGGAGACATATTGAAGACAAAAGCCATAATAGTTGGAAAATATTTATTTTTCATATTTATTGCTTATTGTTTGATATGCATGTCGTAGGCTAGAAAATTCCTTAATTTCAAATTACTAAGTGGGAGAGGGATATTTTTATAAATTCTCACGGCCTCTATTACGATTTGACAAATGATGCAAACAAACTTGCGCGTCAGCTCTGAGTGCCTTCCTCCCCATCGGATGAGTTTGTTTGCAGATCACAAGGTCGAATATGGTTATAGGAAATTATTAAGGAGCGTGTGTACTTCCCCATCGGAAGGCACATAACCCGAGATAATTACCATGGTACCGAGTAATGGTGAACACTTAGATACAAATATAAGTATCCTCCCCATCGGAGTCACTGCTTTTATTTGTAGTGCCAAAGAGGAACCAACTATTAATTTTACTTGTCAAAAAGTTAGGTTGACAAGATAGTAAAATTAATAGGTAAAACCTCCTCTTACAAATGTAGAATTCGTATACGTCCACACTATCGTGGCATACGATATTCTCGGTGTTTTGAGGTGTTGGTTGATTTTAAAATTTTATTGTTTGAGGAATCAATAATTTTTTGAAATCTAATGTTTTGATCTATGTGATTCTTAGGTTTTCTTTTAAAATGACTTTCAACCCGCTTGCTGTGATACTGAAAGAGAATAAACTTACTGGACCCAACTATATTGATTGGAAGAGGAATCTTGACATTGTCTTGACTGTTGAGGAATATAAATATGTACTCCTCGAAGAGTGCCCTCCTAAGCCTGTAGATGATTCTGGGGAAAAGGAGGAAGAGAGTTATAAAAAGTGGATAAAGGCCGATGAGATGGTGCGGTGTTACATTTTGGCATCTATGTCAAATGTACTACAACATCAACATCAAGTCATGCCCACTGCTTATGACATGATGCTCAATCTCAAAGAGCTTTTCGGACACCAGAATCGGGCTGCGAGGCAAGAAGCCATGAGAAACTTGATGACGACCACCATGATCGAGGGAACACCCATAAGGGATCATGTTCTCAAGATGATGGCTCATTTGAATGAGCTGGAGGTCCTTGGAGCTGAGATCGATGGGGAAACCCAGGTCGATATCATTCTCTAGTCTCTACCTAGGAGTTTTGAGCAGTTTCGCCTGAACTACAAGATGAACAAGAGGTTGTATTCGTTGGCGAAACTTCTGACAGAACTCCAGGTGGCAGAGGGGATATTTCGTCAGAGTGCTCAGGCACATGCCATGGTGACCCAAAAGGTTTCTACTTCTAAGATGAAAGGCAAGAAGAAGAAGAAACAAACTGGGGCGAAGGAGGTGGGAGGAACTCAGGGAGGAGTGAAGAAGCTGAAAGGCAAGTGCTTCACTTGTAAGCAGATTGGACACTGGAAGAAGGACTGCCCCAACCACAAG
This sequence comes from Wurfbainia villosa, assembly GCA_025175895.1. Taxonomy (NCBI): domain Eukaryota; kingdom Viridiplantae; phylum Streptophyta; class Magnoliopsida; order Zingiberales; family Zingiberaceae; genus Wurfbainia; species Wurfbainia villosa. The sequence goes on along the minus strand of CM045994.1, from coordinate 65,628,052 downwards.
CAGAACAAAGGTATATCTTTTGGTCTAGTCGTTGAAACATGTTTAGCGGTGTTATCTACCGGAACCTAGTGTGTAGATACGGGAGCCACTGATCATGTCTACAATACTTTACAGAGGTTCCAGGAAACTAGACGACTGGCTGAGGGGGAGATTACCATGTATTTGGGCGATGCCACGAAGGTGGCGGCTGTTGTAGTGGGAGACGTTCATTTATTTTTTGAGAAAAATAAAGTTTTGGTTCTTAAGAATTGCCTTTATGTACCTTTATTTAGAAAGAATTTAATTTTGGTTTCTAAATTGTTTATGGATGGATATTCTATTTCTTTTAATGAGAGAGTTGTTATAAAAAGGAATAGGGACATTATCTGTTCAGGTGCATTGATAGGAAATATATACACACTTGAACCAAAACCTCCCACGATGCAAATTGAAGTTAATAACTCATCTTCTAATTCCACTAAGAGAAAAAAACCTTCGAAGATGAACCAAACATATCTTTGGCATCTTAGGCTTGGTCATATTAACCTAAGAAGAATCCAAAGGTTGATAGCTGATGAACCTCTGGGTTCATTAGTGGTGGAGGATTTCCCAACCTATGAATCTTGCTTGGAGGGTAAAATGACCAAGAGACCTTTTAAGGCCAAGGGGTATAAAGCCAAAGATGTGTTGGAGTTGGTTCACTCTGATTTGTGTGGTCCTATGTCTATCCAGGCTAGAGGTGGTTTTGAGTATTTCATCTCCTTTATAGATGATTATTCAAGATATGGATATATTTACTTGATGCGCCGCAAGTTTGAATGCTTTGACAAGTTCAAAGAATTCAAGACTGATGTGGAGAAACGTCAAGGTAAAAGTATCAAGACACTACAATCTGATCGTGGTGGCGAGTACCTCTTGGGAGAGTTTAGGAATTACTTATCAGAGGCTGGGATTCAATCCCAATTGTCTGCACCTGGCACACCCCAGCAGAATGGTGTAGCAGAGCAAAGGAATAGGACTCTTATGGAGATGGTTAGATCGATGATGAGTTATTATGAGTTGCCAGATTCATTCTGGGGATATGTTCTAGATACGGCAGTGTACATTCTGAACTTGGTTCCATTTAAATCAGTGCCTTCTACTCCCACAGAATTGTGGACTGGGCGAAAGCCTAGTCTAGGACATACGGATTTGGGGGAATCCAACACATGTGCTGAAGGCAGATGCTAGTAAGTTGGAACCTCATACAGAAGTACACATGTTCGTTGGCTATCCTAGAGGAATGAAAGGTGGTTTGTTTTATAGTCCTAGAGATCAGACGGTGATCGTTAGCACGAACGCCAGATTTCTAGAGGAAGACTATGTGATGAGCCACAAGGTCATGAGTAAAATTGTTCTGAAGGAATTAAAAGGGGAAGTCACTTCTTCAGTACCACCGGTACAAGAGGATATACCACAAGTCACTGCACCGCGTGTCACAGAGGATACACAGGTGATACCTCATCGTAGTGGGAGGGTTGTGAGACAGCCTGATAGATTCATGTTCTTGGGAGAATCTTCTGATTTGGTCCCTGGCGAACATGAACCTGATCCCTGGACATATGACGAGGCAATCCAAGATAAAGATGCAGTATCTTGGCGAAGTGCAATGAATGCTGAGATTGAATCTATGGATTCAAATCAGGTCTGGGAGCTAGTAGAACCACCCGATGGTGTAAAATCCATTAGATACAAGTGGATCTATAAAAGAAAGAGAGGAATAGATGGGAAGTTTGAGACCTTCAAAGCGAGGCTTGTTGCGAAAGGGTATACTCAGAAAGAGGGTATCGATTATGAGGAGACCTTTTCGCCGGTAGCCATGCTTAAGTCTATCCAGATTTTCTTATGCATAGCAACTCATATGGATTATGAGGTGTGGCAGATGGATGTCAAGACAGCTTTCCTGAATGGAAGTCTTGAGGAAAACATCTATATGAAGCAACCAAAGGGATTCATTGCGAAGGGCAAAGAGCATCTTGTATGTAAGCTTAATCGGTCCATTTATGGATTGAAGAAAGCTTCGAGGTCTTGGAACATCCGCTTTGATGAGGTAATCCAGTCTTATGGATTTATTCAAAGTTTGGATGAGTCTTGTGTATACAAGAGATGTGACAAAAACGTAGTGGTGTTTCTTGTACTATACGTAGAAGACATTTTGTTGATTGGCAACAATATCAAGGTGTTATCGGACGTAAGGGTATGGTTGTCCCAACAGTTTGATATAAAGGACTTGGGAGAAGTGGTACACATCCTTGGGATCAAGGTTATAAGGGATCGCAGGAAAAGGATGTTGTGCTTATCCCAAGCTTCATATATAGACACGATTATGGATCGTTTTAGCATGCAGAACTCCAAGAAGGGTTTTCTACCTTTCAGGCATGGAGTTCCTTTATCTAAGGAGATGTGTCCTAGAACATCTGAGGAGATAGAGGAGATGAAGGCGGTTCCTTATGCCTCGACAGTAGGAAACCTCATGTATGTGATGCTATGTACGAGACCAGATATCTGCTATGTCGTGGGCATGGTCAGTAGATATCAGAGTAATCCAGGACAAGGACATTGGACTACGGTAAAGCATATATTGAAGTACTTGAGAAGGACTAGGGATTATATGCTAGTTTACCAGGCAGACCAATTACTCCCTGTGGGTTATACAGATTTTGACTTCCAATCAGATAGGGATAACAGTAAGTCTACCTCAGGTTTTGTGTTTACTTTAGGAGGTGGAGCCATTGTATGGAGGAGTGTTAAGCAGAAATGCGTGGCGGACTCTACCATGGAAGCTGAGTATGTGGCAGCCTCTAAGGCGGCCAAAGAAGCTGTGTGGCTCAGGAACTTTCTGATGGACTTAGATGTGATTCCTGGTTTGTCCAGAACTATCACAATTTATTGTGATAATAGTGGTGTAATTGCAAACTCGAAGGAACTACGAGCCCATAAGGCAAGTAAGCACATAGAGCGCAAGTACCACCTGATACGAGAAATCGTAAAGAGAGGAGAAGTTGTTGTGGCCAAGATTGCATCGGAGGATAACCTGGCAGATCCTTTCACTAAGGCTCTTCCGACGAGAGCTTTTGATAGGCATGTGGAGGGAATGAGGATCAGATGTATGACAGTTTGAGGATAGTATAGTCTTTTAGTATAAGTGAGAGATTGTTGGTATGTATACTGAAAAGTCTATCTTTTGTATGAACATCTTTATTTTGAAATAAGAATCAAATGATCATTGTTTGCATATTTTTATGGCTATGCATATTGTCTAATATATTACATTGTAGATAACATGGTGTGTGGTGTCACACGGGAGATCATGTTATCGGTTCCTTGTAAAGTTAAGTAAAGGCACAAAACCAAGATGACTTTGGACAAACCATTGGAATGGTTGTAGTGTGATTTGGGATTGGTTTGTCTTGACCATAGAATCACACTAGTGCACTTTGTGTGTATTGAGCAGGACCGACTTAGAGGTGATACGATTTATTGCTGACTACATAATCGAATCAGACCTCAGATATTATATTGTACATACTCTTAATCCCGATATAATAACGGGCACATATACTTAGTATTCATCTCTTTGATTTATCAATGGGCGAGATTTATAGATTTAATTGATAGACTCGGTAAGTTGGGAGATGATATTATTTAAATGGTGTGCCGTTGATTATAGGAGGAAATTGTGTCCTATATATTAGAATGATGATGTCCCCTTGAGGAGCTCATAAGGTTCATCATATAAACCCTGTTGGTGGACTTGGTCCGGCATGATGAAAAGGTTGAGTGGTACTACTCATGGAGTTAGATGTTGATTAATTAATGGTCAGCAAATTAATTAATCGACGAACATTCGAGATCTTAAACACGGGGAGAAAATGTACATATAATATATGGAGCCCATATTAACTTATGGGGGTTGGTGAGGTAGATCAATGATAATCCTTTAGTGGATTGGATTATCATTAATGGATCGGACTTTATGTGGGCTTGATCCATTGGGTGGCCAAGATCCAACTCCTCATGGTCTCTATTGTAGCCTATTAAAACCTCATGAAGCTTAGATCCAATGGATGGAAACAAAACTCTAGATCCAAAGGTAGAGATTAAATCTCTAGATCCGACGATTGAGATTAAATCTCTAGATCCGACGGTTGAGATTAAATCCCTAGAACCAATGGTGGAGATTAAAACAAGGCTTATCCCTAACTCTATAAAAGGAGGGCAAGGGGTGGGCGGCAACTTGAATCAAACTAGAGATAGGATTAGGGTTTTTTGGCGGCAAGGCTTGGAGGCTAGGGTTTGGAGTTGGCGGCACCAAATAAGGAAACTTATTCCTTATTCTCTTCTTCCTCAAGGTGGCTAGCGACCTAGCAGCCTTCTCCAGCCCTTGGCCGGCGTCCAAAGCAGCCCCTCTCTCTCTCTTTGGCCGGTAAAACCTAGGCTTAGGGTTCTCCCTTGGAGCTTTGGTTGACATTCACCTATTCCCCTCTTCCTTCTTGGTTGGCGGCAAGCTCCAACCTTAGAGTTTGGTGGTTGGTTAAAGGAAGGAGAAGAGTCTTGTTTCTATTCTTCCTCTTGCTCAGAATGATCAAGGAACGAAGATTGGTGATTTAGAAGCTTCAACTTTTGGTAGATCGTCGCCCACACGACGTCCGAAAGGAGGAAGGTCATACAATAGAAGATCGAGAGGTATATCGATTCTCTATTCTCTTTTGTAACATATTTATATTTGTTTTTTAATTATGTGCATGATATATTCTATTTTGTGGCTAAATAACACTTGGATCCCGAACATAAACACAAAAGCCAGCGATCTGTACATTGTCTATTCCGCGGCTATTCGGGGAATAGAGGTTGATCGCTTGAACAACAAGTTTGTTCAAGTGGCTACTCTAAACGAATAGCACGACGATGACAAGGTTTCTTGGGCAATTCCTCTTGTCAAGGATAAAATTTTTTATCCGGGGACGTAGAAGGGTTCGCCATGAATAAGTGATCGAGTTGAAGTGGGAAGCGAAGTTTCCCCTCACCATCACTAGGAGACAAGGTTTGGGTCACAAGCCTATGTCTAAGAAGGCAATGCCTACTTATCATAATGTTCCATTTGATTATGGAACTCAATCTAGGTCTAGGAAGGTCAAGGTTACTAGGGTGGCCATCCCTAGAGTTGACCATGGTAGGTGCCTAGTGGCTAAGGTTTCGAAAAAACCTAGGGAGGTCACTAAGTGTTGGTGCAGTAGGCACCTAAGTCGAACCTGAGTTTTGATTATAGAAAATGATACAAAGTTAAGCTCATGTCGTTATCTCACGAGATGAATCAAGTGTGCAGAAAATTGCTATAGTTGGAGCTGAAGGCTAACGACACCCGGAGGAAGCCGCGGTGGTCGGTCGACACTCGAGTGACTTCGGAGGGAGCCGAAGGAATCGAGTGGAAGGCCAAAAGTGAAAGCAACATAGTAAGTATCGAGGTAAGCTCATGTGTGTGCGAGAGTAAGTGAGGTCGTATCCTCTTTACAGGGATGATCTTAGGCATAGATCTGACCAAAGACATCCTATAGGTGGTCTAGGTCGAGATCAGACGGTCGGAGGTCGTCGAATTAATGTTTTTATTAAGCTAACTTTGCTTTGCAGCTAGCATCAGTCGACTGCCAGCTTGGAGGACTCGACTGTCGTCCAACAGTCAACGTCCTGAGGTCAGCATTCGACTGATGTTGCCATCAGTCGACTGATGATGGCTATCAGTCGACTGATGATGGCCATCAGTCAACTGATGGTCAAGGATCAGCCTCGAGGAGTCAAGCCTTATCACCATTTTTCAAGGAGCCATATGCCAAAACTCTATTGGGTGAAGTTCCTCTCGAAAAGGGGCTCAAAGGCTATAAAAGAGGGCCAATCCTAGAGTTTCTTCATCAATTCTAAGCTTCCAAAAGTCTCCGCCAAGCTACAACTTTCCGACAATGAATTGCTTCTTCTCCGACGTCTAGGTTTAATTGTTTTCTTTTTATTATGTCGGTTTAAGTTGTTTATTTCAGTTCATTACTTTCAAATCTCGGAGCTTTTATCGTAACGAGGAGAGGGGAAGTGTCCCTCTACCTCAAGCTTTTTTCTTTTATTTGTAACGATTAACTCCTACCTCTAACGAGGAGGAGTTCTTTAGTGTTTTGCCCTCCGTGTGTGGTCAAGGACCACTAGGGCCTTAGAGTAGTAGCCGAAGGCTACGAACCAAGTAAAAATATTTGTCTCCTTTATTTATTGCTTATCTTTCCGCTGCAATTAATTATCTACTTGGGTTTTAATGAAAGAACAAAAAAAAAAGGTTTTATCGCTATTCACCCCCCCCTCTAGCGATTCGCTTCGATCCAACAATTGGTATCAGAGTCGGGGGCGCTTAGATTTGGTGAAACCACCAATCTAGCATTTTTTACAGATTTGTTTTTCGTTCGTTTAAATTTTTCTCCCGCACTACTAATCCAAGACGAAGTCTTGGTACTCTTCCTTTGGTTTTGTTTTGCAAGTATTCGCTTTTGGAGTAGCCGATGGTAAAACAGGCATAACTTGTCGTACAAGTTGACCCACGAAACGGGCTACCTACCAAAATGAAGCTCTCGGAGAGATCTACACTTCTTATGTGGTTAACCCTCGTAACAAGCTGTATTTATCCCCAAAAACCATCATTTAGTACCATTTCTGGGACATCGAAGGTTGTAAGTCCTCATCTTTTATTTTAGTTGGTTATTTCTCATTTATTCCTTTTGTTTCTTTTCATTTCCTACATTACTAATCCAAGGCGAAGTCTTGGAACCTTTTTTGTGTTTTTTTTTTGGTATTTTTTGGTGCAAGGTTCCCCTTCCAAATGGCCCATCTCGAGGATTTTAGCACCGTCCGACCTCCGTTTTACAACGGAGATGATTTCCGTTACTGGAAAGGTTGGATGGAATGCTTTCTCAAAACCCAAATCGAGATGTGGATCATAATCCAAACGGGTTTCACACTTCCGACTAACGAAGTGCGTGAATCCTTGGGTTATGACCAATGGACCATTGCGACAAAACGATAAGTCGAAGCCGACGTCAAGGCAACTCAAATTCTCTAATGCGGTTTGTCCAAGGAGGAGCTAAATCGCGTCGGCCCCTTCATAAGCGCAAAGGACCTTTGGACAAAGCTAGTGGAGCTACACGAAGGGACCAATGAAGCCAAGGTATGTAAGCGTGATCTTTTATTTAATAAACTATATAATCTAAAAATGTAGGAACACGAGTCCGCAACGCAACTTCACGCCCGCGTCCAAGACATAGTCAACAATCTACACGCGATCAGGCAAAAGGTCGAAAACTGCGACCTTATAAAGTATGTCCTAAACTCCTTTCCGAGGACTACCTTGTGGGCATCCATGGTCGATGCCTACAAGGTCTCCAAGGATCTTTCGAAACTTAGGTTAGAAGAACTATTTTCTGATTTTAAACTTCATGAGCAGTCTAACTTGGAACCCGAGAAGGGTATAACACTTTTTGCAGGTTCAAGGAAGAAAATCGCAAGCAAGCCACCCTCGAAGGAAGAAGAGGATGAGTCCGATTCGGAGGTCAACTCGGAAATGGAGGCCGTACTAGTCAACCTAGTTCGGAGGATAGTCAAGGGATGAAAATGAACCATCGCTCGACCCAACGAAGGTAAGCCTAAAAGTTCAAATATTAGATGTTATGAATGCAACAGGTTTGGACATATCAAGTCCGAATGCCCAAAACTCAAGAGCAAAGCACCAAAACACAAAAAGACACTCAACGCTACTTGGGAAGAAGCATTCAAGGAAGAAGATAATGATCGTGTTCTCATGCCTAACCGGTGGAATCGGAGACGGAGTCGGAACCAGAACCTGAATCGAAAACCGAAGACGAGTTGGACTACGAAGCACTATTCAAGACAAGCCACGGATACGCATCCGGTTCAAAAGATACACTCAAGGTAAGTCGGTCTCTCATTAGTACACTTTATAGTGCAATTAAGTTTTTAACTAGAAAGTTAGCTAAGTCCGAGTCCAAGGTCGAGACCCTGGTTGAGGAAGTTAAACTCCTCAAACACGAGGTTTCCCTAACCTCTTCAACTAGTCGAGTTCAAGAGGAGTACTCAACTCGGGTTGAAAAACTCGAAGTTGAGAACTCACTCTTGAAGAGTCAAGTCGAAGATCTTAGGAATACGTTGGAAAGGTTTACTTTGGGATCCAAAGGACTTGACCTCCTACTTGGATCGCAAAGGGCCGTGTACAACAAGGTCGGGCTAGGGTTTAGCTCAAATACGACCAACAAGTCGTATATGTCGATTGTAAGTCGACATAAAAAGCGTGTCCAAGCATGGGTCTCTAAGACCACCTTAATTTCAAACTTAGGATCGAACTAGTACTGGGTTCCCAAGGACCAAATCCTCTATGTGGAGAGACCGAATCGATTCAACGGTCCAGGGGGAGCTAGTACGAAACTTGTTTGTGTTTTAACCTAGGAATTGCATGCTTAGGTTTTTATTTAGTTTGATTTTCCTTTTTAGAATGGTTAGATAGGACTATAACTCGTCAATACTTGATAACATAGTACTAGGACGTGGTGAGATGATAGTATGCTAGGAAAGCGGAGTCTTGTGTATTCGGGCTAGATAAGGCGTATCTAGTTCGGTGCACTTGACCGAGCAGAACTAGCTGAAGCTACCTCGTCGTATCCTAGACTAGTTAGACCAGGAAGTGGTCTTAGGTAAGTCAAGTCTCTATTTTCTTGAAAATGGATTTGTCTAAGGAAGTGGTCGTTGTTCCGATCAAAGAAGGCCTCTGTGCCTCGCCACGACCTGGAAGCCATGATCTTGAAAAGGTGACTTGATGAGCCTAAGGTCAAATCCGAATCTAACGCAAGGTTGACAAGTGTTTAAGTCATTAAATTTAAATCAAGTAAAATTGGAAGTCATCTCACAAGAACATATAGGGTTAACGTGTTTGATCATGTAGACAAGGGTGAGATGATTTAGGTTAATAATTTTCAATCAATCTTTAATAAATCCAATATCCGATCCAACTACCTTGCGTGTAGGATCAATGGATGTTGGATAGTGGTTGCTCCCGACATATGACCAGGGATCAACTCAAGTTTTCGAAGCTTTGATTCAAACGACAAGGATCGGTAGCCTTCGGAAATAACGGCAAGCTCAAAATCATCGAATCAGGTGATATTGAGCTCAACTTAAATTTTATTATTCAAAATGTTTTATTAGTAGAAAATTTTCAATATAATTTACTTAGTGTAAGCCAATTGTGTGATAATAACTATAAGGTCATATTTCTAGAAAATGAATGCGTAATTAATACAAGTGAAACCTCTAAAACAATCCTTAAGGGAACCAGAAATAACAATATTTACACTATTAACTTAACTAACTCCTCAACTAAGTGTCTTATGACACGGCAAGAGGAATCATGGTTGTGGCACTGGCAACTCGGTCACTCACACCAAAGACTCATCCACAAGATGAGTCAAAGTGACTTAGTCAGAGGTTTGCCTAACCTCAATTATAAAATATGTAATGCTTGTCAACAAGGTAAACAATCTAGGACACAACATCAACTAACTAATCAAGAATGAACCAAAAGTGTGTTTGAGCTTCTACACATGGATTTATTTGATTCCCACGGAGCTAAGTCACTTAATGGAAGTAAATTATGTTTAGTCATAATTGATGACTACTCTAGATTTACTTGGGTTAGGTTCATCAAACACAAAAGTGATACCCTAGATCAATTAATCAACCTATTTAAATTAATAGAAAATCAACAAAGCATTAAAATCAAAAGACTTAGGACTGATCATGGTGGTGAATTCGAGAACCATAGGTTTACAGAATTCTGTAACCTAAATGAATACCACCATGAGTTCTCTTGCCCTAGAACTCCACAACAAAATGGCCTAGTAGAACGCAAAAATAGAACCCTACAAGAAGCCGCTAGGACAATGTTAAACGAGTATAACCTACCCGATAGGTTTTGGGCGGAAGCCGTGAATACGGCATGCTATGTTCAAAATAGGATCCTTATGGTAAAGAGGCACCTTAAGATCTCATACGAGATTTATCACGATAAAATACCAAACATCAAGTACTTTAGGGTATTTGGGTGTAAGGTACATATCCTAAACACTAAGGATTACCTAGGGAAATTTACATCCAAAACCACGACCGGAATCTTTCTAGGATACTCGACTACAAGTAGAGCTTATAGAGTATACAACCATGACACCCTTAGAGTTGAGGAAATTATCAATGTAGTGTTTGATGAAGGACATGAACCTACAAATCCCCCGGCAACCCCAATTAGCGAGCCGATTCATACTAGATCTAACTCTGATATGGAGATCAGGTCTAGTATTAATCCTAACCTAAGACAACCAAGCCACTCTATCGACCAAGTGACAGATGACTCTAACCAAACTAGAACTCAGACGAGTCATCCTATTGATCAAGTTGTAGACTCAAACCCAAACCCAACTAGGACTTAAGCGAATCATCCTATCGACCAAGTGATAGGCGATCCAAGTCTAGGAGTTCGAACTAGAGCCTCATACAAAAACCTTAGTAAAATCTCCTTAATTTCCAAAATTGAACCCAAGACTATTGACCAAGCTCTTCTTGACCCCGATTGGATAATTGCAATGGAAGAAGAGCTGGCTCAATTCACTAGGAATAAAGTATGGGAATTAGTACCACCACCTAAAGATAAAACAATCATTGGAACAAGGTGGGTGTTTAGAAATAAACTTGATGATAAAGGTGAAGTGGTTAGAAATAAAGCTAGACTAGTCGCTAAAGGGTTTAGTCAAGTCGAAGGTTTAGATTATGACGAGACCTATGCCCAAGTAGCTAGATTAGAGTCCATTCGAATGCTATTAGCATATGCAGCACATTGAGGATTTAAGTTGTTTCAAATGGATGTGAAATCTGCGTTCTTAAATGGATACATTAAAGAAGAAGTTTATGTTAGTCAACCCCCCGATTTCGAAAGTTTAGACAAACCCGACCATGTCCTTAGGTTAAAGAAAGCTCTCTATGGACTTAAACAAACTCCTCGAGCTTGGTACGAGAGACTTTCGATTTATCTTAAGTCCAAAGGTTTTAACCAAGGTGTTGTTGACCCAACTCTTTTCGTAAAAACCTTAGGTAAAGACATATTCATAGCCCAAATCTACGTAGATGATATTATTTTCGGAACCACCAACTCAATCCAACTAAATGAGTTCATTTCACTTATGGAAAGTGAATTTGAAATGAATTTAGTAGGCGAGTTAAGCTTCTTTTTAGGTCTACAAATTAAACAAACTAAATATGGAATATACCTACATCAACGCAAATATACTAGGGAATTAATTAAACGCTTTGGAATGCAAGACACTAAAATTATTAATACCCCAATGGAAACTAATGTGAATATAGAAGAAGATGTAATCGGAAATTCAATTGATTTAAAATACTATAGGAGCGTAATAGGGAGTCTCCTTTACTTAACTGCAAGCCGACCCGATATCTTATTTGCAGTAAGTATGTGCGCAATGTTCCAAACCTGTGCCAAGGAGTCTCACCTAACTCTAGTCAAGCGTATCCTTAGATATCTAAAGGGTACACTTAATGTCGGTATTTGGTACCCTAGATCTACCGAGTTTGAACTAACCGGCTACTCCGATTCGGACTATGCCAGTAGTAAACTCGATAGAAAGAGTACGAGTGGTTGTTGTCAACTTCTCGGCTCGAGTCTAGTATGTTGGTGCAGTCGGAAGCAACACTGTGTTGCCTTATCTTCCACCGAAGCCGAATACATCGCGATGGGTGAGTGTGTCACTCAGCTTCTTTGGATGAAGCACACTCTCCACGACTTTAAGTTAGAATTTACAAATACTAAACTTCACGTAGATAATATTAGTTCAATTAATCTTACTAAGAATCCGATATGTCACTCTAGGACCAAACATATAGAGGTCAAACACCATTTCATTTGAGAACATGTGGCCAACGGAGCCATACAACTTGAATACGTCGAATCGAAGTCTAATTTGGCAGACCTATTTACTAAACCCCTACCCGAAGCCGAATTTAGTTTGTTAAGATGAAAATTGGGCATGTGCGTAGTAGAATAGGACTTTGCAAATTATATTACTACTATTTCTTACTTTTCATTTTTCATGGAACTAGTATAGGACTTACCTTAGATATCATGCACCTATAGATTTAAAGAGTCAATACATCTCACAACACATAGGACTAATGTGTTTGTGTACTTAGCCACGTAGATGGGCGTGAGATGTTAGGACCTTACTCCTGGTTCCAGATGTAGAGCTAGTGCATCGCTATGAACCACAGAGTATAATCATACATACTAATCGACTCTGACCAGGACTGGTTGATCTTTCATATCAATCAAGTCAAATATGAGTCGAACATTTTATAGATGAACTTATTTTCAGTATATTATTTTCAAAATAATGTGGAACATGCTTGGACTTTAAAATTAATACTTATTTTTTATTCCACACACACCCTCACTCTTTTCGATATATGGAAAAAGGGGGAGAAAAAGGCCAAGTTAAGGGATCAATTTTTTTTATGGCTAAGGCTTACTTAACTTTAAGTTAACAAAACAAGTTAAGAGAATTCTTAACTTAAACACATTTAGTTAACTTGTTAACAAAACGGAAGTAATTTACTTAACTTTAAGTTAACTTGTTAACAAAACGGAAGTAAAGGCCAAGGTTAAGGAATCAAATTTTTTTTTATTTCTTAACTTAAAACTTATTTTAAACACTATGGCCAATATTAAGTAATTTCGGTTACTTAATTTATTTTTTTTGTAGTAGCATGCATCAAGGGGGAGAGTTAAAACTCTTTCTCAAGTACTCACCCTCGGTCAAGGGGGAGGATTCCTCAAGGGGGAGCACTCGAAAAAAAAGTGTAGGGGATCGATTGGCCAGCTAGAGGGGGGTGAATAGCCCTCGTACGTTGGACGTCGTAAATTGCTCGTCTACAAAAGATTAGCGCAAGCGGAATATACAAATACAAAGCAAAAGACAAACAATAAAACAAACGCTAACACGATGGTATAACGTGGTTCACGGCTACGCCGCTAATCCACGGTCCCTGATTCGTCCTCGGTGAATCACTCCGTTAAACCAATCCACTAAATGGTCTCTCCTTTGCACTAAGCTAGGTGGAGGTAACCTTTACAAATCAAGCACACTCTTCTTACAAATAGAATGGAGTAAGAACAGGTAAGAAGAGTTTAGAGCTTGTGGGGCACTAGGAAGATTGTTTGGAGTATGAGCATTAGCCTCTCAAAGGCTTACACCCTCTCTTTTTATAGAGAGGGCTGATTTCTTCCCGTTGGCCGCCATCAGTCGACTGCCGCCCTTGGCAGTCGACTGCCGTCACTACAACGGCCTCCGAACACGTCGGATCCCGACCGTTGTAGTCCAACGGAACTCTTGGCAGTCGACTGATGGACCTCATCGGGCCGATCATTCCGTAGTCGAGCGCCTTGATCGGCTACGAGAACGGTCTCTTATGGCGAAACCCTATTGACTCCGATCACGCTCGCCTTGGCCGATCGATGATGTTCGGCGATCGGCCCACGTATAGCGATCATTGCGATACCAAATGGCCAAGTTTCACCTAAGAGCTACCCTTCCCCGGGTTACAATCGCTCACTCTCATTTCTCGGAGTCCCTCGCCTTCGAAGTTCTCTTCATTCTCGGCCACGTCCCTCGGCAGCATCAGGCGCACGGCTCTGCAATGCTCCTTCGCGTCTCTTGCCTCGAAGTCTACTTCCTCCGGCTTCACTCCAAGCTTCTCGTCCGGCGGTCCCTCGGATGCTCCAAGCGCACGGCTTCCGCAAAGCTATCCTTCACCGACTCAAGGCACGAGTCATGAGATGTGAAACTTGCCACGGCTCTATGTGCGAATTACTAAGTCCTGCACGACTTCAACGCACATATCAAATCAACATATCAAACTAACTTAAACCCTTTGCCACACCATCAAAACCATATTACGGCAAGAGATTGCCCTAACAATCTCCCCCTTTTTGATGTGTGGCAATTCGTTTAAGTTAGGTAAAAACATTTGATATAAATTCTAAGGTAAGAAAGCATGTAAGGATAAACATGATATAGCAACATGCAACTCCCCCTTAATCCATGAAACTCTCTATGCAAATTTTCTCCCCCTATCATATATTTCTCCCCCTAAAATATATTTCTTCCCCCTAAAGTAATTAACTTAAACATACTTATTTCTCCCCCTTTGACACCATCAAAAAGATTAACACTAAGTTATAAGCTCATGGCATCAAGTATAAAGAGGGAAAATATGACAAGTTGATTTAAAATTGGGTACCACTTGTTGGTTTACAAACTGAATTCGGCCTTCAATGTTCTGATTTAGCCACCAATGATCGCTATCGTATGGCGGATCGCACAAAGGAATCAATTTTGATTTTCCTCGAATTTCAGAAATGCATTATAAATTCCAGAAAATTCGAAAAATCATGAAATTTGGGGAACATATTTCTTTTAAGTATATCTATCAATGAAAAATAGTTTTTCATGAAAACTCATTATATTTTCTTGTTTTTGCCAAAAATCCAAACACTTGAAAAACCACTAGTTTTTGAGCATGTTAGTATATCCATTTCAACACCTAGTCTTGCTTTGAATTGTTCCAAAACATGAATACATAGATTTTAGATTAAGAAATTGTTTTGAAAACATATGAAATATCCAACCATGATCTTTGGGCAATATGTCTATGAATTAAACATAACCCTTCCCCATGATTGGTCTATTATTGCTATTTTTGATACTTTAAATGACCATCTAAATGCGATAGGCATTAGTGGCCATCCTAACATCTCACTCATGCTAAGTTTTCAATCAAGGTAGCCTATGGTGAGTGTGAAATGCATCCTAGGGGGTATTTGTATATACTTAACCAATATATTCATGCAATTCTATCATGGTTAAGTATCATCCTAACAATTAACATGATCATAATGACATATATGAATGAATTGTACATTATGATCATGAAATGCATATTTTCATCAATTTATAACCATGCATTAGGTAATATGTGATGCTAAATAAAGTATTACCTAAAGCATGATTCAAACCTATTTCTCATGATAACGTGCCAAATTTCAAAAACATAAATCATGATTTAAAACATACATAGAAATTACATTAATCATCATGATTTAAGCATTATTACTTATTTATGGGTACGTTATCATCACCCAACACTATCTAAAAAATGTTGTCCCGTCATCCTAAGTCAACCAAAATATGATATAGGTCAATTCCATATGGTTGACTACCCTAGGGGTTTTCTAACCCTTAAGGATGGATTTTGGAACCCAAAATAAATTCTTTCCTATTGGGTTCACTAAATACTCCTTGGGGATCCATTTCCTAGCAATTACTTTCTTTTTATCTTGTCCCCTAGCTATTAGGCATTTATAGGCCTTTTCATTTTTCTTTTCTTTGTATCCTAGGCCTTTCTTGTTGAAACTAGCTCTTTGGCTCCCTAAGATCATATTTAAGGTGTTGGAGCCAATTGTGAATTTCTCTAGGGCTTTGGTTAAGTAATCTACCTTTTCCCTTAATGCCCTATTTTCCTCTATGCATGCATCATTAACATTTAAAGGCATATAATCATGTGAGCATGCATCATCTAAGCTAGAAGAAATATTTTCATTTTCATTTAAGCATGCTTTTTCTAATTTTTGTTCTAGGTCCTTAATTTGATCTAGCATGCTTTTGTTCTTCTTCTTAGCTCTAAATAAGTCCTTAGTTAAGCTAGAAATCATAGAAACTATTTTATTAGGTGAGAGGTTGGTTACCATAGTTTCCATGTCCTCTTCTTCTTCGGATGATGAGGATGATGTAGAAGCTCCCCCTTCATTTGAGCTCTCTCCTCTTGAGCTTGAACCTTCATTTTCGGAGGAAGAGTAATCCAAGTCATCAAAGGCCATCAAGGCCAAATTGGTGACAAAGGCATTCTCCTCTTCCGATGATGATGAAGAGGATGAGGAAGGATCATCCCATGTCTTGGCCTTGAATGCTTTGGCCTTCCTCTTTTCTTTTGCCTTCTTTTCTTCTTCCTTTCTCTTGCTCCCCTTCTTCTTCTTCCTCTTTTCTTCTTTCTTTTTCTTCTCTTCTTTGCTTTTGTTTAGGAGGGGACAATTGTCCCTTATGTGCCCTTCTCCTTGGCAATTGTAGCATATGACCTTCCCCCTTGGTCTTCTATTTCTATCATAAGATTTATCAAATCTAAAATTCTTAAATGCACGTCTTACCTTCCTTACCATGTAGGCTTCTTCCGTGCTATCCATGGAGGAGGAGGAGGCTTCATCGGATGAGGAGGAGGGGACTTCTATCTTCTTCTTCCCCTTGTTTGCCATCAAGGCTACTCCTCTTGAGGGTTGAATTCTAGGCTCCTCTTGTATTCCTTCAAGCCTAGTTTCGTGAAGCTCCATGGTTGAAAAGAATTCCTCCAAGGTGCTCACTTCTAGGTTCTTGGAGATATAAAATGAGTCCACCATGGAGCTCCATTTTGAGGACCGGGGAAAGGCATCTATGGCCTTCATTACCATATCCCGGTTTGATAGCTTCTCACCTACACTTGTTAGCCCAATTAAAATTTCTTTAAACCTAGAGTGTAGTGAGGTTACCTTTTCTCCCTTTTCTAGTTTTATATTGGATAGTTGGGAGCGGAGGAGGTCTCTTCTTGCTAGCTTGGCCTCGGATGTGCCTTCATGGAGTTCTATAAGCTTTTCCCACATCTCTTTGGCGCTAGCACATTCTCCAATCCGGTTGATCTCTTGTTGGGGGAGCACATTGAAAAGATGATGTTTTGCCTTTGAGTTCGCAAGGTGCTCCTCTCTTTGCCTTTTGGTCCACCTAGATTTCTCTATTGGCTTCCCTTCTTCATCCCTAGGCAAAATGAAACCGGATTCCATTGTAATCATTATATCAAAATCCGTTTCGAAAAATACCTCCATTCTCTTTTTCCACCAAGAGAATTCTCCTTCAAACTTCGGAGGATGGATGTTGGAGCCGGCCATTTTTGAATGTTGCTTGTTGTGGCGGTTAGTCCTCGGCAAGCTTTCCTTGGCTCTGATACCACTTGTAGGGGATCGATTGGCCGGCTAGAGGGGGGTAAATAGCCCTCGTACGTTGGACGTCATAAATTGCTCGTCTACAAAAGATTAGCGCAAGCGGAATATACAAATACAAAGCAAAAGACAAATAATAAAACAAACACTAACACGATGGTATAACGTAGTTCACGGCTACGCCGCTAATCCACGGTCCCTGATTCGTCCTCGGTGAATCACTCCGTTAAACCAATCCACTAAATGGTCTCTCCTTTGCACCAAGCTAGGTGGAGGTAACCTTTACAAATCAAGCACACTCTTCTTACAAATAGAATGGAGTAAGAACAGGTAAGAAGAGTTTAGAGCTTGTGGGGCACTAGGAAGATTGTTTGGAGTATGAGCATTAGCCTCTCAAAGGCTTACACCCTCTCTTTTTATAGAGAGGGTTGATTTCTTCCCGTTGGCCGCCATCAGTCGACTGCCGCCCTTGGCGATCGTGCCGATCTAGCGGCCTCGAACACGTTGGATCCCGGCCGTTGTAGTCCAAGCGGAACTCTTGGGATCGTGATGGACCTCATCGATCACTCTCCATCGTCGGCCCGATCGGCTACGAACGGTTCTGGCGAAACCCTATTGACGATCATTGCGCCTTGCGGTGATCTTCTTGGCGATCGGCCCCACGTATGGCGATCATTGCGCCGATCGATCGGTCGTATACGGTCGAACTCACCGACTCGGAAGCGATCATTGCCATGACATAGCGATCGGCCAAATGGCCAAGTTTCACCTAAGAGCTACCCTTCCCCGGGTTACAATCGCTCACTCTCATTTCTCGGAGTCCCTCGCCTTCGAAGTTCTCTTCATGCTCGGCCACGTCCCTCGGCAGCATCAGGCGCACGGCTCTGCAATGCTCCTTCGCGTCTCTTGCCTCGAAGTCTACTTCCTCCGGCTTCACTCCAAGCTTCGTTCCATGTCCATCGGATGCTCCAAGCGACGGCCTCGCAGCTATCCTTCACCGACTCAAGGCACGAGTCATGAGATGTGAAACTCGCCACTACGGCTGCGAATTACTAAGTCCTGCACGACTTCAACGCACATATCAAATCAACATATCAAACTAACTTAAACCCTTTGCCACACCATCAAAACCATATTACGGCAAGAGATTGCCCTAACAAAAAGTTTTTATATACTCCTACTCATTCATGCATATCTCTTACTCATTTTGCTTAATACACTTAATTTATTTTTCTTACCTTTGTATGTGGGTTTTCCATAAATCAAAAAGGGGGAGATTGTTGGTGCAGTAGGCACCTAAGTCGAACCTGAGTTTTGATTATAGCAAATGATACAAAGTTAAGCTCATGTCGTTTTCTCATGAGCTGAATCAAGTGTGCAGAAAATTGCTATAGCTGGAGTTGAAGGCTAGCGACACCCGGAGAAAGCCGCGGTGGTCGGGCGACACTCGAGTGACTTCGGAGGGAGCCGAAGGAATCGAGTGGAAGGCCAGAAGCGAAAGCAACACAGTAAGTATCGAGGTAAGCTCATGTGTGTGCGAGAGTAAGTGAGGTCGTATCCTCTTTACAGGGATAATCTTAGGCATAGTTCGGACCAAAGACATCCTATAGGTGGTCTAGGTCGAGATCAGACGGTCGAAGGGCGTCGAATTAATGTTTTTATTAAGCTAACTTTGCGTTGCAGCTAGCATCACGATTGCCCGGCTTGGAGGACTCATTGCCGCCATCCAACAATGATCGCACGAGGTCGATTCGATCGATGCCATCATCGATCCATCGATGATGGCCATCAATCGACTGATGGTCAAGGATCAGCCTCGAGGAGTCAAGCCTTATCACCATTTTTCAAGGAGCCATGTGCCAAAACTCTATTGGGTGAAGTTCCTCTCGAAAAGGGGCTCAAAGGCTATAAAAGGAGGGCCAATCCTAGGGTTTCTTCATCAATTCTATGCTTCCAAAAGCCTCCTCCAAGCTACAACTTTCCGACAATGAATTGCTTCTTCTCCGACGTCTAGATTTAATTGTTTTCTTTTTATTACGTCGGTTTAAGTTGTTTATTTTAGTTCATTACATTCAAATCTCGGAGCTTTTATCGTAATGAGGAGAGGGGGAGTGTCCCTCTACCTCAAGCTTTTTGCTTTTATTTGTAACGATTAACTCCTACCTCTAACGAGGAGGAGTTCTTTAGTGTTTTGCCCTCCATGCGTGGTCAAGGACCACTAGGGCCTTGGAGTAGTAGCCAAAGGCTACGAACCAAGTAAAAATATTTGTCTCCTTTATTTATTGCTTATCTTTCCGCTGTAATTAATTATCTACTCGGGTTTTAATGAACGAACAAAAAAAAAGGTTTTATCGCTATTCACCCCCCCCCTCTAACGATTCGCTTCGATCCAACACTACGAAGGTTACAAGGGGAGTCACCCCTAGAGTTAACCTTGGCAAGATCTAAATGACCAAGGCTACCAAGCCTAAGAGGGTCATTAGGAGGGTATCTAGGAAAGTTATCCCTAAGGAATACCTAGTAAACCCAAGGAGCTCAAATAGGTTTTGGGTTCCGAGGAGCGTGATCGATTCACGCTAAATGGGTTAGGTTGTGGCAACTTTAAATGGATGGGTAGTTAACATAACCATGGTAAAGGTGGCACTTTAAGTCATTTTCAAGGTTATGGGTACCTTGGAAATGTGGTTTGGATTTATATCCTAAAGGATTTTAGGATGTGCCTATATATTTTGAGAATTATGAAAAATCAATCAAATTGGCACAAACTAGGTTTAGAGGTCATAGTGTGCCATTTTGGGTTTTTGGCACACTTGGGGGATAAGGTAGTAATATGGCAAAATGAACGTAATAATAACAAATGGAAATTAACACTAAAATTTAGGTATTGTTATACCTTTATATTTTATTGGTCATGATTGATTTGTCATATGTCATGTCATGACATCATATCTATTTTTATCATTTATATGTCATAATAATGCTTAGGTTTAATTTTATGTCATGTGTATTTAGATTTAATCATATGCCATGACATCATGATTATTGGCATTGCTTTATTTATACTATTATTTATGCCATGATCATATTTCATTCATTTAAGCTAATTAAAAATTAATTTAAGGACTATGACATGACTTGAAGTTCCATATATAAGGAAATCAAGTAGTGTTGCCTTAGAAAATGCATGAGGCCTTAGATTAGGATGAACAAAACTCACATCTCACATTACATTGACATGTGTGTGTATTGATACACCCTAGACACATGTGGTATGATAGGAAATGAGTTAAGTTCAAGGTACATAGTTTTTGCATCTATATGAACTCAAACTCATCTTATATCATGGGTGAATCATGGGGAAAGCTAATGTGCAAGTCATGTGCATTGAGCCCATTGATTATGATCCAATATAGGTTTCAAAACATTTTAAAATCATTTTAGAAAACCTTAGTAAAATCTTTCTTTTGATAGCAGTCACTATTGATGGAGTTGATACAAAGTAGGGCCAAAACATTGAACTTTTCAATGGTTTTAAACTTTGTGTCAATCTCTTATTTTAATGGGTATTTTATTTTTCAAATATTTTTCACCATAATGTTTGACATAAGTATTATACATATGAATTTTCATGATTTTCATATTATGTATAATTACTTATGAATTTTTGAAATTCGGATTCTGATTTCTGAAATTCTGCATTTGCAGAAATTTGTCGACTATCGCTTATGGCAGTAGACTGGCGTCAATGGAAGTCAACTGGTGACTGTAAGAGTCAACTGTCATACCTAATTTTAGGTAAACAAGGATGTTTAGCCTATGTTTCAGCTATGTTAGGCTACTCTAACTTCTCCTAACCCTAGGATATGCTTTGAAAAGCATTAGAAAGGGTGAAAATTCATTGGAAGATTAGGAGAGTTGTTTAGGGTGTGTATCAATTTTAAGGTGTGTAAAAGTTCAACGTTGAACTTTTAACCTTAATTTTGATGGTTTAGTGTTCTTATAGGCTTAGGGACTCTCCAAGGACATTGTTGGTGCAATGGTCAAGGGGGAGCAAGTCTTTAGGGGGAGTTGTCCATCATGGGATAATAGATGTGTTCTTCCTCATGAGGGGGAGAATTTTTGGAGAATGTTAGATGCCCAATTTTGAAATTGGGAGAGTTTATAGGAAACCTCTCTTTAGTGGTATGAGACTTATCACTAGAAAGAGTGAAGGCATCCTAGGTTCTTTTGGACCAAAGGGGAGATTGTAAGATCTCATTGGGATATGAGACATTGACACCATTAGGGAGAACCTTTTTGATGTATGTTAAAAAGGGGGAGAATTAATAGGAGAATTAACGGGAGAAGTTAATGGGAGAATTAACGGGATTACTAATTTGAAATAATTGGTAAGAATATTTGAGTTAGGTGGCCAAACTCAAAGGTGTTTGTGGTTTTTGTCAAACATCAAAAAGAGGGAGATTATTGGGCAATCGGCCCAGGTCATGATTGACCAGACTCGAGTAGTGTTTTGATGTTTGACATTAATGTTCGACAAAATGTATGACAATGTGATTGTCATGGGAAAGTCCAAGTCATGGGTACTTGGCAATGGAAAGTCAAAGTCATGGGTACTTGGCATGGAAAGTCCAAGCATGGGTCTTGGCAAGGGAATGTCCAAGCTTGAGTCTTGGCAAATGGAAAGTCCAACATGGGTTGGCAAGGGAAGTCCAAGGGTTGATATTGGCGGTGTAAAGTTCAAGGGTGGAGTCTTGGCAGCATAAGTCCAATGGTTGGCGGCATAAAGTCCAAGCGGAGTCTTCGCAACGTAAGTCCAATGTGCCTTGGCGGTATAGACCAACTTAGCATGATAATAGCCGATGGAAGCACCTAAAGGATAGAGTATGGATGAACAAGTCATGGATGACTTAGAGGGATCCGATAGGCGTGAGGCTGACAGAGGCGACTAGAATGCTTAGGTCTAGGCTAAGCGTGGTCTAGCATGTATGAGGGCATCATACTTGAGGTTAAATCTCATGTTTGAGGTTATCAGTTGACTGGGGCTTTGGACCAGTCGATTGGTCAAGTTTTTTGACACTTGGCAGCCGAGTCAACTTGTAGCAGTCGACTGGGATTATGGCCAATCAAATTGCTCAGAGTCGACTAGTGTTCGATCAGAAAATGATGCGCGATCCGCCAAAGATCGGCAATGGCCGATCGATGTTCGAGCAATGATCGCCATCCATGGAAGTCGATCACCGGGTCGAGGTTACGGAGCAGAATGCTCGTAGTCGATCGTCACGGCATGGCTCGATAATGACCGCAATGTATCCATTGGAACTTATCAAACAAGGATCGAGTCATTCTCTCACAACGACTACAGGAGCAGTCGATTGATGGTCGCGATCAGTCGACTTCTAGGCAAAATCCAGCCCAAATACAGGTTATAAAAGCAGCTCGTGGAGGAGGTTTTTGCGATCATTTCTTGGGCATTTTTGAGGTGATTTGCTAGTGCAAATCAGGGTCTTCAAGCACGGTTCAAGAGATCAACAAGCAAGCATCTAAAAGCTCTTTGTAAAGTTTTCTTTACTTGCATTCTATTGTATTTGCTTTTATTTTTGTTGTATTACTATTGTAATTTTGTATGAGGTTTCTTTGCCTCTGACGTGTTGTCGAGAAGGAGTTTTATTAGTTGTGTTGTCATGACTCGAGCTCGTTGAGCTCAACCCGTGGAGTAGGAACCTTGAGTTTCCAAACCACATTATATTTGTGTGTATTTGTGTTTGTCGTATTTAGTTTTTACTTTATATATATTCTGGTGCGCATACTAACGAAGTGTAGAGACGAACATGTTGGATCGAAAGTGTCGCTAGAGGGGGGGGTGAATAGCGATACGGTGTCGTTAAAAACTTTTGCAATAAGTAAAAAGCAAGTAGAGAATGCACAGCGGAAATATAAAGTAGACAAGATATTTTTACGTGGTTCACAATCTTTCGATTGCTAATCCACGGCCCTAGTGATCCTTGATCACGTACGGAGGGCAATTCACTAAAACCACTCCTCTTCGTTGGAAGTAGGAGCAACGATTACAAAAAGAAATCAAGGCAAAGGGACACTCCCCCTTTCCTTGTTACGATTAAAGCACAAAGACAATTTAAAGAAGTAGAACTTAAATAAATATACCGACAACTCTTATAAGTAGAAGATGTAGCTTTCGTTGTCGGCGGCACTTCGTCGTAGCAAATGTGAGTAGTAGTAGCGGCGTTACGACGGCGTGTTGAGAGCTCTTGAATTCTTGTCATTTGCTTGGCTTGAACATGTCTATTTATGGATATTGATCTATGAATTTAGACATAGGTAGTGTCCAAGGTGAGGTTCTTATCCCAACTCAAGGATGAGGTGTTTCATCCAACCACCTTGTGCCACCTCCAACCTTCTTGTGCGCCAACTCAAGGATGAGGTGTTTCATCCAACCACCTTGTGCCACCTCCAACCTCCTTGTGCGCCAACTCAAGGATGAGGTGTTTCATCCAACCACCTTGTGCCACCTCCAACCTCCTTGGGCGCCAACTTGAGGATGAGGTGTTTCATCCAACCACCTTGTGCCACCTCCAACCTCCTTGTGCGCCAACTTGAGGATGAGGTGTTTCATCCAACCACCTTGTGCCACCTCCAACCTCCTTGGGCGCCAACTTGAGGATGAGGTGTTTCATCCAACCACCTTGTGCCAACTCACCTTATTTTGGGCGTCCACCACAAGGAAGCTTGGTGATGGTTTGGATGTCCACCTTGATGCCACATCACCCTTTGTACCAAAACACGAGTCAAGTCCAAATTCACCCCCTTGAAATTCGAGCTATTCTCGAGGCTGGAAGTTGAATATCAGTTGACTGTAGTCTAAGGGTTTTGACCGCATACAAGTTAGCTTAAAATATAAAGTACGATGGTTCTAACCATCTGATCTCGACCTAGACCTTCCATTGGAGGTATTGGGTCGGATCTACGCTTAACGACCTTGCTTCGCTTTCACACGAGCTTACCTTGTAGCCTCGCTTCCGGTCTTCACCCGAGTACCTCGGCTTCCTCCGAAGTCCCTCTGGCGTTGCCCGACCACCTCGGTTTCCACCGGGTGTCGCAGACCTTCCGCTCAACTTTAGCATTTCTGCACACTTAATTGAGCTCGTAAGATAACAAATATACCCTTAACTATTGAGCCTTTTGCCATAATCAAAATACCGGTTCGACTTTGGTGCCCACTGCACCAACAATCTCCCTTTGATTCATGGCAAAACAAAAGTTAAGGAAAAATTAAGCATAACAGTAAGCTAGCATAATGATTAAGCATGAATGAGCTAGCATAAAGATTAAATATGAATGAGCTAGCATAATGATTAAGCATGAATGAGCTAGCATAAAGATTTAAAAATGAATGAGCTAGCATAAAGATTAAATATGAATGAGCTAGCATAAAGATTAAAAATGAATGAGCTAGCATAAAGATTAAATATGAATGAGCTAGCATAATGATTAAATATGAATGAGCTAGCATAATGATTAAGTATGAATGAGCTAGCATAATGATTAAATATGAATGAGCTAGCATAATGATTAAGTATGAATGAGCTAGCATAAAGATTAAGCATGAGTGAGCTAGCATAAAGATTAAGCATGAGTGAGAAATATTATTGTTTCAAGTTCTCCCCTTTGAGGTAACCTCCCCCTTGACCGAAGGTGAGTTCTTGAAAAATAATTTTTACTCCCCCTTAATAGTTGCTTAAGTAAACGGAATTACTTAATATAAAAGGTAATAATTTTGTTTACTTTCTTCCTTACTTTTGTGACTTTCTCCCCCTTTTGCCTTAACTCAAAAAGTTTGTAAATATATTTTAAGGTTTGTAAGTCCAAGCAAGTTCCCAATATATATATATATTTTTTTTATAATAATAATAAGCTTGAAAATATGTTCATCTAAAATGTACAACTCCGGTTGGACTTGATTGATATAGAATGCTCAATAAGTCTTGAAGGAGTTGATTAATTTTAAATAATTATACTCCATGGTTCATGTCGATGCACCTTTGAATCTACATCTGGAACCGGAGTAAGGTCCTAACATCTCACGCCGTCGTGGCTAAGTACACAAACACATTAGTCCTATGTGTTTGTGAGATGTGTTGGCTCCTTAAATCTATAGGTATATGATTTCTAAGGTAAGACTTAGGCTAATTTCATAAAAAGAAGCAAAAGTAGAGTACATATATAGAAAAATTTAAATCCTACTCTATTACGCACATACCTAACTTTCGTCTTAATAAACTAAATTCGGGTAGTGGTTTGGTGAAGATGTCCGCTAGGTTTGATTTGGACTCAACATACTCTAGTTGTATAGTTCCATTAGTTACATGTTCCCTAATGAAGTGGTGTTTAACTTCTATATGTTTTGTCCTAGAATGACATATTGGATTTTTAGTTAAGTTAATTGAACTAATGTTATCTATGTAGGTTTTAATGTTGTTAAAGATTAAGCTAAAGTCTTGGAGAGTGTGCTTCATCCCACGAGGTGAGAGACACACTCACCCATCATAGCGTGTTGGCCCGGTGGTAGATAAGGCAGCAGATCTTTGCTTCCCTCTGACTTACTAGACTCGAGAGGATTTGACAACAACCACTCGTGCTCTTTCTATCGAGTTTACTCGGCATAGTCGGGTCGAGAGCCGATTAGATTAAACTCGGTAGATCTAGGGTACCAAATACCTCGTTTAGCGTGCCCTTTAGATATCTAAGGATACGCTTGACTAGGGTTAGGTGAGACTCCTTAGCGCAGGTTTGTAACCTTGCGCACATACTTACAGCGAATAAAATGTCGAATTCGGCTCGCGGTTAAGTATAGGAGACTTCTATTGCTCTATAGTATTTTAGGTCAACGGGTTTTCCTTCTACATCTTCGTTTATATTAACATTAGTTGCCATAGGTGTATTGATTATTTTAGCATCTTGCATTCCAAATCGATTTATTAAGTCCTTAGTATATTTTTGTTGATGTAAATATATTCCATCTTTAGTTTGTTTAATTTGTAAACCTAAGAAGAAACTTAACTCTCCCACTAAATTCATTTCAAATTCACTTTCCATAAGTGAGATGAATTCGTTTAGCAGGATCGAGTTGGTAGTTCAAAAAATTATATCATCTACATAGATTTGGGCTATAAAGATTTCTTTTCCTACGGTTTTAACGAATAAGGTTGGGTCGACTAAACCTTGGTTGAATCCTTTGGACTTAAGATAGATCGAAAGCCTTTCGTACCAAGCTCTTGGGGCTTGTTTGAGTCCATATAGGGCTTTCTTAAGTCTAAGGACATGGTCGAGTTTATCTAGATTTTGAATCCGGAGGTTGGTAGCGTAAACTTCTTCCTTAATGTATCCATTCAAAAATGCTGACTTGACATCCATTTGAAACAATTTAAAACCTCGATGTGCAGCATATGCTAACAACATTCGGATGGACTCTAGTCTGGCTACGGGGGCGTAGGTCTCATCGTAATCTAAACCTTCGACTTGACTAAACCCTTTTGCGACTAACCTAGCTTTATTTCTAACTACTTCACCTTTATCATCAAGTTTATTTCGAAATACCCACCTTGTTCCAATAATTGATTTTTCTTTAGGTGGTGGTACTAATTCCCCGGACTTCATTTCTAGTGAATTGAGCTAGCTCTTCTTGCATAGCAATAATCCGATCGGGATCAAGAAGTGCTTGTTCAATAGTTTTGGGTTCGATTTTGGAAATTAACGAGATTTGACTAAGGTTTCGATATGAAGCTCTAGTTCGAACCCCTAAATTTGGATCACCTATAACTTGATTGATAGGATGATTTGTTTGAGTCTTAGTGTGACTCGGGTTAGGGTCATCTATCACTTGGTCGATAGGATGACTTGGGTGAGTTCTAGTTTGACTTGGGTTAGAGTCATCTATCACTTGGTCGATAGGATGACTTGGGTTAGGACGAGATTCAAGTTCAAGATCAGAGTCGGGTTCGCTATAAGTTGATTTTCTAGTTGGTTTTGTTAAGGATTGAACGGGTTCATGTCCTTCGTCGAAAACTATATTAATGGTTTCTTCGACTCTAAGAGTGTCGTGATTGTATACCCTATAAGCTCTACTGGTGGTTGAGTATCCTAGAAAGGTTCCAGTAGAGGTTTTGGATTTGAATTTCCCTAGGTAATCCTTAGTGTTTAAGATATGTACCTTGCATCCAAATACCCTAAAGTACTTGATGTTCGGTATTTTATCGTGATAAATCTCGTACGAGGTCTTTTGGTGCCTCTTTACCATAAGGATCCTATTTTGGACATAGCAAGCCGTACTAACGGCCTCTGCCCAAAATCTATCGGGTAGGTTATACTCGTTTAACATTGTCCTAGCGGCTTCTTGTAGGGTTCTATTTTTCCGTTCGACTAACCCATTTTGTTGTGGGGTTCTAGGACATGAAAACTCATGGTGGTATCCGTTTAGGTTATTGTGAGATGACTTTCAATTTTACTTGATTAATTTTAATGAATTTAAATTAACCAACATTAGGTTAGATTCGGATTTAGTCTAAGCTCATCAAGTAATCTTTTCAAGAGATTAGCTTCCAGGTCGTGGCGAGGCACAGAGGCCTTCTTTGATCGGAACAACGACCACTTCCTTAGACAAAGCTAATTTCAAGAAATTGATAACTCGACTTACTTGAGACTACGTCTTGGTCTAACTAGTTATTTTTGAAAAGAGGCTCCCCGAGGCTCAATCTTTTCGTAGGATTTTAGTTGGTTTATTTTTGAAAAGAGGCTCCCCGAGGCTCAATCTTTTCGCAGGATTTTAGTTGGTTATGAGTCCTATCTAACCATTCTAAAAATAAAGGAAAAACTAAGCATGCAATTTCTAAGACTTAACAAAAATACATTTTGTATTGGCTCCCCCTGGACCATTGAATCGAGTGGGTCTATTCACATAGTGAATTTGGTCCTTGGGAACCCAATACATGTTAGATCCTAAAGTTGAAATCAAAGTGGTCTTAGGGACCCATGCTTGGACATTTTTCTTATGTTGGTTTACTATAGACATATATGACTTATTGGTTGTATTTGAGTTAAACCCGAGTCCGGCCTTGTTGTACACGGCCCTTTGTGATCCAAGTAAGAGGTCAAGTCCCTTGGATCCCAAAGTGAACCTTTCCAACGTGTTCCTAAGGTCTTGACTTGTGTTTTCAAGCGAGTTCTCAACTTCAAGCTTTTCAGCAGTTGAGTCCTCCTCTTGAATACGAGTAGTCGAAGAGGTTAGGAGACCTCATGTTTGAGAAGGTTAACCTCCTCAATTAGGGTCTCGACCTTGGACTCGGACTTAGCTAGTTTCTTATTTAAAAATTTAATTGCACCATACAAAGTATTAAGTAACGACCGACTTACCCTTAATGATTCTTTTGAACCGGATCCGGATCCGTGGCTTGTCTTGAATGGAAGCTCATCATCGGATTCGGACTCGGACTCTTCTTGATTTTGAGTCATGCTCGGTCGGCTTGGCCATTAGAGCTTGGATATCGTCTTCTTCCTCCGACAACTCCTCCCAAGTAGCGTTTAGCGCTTTCTTGGTCTTTGATGCGTTATTCTTTAGCTTTGGGCACTCGGACTTGATGTGACCGAACCTGTTGCACTCATAGCATCTAAAATTAGAAGTATTTGAATTAGGTTTAGGCTTACCTTGAGTTGTTGGTCGCTTTCGTCTCTTGATCATCTTTAACTAGATTGACTAGTTCGGATTCTATTCGAGTCTACTTCCGATTCGGACTCGCCTTCTTCCTTCGGGGTGGCTTGCGGGCTTCTTCTTCTTGGCACTGCAACTAACGCAATACTCTTCTCGGCACGACCACGTTAGTTTGCTCATGTAATTCAAGTTTAAAACAATTCGTCTAACCTAATTTTAGAAAGGTCCTTGGAGACCTTGTAGGCATCGACCATGGATGCCCACAAGGTGGTCCTAGGAAACGAGTTAAGAGAATACACGATAAGGTCGCGATTCTCGACCTTTTGTCCGATGGCATGGAGTTGGTTGACGATGTCTTGGATACGAGCATGTAGTTGAGTTGCGGTCTCGTGTTCCTGCATTTTCAAGTTATACAATTTATTTAAAAGTAAATCTCTTTTACATACCTTCGTGTCGTCGGTGCCTTCGTGTAGTTCCACTAGCTTGGTCCATAAGTCCTTTGCACTAATGAAGGGGCCGACGCGGTTGAGCTCTTCCTTGGACAACCCACATTGCAAGATTTGAGTTGCCTTGGCATCGGCTTCTACTTGTTTTTCATGGAATTTGACCATTGATCGTAAAAGATTCACCATCTTCATTAATAGGAAGTGTGAAACCGGTTTGATTACGATCCACATCTCGATTTGGGTTTTAAGAAAGCATTCCATCCGACCCTTCCAATAACGAAAGTCATTACCGTTGTAAAAGCGGGGTCACGTTGCTAAACCCTTCGAGATGGGCCATTTAAAAACAAGAAGAAGAATGACGAAAAGAATCTTGCAAAACACACACGGAAAGAATATTCCAAGACTTTCGTCTTGGATTAGTAGTGCGGGAAGTAAAAAAAGATATATAAAATGTAACTTGCAAAAAGAAATAAACAATCAAATCACGAATGTCGTTGAAGTTCGGAGGACAACCTTACTCGGGATCTAACGAAGGACAACCTTATCCGGATCCTAAAGCCTCTAATGCAATTCTATATGTAGGAGAAGATAAGCAAGTGAAATGATTATCAAAACAGAAATAAATAAATAAAAAATCTGAAAAAAAAGAAAAACAAAGCTAGATTGGTGGTTTCACCGAATCTTAGCGCCCCCGGCTCTGATACCAATTGTTGGATCGAAAGTGTCGCTAGAGGGGGGGGTGAATAGCGATACGGTGTCGTTAAAAACTTTTGCAATAAGTAAAAAGCAAGTAGAGAATGCACAGCGGAAATATAAAGTAGACAAGATATTTTTACGTGGTTCACAATCTTTCGATTGCTAATCCACGGCCCTAGTGATCCTTGATCACGTACGGAGGGCAATTCACTAAAACCACTCCTCTTCGTTGGAAGTAGGAGCAACGATTACAAAAAGAAATCAAGGCAAAGGGACACTCCCCCTTTCCTTGTTACGATTAAAGCACAAAGACAATTTAAAGAAGTAGAACTTAAATAAATATACCGACAACTCTTATAAGTAGAAGATGTAGCTTTCGTTGTCGTGACTTCGTCGTAGCAAATGTGAGTAGTAGTAAGGCGTTACGCCAGCGTGTTGAGAGCTCTTGAATTCTTGTCATTTGCTTGGCTTGAACATGTCTATTTATGGATATTGATCTATGAATTTAGACATAGGTAGTGTCCAAGGTGAGGTTCTTATCCCAACTCAAGGATGAGGTGTTTCATCCAACCACCTTGTGCCACCTCCAACCTCCTTGGGCGCCAACTTGAGGATGAGGTGTTTCATCCAACCACCTTGTGCCACCTCCAACCTCCTTGTGCGCCAACTCAAGGATGAGGTGTTTCATCCAACCACCTTGTGCCACCTCCAACCTCCTTGGGCGCTAACTTGAGGATGAGGTGTTTCATCCAACCACCTTGTGCCACCTCCAACCTCCTTGGGCGCCAACTTGAGGATGAGGTGTTTCATCCAACCACCTTGTGCCACCTCCAACCTCCTTGGGCGCCAACTTGAGGATGAGGTGTTTCATCCAACCACCTTGTGCCAACTCACCTTATTTTGGGCGTCCACCACAAGGAAGCTTGGTGATGGTTTGGATGTCCACCTTGATGCCACATCACCCTTTGTACCAAAACACGAGTCAAGTCCAAATTCACCCCCTTGAAATTCGAGCTCTTCTCGAGGCTGGAACTTGACTAGCAGTTGACTGTAGTCAAAGGGTTTTGGACTGCAGTACAAGTTAGCTTAAAATATAAAGTACGATGGTTCTAACCATCTGATCTCGACCTAGACCTTCCATTGGAGGTATTGGGTCGGATCTACGCTTAACGACCTTGCTTCGCTTTCACACGAGCTTACCTTGTAGCCTCGCTTCCGGTCTTCACCCGAGTACCTCGGCTTCCTCCGAAGTCCCTCTGGCGTTGCCCGACCACCTCGGTTCCCACCGGGTGTCGCAGACCTTCCGCTCAACTTTAGCATTTCTGCACACTTAATTGAGCTCGTAAGATAACAAATATACCCTTAACTATTGAGCCTTTTGCCATAATCAAAATACCGGTTCGACTTTGGTGCCCACTGCACCAACAGAACACAATCGAATTCCATCGACGTATGACATGCTATTCATCCCCCCTCTAACGTCGTCCAATTCCCAACATGATTGCGAGGGATTGGATAGAGTAGTGGGGAGCCCAAGCATTGACCCAGGGGTGTGCATGCGATGAAGATTGTAGAGAATCGGACGTCGCTAGAGGGAGGGGGGTGAATGGCGAGTTTGCTCGTTCGCTTGAATTTGTTTATGCTCGTTTCTACAATTCGTTATTATGCAGCAGAAATACAAAATACAAATACAAATATGAACACACAAGCACAAATACAGTGATATAAAGTGATTCGGAACCTTAGGGTTCCTACTCCACGGGGCGAGCTCAAATGAGCTCTAGTGATGCACACACCACTAATACACTCCTTCTCAAAACAATCCGAAGGTGGATAAATCTCGTACAATGTTTACAACAATAAACAAGATAACTACAAGAAAATACAATGAAAAATAAGTAAAGAAAAAATTACAACAAATAATGATCTTGCTTGCTTGTTAGGTTCCATGGACTGCACTTGTGTTAAGAATATTGTAACGGCTAGAGGGGGGTGAATAGCGTCAATGGAATTCTTTCGTGTTTGTTTCTACAATTTCGTTAGCGCAGCGGAAATAGAAAAGTAATAACAATAACGAAATGCACAACACGATAACACAACGATATAATGTGGTTCGGAACCGCACGGTTCCTACTCCACGGATCGAGCTCTACGAGCTCTAGTGATGCACATGCAACCACTAATAAACACTCCTTCTCGGAACAATCCGGAGGCGGAGAAACCTCGTACAATAATGATTACAACAATAATCAATTAGATACAAGCAAATACAATATGAAATACAAATGCAAGTAAAGGAAAAACACTTTACAAGAGCTTTGGATTGCTTGATCTTTGATTGCCTTCAACTAGCTTTGAATGACTGGAAAGCACCAACTTCCCCCTTCAATTTCGCCCAAGAAAATTGCTATCTTTTCCTCCATCACGAGCTCCTTATATAGCTTTAACCTATGCTGGAAAAGGTTGATCAGTCGACTGATCGGGACCATCAGTCGACTGATCACACTGTTGTTGTGGGACAACGGTGTAATCCACGCTGGAAAAATCCAACGGCTAGGACATCAGTCGACTGATCATGACCATCAGTCGACTGATGAGCCATCACTCGATTGCTCATCTCAGCAGTCGAGTGAGACTCCATTCTATGGCCGAAAATCTGAGCATCAGTCGACTGATCACATAATCAGTCGACTGCTCGTCCATCAGTCGACTGCCTAATAGTGGCAGTCGACTGCTAGGTAACTTCCCGCAGTCAAACCCTAGTTGACTTGGTCCAGTCGACTGCCACATGGCATCAGTTGACTGACACACCTCAATTATGAGGTTTTAACCCAAGTATGGTTCCCCCATACTTGCTAGACCACCCTTAGCCTAGACCTAAGCCTTCTAGCCACCTCCATCAGCCTCATGTCTCTCGGATCCCTCCAAGTCATCCATGACTTGTTCATCCATCGCGCTAGCCTTTAGGTGCTTCCATCGGCTATGTCATGCTAACGGTGTCTACACCGCCAAAGCACATTGGTCTTATGCCGCCAAGACTCCGCTTGGACTTTACGCCGCCAATCATTGGACTTATGCTGCCAAGTTCCCGCTTGGACTTTACGCCGCCAATATCAAACACTTGGACTTCTCAAATGCCAAGACTCAAACTTGGACTTTCCCTTGCCAACCCATGTTGGACTTTTCATGCCAAGACCCATGTTTGGACTTTCCATGCCAAGACCCATGCTTGGACTTCTAAAATGCCAAGACCATGCTTGGACTTTTCATGTGCCAAGTGTCCCACTTGGACTTTCCATGCCAAGTACTCAAGACTTTGACTTTACCAAATGACAATTACATTGTCATATGTTTTTGTCGAAACATCAAAACATCACTCAAGTCAAACTCGAGTCCTGGTCAATCGTGACCTGGGCCGATTGCACCAACAATCTCCCCCTTTTTGATGTTTGACAAAAACCAAACAAATTATTGAGTTAGAACACTAACTCAAATCCTTTACCAATTATCCCAAATTGGTAAATACTCTCCAAATGTTCTCCCCCAAACATTCTCTCCCTTTTTGACTAACATCAAAAAGGTTTCCTCTCCAAGGAGGTCAATGTCTCATGTCCCAATGAGATCTTACAATCTCCCCCTTGGTTCAAAAATACTTAGGATGCCTACCATCTTCCTAGTGATAAGTCCAATATCACTCAAGAGAGACAATCCCATTTACTTTCCCAATTTCCAAATTGGGTCTCTCAAAAGTCCCATCAATTTCCCAATTGATGTCATATTCTCCCAATAACTTCTCCTCTTCAAGGAGAAAAAAAAAACATATCCATCATCCCAAGATGGATACCTCCCCCTAAAGGCTTGCTCCCCCTTTGACCATTGCACCAACAATGTCCTTGGGAAGTCCCTAAGCCAATAGGAACTCTAAACAATCAAAATTAAGGTTAGAAATTCAATATAGAACTTTCCAACACCTTAAAATTGATACAAACCCTAAACACCTCTTCTAATCCATATTCAATGGATTTTCACCCTTCATCATGCTTCCCAAAGCATATCCTAGGTTTAGGAGTGATTAGGGACCTTAAACGCAGCTGAAATCGGGTTAAACAACCTTGGTTACCCCGAAATCAGGCTACCAGTCGAGTGATTCAGAAATCGGCCGATCGACACCTCATCACCGATCGGCCACCAATGGCGCGATCGTGATAATCAAATTTCAATTTATTATCAGAGTTGAATTTCAAAAAATTATAAATAATTATACGTATATCGAAAAATCACGAAATTTGATACGTATAATACCTATGACCAATATAATGGGTGAAAAATGTTTTAAAAATATTTTACCTATAAAATAGTGAAATTGGCACAAAGTTCAAAACCATTGAAATTTTCAATGTTTTGGCCCTACTTTGTATCAACTTCATCAATGATGATTGCTATCAAAAGATAGACTTCACCAAGGTTTTTCAAAATGATTTTAAAATGTTTTTAAAACCTTATCTTGGATCATATTCCTTGGGCTCTATGTACATGACTTGTACACATGGTCTCCCAATGATCCACAAATAAAATTCGATGAGTTCTAGTTCATCTAGATGCAAAAACTATGTACCTTGAACTTCACTCATATCCTAGCATCTCACATGTATCTAGGGTGTATAAATACACATACATGTCAATTGGATGTGAGATGTGGGTTTTGTTCTTCCTAATCTAGGGTTTCATGCATTTTCTAGGCAACCCTACTTGATTCCCTTATAAATGGGACTTCAAGTCATGACATTGTCCTTAAATCAATTTAAATCAAAATTCTCTTAAATGCATGAATGATTATGGCATTAATGATGATATAAATAGGCATATGCTCATAATCATGATGTCATGGCATAATATGAAATCTAAAACACATGACATTTAAATCCTTAAACCTAAGCATAATCATGACATATAAAATGATTAAAAGTAAACATGATGTCATGACATGGCATATGGCAAACAAAGCATGGCAAATAAAATATATAGGTATAGTAATACTTAAATTTTAATATTAATTGCCATTTGATATAATTAAGTATATTTTGCCATATTATAATCAATCTCCCTAGTGTGCCAAAAACCCAAAGTGACATACTAACCTCTAAACCTAAATTGTGCCAATTTAATTGATTTTTCTCAATTTCAAAAGTGCATTGGCACATCCTAAAATCTTTTAGGATATTGATTCAAATCTATTTCCAAGGTAACCATAACCTTGAAAATATCCTAAAGTGCCACCTTTACAATGGTTGAGTTAACTACCCATCCAATCAAGGTTGGCACACCCTAACCCATCTAGCGTGAATCAATCACGCTCTTAGGAACCCAAAACCTACTTGAGCTCCTAGGGTTACTTAAGTATTCCTTAGGGATAACCTCCCTAGATACCTTCCTAATGACCCTCCTAGGCTTGTTAGCCTTGGACATTGTGGTCTTACCTAGGTTGACTCTAGGGGTAACTCCCCTTCTAACCTTCTTAGTGGTCACCCTAGGTTTCCTAGAAACCCTAGCCACTAGGCACAACCTTTGGTCAACTCTAGGGATGACTTTCCCATTGACTTTGGTCTTCCTAGACCTAGTTAGTGTTCCATAATCAAATGGAACACAATGATAATCCACCTTAGGCTTAGGTTTGTGACCCAGACCTTGCTTGCCCTTGGTTGACTTTTGTCTTTGAGGTCCTAGGTTTTGACTTTGACTTTTGGACCTTTGACTTTGATCATTAGACCCTTGAAATTGATTTTGTATCTTATTTAGAGTCTTTTCTAGTTTTTCAAGCCTTGACCTCAAGGCTTGGTTCTCTAATTCTAATTGCCCAATTTTAAAATTTTGATTTAAACCACGGGCATTGGACTTCCTAGGCATATGCCTAGTCCATTTAGAGTTAAGACCTAAATGTTCTCCAATTTTCCTGATAGATTCCTTAGGTAAAATATTTTTAGGGACATTAGTCCCAAATTTTTCCTTATTTCCTAAGTGGACTTTTTTAGCACCTAAACAAATATGTCTATTACTTCTAGCATGCTTTTCATGTACAATAGCAAGAGAATTAAAACTCCTAGCATGCTTTTGTCTATTAACTAAAGAAGGTGCATTATTGAAATATACCTTAGGGTTTGCCTTAGTAGCTCCCCCTACTTGTGATGCTCCTTCTTTGGTCTTTTTGCTCCCCCTAGGACATTGATTCCTATAATGTCCTTTTGAATTGCACTTGAAGCATATGATGTGCTCCTTGCCTTTAGGTGTTGGGGAACCGGCGTCCTTGACTTTTGGTGCCGGTGGAGCTTTCCTAATCTTCTTTGGACATTTGCTCTTGTAATGTCCACTTTCCCTACACTCAAAGCAAATTATATGTTTTTTATTTAAAACCAAATTGCTTGAGTTACCTAGTTTGGTGGTAGGTGCCGGAGTTGTATTTTGAACTTCTTCATCTTGACCAGATGTCGAAGGCTCTTCTTGAGGTTGCTCCGGTGTTGAGGGTCTCTCCTCCTCAATCCTAAAAGTGGATACTTCTTCCACTTCTTCCACCTCTTCTTTCTCCGATTCGAGATTTTCGCAGAACTTGACCAACTTGTTCAACAACTCCTTGGCATCCTTATAGCTGCCTAATCTAGACAAAATGTCGTTAGGTATCAAATCAATCAACATTTTTGTTACCTTAACGGTTGTCTTGAATTTTTGCCGTTGCTCCTTGGTCCATAGCTTCTTTTCGAGGATTTCATCGTTCTCTCCTCTCAGAGCATCAAAACCTATAATCACGGCAAACCAATTTTCGATATTTGTCATTAGAAAATATTCCATCCTACCTTTCCAATATGCGAAATGTTCGCGGTTGAAGGAAGGTGGAATGTTGACTCTAGCTTCTTGACTCCCAATTTTTCTTGGAAATCCATATTCTTCCCTCTAGCTTCTTGACTCCGGGTTGTTAATCCGTAGAAGGGCCCTGGGCTCTGATACCACTTGTTAGGAATATTGTAACGGCTAGAGGGGGGTGAATAGCGTCAATGGAATTCTTTCGCGTTTGTTTCTACAATTTCGTTAGCGCAGCGGAAATAGAAAAGTAATAACAATAACGAAATGCACAACACGCTAACACAACGATATAACGTGGTTCGGAACCGTATGGTTCCTACTCCACGGATCGAGCTCTACGAGCTCTAGTGATGCACATGCAACCACTAATAAACACTCCTTCTCGGAACAATCCGGAGGCGGAGAAACCTCGTACAATAATGATTACAACAATAATCAATTAGATACAAGCAAATACAATATGAAATACAAATGCAAGTAAAGGAAAAACACTTTACAAGAGCTTTGGATTGCTTGATCTTTGATTGCCTTGAACTAGCTTTGAAGGACTGGAAAGCACCAACTTCCCCCTTCAATTTCGCCCAAGAAAATCGCTATCTTTTCCGCCATCACGAGCTCCTTATATAGCTTCAACCTATGCTTCGATCACCGACCGATCGGGACCATCACCGACCGATCACACCGCTGTGGAGACAATGGTGTAATCCATGCCGAAAAATCCAACGGCTAGGACATCACCGATCGATCATGACCATCACGACTAATGAGCCATCACTCGACCGCCGTGCCAGAATGAGTGAGACTCCATTCTCGTGATCGAATCCAAGCATCACGACCGATCACATAATCCCGACCGATCATCCCATCACCGATCGCTTAACAGCGGCGATCGCTAGGCCACTTCCCGCAGTCAAACCCTAGTTGACTTGGTCCAGTCGACTGCCACATGGCATCAGTCGACTGACACACCTCAATTATGAGGTTTTAACCCAAGTATGGTTCCCCCATACTTGCTAGACCACCCTTAGCCTAGACCTAAGCCTTCTAGCCACCTCCATCAGCCTCACGTCTCTCGGATCCCTCCAAGTCATCCATGACTTGTTCATCCATCGCGCTAGCCTTCAGGTGCTTTCATCGGCTATGTCATGCTAACGGTGTCTACACCGCCAAGGCACATTGGTCTTACGCCGCCAAGACTTCGCTTGGACTTTACGCCGCCAATCATTGGACTTATGCTGCCAAGCTCCCGCTTGGACTTTACGCCGCCAATATCAAACCCTTGGACTTCTCAAATTCCAAGACTCAAGCTTGGACTCTCCCTTGCCAACCCATGTTGGACTTTTCATGCCAAGACCCATGCTTGGACTTTCTATGCCAAGACCCATGCTTGGACTTCTAAAATGCCAATACCATGCTTGGACTTTTCATGTGCCAAGTGTCCCACTTGGACTTTCCATTCCAAGTACTCAAGACTTGGACTTTACCAAATGACAATTACATTGTCATATGTTTTATTCGAAACATCAAAACATCACTCAAGTCAAACTCGAGTCCTGGTCAATCGTGACCTAGGCCGATTGCACCAACAACTTGAAGGCCCTGAATTGCACCAACAAATCACCTCAAATTGGCCTAAGAACCATGACTAAAAACCTCCTCTTCGTGCTCCTTACAAAGGTGCAACTCGGGATGATTTTCGCTGATCAGTTGATTGCTCCTGTAGCTGTTGTCTCAAAATAACTTGATCCATGATGGAAAAACTCCAACGGATAGATCATCAATCGACTATCAAACCCTCGAAGTCGACTGCTGCTTCATAGTCGACTGGCCAGTAGACTATGAAACCTTCTATGCCCGTGCTCTCGATCAGTAGTCGACTTCCCTACACGTCAATCAACTGTTGAAGGCTAGTCGACTTCCCAAAGCTGGCAATTGACTGCCAAGGTCACTTGCCCATAGTAGATCGCCAGTTGACCCCCCTCAGTCGACTCGTCATAATCCCAATCGACTGCTCATGGTCGACTCGGATGCCAAGTGTCAAAATAGTTCACCAATCGACTAGTCCATAACCCCAGTCGACTGATAAATCTCAACCATGAAGTTTACCCTAAGTATGATGCCCTCATACTTGCTAGACCACCCTTAGCTTAGACCTAAGCCTTCTAGCCACCTCCATCAACCTCACGCCTATTGGATACCTCCAAGTCATCCATGACTTGTTCATCCATACGCTAGCCTTCAGGTGCTTCCATTGGCTATTGTCATGCTAACCTGGTCAACACTGTCAAGGTACATTTAGGCTTATGCTGCCAAGACACACACTTGGACTTTTTGCCACCAAACATTTGGACTTATGCTGCCAAGACTACCGCTTGGACATTACGCCACTAATATCACATCCTTGGACTTCCCAAATGCCAAGATTCATTTGGACTTATGCTACCAAGACTCAACCTTTGGACTTTACGTTGCAAAACATTGGACTTATGCTGCCAAGACTCCACCCTTGGACTTTATGCTGCCGAGGATTGGACCTATGATTCCAAGACACAAGCTTGGACTTTATACCGCCAATATCACACCCTTGTACTTTCCCAAATGCTAAGTCATATGCTTGGACTTTCCAAATACCAAGACCCATGCTTGGACTTTTCATGCCAAGTAACCATGACTTGAACTTTCCTTGCCAAGTACCCATGACTTGGACTTTCCATTGCAAGTACCCATGACTTGGACTTTTCTTGCCAAGTACCCATGACTTAGACTTTCCATTGCCAAGTACCCATGACTTGGACTTTCCATTATATGGTCAACCCCATGTCAACCATATAGTTAACCCATTGTCAAACAAAGGTCAACCCATTGTCAAACATTAAAATACTACTCGAGTCAAACTCGAGTCCGATCAATCGTGACCTAGGCTAATTGCACCAACAATCTCCCCCTTTTTGATATTTGATAATACTTTTAAGTTAGGCAACCATAACCTAAACTTAAACACTTCCATTGTCAAAGCATAGTGAAGGTTTATGTCACGCCCGCCCCTTTTTTTTTCCCCTCGTAATCTATAGGGGTTGGAAGGCCGGCGCGATGCGATCATACATACATGCATTTACAGTGGAAGACTACATGCATTTATAGCGGAAGACTTTAAACTTCTTTTTTTTTCTTTTTAAAACATAAAGCATGAAACATGGAGCATGCATAATCATTTCATAAGTACTTAGTTCAAGTTCATGGTAATCAACTTAAAGGACACCAAGTAGCAACCATCAACGTCAAGTAGAGTTTGACTCTTGACAACTAACATGCAAAACTTAAAGGGAAACATGCATAAGTTTGGGAACATAAATAGATCTCCTCCACCATGCCACTACCACACACACTTTGCCCCTCCTGCTGCTCCCTTTAGTTTAGCCATTCTTTACCCTTATCTGCAGTACAAGGGAAACATGAACTATAAGCACATAGGCTTAGTAAGATCCTTTCCTACGCACAAAAGCCATACATCAAGAATTAGACATAGAGTAGTGACATGATCATTCAAGAACATATAAGCATAGCATTCGTATAAAAGTAATGACATGATCATTCAAGAACATATAAGCATAGCATTCATATAAAAGTACTAACATGATCATTCAAGAACCTATAAGCATAGCATCCATATAAATATAATGACATGATCATTCAAGAATAAATAAGCATAGCATTCATATAAATATAATGACATGATCATTCAAGAACATATAAGCATAGCATTTATATAAATATCATAATTACATAGACATGAAAAGGGGTATATGCAAGATGCTCTTTGAAAACATATATTTTTATAGGTACTTAAACATAATCTCAACATATTGGGCCCGACATTGTACCACATACATCATTATCATTGCACGCATCCCTAAATAGACCCGAGGTAGCTAATCCCGAACCTACTAGGGTACTAGGTCCGTACTACGTCCGTCGACCTAGGGGCAACATAACATAGAAGCCCATCCTAGGCCCGTACTTATGACTGTCGGCCTAGGGCAACTTAGGATCCCATGCCATACTAGGTCCGTACTATGACCGTCGACCTAGGGGCACGTAGGAGCCCATCCCTTGGACCTTGTTAGGGTCCGGTACAAGCCATGCAAAAAGTAAAATAGCATATCATGTTCCTTATCATAACATATCATGTTCTTTATCATAACATATCATATTCCTTATCATAATATATCATGTTCCTTATCATAACATATCATATTCCTTATCATAACATATCATGTTCCTTATCATAGCATATCATGTTCCTTTTTCATAACATATCATGTTCCTTTTCATAACATAAAGAGTGCTCTTAGTCCCCATTCATAGAGAAGCATCTCTTAGGCATTTTCATCATACATACTTGTTCATCATGATGCAATGAGCATAACATAATCATACATTCATACCATTAACATGGACATAAGGTAATGGCATAAACCAATCATTCTTATCATAAAGTCTAACTAACATCATATTAACATCTTATATACATGTAGCATGACATGGAGGATTATTAGAGGGCATGAACATGGGTTGACCGAAACCCTAAGGGAGGGTTCTTAAGAATTCAAACACTAAAACAACTTGCACAAGGTCTACCTAACATCATACTAACATCATATACATATAGAGTATGACATGAAACATCATGAACAAGCATAACATGGTGTGGCCAAAACTTCATGGGGGTTCTAACAAAAATTCAAACCCTAAACAACTTGTACAAGATCTAACTAACCACATGATAACATCCCTTACATATAGATCATGGCATGGAAGACCCTTAGGAGCACAACTAGGACTTAGCTGAAAGTTTCAAGGGGGCTTTGGGATTAAACACTCAAATCAAGCCTATCTATCAACATGTTATCTTCATCTACATACAAAACATGGCATGGAAACATATAGATCATAGCATGGAAGACCATTAGGAGCATGATTAGGTCTTGGCCGAAAGTTTCAAGGGGGCTTTGGGATCAAACACTCAAATCAAGCCTATCTATCAACATGTTATCTTCATCTACATACAAAACATGGCATGGAAACATATAGATCATAGCATGGAAGACCATTAGGAGCATGATTAGGTCTTGGTCGAAAGTTTCAAGGGGGCTTTGGGATCAAACACTCAAATCAAGCCTATCTATCAACATGTTATCTTCATCTACATACAAAACATGGCATGGAAACATATAGATCATAGCATGGAAAACCATTAGGAGCATGATTAGGTCTTGGCCGAAAGTTTCAAGGGGGCTTTGGGATCAAACACTCAAATCAAGCCTATCTATCAACATATTATCATCATATTCATACAAAACATGGCATGGAAAATCATTGGAAGCATGAAGGAGGTCTTGGCCGAAAGTTTCAAAAGGGGTTTTTAAGCAACTAACAACCGAAACAACTTGTACTGCAGGTGGGGGGATACTTACATCCTTTTGCTTGTTTAGTAAGAGAATATACCCTAGGTGATGCCAAGACAAAAGCTCTCTTCTTGCTTATGTGGTTTTCGGAAATGGAAGAAGGGGGAGGTAGGGTTTCAGTGGAGGAAGAAGAGAGGAAGAGGAGAATGACAACTTGGGTTCTCTTGTCTCCTCATACTCCTATTTATTCAATTGAAGGTGTCCCTTAGCCTCTCTTACCCTTATCTATCATTTCTCATACCCTTCTAATAGCACAACCCTGCTGGGCTTCTAGTTATCGGATGCATCCTAAGGTTTAGTTATCTACTTGGAGGTTCAGGGTTCAAACCCTGGGCCATGCAACCCTTTTTGGCTCTATTTTCTTTTATTTTTTGAAAGAGCCCACATAAAAGCCCATTACGATCATGCAAAAATTCTTATAAAATTTTCTAGAAATTTTACAGGCATTACAGTTTACCTAACTTAAACCTTACTTCTCCCACTTGGTATACATCAAAAAGACCCCCCAAGGGTAACAATGTCTCATATACCAATGAGATCTTACAATCTCCCCCTTGGTCCGAAAACATCTAGGATGCCTTCACTCTTCCTTGTGATAAATCACATATCACTAAATGAGAGGCAATCCTCATTGTTCAATTTCCCCCCTTTGAGAAAAAAGGCATCCATCATCCCAAGATGGATAACCTCCCCCTAAAGACTTGCTCCTCCTTGATCATTGCACTAACAATGTCCTTGGATAGTCCCTAAGCCTATAGGAATACTAAACAATCGAAATTAAGGACAAAAATTTAAACTTGAACTTTCACACACCTTAAATTTTGATTCTCACACTAAACAACTATGGTAATCCATATCTAATCGAATTTCACCCTTTTAATGCTTCCCAAAGTGTATCCTAGGGTCAGGAGCAGTTAGGGTAGCCTAACATGGCTGAAACATGGGCTAAACAACCTTGTTCACCTGAAATTAGCATTGGTAGTCGACTAGGTCAGCAACCAATTGATCGCCATAACGCAGATCGCCAAGGCGATCATTTTTACGTGCAAAAATAAGATCCCGAAAATGAAATTTGAAAAGTCATAAGTAATTATACATAATTCAAAAAATCATGAAAATTCATATGTATAATACTTATGTCAGATACAATGGGTGAAAAAAATATTTGAAAATAAAATACCCATTAAATTTTGAGATTAATGCAAAGTTCAAAAACAAAGCTAACTTCAATGTTTTGAGCTTACTTTGTATCAACTTCATCAATGATGACTTATAACAAAAGATATACTAAAACAAGGTTTTTCAAAATGATTTTGAAATATTTTTAAAACCTTATATTGGGCCATGATCTATGGGCTCAATGCACATGACTTGCACATTACCTTTTCCCATGATCCATCATTAGATTGAAATGAGTTGGAAT
Organism: Wurfbainia villosa; assembly: GCA_025175895.1. Classification (NCBI taxonomy): domain Eukaryota; kingdom Viridiplantae; phylum Streptophyta; class Magnoliopsida; order Zingiberales; family Zingiberaceae; genus Wurfbainia; species Wurfbainia villosa. The sequence continues at coordinate 65,584,254 of CM045994.1, read as the reverse complement.
TCATCTAGATGCAATATCTATGCACTTTGAACCTAACTCACTTTCCTAACATCGCACATGTGTCTAGAGTGTATCAATACACACACATGTCAATTTGATGTGAGATGTGGGTTTTGGTTATTCCTAGACTAAGGTCTCATATATTTTTCTAGGAAATACTATTTGATTCCCTTTTACATGGGACTTCAAATCATGTCATAGTCCTTAAATCAATTTTAATTAATTTAAATGCGTGAATGATGATTATGACATATAATGATAGCATAAATGAAACATGTGCCAATAATCATGATGTCATGGCATAAGAATTTAAACCTTAATATACATGACATAAGAAATAAACCTAAACATTATCATGACATTAAGATGATTAAAATGAGTATGATGTCATGACATGGTATATAACAAACAAAATATGGCGCACAAGAAGTAAAGGTATAAATATACCTACATTTTAGTATTAATTTCCATTTGTAAGGATTAAGTCCATTTTTTCCATATTACTATTCATCTCCCAAGTGTGCCAAAACCCCAAAATGACACACTATGACCTCTAAAATCTAATTGTGCCAATTTGATCAATTTTTCAAACTTCTCAAAATCTATTGGCACATACTAAAAACCTTTAGGATATGAAATTAAGACTCATTTCCAAACTATCCAATAACCTTGAAAATGACCTAAAGTGTCAACTTTGCTATGGTTAGGTTAACTCTCATCCATTCAAGGATGACACAACCTAACCTATTTAGCGTGAGGGAATCACGCTCTTAGGAACTCAATACCTATTGGAGCTCCTTGGATTTACAAGGTATTCACTAGGGATGACCTCCCTGGATACCTTCTTAATGACCCTTCTAGGCTTTGAAGCCTTGGTCATTTGGGTCTTACCTAGGTTAACTCTAGGGGTAACTCCTCTTGTAACCTTCTTAGTGGCTTTCCTAGGTTTTTTAGAAACCTTGGCCACTAGACACCTACCATGGTTAACCTTAGGGATGACTTCCCTATTAACCTTGGCTTTTCTAGACCTAGAAATCCTCCATAATTTAATGGAACACTATGATAGGTCTCCTTGGGCTTAGGTTTGTGGCTCAAACCTTTCTTGCCCCTAAATGGTTCTTGACTTCTAGACCCTAATTTTTGATCATTTAACCCTTGAATTTGATTTTGCATCTTTCTAAAGGTCTTCTCCATTTTCTCAAGCCTTGACCTCAAGGCTTGGTTTACTAACTCTAATTGCCCAATTTTTGAATTTTTATTTAATCTATTCTTCCTTTTAGGCACATGCCTACCCTTCTTAGGATTAATGCCTAAGTGCTCCTCTACCTTCCTAATAGTTTCCCTAGGTAGAATTGTTTTAGGGGTATTTTTTTCTAGATTTGTACTTAACCCTAAAATTGCATGATTTATCACCTAGACAATAAAATCTATTATTTCTAGTATGCTCCTTATGATTATGCACAATTGCAAGTGAATTAAAAGCATGCTTTTTAACATTAAGATTCGAAGATGCATTATTAAAATATACCTTACGGTTTGCTTTAGAAGCTCCCCCTAAATGTGATGCTCCTTCATTGCCCTTAGTTTGATTCCTCCCCCTAGGGCATTGACTTCTATAATGTCCCCTTTGATTGCACTTGAAGCAAATTACATGCTCCTTGCTTTTGATTGTTGGGGCTCTGACATCCTCAGGCTTTTCTTGAACTTTTGGCGCCGGTTGAGTCTTCTTGACTCTTTTTGGGCGCTTACTCTTGTAATGCCTAACTTTCCTACACTCAAAATATATTATGTGATTTTTATCTTTAATTATAATATTTGAGTTACCTAGACCAGAATTTTGAATTTGTTCTTCATCTCTTCCGGATGTTGATGGTTCTCCTTGCTCTTGTTCTTGTTCTAACTCCGGTGATCTAATCTCCTCCCCCTCAATCCTAGAGGTGGAGACTTCCTCCAATTCTTCCACCTCTTCCTTGGATGTTGATGGCCTTTCAACTTCTGAATCCTTGCTTTCTTGTGAGGATGAGCTTGCTTCTTCGTTCTCCCTCTCCGAATGAGCCGATGAGCATTCTTGTTCCTTGGGCTCCTCTATTTCTTGAGTTGTCGAGGGCTCTTCATGGAGCTTAGCTAGCTTGCTCCATAGCTCCTTGGCATCCTTACAATTCCCTAACCTACACAATATATCATTAGGAAATGCACTAACTAATATACCCATTACCTTATTGTTTATGTTGAAGTATCGGAGTTGCTCTTTGCTCCACTTCTTCTTCTTGAGTATCCTTCCATTCTCATCCTTCGGAGCGTCAAACCCTATTATCATACAAATCCAATTATCATAATCGCACATAAGAAAAAATTTCATTCTTATCGCCCATTGCTCAAATTCCTTGGCTCCATAGAGTTCATATGGAGGAGGCACATTGATGTCATCACCCAATCTTTCTTCAACCACCATTTTCTTCACCTCTAGCATGCTCCCTTGGTTATTAAGCCTTGAAGAGCGACCTCGCTCTGATACCACTTGTAGAGAATCAGTCGTCGCTAGAGGGAGGTGAATGGCGAGTTAGTTCGTTTGCTTGAATTCGTTTGTGCTGGTTTCAACAATTTGTTAGTACGCAGCAGAAATACAAAATACAAATACAAATACGAACACACAAGCACAAAGACAAAGAGATATAATGTGGTTGGAAACCTTAGGGTTCCTACTCCACGGGATGAGCACAAATGAGCTCTAGTGATGCACACACCACTAATACACTCCTTCTTGGAACAATCTGGAGGTGGAAAAATCTCATACGATGTTTACAATAATAAATAAGATAACTACAAGCAAATACAATGAAAAACAAGTATAGAAAACTTTACAACAAAGAATGCTCTTGCTTGATTGTTAGGTTCCTTGGACTGCACTTGAAGACCCTGAATTGCACTAGCAAATTGCCTCAAATTGCCCTAAGAACCATGGCCAAAAACCTCCCCTTCATGCACCTTATAAAGATGCAACTCGGGCTAATTTTTATCGATCAGTCGACTGCTCATACCTATCAGTTGACTTCTCCTGTAGTTAATGTCTCACAATGACTTGATCCAAGCTAGAAAAAATCCAACGAATAACTCATCAATCAATTGCCAAACCCTAGCAGTCGACTGCTGCTTCATCAGTCGACTATGGAACCTTCTATGCCCGTGCCCTTGACCAGTAGTCAACTACCCTCCAAGGCAATGGACTGCCCAAAGCTAGAAGTCAACTGCCAAGTTCACTTGGTCGCAGTCGATCGCCAGTCGACTGCTTAGAGTCGACTAGGTTGCCAAGTGTCAAAACACTTGACCAGTCGACTGGTCCATAACCCCAGTCGACTGATAAACCTCAACCATGAGTTTTACCCCAAATATGATGCCCTCATACTTGTTAGATGACCCTTAGCCTAGACCTAAGCCTTCTAGCCACCTCTATCAGCCTCACGTCTATTGGATCCCTCCAAGTCATCCATGCCTTGTTCATCTATACACTAGCCTTTAGGTGCTTCCATTGGCTATTGTCATGCTAACCGGGTCAAAACTGGCAAGGTACATTTGGGCTTATGTTGCCAAGACACACGCTTGAACTTTACGCCGCCAAACATTTGGACTTATACTTCCAAGACTACCGCTTGGACTTTACTCCGCCAATATGACATCCTTGGACTTCCCAAATGCCAAGATTCATTTGGACTTATACTTCCAAGACTCCACCCTTGGACTTTACGCAGCCAAACATTGGACTTATGCTACCAAGACTCCACTCTTGGACTTTACGCTGCCAAGCATTGGACTTATGCTGCCAAGACACAAGCTTGCACTTTATGCCGCAAATATCACACCCTTTGACTTTTCCAAATGCCAATACCCATGCTTGGACTTTCCAAATGCCAAGACCTCCATGCTTGGACTTTTCATGCAAAGTATCCATGACTTGGACTTTCCTTGCCAAGTCCCATGACTTGGAGTTTCCTTGCCAAGTACCCATGACTTGGACTTTCCATTACAAAGTACCCATGACTTGGACATTCCATCATATAATCAGCCCCATCACTAAAAAGCTAAGAGTATTTGGCGACGAATTTTGCAACGAATTTTGAAAAAAAATTCGTTGCAAAAATTTTTTGCAATGAAAAAAATTTCGTTGCAAATAATTCACCACTAAATTTTGCAACAAAAAAAAAATCGTCACTAAATTGCAATGAATAAAATTTTCATTGCAAAATTGGTTGCCAAATTTGGCGATGAAAAATATATTCATCCCCAAATTTGCGACGAAAATAATTATTCGTCACCAAATTTGGCGACGAAAATAACTATTCGTCACCAAATTTTGTGACGAATGTATTTTTCATAGCAAAATTTGGGGACGAAAAAGCCAGATTCATCGCCAAATTTCGCGATGAAAATTAAATTCATCGCCAAAGTCTAATAAACATATTCCCACGAATAAAATTTAATTTGGCGATGAATATTTTTTCGTCGCCAAATCTGCGATAAAAAAAATTGTTGCAAAATTTTCAAGATTAGTCGGTAGAATATAATCGATCAATGAATATCGACGATTCAATTGATCATCGACTACCAAAGGTTACGTAATGTACTTTACGATAATGGCGATCAGTCATTTTCATCAGTCGATTGTCAAGTGAATAGTCGACTGCCCAGTCGGCTACGAAACGTTCTGTACGATGCTACAATACCATCAGTGGACTGATCATGTCGATTAGTCGACTGATGATGAAAATCTATTTTGTCGACACATTTTTTCATGTATCAGTCGATTGATGGTTTACATCAATCGACTGATACATCAAGTTTTGCAATGAAAATAATTTTTTTTTTGCAAATCTAGAAAAAAAAAAATTATTTTAATAGATTATTTCCCTATTTTACAACAAACACATACAACAATATAAACAAATTTAGACATCAAACTTTAATACTGAATTTATATATATATATATATATAACAAACCTAAACAAACTTACAATACATAGATATCATATGTGATAAGTCAAGTAACATTTAAATACAACAAATAAATTCAAAGGTAACCACCATCATCACCATCATCATCAAAAAATACATCATCATTGTCATTATGACAGGGATCAGGAGGAGCAGGTCCAGAAGGAGGAAGTTGACTTGAACTAGACGTTAATTAAAGATGTTGCATAATGAACATTTGTTGCCTTCAAAATTCGTTCATCTATTCATTTAAGTCTTTTACTTGCTGAGCAATTTCTCTTGATCCAGTTTCCTTCTCTGCTAGTAACTTCCTCAAATGATTAACCTCTTCGGTTAATTGATTTACTTGTGCTTTTGATGCCAGGGAGGATGAAGAAGAAGCACCAGGCACTCTATAGGATCGTCTCAAAGAATCGAGTTCCATTATTCTTCCACTTTTTGGCCCTCCAGTTACTTCGAGCCATAAATTTATATTGCTAACAGAAGGCTTAGATTCGACTGCATCATCGCTTGCACTTGAATTTCTGTGTGAAAGTTCATCGTATTTCTCCTGTTGTGAAAGAAAAAAAAATTAAATACTAACATAAGAATTTAAATTTTTAAAATTACAAACCTTCATTGTTCTAGCTCTTTCCCAACTCCACGTCTTATCTTTCTTTTGGAATATACGAATGAAAGTGTCTATAAATAATGGCTCAGTCCCCGTCTCTTGGGCCTAAACAAACAGTTAAAATTTATAAATTAGTGAGTACTAGATTACAAAATTATAATTTGAAAAAACTCACCAATCGATATTTATGCTCATCGATATTTATTGATCCTCCCGCATACATGGCAGACATAATGCCGGAATTACAATGCTGATTTTGCTTATTCTACTCACTCCTCCGTTTGCTATCCTCAGATCCTCAATGTGCAACAATTTTATTCCAATTCTCCTCGGTTATACAGTGTGGTTTTTTATTTCTAGTTTTCGCATGATTAAGTATGTTTCTAATATGATTGCCACACATTTTCTTAAAAATCCTCCTAATCTCTAGTGTTTCACTCTCCTCCCAAGTAAATACCCACTGCAGTAGAGAAAAATTAAATTGATTTTATTAACTGCAATTTTATATACAAAATGATTTAAATAAGTTACGTTGAACTCATTCCACCACAAAATTTTTATTTCTTTCGGCGTGCTCGTATAAGTTATAGAAGCTCTGATGGCATTGCTCGGAGGCTCATTGGCTCCCATGTCCCTGGATTAAAATTTTCACTAATGAAAACTAATCCGGATGGGATGAGTTTCCTAAGCTCAACCAATTCGTCGTCATGCTAACGACTTGAGCGATCGCTTGAACAAACTAGTTGTTCAAGCAACCAAGCTCTTCTAGTCGGTTAGCCGCGGAAGAGACGACAGACGGATTGCCGGTTTTTGTGTTTATCTTCGGGGTCCATGATTATACAAATACATATGGATGTAGACATGTATAATCAACACATACAATCATATTAATAAGAACATGCAAAGATCAATAATAAAACTTGTAAAACTTTTATACTTCTCGATCTTCTATCGTATGTCCTAACCTCCTTGTAGACTTCGTGTGGGCGAAGATCCTCCACAAGTTGAAGCTTCCTAGATCTTCTTCAATCAAAAGAAAGAAGAACTCTCCTTCCCTTCTTGCTTGAGCCAACCACCAAGCCACAAAGACTTGATGCCGCCGGCCCCAAGAAAAGAGAGAACAAGATGGCCAACCAAGGAACCAAACAAGGGAACAATCCCTAGCTCTTTTGTGCCGCCAACCAAGAGGAAAAGAAGAGGAGAAGAGGAATAGGTTGAGCGCCGACCAAGGTAGAGGGAAAAGAGATAGGAGTCGGCAACACCTTAGGAAGAAGAAGAGCACTTCTCCTATAGTTGCCGCCCACCTTAACTTCCAAACCCTAGCCGCCCAACCAAGGAACCAAACCCTAATCTCCCTAGGGTTTCTTGCCACCCAAGCCAATGAAAGGCAAAACCCTAATCTCCAAAAACATCCAACCACTTTCTTGCCACCCACCTTAAGCCCCCTTTTATAGAGTTGGGCTTAAGCCTTGTTTTAATCTCCACCGTTGGTTCTAGGGATTTAATCTCAACCGTTGGATCTAGAGATTTAATCTCAACCGTCGGATCTAGAGATTTAATCTCCACCGTCGGATCTAGGGATTTAATCTCAACCATCGGATCTAGAGATTTAATCTCAACCGTCGGATCTAGAGATTTAATCTCCACTGTCAGTTCTAGGGATTTAATCTCAACCGTCGGATCTAGAGATTTAATCTCCACCATCGGATCTAGACTTCATGAGGTTTATATTAGGCTACGATAGGGACCATGAGGAGGAGTTGGATCTTGGCCACCCGATGGATCGGAACCACACAAACTTGATCCATCAATGATGTTCCATTCCACTAGAGGATCATCATTGAATTACCTCACCAACCCCCATAAATTAATATGGGCTCCATACATTATTTGTACATCCATCTCCCCGTGTTTAAGATATCGAATGTCCGCCAATTAATTGATTTACTGACCATCAATCAATTAACATCTAACTCCTCGAGTAGTACCACTCAACCTTATCATCATGTTGACTAAGTCAACCTACAGGGTTTACATGATGAACCTTATGAGCTCCTCAAGGGGACATCATCAACCTAGTATATAGGACACGGTTTCCTCCTATAATTAACGGCACACCATGTAAATAATATCATTTCCCAACTTACCGGGCATATTGATTTAATCCATATAAATCTCACCCTTTGGTAAATCAAAGAAATAAATTCTAAGTACATGTGCCCGTTATTATATCGGAATTAAGAGCATGTACAACATAATATCAGAGGTTCGATTCAATTATGTAGTCAGCAATAAATTGAATCACCTCTATGTCGGTCCTGCTCAATACACCTAAGTGTACTAGTGTAACTCTATGTTCAAGACAAAACAATACCAAGCTACACTACAACCATGCCAATGGTTTGTCCAAAACCATCTTGGTTGTGAGCCTCTACTTATATTCTACAAGGGACTGATAACATGATCTTTTGTGCCACACCAAGTACCATGTTATCTACAATGTAAAGTATTAGACAATATGCACACATATAATAAATATAAAGTGCAAACAATGATCATGTGATTCTTATTTTAAAATAAAAATGTTCATACAAAAGAGCTAGGCTTTCAGTATACATTCCAACAAGCTCCACCCTAATGGTTTTCACTATTTTATTCACCTCGTGAATGACATGTATAGAATTTGTAAATCTAACATAAAATAAAAACAAACCTCATTAGATACTTATAAAAATACATATCGTATTAAAAATTAAACATAGATAATCTAAAACTTGATACTTACGAATCTCCACGTGGAGATATCAACTCTCTTGTATCTTCCCTCTCAACGAGTGATTGTTGTACCGGAGAAGATACATTAGTAAGTATCTGTTGAGAACCAGAAGATCCTACAACTAGAGAAGAGGTGGAGGGCACATTTCCTGCAAGAGCATCAAAATGTGCAGGGGCTGAAGCAGATGAAGACTATGATCTTCCATCGCTACTCCGTCTATGACCGTCACGTCGAAACTAACAATAATAATTATTAGAAGAATATGACAGTAAAAAAAATTATATTTGCATATCGAATTTATAATATGAACAATATGAAAATATTACCATATTCATAGCAACTGGATGACCTACAAAAAAAATAGTTCATTAATATATCAAATATATGAAATTTCGAATTAGATAGTAAATTAAAACATAATTGGTACTCAATAAAAATTACCCACAATTAGAAATCGAAGTCTGCATTATAATTTTCATCCTGGTCATGCATCTATTCATTATCATCTTCGTCATCGTCATCCTCATCCTCATCCTCATCCTCATCCTCATAATTAAATTCCTCATCTTCATCCTCATTCAGTTCACCTGCATCAACGGCTACTACTACGCGGCTAGGATCTCGTAACGTTGAAATATTATTTTCTTCGATATGAAATGTATTGACAACTTCTTCTTGTTGATATGCTATGTCTTCCTAATGTTCCTCAATTTTATTACGTGCTTTTGTTTTACAAACAGCCCACCAATCACTTTTGTCTCATCTCAGACTAGGATATAAAGTATAAAATACTTGAATCGTTTGCTGTGCTAACACAAATGGTTCATACCTCTTTTATATTTTTATGTAATTAATTTCAACCAAATTAAACTGTGGATGCACCCTCATGCCTTTGATAGGGTCAAACCAACGACACATAAATAAAATAACTCGCAAATCTAAGCCTGCGTATGCTACCTCTAAAATTTCATCTAGCAAGCCGTAAAATTCATTACTTGCACCTCCATCATTAGATGACTCAACACAACTCCACTATTCATTGTAAGTTTCCCAATTCTATAATCTTGAGTATGAAAATTATATCCGTTTATGAAATATGCTGGCCAAGTTTTCACCATTGAGTTTGGACCCCATGACAGATGTTTTACTAGGTCTTGCTCAATGTGAGGGTGATTTCAAGAACCTAAAGTCAAATAAATATGTGTTAAAGTCAAGATTTATAAAATTTATTATCATAGACTACTTACATATTTTTGAACCATTGTACAAATTCTTCATCGCAGAAACGATCAAACTCATGCTCCAGAATATCAGAATATAGAGTTTGGAAAATTCTACCATAAAATTAAATATAACACGAACAATAATTTATGATATATTAAATATATAATATAACATTTATATACTCACTCGAAATATGACGTTACTTCTAGGCAATTCAGTAAAATATATGTATGGGTTGCTCGCCACTCCTAACCAGTTAAGTATCTACTTGTATAAGATCCACTTGGTCGACCAAGGTAGTTAAAAATTGAGAATGCCCTCAAATTTCGATCAACAGGACCCTCATCATTTCTTCCTTCTGTCTGACTCTTTTATTAAACATGAGGTTCAAAATAATATGATGTGAAAGTTGTAACTTCCTCCACAATATATGCATTAACAATAGAAGCTTCAACATGAGCCTTATTTTCACTTTTTTTTTTTCAAGTGATAGAGGAATCTAAGAGTAATACAATAAAATGTATTAGAAAATAAATTATACTAAATTTGATCAAATGAAATAACAATGATAAAAAAAGCAAAAAATTCACCTTTCAAACAGATACATCCATCGAAATTGAACAGGACCTCCAACTTTAGCCTCATATGGCAAGTGAACCAAAAGATGTTCTATGGAATCAAAAAATGTCGGTGAAAATATTCTTTCTAAGTTACACAAAATGATCGGAATGTCTCTCTCTAATGTCTCCATGTGTGAAGGACTCAATACTGTCGAGTAGATATCATGAAGGAAATTGCTTAATTCCGTAATTGCACCCCAAACAAAATTTGGTAATAGTTCCTTCAAAGCAATAGGAATTAGTATTTCCATTAATATATGACAGTCATGACTTTTCAAACCAATCAATTTGCATTCCTTTAAATCAATGCATCTGCCAAGATTAGAGACATAACCATCAGGAAATCTCAATGATTTTAACCATTCACAAACAATCCGTCTCTGATCATTATTCAATGTATAAACTTCTTTCGATTTTGGTCCCCTACTATTTTCATCAACATCAAGGGCGGGTCCTTTACAGATGAGACGCATATCTTTTCTTGCATTCAAATTATCTTTTGTTTTTCCAATAATATCTATCACCGTATTTATCAAATTATCAAAAATATTCTTCTCAATATGCATTAAATCGAGATTGTGATGAATCAAATTACTCTGCCAATATAGTAAATCCCAAAATATACTTCATTTAGTCCATTTATGCATAATTCCATAGTCATATGTTGTAACATTTGGTTCTTCAATAACAGATGGAAAGTTAAGTATTTTATGACATAAAAATTGATCGGTGAATCTCAATGGTGATGGTATTCTTTCAATTCTATTCTTAGTGAATTCTTCTTTATTTCTTCTGAATTTATGATTTGGCGGTAAAAATTGTCTATGACAATCAAAATAACTCAGTTTCTTTCCGTGTTTCAATCTGAATGACTTTGATCTCTCCATATATATTGGACATCCTAAAATCCTCGCGGTACTCTAGCCCGATAACATCCCATAAGCAGGAAAATCATTTATGGTCCAAAGAAGCGCAACTCTCATTGTGAACATCTGATTAGTATGGACATCATATATAGAAACACCCTCGTCCCATAGTTGGTTTAGCTCGGTAATCAACGGTTGCATGTAAACATCTATTAACTTCTTACCATGATTTGCATTCCAAGTCATGTGTTCAGCAGTGACCTTTGATGCATAAAGCCTTTGCAATCTAGGAGTTAAAGGCAAATAGAACATTTGTCTGAATGATTTAAATCGCTTATTACGATTCGATCTCATGGTACTCTTGTACCTGCATTGACTACAGAATTTACAAGTCTCTAAATCTGTATTATCTCCCTAATATAGCATACAACCATCTATGCAAACATCAATTCTTTGCACCGGAAGACCTAAATCTTTCACAAGTTTTTTCATACTATAAAAATCGTTCGGCATTATGTGATCATGCGACAATACTTCTCCAATAACTTGAACAAAATCATTAAAACAATCTTCGGACACATTATACTCTGCTTTAACATTCAACAATCTTGCGGTGAGAGATACTTTAGTGTGACTGTCATAACCAGACCACACTGGTTCATCTGCAGCTCTCAACACTTCTTGAAATTTGAGATATGACTCATTGTATACATTTTCATGCACACTAGTTACTTCTACCTCCTCCAATGGCGTTGAATAACTAGTATACATGTGTTTAAATGTTTGAGGATAACTAGAACTTGCAATGTTTGGTTTGTTATTCAAATTATGACCAACTGCATCAACTATCATCCTCTAGTATGGATTGAATTGATCGTAATATATTTGCTCTCCACTAACTGTCCTTTGTATGTTTCGTCCAACCTCTTCATCGGATATAAATGGTTCACCATGACAAGTCCAATTATAATAATTTAGCATAAAACTAAATCTACAAAGATGTTTTCAAACTTTATCACACTAGAAAATTTTACCATTATAACATTTTTTACACGGACACCTTAATTTATTCTCATCCATAAACTCAACATTGCTATTAGCAAAAGTAAAAAATTGTTCAAACCCAATAATAAATTCATTAGTTAAACCACGACGTTCTAGTAATTTTTTTTATACATTCAACTTCGTTCTCTCTCCATTTATCTTGTTTTCAAATTTATATCAAGGATTAATTTTATTTTTTTCCATATTTCATCCATATATATTAATCTAACAATAAATTTATACTCAAAATAAATTCTTCTAGTACTAAATGTGATTTTGTGTGATATTTAATTGCAAACTATAATATGATTTTGAACAAATATTATATATTTACAGTAATAAAATTACTTAAAATCAAACATTAATTATATATAATATAAAATAATAATACTACAAATTTATGAATATACAATATTTATACCTGTCCTAATGGAAACAATGGATGAGCTCACAACTGAAGACTTCACGAACACACCGAACACCTTAATGACGAAGTACAACAAACCTATGAAAAATAAAACATTAATTTTGTATTTATATTACACATTATACTTATTTATATTATTTGAATAACATTTTAACTCTATTTTTATGGAGATGAACGACCCAATTTGATTGTGCATGCGGTGTCTGGAACAAATGCTCCAGTTGGGACGATGATTAATCACCCAAGTCGCGCCCCCATGCCAAATTACGCGGCAACTGCCCACAAAGTGTGGCAGCGGCCGCCCCAACCTCGTGGCAGCTACCGCAAGGTGCGACAACTGTCGTGACCCCATGCAGTAGGTGGTCGCAAAGTGCGACAGCAGTTGTGAGGCCGTGAGCTCGGGCCGCAGCCGCGAGGGCACGTGGTTGGTGCCACATACCCTCGCGGCAGCAGCCTCGAGCTCGCGACACCTGTCGCGAGCTCGAGGCACCTACCGAGCGAGCTTGCGTGTCAGCTGTTGGGATGTATACTGAAAAGTCTATCTTTTGTATGAACATCTTTATTTTTGAAATAAGAATCACATGATCATTGTTTGCATATTTTTATGGCTATGCATATTATCTAATACTTTACATAGTAGATAACATAGTGTGTAGTGTCACATGAGAGATCATGTTATCGACTCCTTGAAAAGTATAAGTAAAGGCTCACAACCGAGATGGCTTTGGACAAACCATCGGAAGGGTTGTAGTGTGATTTGGTATTGGTTTGTCTTGACCATAGAATCACACTAGTGCACTTTGTGTGTATTGAGCAGGACCGACTTAGAGGTGATTCGATTTATTGCTGACTACATAATCAAATTGGACCTCAGATATTACTTTCTATATGCTCTTAATCCCGATATAATAACGGACACATATACTTAGTATTCATCTCTTTGATTTACCAATGGGTGAGATTTATAGATTAAATCGATAGGCTTGGTAAGTTGGGAGATGATATTATTTATATGGCGTGCCGTTGATTATAGGAGAAAACCGTGTCCTATATATTAGGATGATGATGTCCCCTTGAGGAGCTCATAAGGTTCATCATGTAAACCCTGCAGGTGGACTTGGTCTGGCATGATGAAAAGGTTGAGTGGTACTACTCATGGAGTTAGATGTTGATTAATTAATGGTTAGTAAATTAATTAATCGACGGACATTCGAGATCTTAAACACGGGGAGAAAATGTACAAATAATATATGGAGCCCATATTAACTTATGGGGGTTGGTGAGGTAGATCAATGATAATCCTTTAGTGGATTGGATTATCATTTATGGATCGGACTTTATGTGGGCTTGATCCATGGGTGGCCAAGATCCAACTCCTCCTCATGGTCCCTATTGTAGCCTATTAACACCTCATGAAGCTTAGATCCATTGGATAGAAACAAAACTCTAGATCCAAAGGTAGAGATTAAATCTCTAAGATCCGACGGTTGAGATTAAATCTCTAGATCCGACGGTTGATATTAAATCCCTAGAACCAATGATGAGATTAAACCAAGGCTTATCCCTAACTCTATAAAAGGATGGAATAGGGGTGGGTGGCAAGACACAATTAGAGGAAAGGGGGCTAGGGTTTTGGGCGGCAAGAGCAAGGGAGGATTAGGGTTTTGGGTGGCCACAATTAAGGAAAGATGTTTTTCTTCTTCTTCTTTCTTTGGTGGTCGGCACCCTTCTTCCCTCTTCTCTCCTTGGTTTGGCCGGCGTCCAACCTTCTCCCTTTCATCTATGGCTAATGATGGATGGGGGATTAGGGCTTGTCCCTTGGGCGGCAACCAATCCTAATTAGATTAGGATTGGGCTTGGGCGACTAGGGTTAGGGTTTTGGGATTAGGGTGGGCGGCAACAAGAAGATGAAGCTCTTTTCTTCTTCTTCCTAAGGTTTGGCCGGCTCCCTTCCTTCTTCCCTCTACCTTGGCCGGAGCTCAACCTATTCCTCTTCCCTTCATCCTTGGCCGGAAATTAGGAGAGCTTAGTTTAGGGTTTGGGCGGCAACAAGGAGGAGGATTGCTTTTCTTTCTCTTCTCCAAGTGTTGGCCGACGCCCATGCCCTCTTTGATTCTCCTTTGGCCGTTTTCCATACTCCATGTTCTCTTCCTTGGCCGGCGGCAACATCGATTTTATTGACTTGATGGCCGGTTCTAGATAGGAAGATGAGTTTTGTTTTATGATCTTCCTTTGTTCGGAGTGAACAAGGAAAGGAAGATTGGTGATCTAGGAGGCTTCAACTTTTGGTAGATCGTCGCCCACACGACGTCCGAAAGGAGGAAGGATATACAATAGAAGATCAAGAGGTATAATCTTGTTTATTTTGATTAGTGTTCTTTTGTATTATGTTTATAATTGTTTCTCAATTATATGCATGTTATATGAGGTTGTTTACTTTATATATTCTGTTTTGTGGTTAAATATACTTGGACCCCGAACATAAACACAAAAGTCGGCGATCCAGACATCATCTATTCCGTGGCTACTCATAGAATAGAGGTTGGTGTTGGATTGATGCGGTTCGCTAGAGGGGGGGGGGGTGAATAGCGATAAAAACTTTTTCGTAATCGTTCGTTAAGGTACGAGTAAAATGCAGCGGAAAGATAACAATAAATAAATAAAAACACGAGGGTTTTTACTTGGTTCGTAGCCTACGGCTACTACTCCAAGGCCCTAGTGGTCCTTGACCACGCACGGAGGGCAAAATACTAACCAAACTCCTCCTCGTTGGAGATAGGAGTTAAACGAATACAAAACTCGATAAAGACTCAAGGTAGAGGGACACTCCCCCTCTCCTTGATATGATTTAAAGCTTTACTAAAAGAAATAAATTGAAATACAATTTAGAACTTTCGTTACTGATGACTTTAAAGGTTGGAGGTTGAAGCTCTAGTCGTCGTCTCGGCAGTGCTTCGTCGTAGGGATGTCGGAGAGTCGGAGCGTATCGGAAGCACTTGGAAGCTTTTTAATTGATGAAAAACCCTAGGTTTGGCCCTCCTTTTATAGCCTTTGAGCCCCTCATCGAATGGGTCTTCAACCAATAGGAATTGGGCACAAAACTCCTTGAAAAATGGTGATAAAGCTTGACTCCTCGAGGCTGATTTTTGACCACCGGTTAGCTGAATCGGCCTTGAGTTGACTACAATGAAGAGTTAGCTCAAAATATAAGTGAATTCGACGGCCACTTGCCGTCCGATCTCAACATAGACCTTCCATGGGAAGTCTTGGGTCGGATCGTCGCCTAAGGACGTCCCTGTACAAAGGACACGACCTCACTTCACTTTACTCACTCGAGCTTACCTCGATACTTTACGTGTTGCTTTTGCTTCCGGCCTTCCACTCAATTCCTTCGGCTCCCTCTGAAGTCTCTTGAGTGTCGCCCGACCACCGCGGCTTCCTCCGGGTGTCGCTAGCCTTCAGCTCCAGCGTTGAGACTTTTCTGCACACTTGATTTAGCTCATGAGATAACAATATATGCTTAACTTTGTATCGTTTGCTATAATCAAAACTTAGGTTCGACTTAGGTGCCTACTGCACCAACAATCTCCCCCTTTTTGATTTATGGCAAACCCACATACAAAGTTAAGTAAATAGCAAGCATGAAGAGTAATAACGTGCATGAGAAACAAAAAATATGAAGATTAAGTTGGAGTAGTAAGGATTTTCTTCAAGTACTCCCCCTTGAGGAAACCTCCCCCTTGACCGAGGGTGAGTCTTGAAGAAAGACCTTAATCCTCCCCCTTGAGGGTTGCTTTAAGTAATTAACATTACTTAAAGTTGGCCATAGTAAAACATTTTAGTTAAGCCCTTTCTCCCCCTTAAGTAAAACATTAACGACATAAAGTTTAAAAAATAAGGTTAAGTAAAACGTAGATGGCACAAATAAGTTTAAGTTAAGAATTCTTTGGCCTTTTGGTAAAAGTTAACTAAGTTTTAACTTTTGGTTTAAATATGAAGTAAGAGTTAAGTTATCAAAAAAAATGTTGACCCCTTAACTTTGGCCTTTTTCTCCCCCTTTTGCCGTATATCGAAAAGAGTAAGGGGTGTGTGGAAAATGAAATTAGTGTTAAATTTAAAGTCCAAGCATGTTCCCCATTTTTTATAAAAAAAATATACTGAAAATAAGCTCATCTATAAAATGTTCGACTCATATTTGACTTGATTGATATGAAAGATCAACCAGTCCAGGTCAGAGTCGGTTAGTATATATGATTATACTCCGTGGCTCATAGCGATGCACTAGCTCTACATCTGGAACCAGGAGTAAGGTCCTAACATCTCACGCCCATCTACATGGCTAAGTACACAAACACATTAGTCCTATGTGTTGTGAGATGTACTGGCTCCTTAAATCTATAGGTGCATGATATCTAAGGTATGTCCTATGCTAGTTCCATAAAAATGAAACTTTTTAAGAAATAGTAGTAAGAAAATATAATTTGCAAGTTCCTATTCTATTACGCACATGCCCAATTTTCGTCTTAATAGACTAAATTCAGCTTCGGGTAGGGGTTTAGTAAATAGGTCTGCCAAGTTAGACTTCGATTCGACGTATTCGAGTTGTATTGCTCCGTTGGCCACATGTTCTCGAATGAAATGGTGTTTGACCTCTATATGTTTGGTCCTAGAGTGACATATCGGATTTATTGTAAGATTAATTGAACTAATGTTATCTACATGAAGTTTAGTATTCGTAAAGTCTAACTTAAAGTCGCGGAGGGTGTGCTTCATCCAAAGAAGCTGCGTGACACACTCACCCATCGCGATGTATTTGGCTTCGATGGTAGATAAAGCAACACAGTGTTGTTTCCTACTGCACCAACTCACTAGACTCGAGCCGAGAAGTTGACAACAACCACTCGTGCTCTTTCTATCGAGCTTACTACCGGCATAATCCTGTTGGGATGTATACTGAAAGCCTAGCTCTTTTGTATGAACATCTTTATTTTGAAATAAGAATCACATGATCATTGTTTGCATATTATATATGTGCATATTGTCTAATATTTTACATTGTAGATAACATGGTGCTTGGTGTGGCACAGAAGATCATGTTATCAGTTCCTTGTAGAATATAAGTAGAGGCTCACAACCAAGATGGTTTTGGACAAACCATTGGCATGGTTGTAGTGTAGCTTGGTATTGTTTTGTCTTGAACATAAAGTTACACTAGTACACCTCGGTGTATTGAGCAGGACCGACATAGAGGTGATTCAATTTATTGCTGACTGCATAATTGAATCGGACCTCGGATATTATGTTGTACATGCTCTTAATCCCGATATAATAACGGACACATGTACTTAATATTTATTTCTTTGATTTACCAGAGGGTGAGATTTCTATGGATTAAATCAATATGCCCGGTAAGTTGGGAAATGATATTATTTACATGGTGTGCCGTTGATTATAGGAGGAAATCGTGTCCTATGTATTAGGTTGATGATGTCCCCTTGAGGAGCTCATAAGGTTCATCATGTAAACCCTACAGGTTGACTTAGTCAACATGATGATAAGGTTGAGTGGTACTACTCGAGGAGTTAGATGTTAATTAATTGATTGTCAGTAAATCAATTAATTGACGGACATTCGATATCTTAAACACGGGGAGATGGATGTATAAATAATATATGGAACCCATATTAATTTATGAGGGTTGGTGAGGTAGTTCGATGATGATCCTCTAGTGGAATGGAACATCATTGATGGATCAAGTTTGTGTGGTTCCGATCCATCGGGTGGCCAAGACCCAACTCCTCCTCATGGTCCCTATCGTAGCCTAATATAAACCTCATGAAGTCTAGATCAAATGATGGAAAACAAATCTCTAGATCTGACGGTTGGGATTAAAACCCTAGAACCGACGGTTGAGATTAAATCTCTAAATCCGACGGTTGAGATTAAAACCCTAGAACCGACGGTGGAGATTAAACCAAGGCCTAAACCTAACTCTATATATAAGGGAGCATGGGTTGGGCAGCAACTAAGTTTTTGAAAGGATGATGGAAGTTAGGGTTTAGCCTCTCTTTGCTTGGGCGGCAAGTAACCCTAAGGAGGAAACCCTAATTAGGGTTTTGGCTCCTTGGGTTGGGCGGCCAAGGTGAGGAAAGAAGGGTGGGCGGCAACTTGAGGAAGATCTCTTCTTCTTCCTTGAAGGTGGCTAGCTCCTATATCTCTTCTCTCCACTATGGTTGGGCGGCAAGAAACCCTAAGGAAGAAACCCTAATTTGATTAGGGTTTGGTTTCTTTGCATGGGCGGCCAAGGTTTGGGAAAGAAGATGGACGGCAACAAGTGGAAGATGAGTTTCTTCTTCTTCCTAAGGCATGGTCGGTCCCTTCCTTCTACCCTCTACCTTGGTCGGTCCATACTCTATCCTTCTTCCCCTCTTTCATGGCCGGCACCTAGAAGATGGTTTTCAATGAGATTAGGGTTTGGTTGGGCGGCTAGGGTTTGGAAGTTGGAGTGGGCGGCAACTATAGGAGAAGTTCTCTTCTTATTCCTAAGGTGTTGCCGGGACCTATCTCTATTCCTTCTACCTTGGTCGGGGCTCAACCGAATTCCCTTTCTCCACTTCATTCCATATTGGCCGGAGGCACCAAAACTAGGGTTTGTCCCTAGTTCGGTTCCTTGGTTTTTTCCATTATGTTCTCTCTATTCTTGGGGCCGGCAGCATCAATCCTTTTGTGGATTGATGGTTGGCTCAAGCAAGAAGGGAAAGAGAGTTCTTCTTTCTTTGGATTGAAGAAGATCTAGGAAGCTTCAACTTGTGGAGGATCTTCGCCCACACGAAGTCTACAAGGAGGTTAGGACATACGATAGAAGATCAAGAGGTATAAAAGTTTCACAACTTTTATTATTGTTCTTTTCATGTTCTTATTTGATATGCTAGCTTATGTTCTTTATGTTAGTATATGTTGATTATACTAGTTTGCATTTGCATGTATTTGTATAATCATGGACCCCGAATAAGAAACACAAAAACTGGCGATCCGTCCGTCGTCTCTTCCGCGGCTAACCGACTAGAAGAGTTGTGTTGCTTGAACAACTAGTTTGTTCAAGCGATCGCTCAAGTCGTTAGCACGACGACAAATTGGTTGTGCTTAGGAAACTCATCCCATCCGGATTAGTTTTCATTAGTGAAAATTTTAATCCGGGGACATGGGAGCCTATGAGCATTCCGAGAAATAGCACGATTGCCAATAAATGGTATCAGAGCCACGATTTCCCGTTTTGTGTGTTTTGGATTCGGTTACTTTCACGCACTTATCATATATTGTGTATGCCGGATAATAGTAGGATGTGCGTAGGCTAACTTTTTGGTTGCAGGCATAAGATCCAACTATTATGGCTATATATGTGTGTATGTGATTGCATGTGTGTGTGATTGTATATTATTTGAATCCTCGGGGTTGATGAGGCTAGATTAGTATTTAATTTTTGTAATTAAATACGGCATTGTTTAGCCGCTCATTTTAATTTACTTTCGATCTAGATTATTTGTACACTCCTTCGTGGAGTATAGGATCGATGGATGTAAATTAAAATGTTTTATCTCGGCTCGGAACTCTTTGGTGACTTGCGCACGAGAAAAGATGGAGCGGACGAGGTGGCGACACGACGGGACGCATATTGGAGAACAATGCCATAATAGTTGGAAAAATTCTGATTTTTCCATATTTATTGCTGATTTGTTTTATATGCATGTTGTGTGTGCTTGAAAATTCCTCATTGTAAATTTACTAAGTGGGAGAGGGACATTTTAATTAATTCCCGCGGCCTCCATTACAATTTGACATGTGATGCAACAAACTTG
Organism: Wurfbainia villosa; assembly: GCA_025175895.1. Taxonomy (NCBI): domain Eukaryota; kingdom Viridiplantae; phylum Streptophyta; class Magnoliopsida; order Zingiberales; family Zingiberaceae; genus Wurfbainia; species Wurfbainia villosa. The sequence goes on along the minus strand of CM045994.1, from coordinate 65,563,844 downwards.
CGCGTCGGCTCTGAGTGCCTTCCTCCCCATCGGATGAGTTTGTTTGTGGATCACTAGGTCAAATAATGGTTATAGGAAATTATTTAGGAGCGTGTGTACTTCCCCATCAGTAAGGCACATAATTCGAGATAATTCCCTTAGTATCGTGTAATGGTGCACACTTAGATGCAAATAAAAAGTATCCTCCCCATCGGAGTCACTGCTTTTATTTGTAGGGCCAAAGAGGAACCAACTATTAATTTTATTTGTCAAAAAGTAAGGTTGACAAGATAATAAAATTAATGGATAAAACCTCCTCTTACAAATGTAGAATTCGTATACGTCCACACTATCGTGGCATGCGATATTCTCGGTGTTTTGAGGTGTTGGTTGATTTCGGAATTTATTGTTTTGAGGAATCAATAAAATTTGAAATCTAATATTTTGATCATTGTGATTCTTAGGATTTTCAAAATGACTTTCAGTCCACTTACTGTGATACTAAAGGAAATAAACTTACTGTACCTAAATAATGTTGATTGGAAAAGATTCAAGATATTGTCTTATCTGCTAAGGAGTACAAGTATGCACTCTTCAAAGAGTGTCCTCAAGCCATCATTGCTCAAAAAGGTTTCTACTTCTAAGCCGAAAGGCTAGAAGAAGGAGAAACAAGGTGGAGCAAAAGTGGTGGGAGGATCTTAGAGAGGAGTGAAGAAGCCGAAAGGCAAGTACTTCACTTACTAGCAGACTGGACATAAGAAGAAGGATTGTCCAAATCCGAAGCAAGAACAAATGTATATCCTTTAGTCCAGTCGTTGAAACATGGTTAGAGGCATTATCTACCGGCACCTGGTGAGTAGATACAAGAGCCACTAATCATGTCTGCAACACTTTGCAGGGGTTCCAGGAAACCTGACGACTAGCCAAAGGGGATATTACCATTTACTTGGGCAATGCCATGAAGATGGCGGCTATTGCAGTGGGAGATATTTTATTTATCTTTTGAGAAAAATAAAGATTTTGGTTCTTAAGAATTTCCTTTATGTACCCTTATTTAGAAAGAATTAATTTCGGTTTCTAAATTTGTTCCAGATGGATAATCTATTTCTTTTGATGACAGATATGTTATAAAAAGAATAGGGACATTATCTATTCAGGTACATAGATAGGAAATGTATAACTTGAACCACGAGCTCCCACGATGCAAATAGAAGTTATTAACTCATCTTCTAAGTCTAATAAGAGAAAAGAACCTTCGAAGATGAACCAAACATATCTTTGGGATCTTAGGCTTGGTCATATTAACCTAAGTAGAATTCAAAGGTTGATAGCTGATGGACCTTTGGGTTCATAAGTGGTGGAGCATCTCCCAACCTGCGAATCTTGCTTGGAGGGTAAGATGACCAAGAGGCCTTTCAAGGCCAAGGGGTATAGATCCAAAGATGTGTTGGAATTGGTTCATTCTGATTCGTATGGTCCTATGTCTATCCAGGCAAGAGGTAGTCTTGAATATTTCGTCTCTTTCATAGACAATTATTCAAGATGACACTACGATCTGATTGTGGTGGTGAGTACCTCTTGGGAGAGTTTAGGAACTACTTATCAGAGGCTGGGATTCAATCCCAATTGACTGCACCTGGCACACCCCAGCAGAACGGTGTAGCAGAGCGAAGGAATATGACTCTTATAGAGATGGTTAGATCGATGATGAGTTATTTTGACTTGCCATATTCGTTCTGGGGATATGCTATAGATACGACGGTATACATTCTGAACCTGGTTCCATCTAAATCAGTGCCTTCTACTCCTGAGGTGTGCCTAGTATAAGACATATTCATATATGGGAGTCCAGCACATGTGCTGAAGGCAGATACTGGTAAGTTGGAATCTCGTACAGAAGTACACATGTTCATTGGCTATCCCAGGGAAACGAAGGGTGGATTGTTTTATAGTCCTAGAGATCAGAGGGTGATCGTTAACACGAACGCCAGATTTCTAGAGGAAGACTATGTGATGAGCCACAAGCCCAAGAGTAAAATTGTTCTGGAGGAGTTAAAAGGGAAGTCACTTCTTTAGTACCACCGGTACAAGAGGACATACCACATGTCACTGCACCGCGTGTCACAGAGGATACGCAGATGATACCTCATCGTAGTGGGAGGGTTGTTAGACAACCTTATTGATTCATGTTCTTGGGTGATTCTTCTGATTTGGTCCCTAGCAAACATGAACCTGATCCCTAGACATACAACAAGGCAATCCAAGATATAAATACAGCATCTTTGCAAAGTACAATGAATACTGAGATTGAATCTATGGATTCAAGTCAGGTCTGGGAGCTCTTATGCATTGCAGCTCATATGGATTATGAGGTGTGATAGATGGATGTCAAGACAGCTTTCCTTAATGGAAGTCTTGAGGAAAACATCTATTTGAAGCAACCAGAGGGATTCATTGCTAAGGGCAAAGAGCGTATTGTATATAAGCTTAATCGGTCCGTTAATGGACTGAAGCAAGCTTTGAAGTCTTGGGACATCCGCTTTGAGGAAGTAAATCCAGTCTTATGGATTTATTCAAAGTTCGGATGAGTCTTGTGTATATCAGAGATGTGACGGAAACGTAGTGGTATTTTTGTACTATACGTAGATGACATTTTGGTGGTTGGCACAACATCGAAGTGTTATCAGACATAAGGGTATGGTCATCCAAACAGTATGATATGAAGGACTTAGGAGAAGTGGGTCACAACCTTGGGGATAAAGGTTGTTGTGCTTATCCCAAGCTTCATACATAGACATGATTTTGGATCGTTTTAGCATGCAAAACTCCAAGAAGGGTTTTCTACCTTTCAGGTATGGAGTTCCTTTATCTAAGCAGATGTGTCCTAGATCATCTGAAGAGATAGAGGAGATATAGGCAGTTCCTTATGCTTCGGCGGTAGGAAGCCTAATGTATGCTATGTACGAGACCAGATATCTGCTTTGTCGTAGCCATGGTCAGCAGATATCAGAGTAATCCAGGACAGGGACATTGGACTACGGTAAAGCATATATTGTAGTGCCTGAGAAGGACTAGGGATTATATGCTAGTTTACCGGGCAGACCAATTACTCACATGTGGGTTACCACAGTTCGATTTCCAATCGATAGGGATAACGATAAGTCTACCTCGGGTTTTGTGTTTACTTTGGGAGGTGGAGCCATTGTATGGAGGAGTGCCCAGCGAAATCGTGGCGGACTCCACCATGGAAGGAGTATGTGGCGACCTATGAGGCGGCCAAAGAAGTAGTGGCTCAGAACTTTCGATGGACTTGGATGTGATTCTGGTTTGCCCGAAATATCACAATTTATTGTGATAATAATGAATGCGATTGCAAACTCGAAGGAACCACGAGCCCATAAGGCTAGTAAACACATAGAGTGCAAGTACCACACGATACAGAAATCGTAAAGGAGGTAGAAGTTCTTTGTCGCCTAGCATGCATCGGGAGGATGACCTGGTAGACCCTTTCACTAAGGCCCTTCTAGCGAGAGCTTTGATAGGCATGTGGAGGGAAGGGGAATCAGATGTATGGCAGTATGATGACAGCATAGTCTTTTAGTATAAGTGGGAGATTGTTGGGATGTATACTGAAAAGCCTAGCTCTTTGGTATGAACATTTTATTTTGAAATAAGAATCACATGATCATTGTTTGCACTTTATATTTATATATGTGCATATTGTCTAAAACTTTACATTGTAGATAACATGGTGCTTGGGTGTGGCACAGAAGATCATGTTATCAGTCCCTTGTAAAGTATAAGTAGAGGCTCACAACCAAGATGGTTTTGGACAAACCATTGGCATGGTTGTAGTGTAGCTTGGTATTAGTTTGTCTTGACCATAGAGTTACACTAGTACACCTCGGTGTATTGAGCAGGACCAACATAGAGGTGATTCAATTTGTTGCTGACTACATAATTGAATCGGACCTTGGATATTATGTTGTACATGCTCTTAATCCCGATATAATAACGGACACATGTACTTAGTATTTATTTCTTTGATTTACCAGAGGGTGAGATTTCTATGGATTAAATCAATATGCCCGGTAAGTTGGGAAATGATATTATTTACATGGTGTGTCGTTGATTATAGGAGGAAACCGTGTCCTATGTATTAGGTTGATGATGTCCCCTTGAGGAGCTCATAAGGTTCATCATGTAAACCCTGCAGGTTGACTTAGTCAACATGATGATAAGGTTGAGTGGTACTACTCGAGGAGTTAGATGTTAATTAATTGATTGTCAGTAAATCAATTAATTGACGGACATTCAATATCTTAAACACGGGGAGATGGATGTACAAATAATATATGGAGCCCATATTAATTTATGGGGGTTGGTGAGGTAGTTCGATGATGATTCTCTAGTGGAATGGAACATCATTGATGGATCAAGTTTGTGTGGTTCCGATCCATCGGGTGGCCAAGACCCAACTCCTCCTCATGGTCCCTATCGTAGCCTAATATAAACCTCATGAAGTCTAGATCAAATGATGGAAAAAAAATCTCTAGATCCGACGGTTGGGATTAAAACCCTAGAACCGACGGTTGAGATTAAATCTCTAAATCCGACGGTTGAGATTAAAACCCTAGAACCAACGGTGGAGATTAAACCAAGGCCTAAACCTAACTCTATATATAAGGGAGCATGGGTTGGGCGGCAACTAAGTTTTTGAATGGATGATGGAAATTAGGGTTTAGCCTCTCTTTGATCTCCACCGTTGGTTCTAGGGTTTTAATCTCAACCGTCGGATTTAGAGATTTAATCTCAATCGTCGGTTCTAGGGTTTTAATCCCAACCGTCGGATCTAGAGATTTGTTTTCCATCATTTGATCTAGACTTCATGAGGTTTATATTAGGATACGAAAGGACCATGAGGAGGAGTTTCTTGGCCGCGATGGATCGGAACCACACAAACTTGATCCATCAATGATGTTCCATTCCACTAGAGGATCATCGAACTATCCAACCCCCAAATTAATATGGGCTCCATATATTGTGCATCCATCTCCCGTGTTTAAGATATCGAATGTCCGTCAATTAATTGATTTACTGACCATCAATTAATCAACATCTAACTCCATGAGTAGTACCACTCAACCTTATCATCATGCCGGACCCAGTCCACTTGCAGGGTTTACATGATGAACCTTATGAGCTCCTCAAGGGGACATCATCATCCTAATATATAGGACACGGTTTCCTCCTATAATCAACGACACACCATGTAAATAATATCATTTCCCAACTTGCGGGCATATTGATTTAATCCATAGAAATCTCACCCTCGTAAATCAAAGAAATAAATACTAAGTACGTGTCGTTATTATATCGGATTAAGCATGTACAACATAATATCGAGGTCGATTCAATTATGTAGTCGACAACAATTGAATGACACTCTATGTAATACACCGAGGTGTACTAGTGTAACTCTATGGTCAAGACAAACCAATACCAAGCTACACTACAACCATGCCAATGGTTTGTCCAAAACCATCTTGGTTGTGAGCCTCTACTTATACTCTACAAGGGACTGATAACATGATCTTCTGTGCCACACCCAAGCACCATGTTATCTACAATGTAAAGTTTTAGACAATATGCACATATATAAATATAAAGTGCAAACAATGATCATGTGATTCTTATTTCAAAATAAATGTTCATACCAAAGAGCTAGGCTTTTCAGTATACATCCCAACAATTAACACAAAAACCGGCGATCCGTCCATCGTCTCTTCCGCGGCTAACCGACTAGAAGAGTTGTGTTGCTTGAACAACTAGTTTGTTCAAGCGATCGCTCAAGTCGTTAGCACGATGATGAATTGGTTGTGCTTAGGAAACTCATCCCATTCGGATTAGTTTTCATTAGTGAAAATTTTAATCCGGGGACATGGGAGCCTATGAGCATTCCGAGAAATAGCACGATTGCCAACAAATCCGAATCGGAGTAGCCGATTAGTTCGAACTCCATAGATCTAGGGTACCAAATACCAACGTTAAGTGTACCCTTAAGATATCTAAGGATACGCTTAACTAGGGTTAGGTGAGACTCCTTAGCACAGGTTTAAAACCTGGCGCACATACTTACTGCGAATAGGATGTCGGGTCGACTCGCAGTTAAGTATAGGAGACTCCCTATTACGCTCCTATAGTATTTTAAGTCAATGGACTTACTTTCAGGGTCTTCTCCTATGTTAACATTAATCGCCATTGGGGTGTTTATTATCTTAGCATCTTGCATTCCAAATCTTTTAATTAACTCCTTAGTGTATTTCTGTTGATATAGGTATATACTATCCTTAGTTTGTTTAATTTGTAGACCTAAAAAGAAACTTAACTCGCCTACCAAGTTCATTTCGAACTCACTTTCCATGAGTGAAACGAACTCGTTTAGTAAGGCTGAGTTAGAGGTTCCAAAAATTATATCGTCTACGTAAATTTGAGCTATGAATATTTCTTTACCTAAGGTTTTTACGAAGAGAGTTGGGTCAACTAAGCCTTGGTTAAACCCTTTTGACTTAAGATGGATTGAAAATCTCTCGTACCAAGCTCGAGGAGCTTGTTTAAGTCCATAGAGAGCTTTCTTAAGTTTTAGAACATGGTCGGGTTTATCTAGATTTTCGAATCCGGGGGGTTGGATGACATAAACTTCTTCTTTAATGTATCCATTTAGGAATGCCGACTTAACATCCATTTGAAACAGCTTAAATCCTCGATGTGCGGCATAAGCTAGCAACATTCGAATGGATTCGAGTCTAGCTACTGGGGCATAGGTTTCGTCGTAATCTAAGCCTTCGACTTGGCTAAACCCTTTGGCGACTAACCTAGCCTTGTTTCTAACTACTTCACCTTTATCATCAAGCTTATTTCGAAACACCCACCTTGTTCCAATTATCGTTTTGTCTTTAGGTGGTGGTACTAATTCCCACACTTCATTCCTAGTAAATTGAGCTAGCTCTTCTTGCATTGCAATAATCCAATCGGGATCAAGAAGAGCTTAATCAATTGATTTGGGTTCTATCTTTGAAATTAAGGAAATTTGACTAAGGTTCCTATAGGATGCTCTAGTTCGAACTCCTAGATTAGGATCTCCTATCACTTGGTCGATAGGATGATAGTCTACAACTTGATCCATAGGATGACTCGTTTGAGTTCTAGTTTAGTTGGAGTCATCTATCACTTGATCAATAGAGTGATTTGGTTGAACACTAGTTTGACTCGGATCACTTGTCACTTGGTCGACAAGAGAAGTTGGTTGATGTGGATTAGACTCGATCTCAGGGTCGGAGATGAGTTTGGTATCAGTGGGCTCAACACTTGGGGTCATTAAGGGTTTTGTAGGTTCGGGCACTTCATCGAACACTACATTAATAGTCTCTTCGACTATAAGGGTGTCGTGGTTATATACTCTATAAGCTCGACTTGTAGTCGAGTATCCTAGAAAGATTCCGGTCGTGGTTTTGGATGTAAATTTCCCTAGGTAATCCTTAGTGTTTAGGATATGTACCTTACACCCAAATACCCTAAAGTACTTGATGTTAGGTATTTTATCGTGATAAATCTCGTACAAGGTCTTAAGGTGCCTTTTTACCATAAGGATCCTATTTTGGACATAGCATGCCGTACTCACGGCTTCTGCCCAAAACCTATCGGGTAGGTCGTATTCGTTCAACATGGTCCTAGCGGCTTCTTGTAGAGTTCGATTTTTTCGCTCCACTAGGCCATTTTGTTGAGGGGTCCTAGGGCAAGAGAATTCATGGTGGTATCCATTTAGGTTACAGAAGTCGGTGAACCTTTGATTTTCGAATTCACCACCATGATCGCTTCTAAGTCTTTTAACCTTAAGGTCTTTTTGATTCTCGATTAATTTGAATAGATTGATTAATTGATCTAGGGTATCATTTTTATGTTTGATGAACCTAACCCAGGTAAACCTGGAGTAGTCGTCATTTATGACTAAGCAATATTGACTTTTATTGAGTGACTTGGCTCCATGTGAATCGAATAGATCCATATGTAGGAGCTCAAGTACACTTGAGGTTCGTTCTTGGTTAGTTAACTTGTGTTGTGTCCTAGGTTGTTTTCCTTGTTGACAAGCATTACAGACTTTATTAACCAAATTGATGAGGTTTGCTAAGCCTCTGACTAAGCCACTCTGACTCATCTTGTGGACGAGTCTTGGGTGCGAGTGACCGAGTCGTCGGTGCCACAACCATGATTCCTCTTCCAGTGTCATAAGACATTTGGATGAGGAATTGATTAAGTTAATTGTATAAATGTTATTTGTCCTAGTTCCTTTGAGTATTGTTTTAGCTGTTTTATTTGTTTTAATTACACATTTATTTTCTAAAAATACGACCTTATAGTTATTATCACATAATTGGCTTACGCTAAGCAGGTTATATTCGAAATTCTCTACAAGTAATACATTTTTAATAATAAAATTCGAGTTAAGCTCGATATCACCTGATCCGATGATTTTGAGCTTGCCGTTATTCCCAAAAGCTACCGATTCTTGTCGTTTGAATCGAAGCTTTGTGAATTTGAGTTGATCCCCGGTCATGTGTCGGGAGCAACCGCTGTCCAACATCCATTGATCCTACACACAAGGTGGTTGGATTTGATGTTAGATTTTTTTTTAAAAAAAATTGGTTGTAAGTTGGTAAACCTAGGTCATCTCACCTGTGTCTATATGATCAAGCATGTTATACTTATGTGTTTTTTGTGAGATGATTTCCAATTAAGTTGATTAAGTGTATTTATGTTCAAGTAATTTTATGTTAGATTTGGATTTGACCCTAGGCTTGTCAAGTTTACCTTTTCAAGATCATGGCTTCCAGGTCGTGGCGAGGCACAGGGGCCTTCTTTTATCGGATCATCGACCACTTCCTTAGACAAAGCCATGTTCAAGAAAATGATGACTTGACTCACCTAAGATTATTTCCTAGTCTAACTGGTTATTTTTGAAAAGAGGCTCCCCGAGGCTCAATCTTTTCGAAGTTGATTATGTTCATGTTCTAAGTGAGTTCACAAGTTTTAAAGTACAAACTTTCTAAGTTAAAGCATGCAATTTCTAAGTTAAAGCACAAACATTCTAAGTTAAAACATACAATTTCTAAGTTAAAGCACAAACATGTTTTGTACTGGCTCCCCCTAGACCGTTGAATCGGTTCGGTCTATCCACATAGTGGATTTGGTCCTTGGGAATCCAGTACGGGTTGGATCCTAGAGTTGAAATCAAAAGGTTCTTAGGGACCCATGCTTGGACATGTTTCCTATGTTGACTTACAATCGACATATATGACCTATTAGTCGTGTTTGAGTTAAATCCTAGTCCAGCCTTGTTGTACACGACCCTTTGAGATCCAAGTAGGAGGTCAAGTCCTTTGGATTCCGAAGTGAACCTTTCCAACGTGTTCATAAGATCTTCGACTTGACTTTTCAAGAGAGAGTTCCCAACTTCGAGCTTTTCAACTCGAGTTGAGTCCTTCTCTTGAACTCGACTAGTCGAAGAGGTTAGGGAGACCTCGTGTTTGAGGAGTTTAACCTCCTCAACAAGGGTCTCGACCTTGGACTCGGACTTAGCTAACTTCCTAGACAAAAACCTAACCGTATTATGTAAAGTATTAAATAAAGTTCGACTTACTTTAAGGGTATCTTTTGAACCGGATGCATATTCGTGGCTTGACTTGAAGGTAGACTCAAGTTCAATTGAATGAAGACGTGGTCTTCGTCTTCTTCGGATGACGCTTCTTCCCATGTCGCGTTGAGGGCCTTCTTGTGCTTAGGTGCTTGGTGGTTCAGCTTGGGGCACTCGGACTTGATATGTCCAAACCTGTTATGTTAGTGCTTATAAGATCCACATATCTCCACAATGGTATGATATTGTCCACTTTGGGCCCAAGCCCTCATGGTTTTTGTTTTTGGGCTTTACCCAAAAGGCCTCATACCAATGGAGATATCTTTTTTTTTTCTTATAAGCACATGATCTTTTCCATGTCTTACCAATGTGGGACTTTGATTGTATTCCTCATACTCCCAACAATCCCCCCCTCAAACGAAGGACCACATTGGGCCCCCCCTCAAGCCTATCCCTCCTCGAAGGATTTTCTCTGCTTGATGTCCGATCTTCAACCCACCAGGACTTCCTGCCAGTTGTTCGGTCCCCCCGACCCAACTAGACTTCCTTCCTGATGTCTGGTTCTCTTGATCCGGACGTGGGAGCTCAACTTCCTTCGTTCGAGGTTCATGGCTTGACATGGACCATGGCTCTGATACCAATTGTTAGTGCTTATAAGATCCACATATCTCCACAATGGTATGATATTGTCCACTTTGGGCCCAAGCCCTCATGGTTTTTGTTTTTGGGCTTTACCCAAAAGGCCTCATACCAATGGAGATATCTTTTTTTTTCTTATAAGCACATGATCTTTTCCATGTCTTACCAATGTGGGACTTTGATTGTATTCCTCATACTCCCAACATGTTACACTCATAACACCTAATATTAGAACTTTTAGGCTTACCTTGGTTGAGTCGAGTCGTGGTTCGCTTTCGTCCCTTGGCTATCCTTCGAGCTAGGTTCATTAGTTCGGCAGTCAACTCCGGGTCAACTTCTTCTTCGGACTCGTCTTCCTCCTCGGTTGGTGGTGGCTTTCTTGCGATTTTCTTCTTCTTTGAACCTGCAAACAAGGCTATACCCCTCTCGGGCTCCGAGTTAGACTGCTCATGAAGTTCGAAATCCGAAAAGAGTTCATCTAACCTAATTTTGGAAAGGTCCTTGGAGACCTTATAGGCATCGACCATGGATGCCCATAAGGTAATCCTCGAAAAAGAGTTTAGGACATACCTTATAAGGTCGCGGTTTTCGACCTTTTGCCCGATTGCGTGTAGGTTGTTGACTATGTCTTGGACACGGGCGTGGAGTTGTGTCGCGGACTCGTGTTCCTGCATTTTTAGGTTATATAGTTTATTGAAAAGAAGATCACGCTTACATACCTTGGCTTCGTCGGTCCCTTCGTGTAGCTCCACTAGTTTTGTCCAAAGATCTTTTGCGCTTATGAAGGGGCCGACGCGATTTAGCTCCTCCTTGGATAGGCCGTATTGAAGGATTTGCATTGCCTTAGCATCGGCTTCGACTTGTTTTTTTGTTGCAATGGTCCATTGGTCATAATCCAAGGAGTGACCCACTTCATTAGTCAGAAGTGTGAAACCCGTTTGGATTATGATCCACATCTCGATTTGGGTTTTAAGAAAGCATTCCATCCGACGCTTCCAATAACGGAAGTCATCTCCGTTGTAAAACGGAGGTCGGACGGTGCTAAACCCATCGAGATGGGCCATTAGAACAAAGAACACAAGGAGACGAAGGAAAAAAAACTAGCAATGACAAAAACACACAAAAAGTACCAAGACTCGCGTCTTGGATTAGTAGTGCGGGAGTAAATTTAACAAAGCAAAATAAATCTGAAATAAAAGAAAAATAAATTTGTAAAAAGGCTAGATTGGTGGTTTCACCAAATCTTAGCAACCCCCGGCTCTGATACCAATTGTTGGATCGATGCGGTTCGCTAGAGGTGGGGGGGGGTGAATAGCAATAAAAACTTTTTCGTAATCGTTCGTTAAGGTACGAGTAAAATGCAGTGGAAAGATAACAATAAATAAATAAAAACACGAGGGTTTTTACTTGGTTCATAGCCTACGACTACTACTCCAAGGCCCTAGTGGTCCTTGACCACGCACGGAGGGCAAAATACTAACCAAACTCCTCCTCGTTAGAGATAGGAGTTAAACGAATACAAAACTCGATAAAGACTCAAGGTAGAGGGACACTCCCCCTCTCCTTGATATGTTTTAAAGCTTTACTAAAAGAAATAAACTGAAATACAATTTAGAACTTTCGTTACCGATGACTTTAAAGGTTGGAGGTTGAAGCTCTAGTCGTCGTCTTGGTAGCGCTTCGTCGTAGGGATGTCGGAGAGTCGGAGCATATCAGAAGCACTTGGAAGCTTTTTAATTGATGAAAAACCCTAGGTTTGGCCCTCCTTTTATAGCCTTTGAGCCCCTCATCGAATGGGTCTTCAACCAATAGGAATTGGGCACAAAACTCCTTGAAAAATGGTGATAAAGCTTGACTCCTCGAGGCTGATTTTTGACCACCGGTTGAATGAAGGCTGAATCGCCCGGTTGAACTGATGGCCAGGATTTTTGACTACAATGAAGAGTTAGCTCAAAATATAAGTGAATTCGACGGCCACTTGTCGTCCGATCTCAACATAGACCTTCCATGGGAAGTCTTGGGTTGGATCGTCGCCTAAGGACGTTCCCATACAAAGGACACGACCTCACTTCACTTTACTCACTCGAGCATACCTCGATACTTTACGTGTTGCTTTTGCTTCTGGCCTTCCACTCAATTCCTTCGGCTCCCTCCGAAGTCTCTTGAGTGTCGCCCGACCACCGCGGCTTCCTCCGGGTGTCGCTAGCCTTCAGCTCCAGCGTTGAGACTTTTCTGCACACTTGATTTAGCTCATGAGATAACAATATATGCTTAACTTTGTATCGTTTGCTATAATCAAAACTTAGGTTCGACTTAGGTGCCTACTGCACCAACAGTTGGTCGCTTGAACAATGAGTTTGTTCAAGTGACCTCTCTAAATGAATAGCACGACGATGACTTGATTGTTTGGGCAATCCCTTTTGTCTAGGATTAATTTTTTTTAAATCCGGGGACATCGATGGGATCACCATGAACAAACAACCAAGGTGAAGTGGGAAGAGAAGTTTCCCCTCACGGACTCGATAAGCAAAACCCTTCAGCAGCGTCGTTGCTGCTCCGACGACGGTGATGGAAGACAAGGAGGATGGGGAGGAAGACGGTGAGGGGAGAAATCATACCGGATCGGGATCAAGGGAAGCGTCGTCGTGAGATTCGATTGAGGAAAGGAAGGAGGGAATAATTAGAGGAAAATTAGTGATGAATCCTATTTCGTTGCTAAATTTGTCGAAAAATTAGCGATTAATACTAGATTCGTCGCAAACGAAATTTATTATTCGTCCCAAATTGGCGACGAATTTATTTTTCATCGCCAATTTGGCGACGAATTTATTTTTCATCGCCAATTTGGCAACGAAATTTATTTTTCATCACAAAATTGGCAACCAATTAATTTTTCATCATAAATTTAGCGACGAATATTATATTCGCCACAAAATTATAATCCCACCCTGGCAAAAAAATTAAAATTTTTCGTGGAAAATTTTTTGTCGCCAAATTTGATGGGAAATTTCCAATGAATTCATGAATTCATTGCTAATTTTGGCAATGAATTTTAGATTCGTTGCTAATTTGCTACGAAAAAAATTTCGTTGAAAAATTTGCAACCAATTCATGAATTCATTGCAAATTTTTCCAACGAATTTTGAATTCGTTGCAAATTTTTGCAACGAAAATTTAATTTGTTGTAAAATTTGCAACAAATTCAAAATCCGTTGCAAATTCTACAATTAATTAAATTTTCGTTGCAAAAAATTGCAACGAAAATGTTGTTTTGTCGCAAATTGGCGACGAAATATCATTTTCGTCACAAATTTGCAACGAATTTTGTGACGAAAATTAATTGTTGGAAATTTAAATAATTTTGCAACAAAAAAATTTTTGTTGGAAATTTTGTTACTAATTTGCAACGAAATTTAAAATTCGTTGTAAATTTTGTTGCAGATTTGCAAAAAAAAAATTTCGTTGCCAAATTTCGTCGCCAATTTGATGTTTTTTTTAGTGCATGTCAACCATTTATTTAACCCATTGTCAAGCAATGGTCAACCCATTGTCAAACATCAAAATACTGCTCGAGTCAAACTCGAGTTTAGTCAATCGTGACATAGGCTAATTGCACCAACAAAGATGATAGTAAGAGAGGGTAACTATTTTTGTTTTGCGAGGAAGGACTTGCCACCCCGTAGGCTCCCTGATACCGATCGTACCACCATCACCAACCACGCTAATTAGCAGTTGGATCTAACAGTGGAATACTATTAGAGTAAGTGCCCAACAAGCCAACTATTTGCTAAGGCTTTGGTGACTATTGTTTTAAGACATCCTATATTTTAATGTAATTTAATTCAGTTTGGCATTTACTTTGTCTAAATATCCATGCCTAATGCATAGATAAAGACCTTGAATATACTATAGTGAGATGTGGTGGTACATATGATGACCATCATGAAATACATCAATATACACTGTATATTCTAAACATGTTCCTTGTCAATTGGGTCGCCAAATAAATAAGGATAAAAGGTCGCTCGAGCTAGAGACTAGCATCTATGATGTAGTGTACCATGTTTCATTGATAAGGACATAGAGATGTTCAAGCATACAAATAGATGCTCGTATGATGAGTTCATCAAACTACCCTCAATCAAACTTTTCAAGTGGTTATTATTTATCGAGTGGATAAGTCCTTGGTTGTGGTTGTGCACTAGTAGTCCTTATGACCTGGGATAACACTGAGACTCTATATGGTGGGGTTGTACTTTGACTCATTTACTGACACTATTGGGGTCATCAGGTGGTGAGATTGGGTGCAACAATGAAACAAATTAGAGTGAGTGCATTGTAGTCGAGGATTCACCACAAACCCATGAGTGTGGATATCCTATGTAATGTATTGTTCTATAGTCTATGAAGTCTCTGATCAAGACTGTAAGATGTGCTTTCGGAAAGGAGTTTCCTAGTTGCACATGCAATGTCACTATAAGATACATCACATGGTTGTCAAATCAATATTTATATAACTCTATATGTACAAATGCTTGTAGATTTGACCGGGATATATGAGTTGAAGGGACTGGACTATACATTAAACATAATCGACTTGTTCTTGTGGGCCCTATTCAGTGATACATAGGGAGTCATGGGGTGATGATGCTAGACGCTCTTACCATGATTCATTGGATGCTAATAAGAATTGTTAGTAATATATGAGAGATGTCCTAAGGCAATCGCCTTATGTTTGAACCATTTATATGATAAATGAAGATTCACTATTTGAGTATACATGTTTTCATGTATTTGATTAGATCTTAAACTAATTTACTGAATGTCCACGATACGATTCACAACATGAGAGAATTTGTGATTGGATCACAACTAGTGAGTATCTCTACATGTGTAATTGAGATGTATCAGAATTATCCTTGGTCGATGAATTGATGGATTTGGACACCATCAATTATGTCGAGACTAGCAAGAGGTATACTCCTTGGTGTATCCAAGCAGTTGATTCTCACTAGCTGGAGACATTGTGATGTCCGGAGTTAATCGTGGATGCTAGTTATGATAACTAGTTCATTGGAGTGACCAGCCGTAAGACTTTATATGGTTCTCTGCATATATAGATATGTCAATGAAGTTCTTACTGCAGCTTAAGTGCGATGTTTCTTTGACTTGCGGTATTCAAGTCATCTTGATCACGAAGACCTATGCTTTGACATCTTAAGCAAGCATCTCTGAGGAGATGAGGACCCGGGATAATTGGGCATAAGTTAAAGTGATCGAAGGTGTTTGAATAGCTTATAAAGGATTCACCACTCATTGCGAGGAGATGTATACCCATGGCCTCTCGTCGGATTGTTACTAAAGTCTTTGGCCAAAGCATTACATATTTAGAGTAAGGTACTCTTGGATACATGTGCAATAACTAGAATCCGTAGGATGAGGAAATGATACTTGAGCTAGGTGTGACGTAGTCAACCTCGTGGGGACTGACACTATAGACCATGTCCTGAACCAAATGGGTATAAGACGAGTGAAAGGAATGGGGCACGATTCATTGTAGCTGCTGAAGGGTTTCAGAAATAGTTCTGGATCAACCGTTGATCTTTTCAGTAAATTGGGGATCATGATGTACTACTAGGTGCCACTCATGATCGTTCTATAATTAATGATTAATTATAGATGGCCAACATAAACCGAGAACCTATTTGGTCACACGCACAATGAGCGTAATCCGAAGGATTTAAAACGAGCTTGAGAATGAGATTCTCAGACCGAGAGAAACTAGGTTTGGTTGGACCAAACAAGGAGCGAGCATGAAATCATTTCAGTCACAATGGAAACGTGGATGGGCCGTGTCTTATGAGGACATGATGGATGAACCAAATTGGTTTGGTTCTAATCCAATGGTGGAGAATAAACTAAAGGGGTTTGGTTTGTTTTAAACGAATGAACCAAAAGTTGGTTCGGTTCGTTTTAACTTAAAATAGACCAAATCGGTTTGGTTTATTTTAACTTAAATTAATGGAGCGGGTTAACGGGTTTTGGTTATGAACCAATAACCATTAGGAGAATTTTTTCTCTATAAAATAGGGCTCAAGGGTTTAATGAGAGCCCTAATCCAAAGTTGTCGCCCCTCTCCCTCCTCTCCTCTTATGGTCGGCGCCCAAACCCTAGCCGCCGCCCACCTCTTGTGTCGCCGTCCAAGTTGTTGCCGGTGTCGAAGCTTCAGTCGGCGATCCTCCGGCGACCCTCCGGTGATCTTCCTTGGCTCCGACGACAAGGTGAGCATCTAGCTTCCTTATTTGGCCGGCGCTAATCCTCCACTAAAGCTGTCTAGTTTTCTGGACAGCTTGTTTACTTTGTGTCGGAGTGTCATTTGGACGACGTTTGGAGCTCCGACAGTGGCTTCCTTTCCGGGGATTCGATCTCCGGTAATCCTCATAGGCGGAGGACGAAGGATTCGTCAAACGGTGGGCGAATACCTCTCCGGAGAAGCGAGCTTTTGAGGACTCATTTTGAATCCGAATTTTTATTCGGATTGTGATCTTCTCTCGATCACATTGTCTTCGACACGAGGCTAGTGACTCGTACGAAGACGAGGCTCGTGACTTTGTGAAGTCATCCTGAAGATACTCGGCGTGGATACGGATAGAGGCGATTCTAGCGAGGGTCGCTCCGGTTGATGTCTTTCCCGCTATACATGATACGTCAGGTATAAATAGAATAAATTTCCTTTTATTACAAAATTTGAAACTACGGTTATGTATACACATGTTGTACTATGCATGTGTGTGGTGTGTGTGTTGTAATAAATTAGATTTATTATTTTTTATTTCTTCCGCTGTGCACATGTTTACGAAACATGTTCGAACACACACTCGCCGCGGTGCCGGAAACCCAACAGTTGTATCAGAGCCCAGGTTGTGTTTCGACATAATCGTAAAATTGTTTTATGATAGTTGTAATTGTATTTATGTAAATTTTCTACTTTTGGAAAGTTAGAAGTATTTATGGAAATTTTTAGTTTTGGAAAGTCTCGAAGTATTTATGGAAATCTTCTACTTTTGGAAAGTTAGAAGTATTTATGGAAATTGACATTTTCCATAAATAAAATATTTGATTAGATTTGGAAATTTATTTCCTAATTTAATCATGATTTTATTTGGGAATTCAAATATTAAATATATTTTATTTCCATAAATAGTTTTGACAATTTAGGAAATTTGTTTCCTAAATTAAATTTGACTTTCCTTAATTGAGACCTTCCATAAATAAAATATGTGATTAGATTTGGAAATTTGTTTCCTAATTTAATCATGATTTGATTTTGGAAATTAAATCTTAAACATATTTTATTTCCATAAATAGTTATGACTTATAAGGAAATTAAGTACATGTCATAATTGTATGTCATGTAATTGCATTAGATGCATATCATTATGTCATGCGTGTCGTGACATATAGATGTATGCCATGTAGATAATAGTTATTTGCATGCAAATAGGATGAGACATAAAACCCTTACTCAATATTAAAGCCTACACCTTCCATTAATATGGTTAGAACCAGAGTTCTGTCTCTTGTTTGGGTTGTTGGACTCTCTCCAAGCCCGGCTCGAACCTGAACATGTTTAAACCATGGAATAGTTTAATACTAATATGGTAAGAGTCAGAGGTCAATCGTTAGCTTTGGTTGTTGGACTCTCTCCAAGCCGGGCTAATTGGTTGAATGCACTCTGACCATATTAAAACTATTTTTCGATTAATGGGTTGGCTTTAACCTGGAGCATTGGCTTGTTGGACTCTCTCCAAGGTCGATGTGAAGGGAGGTGAAGTTGGATGCTATACATATGATGCATACTTGTTAATAAGTTAA
The DNA here is from genome assembly GCA_025175895.1 of Wurfbainia villosa. Taxonomy (NCBI): domain Eukaryota; kingdom Viridiplantae; phylum Streptophyta; class Magnoliopsida; order Zingiberales; family Zingiberaceae; genus Wurfbainia; species Wurfbainia villosa. Next base: position 65,545,660 of record CM045994.1, on the reverse strand, counting down.
TAACCCGATGTATGTGTGAACATTCAATTAGTTGATAGCACATTGTGATAGTTGCATATATGTGATATGCAATCGGTATATTTGATACCTACGATCATAGCTATGAATGGCTTGTTGGACTCTCTCCAAGGTTGTTCATATCTATGTTGGATATCAGCCCATTCGGAGATGGACCTACGATCTCCCGAAGTGATTTTGGGGTTTTTGAAATTCAAAAAATGAATGGGATTTATAAATGTATGTTGATGCATTTTAAAATCATTTTCTCATATATGCTCATTTTGTATTTCTAGGTTAATCGATTGATCATGACGTCTTTGAATTTGCACACTATTTTAGATTCAAACAAATTGACTGGGCCTAACTTCCTGGACTGGCTTAGAAACTTGAGAATTGTTCTCATGGTTGAAAAGCTTGTGAATGTCCTCGAAGCGCCTCTTCCCGCCCGTCCTAGTGACAATGCAACTCTGGACCAATTATTGGCCTATCAGAAACATGTGACTGATTCTGAAATAATGAGTTACGTCATGCTAGCCGCGATGGTACCTGAGCTACGGAAGAAGCATGAGCATATGGATACTCACACCATAGTCTTTCATCTTTATGAGTTGGTTGATGAGCAAGTGAGATTCGAAAGGTTCGAAGTCTCCAAGCTCCTCTTTACCTCTGAGATGCAAGAAGGTTCATCTGTGGTACTGCTCAACATGCTGAAGACTGTGGAGCCTTCTGTGAAGCATGAGTAGGGGACGGTGCTGTAAGTTGATTCCTCGAAGAAAGGTTCTAAGAGAAAGTCAAAGGAATAGCAGAAGGGGAAGAAAAAGGCTAAAAAGGCAAAACTAGCTCAAAAGGGCACTTGCCATCATTATGGCAAGGAGGGTCATTGGCGAAGAAATTGTAAGATTTATCTTGAGTCCGTGAAAAAGAATAAGGCATCAGATGCCCTATCTTCTTCATATATCTTCGTTATTGATTTTCATTCTATTTCCTCAAACACTTGGGTATTGGATATTGGGTGTGGTTCACATATATGTAATGACATACATGGGCTAAGGAATAGAAGAAGACTCATCAAGGGAGAGTCAAATTTACGTGTTGGGAATGGAGCAAAGGTTGCTGCACTCGCCATCAGAACGTACTTGTTAAAACTCCCTACAGGACTTGTCTTAGAACCGGACAATTGCTTTTATGTTCCTTCGTTGATAAAGAACATCATTTCGATTTCTTGTTTAAATAGAAATGGGTACCATTTAACTTTTAGTAACAATTGTTGTTACATAACTTTAAATGGCTTTCTTTACTGGAACTTTAAGCAATGATATTTATACGTTGGACGTATCCAGTGACATTTTCAATATTGAAGCGAGCAACAAGCGTACTCGAAAGGATAATTAATTAGACTCCTATATATGGCATTGTCGTCTTGGCCATGCAAGCAAGAAATGCATGTCTGAATTACATCGATGTGGAATTCTGGAATCGTTTGAATTGGATTCATACGATACATGTGAATCATGCTTAAAAGGCAAGATGACCAAGTTACCTTTTACTGGAAAAGGTGAACGGGTGGAAGAGTTGCTAGGTCTAATACATACTAATGTATGTGGACCTATGTCAACTCAAGCTTTAGGAGGCTATAACTACTTCATTACCTTCACCGATGATTACTCACAGTTTGGGTATGTGTTCTTGATGAAACACAAGTCTGAAGCCTTTGAAAGGTTCAAAGAATTTAGAAATAAAGTAGAGAAACAACATGACAAGAGTATTAAAGTACTTCGATTCGATCAAGGTGGTGAATACTTAAGTCAAGAGTTTCTAGATTATCTAAGAGACAATGGTATATTGTTTCAATGGACTCCGCCATATACACCGCAGCATAATGGTGTATCTGAGAGGTGTAACCGGACCTTGTTGGACATGGTCAGGTCAATGATGAATAATGCGAATCTTCCCAAGTTCTTTTGGGGCTATGCACTTCAGACAGCTATTTACTTGTTAAATAGAATGTCAACCAAGGTAGTCTCTACTACTCTATATGAGATATGGAATAGTAAGAAACTTCATGTATCTTACTTGAAGATATGGAGTTGTCCTGCTTATGTGAAGCGGACTGTATCAGACAAATTGGATGCTAAGTCTGATAAATATCTATTTATTGGATACCCTAAGGAAACAAGGGGTTACCAATTCTATCATCCTGTGGAACAAAAGGTGTTTTTTTCAAGGCATGCTGTGTTTCTAGAGAAAGAGTTTCTCTTGCAAGAAAACAATGGGAGTGTCATCGAGCTTGAGGAGGCTCAAGAAACTCAAATAGACATTGATGAGATACCTGGTGAAGCACAACAGCCAATAACTCATAGTGATGAGCCATCGGCTGGACCTATCATTACACCACATCTTCGTAGATCTGGTAGAAAACGCAATATTCCTGAGAGATATATATTTCTCGTAAGTGAATCGAACGACGTGTTACTCATTGATGATGAGGAGCCTACCAGTTATGAAGAAGTTCTGACAAGTTCAGAAAGGGATAAGTGGCTTGAAGCCATGAAGTCAGAAATGGATTCCATGTATGAAAACCAAGTTTGGAACTTGGTTGACCCACCTGAAGGCATAAAGCCTATAGGGTGCGAGTGGGTTTTCAAGAAGCAAACCGACACGGATGGTAATGTGATTACCTATAAGGCTAGACTAGTGGCGAAAGGATATCGTTAAAAGCAAGGTGTTGATTATGACGAAACCTATTCGCCTGTTGCTATGCTTAAATCCATTCGGATGCCCCTGGCCATAGCGGCTCATTATGATTATAAGATATGGAAGATGGATGTGAAAATAGCTTTCCTTAATGGAAACCTACTCGAGGATGTGTATATGATACAGCCTGAGTGTTTCACATCGGTTGATAAATCCAAGGTATGCAAATTGTGACGGTCCATATATGGATTGAAGCAAGAATCCAGAAGATGGAATATCCATTTTGATGAGACAATCAAAAAGTTTGATATCTCACAAAATCCGGACGAACCTTGTGTGTACAAGAAGGTAAGTGGGAGTGCAGTCGTGTTCCTAGTATTGTTTGTAGATGACATATTACTTATAAGAAACGATGTTTCTGTCTTACAGACGGTTAAGATTTGGTTGTTCAAGGCATTCTCCATAAAAGACCTAGGAGAAGCAACCTAAATCCTCGGGATTAAGATCTATAGAGATAGATCGAAATGGTTGCTTGGTCTTTCGCAGTCTACATATATAAACCGAGTGTAAAAGAGGTTTAGCATGTCAGAATCCAACAAAGGTTTCCTACCCATCATGCATGGTATACACCTTTCAAAGTCTATGTATCCGCGCACAGAAGACGAGAGAATTTGCATGAGTAAGATTCCCTATGCATCTGCAATAGGATCTATCATGTATGCTATGTTATGTATGAGGTCTGATGTATCGTATGCTCTGAGTGTCACGAGCAGATACCAGTCTGATCCAGGAATGGATCATTTGGCGATTGTTAAGACGATCCTTAAGTACTTAAGAAGAACTAAAGATGTGTTCCTAATATATGGAGAAGGGTACATAGTGATACGTGGGTATACGGATGCCAGCTTCCAGATAGACAAGGATGATTCCATGTCTCAGTCTGGGTATGTATTCAACTGGAATGGAGGTGCAATAAGTTGGAAAGGTTCCAAGCTTGACACTATAGCGGATTCTACCACTAAGGAAGAATACATTGCAGCTTTGGAAGCAGCAAAGGAAGCGATTTGGATCAAGAAGTTCATCTCTGAACTTGATATGGTCTCATCAATGATCCAAACATGTGCTTCGCCGCTATCATTTGATCAGAGAGATCATTAGTAAAAAATAAATACAAATCGAGAAAATCTCCACTGAAAGGAACTTAGTGGATCCTTTGACTAAGGCATTACCTCAAAGTAAGTTTGAGGGTAATGTTAGAGCTTATGGTATTGGATACTGTAGCGATTGGCATTAGGCCAAGTGGGAGTTTGTTAGTAATATATGAGAGATGTCCTAAGGCAATCGCCTTATGTTTGAACCATTTATATGATAAATGAAGATTCACTATTTGAGTATCCATGTTTTCATGTATTTGATTAGATCTTAAACTCATTTACTAAATATCCACGATACGATTCACAACATGAGAGAATTTGTGATTTGATCACAACTAGTGAGTATCTCTACATGTGTAATTGTCATGTATCAGAATTATCCCTGGTCGATGAATTGATGGATTTGGACACCATCAATTCTGTTGAGACTAGCACGAGGTATACTCCTTGGTGTATCCAAGTAGCTGATTCTCACTGGCTGGAGACATTGTGATGTTCGGAGTTAATCGTGGATGCTAGTTATGGTAACTAGTTCATTGGAGTGACCAGCTGTAAGACTTCATATGGTTCTCTGCATATATAGATATGTCAATGAAGTTCTTACTGCAGCTTAAGTGCGATGTTCCTTTGACTTATGGTATTTAAGTCATCTTGATCATGAAGACCTATGCTTTGACATCTTAAGCAAGCATCTCTGAGGAGATGTGGAGCCGGGATGATTGGGCATAAGTCGAAGTGATCGAAGGTGTTTGAATAGCCCATAAAGGATTCACCACTCCTTGCGAGGAGATGTATATCCATGGCCTCTCGTCGGATTGTTACTAAAGTCTTTGGCCAAAGCATTACATGTTTAGAGTAAGGTACTGTTGGATACATGTGCAGTAACTAGAATCCATATGATGAAGAAATAATACTTGAGCTAGGTGTGACATAGTCAACCTAGTAGGGACTGACACTATTGTAGGGATGTATACTGAAAAGTCTATCTTTTGTATGAACATCTTTATTTTGAAATAAGAATCACATGATCATTGTTTGCATATTTTTATGGTTATGCATATTGTCTAATACTTTACATTGTAGATAACATGGTGTGTGGTGTCACACGGGAGATCATGTTATTGGCTCCTTGAAAAGTATAAGTAAAGGCTCACAACCGAGATGGCTTTGGATAAACCATCAGAATGGTTGTAGTGTGATTTGGTATTGGTTTGTCTTGACCATAGAATCATACTAGTGCACTTTGTGTGTATTGAGCAGGACTGACTTAGAGGTGATTCAATTTATTGCTGACTACATAATCGAATCGGACCTCGGATATTATATTGTACATGCTCTTAATCCCGATATAATAACGGGCACATATACTTAATATTCATTTCTTTGATTTACCAATGAGCGAGATTTATAGATTAAATCCATAGGCTCGGTAAGTTGGGAAATGATATTATTTATATAGTGTGTCGTTGATTATAGGAGGAAACCGTGTCCTATATATTAGGATGATGATGTCCCCTTGAGGAGCTCATAAGGTTCATCATGTAAACCCTGCAGGCGGACTTGGTCCGACATAATGAAAAGGTTGAGTGGTACTACTCATGGAGTTAGATGTTGATTAATTAATGGTCAGTAAATTAATTAATCGACAGACATTCGAGATCTTAAACACGGGAAGAAAATGTACAAATAATATATGGAGCCCATATTATCTTATGGGGGTTGGTGAGGTAGATCAATGATAATCCTTTAGTTGATTGGATTATCATTAATGGATCGGACTTTATGTGGGCTTGATCCATGGGTGGCCAAGATCCAACTCCTCCTCATGGTCCTTAATGTAGCCTATTAAAACCTCATGAAGTTTAGATCCAATGGATGGAAACAAAACTCTAGATCCAAAGGTAGAGATTAAATCTCTAAGATCCGACGGTTGAGATTAAATCTCTAGATCTGACAGTTGAGATTAAATCCCTAGAACCAATGGTGGAGATTAAAAGAAGGCTTATCCCTAACTCTATAAAAGGAGAACAAGGGGTTGGCGTGGAGGATCAATAAAGAGAAGCTAGGGTTTTGGTGGTTGGCGGCAAGATATAGGAGCTAGGGTTTGGGCTTGGGCGGCACCTAATAAGGAAACATTTCCTTGCCTTCTTCTTCTTCCTCAAGCTGTCGGCGCCCCTTGAGCTCATTCCAGCCCTTGGTCGGCGTCCAAACTCCCTCTTCTCCTTCTCCTTGGCTGGTGGAACAAAGGTTTAGGGTCCTCCCTTGAAGCTTTTGGTCGGCAACCGTTAATCTCTTCTTCCTTCTTGGCCGGTGGCAAAGCTCCATCATTGGAGGTTGTTTGTTGGTTGAAAGAAGGAATAGAGCTTTCTTTCTATTCTTCCTCTTGCTCAGAACGAGCAAGTAAGGAAGATTGGCAATCTAGGAGCTTCAACTTTTGGTAGATCGTCGCCCACACGACGTCCGAAAGGAGGAAGGTCATACATTAGAAGATCGAGAGGTATATCTATTCTCTATTCTCTTTTGTTACTTGCTTATATTTGTTTTTTCCATTATGAGCATGATATAATCTATTTGTGGCTAAATAATACTTGGATCCTGAACATAAATACAAAAGTCGGCGATCCGGACATCCCCTATTCTGCTTCTACTCGTAGAATAGAGGTTGGTCGCTTGAACAACAAGTTTGTTCAAGTGACCTCTCTAAACGAATAGCACGATGATGACTTGGTTGTTTGGGCAATCCCTTTTGTCTAGGATTAAATTTTTTTAATCCGGGGACATCGATGGGATCGCCATGAACAAGCAACCGAGGTGAAGTGGGAAGCGAAGTTTCCCCTCACGGGCTCGATAAGCAAAAACCATCAACTGGTATCAGAGCCAAGGTTTCTGGTTTTGTGTGTTTAGGATTCAATTAATTTTTATGCACTTTTCATATATTATATGTGTCGGATAATAGTAGGATATGCGTAGTTTAACTCTTTGGTTGCAGGCATAAGATCCGACTATTATGGCTATATGTGTGTATGTGATTGTATGTGTGTAAATGTTTATTTTGTTGAATCCTCGGGGTTGACGAGGTAAGTATTTGATTTTTTGTAAATTTGATACGGCATTGTTTAGCCACTCTTTATTTTATTGTACTTTCGATCTAGATTTCATGTACACATCCTCGTGGAGTATAGGATCGATGGATGTAAATTAAAATAGGTTTTAGTCTCGGCTCGGATCTCCGGATGGCTCGTACATGGCGTAGGAGGAGCGGACGAGATGGCGATGCGACGGGAGACATATTGAAGACAAAAGCCATAATAGTTGGAAAATTTTTATTTTTCATATTTATTTCTTATTGTTTGATATGCATGTCGTAGGATAGAAAATTCCTCATTTTCAAATTACTAAGTGGGAGAGGGAAATTTTTTAAATTCCCACGGCCTCCATTACGATTTGACAAGTGATGCAAACAAACTTGTGCTTCGGCTATGAGTGCCTTCCTCCCCATCGGATGAGTTTGTTTACGGATCACAAGGTCAAATATGGTTATAGGGAATTATCAAGGAGCGTGTGTACTTCCCCATCGGAAGGCACATAACCCGAGATAATTACCTTGGTACCGAGTAATGGTGAACACTTAGATACAAATATAAGTATCCTCCCCATCGGAGTCACTGCTTTTATTTGTAGGGCTAAAGAGGAACGAACTATTAATTTTACTTGAAAGTTAGGTTGACAAGATAGTAAAATTAATGGGTAAAACCTCCTCTTACAAATGTAGAATTCGTATACGTCCACACTATCGTGGCATACGATATTCTCGGTGTTTTGAGGTGTTGGTTGATTTTAAAATTTTATTATTTGAGGAATCAATAATTTTTTGAAATCTAATGTTTTGATTTATGTGATTCTTAGGTTTTCTTTCAAAATGACTTTCAACCCACTTGTTGTGATACTGAAAGAGAATAAACTTACTGGACCCAACTATGTTGATTGGAAGAGGAATCTAGACATTGTCTTGACTGCTGAGGAATACAAATATGTACTTTTCGAAGAGTGCCCTCCTAAGCCTGCAGAAGATTCTGGGAAAAAGGAGAGAGAGAGTTATAAGAAGTGGGTAAAGGTCGATGAGATGGTGCGGTGTTACATTTTGGCATCTATGTCAAATGTACTACAACTTTAGCATCAAGCCATGCCCATAACTTATGACATGATGCTCAATCTCAAAGAGCTTTTTGGACACCAGAATCGGGCTGCGAGGTAAGAAGCCATGAGAAACTTGATGACGACCACCATGATTGAGGGAACACCCATAAGGGATCATGTTCTCAAGATGATGGCTCATTTGAATGAGCTGGAGGTCCATGGAGCTGAGATCGATGGGGAAACCCAGGTCGATATCATACTCCAACCTCTACCTAGGAGTTTTGAGCAGTTTCGCTTAAACTACAACATGAACAAGAGGTTGTATTCGTTGGCGGAACTTCTGACAGAACTCCAGGCGATAGAGGGGCTATTTCGTCAGAGTGCTCAGGCACATGCCATGGTGACCCAAAAGGTTTCTACATATAAGCCGAAAGGCAAGAAGAAAAAGAAACAAACTGGGGCAAAGGCGGTGGGAGGTACTCAGGGAGGAGTGAAGAATCCAAAAGGCAAGTGCTTCACTTGTAAGTAGACTAGACACTGGAAGAAGGACTGCCCCAACCGCAAGAACAAAGGTATATCTTTTGGTCTAGTCATTGAAACATGTTTAGCGGTGTTATCTACCGACACCTGGTGTGTAGATACGGGAGCCACTGATCATGTCTACAATACTTTGCAGGGGTTCCAAGAAACCAGACGACTAGCTGAGGGAGAGATTACTGTGTACTTGGGCGATGCCATGAAGGTGGCGGCTGTTGTAGTGGAACACGTTCATTTATCTTTTGAAAAAAATAAACTTTTGGTTCTTAAGAATTTCCTTTATGTACCCTTATTTAGAAAGAATTTAATTTCAGTTTCTAAATTGTTTATGGATGGATATTCTATTTCTTGTAATGACAGAGTTGTTATAAGAAGGGATAGGGACATTATCTATTCGGGTACATTGATAGGAAATTTGTACACACTTGAACCAAAAGCTCCCATGATGCATATTGAAATTAATAACTCATCTTCTAATTCCAAAAAGAGAAAAGAACCTTCGAAGATGAACCAAACATATCTTTGGCATCTTAGGCTTGGTCACATTAACCTAAGCAGAATTCAAAGGTTGATAGCTGATAGACCTTTGGGTTCATTAGTGGTGGAGGATCTCCCAACCTACGAATCTTGCTTGGAGGGTAAGATGACCAAGAGGCCTTTTAAGGCCAAGGGGTATAGAGCCAAAGATGTGTTAGAATTGATTCATTCTGATTTGTGTGGTCCTATGTCTATCCAGGCTAGAGGTGGTTTCGAGTATTTTGTCTCTTTTATAAATGATTACTCGAGATATGGATACATTTACCTGATGCGCCACAAGTCTGAATGCTTCGACAAGTTCAAAGAATTCAAGGTTGATGTGGAGAAACATCAAGGTAAAAGTATCAAGACACTACGATCTGATCGTGGTGGCGAGTACCTCTTGGGATAGTTTAGGAATTACTTATCAGAGGCTGGAATTCAATCCCAATTGTCTGCACCTGGCACACCCCAGCAAAACGGTATAGCAGAACGAAGGAATAGGACTCTTATGGAGATGGTTAGATCGATGATGAGTTATTCTGAGTTGCCAAATTCGTTCTGGGAATATGCTCAAGATACGGCGGTATACATTCTGAACTTGGTTCCATCAGTGCCTACTACTCCCACAAAATTGTGGACTGGGCGAAAGTCTAGTCTAAGACATATTCGGATATGGGGAGTCCAGTACATGTGCTGAAGGCAGATACTGGTAAGTTGGAACCTCGTACAGAAGTACGCATGTTCGTTGGCTATCCTAGAGGAATGAAGGGTGGTTTGTTTTATAGTCCTAGAGATCAGAGGGTGATCGTTAGCACGAATGCCAGATTTCTAGAAGAAGACTATGTCATGAGCCACAAGCCCAAGAGTAAAATTGTTCTGGAGGAATTAAAAGGGGAAGTCACTTCTTTAGTACCACCGGTACAAGAGGATATACCACATGTAACTGCACTGCGTGTCACAGAAGATACACAGGTGATACCTCGTCGTAGTGGGAGGGTTGTTAGACAGCCTGATAGATTCATGTTTTTGGGAGAATCTTCTGATATGGTCCCTGGCGAACATGAACCTGATCCCTGGACATATGACGAGGCAATCCAAGATAAAGATACAGTATCTTAGCAAAGAGCATCTTGTATGTAAGCTTAATCGGTCCATTTATGGATTGAAGCAAGCTTCGAGGTCTTGGAACATCCACTTTGATGAGGTAATCCAGTCTTATGGATTTATTCAAAGTCTGGATGAGTCTTGTGTATACAAGAGATGTGACGGAAACGTAGTGGTATTTCTTGTACTATACGTAGATGACATTTTATTGATTGGCAACAATATCAAGGTGTTATCGGACGTAAGGGTATGGTTGTCCAAACAGTTTGATATGAAGGACTTGGGAGAAGTGGGACACATCCTTGGGATCAAGGTTATAAGGGATCGCAGGAAAAGGATGTTGTGCTTATCACAAGCTTCATACATAGACACGATTATGGAGCGTTTTAGCATGCAAAACTCCAAGAAGGGTTTTCTACCTTTCAGGCATGGAGTTCCTTTGTCTAAAGTGATGTGTCCTAGAACATCTGAGGAGATAGAGGAGATGAAGGCGGTTCCTTATGCTTCGGCAGTAGGAAGCCTCATGTATGCGATGCTATGTACGAGACCAGATATCTTCTTTGTCATGGGCATAGTCAGTAGATATCAGAGTAATCCAGGACAGGGACATTGGATTGCGGTAAAGCATATATTGAAGTACCTGAGAAGGACTAGGGATTATATGCTAGTTTACTAGACAGACCAATTACTCCCGGTGGGTTACATGGATTTCGACTTCCAATCTGATAGGGATAACAGTAAGTCTACCTCAGGTTTTGTGTTTACTTTGGGAGGTGGAGCCATTGTATGGAGGAGTGTCAAGAAGAAATGCGTGGCGGACTCCAACATGGAAGCTGAGTATGTGACAGCCTCTTAGGCGGCCAAAGAAGTTGTGTGGCTCAGGAACTTCTTGATGGACTTGGATGTGATTCTTGGTTTGCCCAGAACTATCATAATTTATTGTGATAATAGCGGTGCAGTTGCAAACTCGAAGGAACCACGAGCCCATAAGACAAGTAAGCACATAGAGCGCAAGTACCACCTGATACGAGAAATCGTAAAGAGAGGAGAAGTTGTTGTGGCCAAGATTGCATCGGAGGATAACCTGGCAGATTCTTTCACTAAGGCCCTTCCGGCAAGAGCTTTTGATAGGCATGTGGAGGGAATGAGGATTAGATGTATGGTAGTTTGAGGACAACATAGTCTTTTAGTATAAGTGGGAGATTATAGGGATGTATACTAAAAAGTTTATCTTTTGTATGAACATCTTTATTTTGAAATAAGAATCACATATCATTATTTGCATATTTTTATGGTTATGCATAATATCTAATACTTTACATTGTAGATAACATGGTGTGTGGTGTCACACGGGAGATCATGTTATCGACTCCTTGAAAAGTATAAGTAAAGGCTCACAACCGAGATGGCTTTGGACAAACCATCGGAATGGTTGTAGTGTGATTTGGTATTGGTTTGTCTTGACCATAGAATCATACTAGTGCACTTTGCGTGTATTGAGTAGGACCGACTTAGAGGTGATTCGATTTATTGCTGACTACATAATCTAATCGGACCTCGGATATTATATGTCAAGTCTCGAAAAAAAAATATAATAATAATAATAATAATAACAATACTAAAATGATAAAAATACATGGGCGAATATCATCGGAAAAGGGGGATAAATTTCGGGGTATATTTACACCCCAAATAATCACAGTTGAGGGGCATGAAGGGGAAAAACCCTAAAACCCATTTAACCGGCCGAACCCTATTTATTTTCCTTTTCTATTTTTTTTCTTTATTTTTCCCTTTGCTCCGTTCGCGCGACCCTCCTTCTGCCCACGAGCCGCCGCAGACGACGAAAGAGGCGATCGCCGAATCCTTGCCACCGGAGTCGACGCCAACCTGCTGGAGCTACACCGACCTTCCTCCTTCCTCTTCACGGTGAGTAGTCTTTGGCTAGGGTTGTCGAGGGCGGTGAATCCAGCAGATTCTCGTTGGGACGGTCGCGGCGAGTTGGAGTCGGGGTGTTAGGGATTGAAGCGTGCCGGTGAGTGGGATTCCCGATTAGGTTCTAGCAGGCTTCCGCGGTGGATTACCGGTGTTGTTGGGGATGGGTTGAGCTAGGGAGAATGGTGGAGTTGGCTATCCGACGACTAGATGGAGGTGACAGGCGGAGAGTCACGTGAAGGGGATTAGGGCCTTCAATCTTGGAGCTGAAGAAGGGGGTTCTCGATGGGGGGGAAGGATTGGAATTCTGTGGTTTTGGGGATTTCATCGTGCCGGTGGAATGGGTTGCCAGATGGTGTTTTAGCAGGGGCATAGGGGGGGGGGAGTTCGGATGTTTGGACTGGATGGAGCGATGGCAACCAGCGAAGCTGTTTTTCGTCGGCTTGAGGGAGGTGAGGAGCAGAGAGATCTCGGGAGGTGGCTAGGAATTTAATCATTGGGCTATAATGGGAATTCTAGATGGTGGTGATCGAACCGGTGGATTAGGGTTCTCGGCAGGTGAAGAGCTAGGGAAAGGGAATGGGTAAACAGATTGTTGTCATTGGAAGGGAAGGGGATCGGTTTAGGATTTTAGGATCATTTTCGATGAATTTAAGCGTGGATTAGTATGGAGGGTTTCATCCGGTAGGGGGATAACAACGGAGTATACACATGTTGGGGTCCTAATGAATTGGGTGAGCCGAGTGATGTATATGAGGGTTAAATCTTCAATTAATAGCCAGATAAATGTTTAATAGAGGTAAGGAGTAGTTTGTTGGAAATGAATCAGCATGCTAGGATGGATAGAAAAGTTAGTATGTATATGAGCTTTATGTCTGTAGATGATTCCTGTTATATGTGTTCTCAGTCATCATGTTTAGTTAATCCTTTATAAGATTTTTTGTAATGTTGTAAATGATTTATAATATGTGATAAATATCGTCTACCTGTGACACAGGAGCAGGTGGATCCGGATTCGGCCATCATCACAGGTAGAATTTCTATTGTCAACCTACCTGCTCATGCCTTAATTGATTCTGGAGCTACACACTCTTTCATATCGGTGGCCTACATTGCAAAACTAGGTATTTCATGTGATTGGATGGCTACCGGCTATAACGTGTCCTTGCCTTCGGGGGAAGAACTGACCAGCAATAGAATAGTGAGGAACATTCCGATAAGGATGCAGAATTATACAGTGTACGCCGAACTTATTGTATTAGAGATGGTGGACTTTGATGTAATACTGGGTATGGATTGGTTGACCCGGTACGAGGCCATTATTGACTGTAAACAAAGAACGATTAAACTGAAATGACCAAATGATGGGTTTGTCATCTTCAATGCAACCTCCACGTTGAGTCATCTACCTATTATATCAGCATGTAAAGCTCAGAAAATGTTAAGTAAGGGGTGTAATGGATTTCTAGTCAACATAATGGGTAGTTCTGAGACTTTTAAACCAAGTCTGGAGGAAGTAGAGGTGGTCCGGGATTTCCCCGATGTATTTCCAGAAGATATTACAGGATTACCCCCTGTCAGGGAGATTGAGTTTGGAATAGAATTAACATCGGGAACCACCCCTGTATCCAAAGCACCGTACCGCCTGGCACCCACCGAAATGAAGGAACTGAAGGAGCAACTACAAGAACTACTGTATAAGGGTTTCATCCGACCCAATGTGTCACCCTGGGGAGCGCCAGTGTTGTTTGTCCGTAAGAAGGACGGTTCAATGCGGTTGTGCATTGACTACCGAGAGTTGAACCTGGTTATAGTCAAGAACAAGTACCCATTACCTAGAATCGATGATCTGTTCGATCAACTACAAGGAGCAACAGTGTTCTCAAAAATTGACTTGAGGTCGGGGTACCATCAATTGAGGGTGAAAGAAGAAGATGTTCATAAAACTGCATTCAGAACTCGATATGGTCATTATGAGTTTCTAGTTATGCCGTTTGGGCTCACTAATGCCCCCACAGCCTTTATGGATTTGATGAATCGGATTTTCCAGCCATACCTGGATCAGTTTGTGATTGTCTTCATTGATGATATACTAATTTACTCTCAGAGTCGTGAAGAGCACCGACAACATCTGACGCTGGTGCTATAGACCCTGAAGGATAAGCGGTTATACGCTAAGTTCAGCAAATGCGATTTTTGGCTGAGACAAATAGCATTTTTGGGACATATAGTCTCAGAGAGGGGAATAAAGGTGGATCCAGTCAAAGTGGAGGCAATCCAGAGTTGGGCTACTCCGAGAAATGTTACAGAAATTCGAAGTTTCCTGGGACTAGCGGGGTATTATCGCAGATTCATTCAGAATTTTTCACGAATTGCGCTACCCCTGACTTCGTTGACCACGAAGGGGGTGAGGTATGAATGGACTACTCAGTGCGAGAAGAGTTTTATGGAGCTAAAGGAAATGCTGATGATAGCACCTGTGCTTGTAGTTCCAGACACTTCTGGGCAGTTTGTGGTGTACACTGATGCCTCCAAAACTGGCCTAGGGGCTGTATTGATGCAGAAGAGGAGGGTCATTGCCTATGCATCACGTCAGTTGAAGGTACATGAGCAGAATTATCCTACACATGACCTGGAACTAGCAGCGGTCGTCTTCGCTTTGAAGATCTGGCGACACTACCTTTACGGAGAACGTTGCGAGATCTACACAGATCATAAAAGTTTGAAATATTTTTTTACTTAAAAGGAACTGAATATGCGTGAGGCGATGGTTGGAGTTAGTAAAGATTATGGCGCAATATTAACTATCACGGGTAAGGCAAATGTGGTGGCGGATCGCTGAGTCGCAAGACGGCGACGGCGTATATCTGACCACGCGAGATTGATATCGAATTTCAACAGATAAGAGTGGAGGTGATAGCACCGGTGGCGAGTTAGGTTGGCTGCACTGATGGTTACATCGAATTTACGGGATCAGATTCGGGCAGAACAAGCCTCGGATCAACAGTTAATGGAATGGAAACGCAAAGATGAAGTAAAGGGTAGCACCATCTACTCAGTGATTGATGGGATGGTGCGATACAAGGGCCATATCTGGGTGCCTAAGGGTGGATCCTTGAGGGAGAATCTCATGAGGGAAGCTCACACTACCCCGTACTCTATCCACCCTGGCAGCACAAAGATGTATAAGGATATGCGACTATTATATTGGTGGCCGGGCATGAAGAGAGACATAAGCAAGATGGTCCATGAGTGCCTTACCTGTCAACAGGTGAAAGCTGAGCACCAAAGGCCTGCGGGATTGCTTGAACCGCTTCCGATACCTGTCTGGAAGTGGGAAAATGTTGCCATAGATTTTGTGGTAGGCTTACCGATCTCGACTAAGGGATCCAATGCAGTGTGGGTTATTGTGGATCGATTGTGAAGTCGACACTTCTTGCCAGTGAAAACCACTTTCACTATGATACAATATGCAGAGTTGTATATACGGGAAATAGTAAGGTTACATGGAATTCCGGATCAGATTGTGTCAGATAGAGATCCAAAATTTACATCCGGGTTCTGGAAGAGTTTGCATCGGGGATTGGGTACAAAACTTGCTTTCAGCACTGCTTTCCATCCCCAGACTGACGGTCAATCTGAGCGAGTAATTCAGATTTTGGAAGATATGCTACGAGCTTGCATTATAGATTTCAAAGGGGGTTGGGAGTCCAAACTGCCCTTGGTAGAGTTCACCTATAATAATAGTTATCAATCCACCATCGGTATGGCTCCCTATGAAGCGCTATACGGAAGGAGGTGTAGAACCCCACTACATTGGGAAGAGGTAGGAGAAAGGGCAGTTCTGGGTCCAGAGATTGTGACACAAACTGTGGAACTAGTGGCAAAGATCCGGGACAGAATGCAGTCGGCACAAAGTCGCCAAAAGAGTTATGCTGATTGTCGAAGGAGGGACCTAGAGTTCACAGTGGGAGACCATGTATTTCTCAAAGTGTCACCCATGAAGGGAGTACTGAGGTTCGGAAGGAAGGGCAAACTCAGTCCGAGGTATATTGGGCCTTTTGAGATACTCGACCGGATTAGAACACAAGCATACCGAGTTGCTCTACCACCAAACCTGGCAGGAGTTCATAATGTGTTTCACGTATCCATGCTCAGGAGGTACCTTTCCAACCCTGCACATGTGATTGGGTATGAAGCCATACAGTGGACACCAGATCTATCCTACGAGGTAATACCAGAACAAATATTGGATCGTCAAGTGCGGAAGCTGAGAAATAAAGAAATCAGAATGGTGAAAGTTTTATGGGGAAATCAGATAGAGGAAGCTACAGGAGGCGAAAGCGGGATATGCGTGACCGTTACCCTGAACTATTTGGTAAGTCAAATTTCGAGGACGAAATTTTTTTTTTAGGGGGAAAGAGTTGTCAAGTCTCGAAAATAATAATAATAATAATAATAATAACAATACTAAAATGATAAAAATACACAGTAATATCATCTAAAGGGGATAAATTTCGGGGTCTATTTACACCCCAAATAATCACAGTTGAGGGGCATGAAGGGGAAAAACCCTAAAACCCATTTAACCGGCCGAACCCTATTTATTTTCCTTTTCTATTTTTTTTCTTTCTTTTTCCCTTCGCTCCGTTCGCGCAACCCTCCTTCTACCCACGAGCCGCCACAGACGACGAAAGAGGCGATCGCCGAATCCCTGCCGCCGGAGTCGACGCCAACCTGCCGAAGCTACACCGACCTTCCTCCTTCCTCTTCACGGTGAGTAGTCTTTGGCTAGGGTTGTCGAGGGCGATGAATCCAGCAGATTCTCGTTGGGACGGTCGCAGCGAGTTGGAGTCGGGGTGTTAGGGATTGAAGCGTACCGGTGAGTGGGATTCCCGATTAGGTTCTAGCAGGCTTCCGCGGTGGATTACCGGTGTTGTTGGGGATGGGTTGAGCTAGGGAGAACGGTGGAGTTGGCTATCCGACGACTAGATGGAGGTGACAGGCGGAGAGTCACGGGAAGGGGATTAGGGCCTTCAATCTTGGAGCTGAAGAAGGGGGTTCTCGATGGGGGGGGGGAGATTGGAATTCAGTGGTTTTGGGGATTTCATCATGCCGGTGGAATGGGTTGCCAGATGGTGTTCTAGCAGGGGCATAGGGGGGGAGTTCGAAAGTTTGGACTAGACGAAGCGATGGCAACCAGCGAAGCTATTTTCCGTCAGCTTGAGGGAGGTGAGAAGTAGAGAGATCTCGGGAGGTGGCTAGGAATTTAATCATTGGGCTATAATGGGAATTCTAGATGGTGGTGATCGAACCGGTGGATTAGGGTTCTCGGCAGGTGAAGAGCAGGGGAAAGGGAATGGGTAAACAGATTGTTGTCATTGGAAGGGAAGGGGATTGGTTTAGGATTTTAGGATCATTTTCGATGAATTTAAGCATGGATTAGTATGGAGGGTTTCATCCGGTAGGGGGATAACAACGGAGTATACACATGTTGGGGTCCTAATGAATTGGGTACCCCGAGCGATGTATATGAGGGTTAAATCTTCAATTAATAGCCAGATAAATGTTTAATAGAGGTAAGGAGTAGTTTGTTGGAAATGAATCAGCATGCTAGGATGGATAGAAAAGTTAGTATGTATATGAGCTTTATGTCTGTAGATGATTCCTGTTATATGTGTTCTCAGTCATCATGTTTAGTTAATCCTTTATAAGATTTTTCGTAATGCTCTAAATGATTTATAATATGTGATAAATATCGTCTACCTGTGTATGAGGTTAGATGTTATATGTATATGTGAGTAATTACCATCTACCTGTGTATGAGGTTAGATGCTATATGTATATGTGTGTAATTACCATTTACCTGTGTATGAGGTTAGATGCTATATATAGTTATATATATTTGTTCACCCATGATGTTTAATGTTATTATTTTTAGCTAAATGTTCATCAGATCTCTCTTGTGCTTCGATGTTATGTGAATAAGTTATATTATCATCTACCTGTGTGTAAGGTTAGACACTATATATACATGTGTGTAATTAACATCTACCTGTGTATGACGTTAGATGCTATATATAGATATATATATATATATATGTTGGTGCAGTGGGCACCAAAGTCGAACCGGTATTTTGATTATGGCAAAAGGCTCAATAGTTAAGGGTATATTTGTTATCTTACGAGCTCAATTAAGTGTGCAGAAATGCTAAAGTTGAGCGGAAGGTCTGCGACACCCGGTGGGAACCGAGGTGGTCGGGCAACGCCAGAGGGACTTCAGAGGAAGCCGAGGTACTCGGGTGAAGACCGGAAGCGAGGCTACAAGGTAAGCTCGTGTGAAAGCGAAGCAAGGTCGTTAAGCGTAGATCCGACCCAATACCTCCAATGGAAGGTCTAGGTCGAGATCAGATGGTTAGAACCATCGTACTTTATATTTTAAGCTAACTTGTACTGCAGTCAAAACCCTTTGACTACAAATCAAGCTGCTAGTCAAGTTCCAAACCTCGAGAAGAGCTCGAATTTCAAGGGGTGAATTTGGACTTGACTCGTGTTTTGGTACAAAGGGTGATGTGGCATCAAGGTGGACATCCAAACCATCACCAAGCTTCCTTGTGGTGGGCGCCCAAAATAAGGTGAGTTGGCACAAGATGGTTGGCTCCCATGATGTGGCACAAGTTGAATGGCTCCAACAAGTTGGCAAGGAGGTTGGAGGTGGCACAAGGTGGTTGGATGAAACACCTCATCCTCAAGTTGGCGCCCAAGGAGGTTGGAGGTGGCACAAGGTGGTTGGATGAAACACCTCATCCTCAAGTTGGCGCCCAAGGAGGTTGGAGGTGGCACAAGGTGGTTGGATGAAACACCTCATCCTTGAGTTGGCGCAAATGATGTGGATGAACAAGTCTTGGGGATAAGAACCTCACCTTGGACACTACCTATGTCTAAATTCATAGATCAATATCCATAAATAGACATGTTCAAGCCAAGCAAATAACAAGAATTCAAGAGCTCTCAACACGCCGTCGTAACGCCGCTACTACTCACATTTGCTACGACGAAGTGCGCCCGACAACGAAAGCTACATCTTCTACTTATAAGAGTTGTCGGTATATTTATTTAAGTTCTACTTCTTTAAATTGTCTTTGTGCTTTAATCGTAACAAGGAAAGGGGGAGTGTCCCTTTGCCTTGATTTCTTTTTGTAATCGTTGCTCCTACTTCCAACGAAGAGGAGTGTTTTTATTGAATTGCCCTCCGTACGTGATCAAGGATCACTAGGGCCGTGGATTAGCAATCGAAAGATTGTGAACCACGTAAAAATATCTTGTCTACTTTATATTTCCGCTGTGCATTCTCTACTTGCTTTTTACTTATTGCAAAAGTTTTTAACGACACCGTATCGCTATTCACCCCCCCCCCGCTAGCGACACTTTCGATCCAACAATTGGTATCAGAGCCGGGGGCGCTAAGATTCGGTGAAACCACCAATCTAGCTTTGTTTTTCTTTTTTTTACAGATTTTTTATTTATTTATTTCTGTTTTCGTATAATCATTTCACTTGCTTATCTTCTCCTACATATAGAATTGCATTAGAGGCTTTAGGATCCGGATAAGGTTGTCCTTCGGGTTAGATCCCGAGTAAGGTTGTCCTCCGGAACTTCAACGACATTCGCATTTGATTGTTTATTTCTTTTGCAAGTTACATTTTATATATCTTTTTACTTCCCACTACTAATCCAAGGCGAAAGTCTTGGAATATTCTTTCGTGTGTGTTTTGCAAGATTCTTTTCGTTCTTCTTCTTGTTTTTAAATGGCCCATCTCGAAGGGTTTAGCACGCCGACCCCGTTTTACAACGGTAATGACTTTCGTTATTGGAAGGGTCGGATGGAATGCTTTCTTAAAACCCAAATCGAGATGTGGATCGTAATCCAAACCGGTTTCACACTTCCTATTAATGAAGATGGTGAATCTTTGGGTTACGATCAATGGTCAAATTCCATGAAAAAACAAGTAGAAGCCGATGCCAAGGCAACTCAAATCTTGCAATGTGGGTTGTCCAAGGAAGAGCTCAACCGCGTCGGCCCCTTCATTAGTGCAAAGGACTTATGGACCAAGCTAGTGGAACTACACGAAGGCACCGACGACAAGAGATTTACTTTTAAATAAATTGTATAACTTGAAAATGCAGGAAAACGAGACCGCAACTCAACTACATGCTCGTATCCAAGACATCGTCAACCAACTCCATGCCATCGGACAAAAGGTCGAGAATCGCGACCTTATCAGGTATTCTCTTAACTCGTTTCCTAGGACCACCTTGTGGGCATCCATGGTCGATGCCTACAAGGTCTCCAAGGACCTTTCTAAAATTAGGTTAGGCGACTTGTTTTGAACTTGAATTACATGAGCAAACTAACGTGGTCGGTCGAGAAGAGTATTGCGTTAGTTGCGTGTTCCAAGAAGAAGAAGCCCGCAAGCAAGCCACCCCGAAGGAAGAAGACGAGTCCGAATCGGAAGTAGACTCGAAATAGAATCCGAACTAGTCAATCTAGTTCGGAAGATGATCAAGAGACGAAAACGACCAACAACTCAAGGTAAGCCTAAACCTAATTCAAATACTTCTAATTTTAGATGCTATGAGTGCAACAGGTTCGGTCACATCAAGTCCGAGTGCCCAAAGCTAAAGAATAACGCATCAAAGACCAAGAAAGCGCTAAACGCTACTTGGGAGGAGTTGTCGGAGGAAGAAGACGATATCCAAGCTCTAATGGCCAAGCCGACCGAGCACGACTCGAAACCAAGAAGAGTCCGAGTCGAATCCGATGATGAGCTTCCATTCAAGACAAGCCACGGATCCGTATCCGGTTCAAAAGAATCATTAAGGGTAAGTCGGTCGTTACTTAATACTTTGTATGGTGCAATTAAATTTTTAAATAAGAAACTAGCTAAGTCCGAGTCCAAGGTCGAGACCCTAATTGAGGAGGTTAACCTTCTCAAACATGAGGTCTCCCTAACCTCTTCGACTACTCGTATTCAAGAGGAGGACTCAACTCAAGTTTAAAAGCTTGAAGTTGAGAACTCGCTTTTGAAAACACAAGTCGAAGACCTTAGGAACACGTTGGAAAGGTTCACTTTGGGATCCAAGGGACTTGACCTCTTACTTGGATCACAAAGGGCCGTGTACAACAAGGCCGGACTCGGGTTTAACTCAAATACAACCAATAAGTCATATATGTCTATAGTAAACCAACATAAGAAAAATGTCCAAGCATGGGTCCCTAAGACCACTTTGATTTCAACTTTAGGATCTAACATGTATTGGGTTCCCAAGGACCAAATTCACTATGTGAATAGACCCACTCGATTCAATGGTCCAGGGGGAGCCAATACAAAATGTATTTTTGTTAAGTCTTAGAAATTGCATGCTTAGTTTTTCCTTTATTTTTAGAATGGTTAGATAGGACTCATAATCAACTAAAATCCTACGAAAAGATTGAGCCTCGGGGAGCCTCTTTTCAAAAATAACTAGTTAGACCAAGATGTAGTCTCAAGTAAGTCGAGTTATCAATTTCTTGAAATTAGCTTTGTCTAAGGAAGTGGTCGTTGTTCCGATCAAAGAAGGCCTCTGTGCCTCGCCACGACCTGGAAGCTAATCTCTTGAAAAGATTACTTGATGAGCTTAGACTAAATCCGAATCTAACCTAATGTTGGTTAATTTAAATTCATTAAAATTAATCAAGTAAAATTGAAAGTCATCTCACAATAACACATAGGAATAACATGTTTTGATCATGTAGATATTGGTGAGATGATTTAGGTTTAAAAACTTACAAACAACCCTTTAGTAATTCCAATATCCGATCCAACTACCTTATATGTAGGATCAATGGATGTTGGACAGTGGTTGCTCCCGACACATGACCGGGGATCAACTCAAATTTTCGGTTACGATTCAAACGACAAGGATCGGTAGCCTTCGGAAATAATGGCAAGCTCAAAATCATCGGATCAGGTGATATTGAGCTCAACTCTAACTTTACAATTCAAAATGTCTTATTAGTAGAAAACTTTCAATATAATTTACTTAGTGTAAGCCAATTGTGTGATAACAATTATAAGGTCATATTTCTAGAAAATGAATGCGTAATCAAAATAAATGCAACATCTAAAATAATACTTAAAGGAACTAGGAGTAGCAACATCTACAAAATAAATTTAACCAACTCATCAACCAAGTGTCTTATGACACGTGAAGAGAATCTTGGTTATGGCAGAAGACTCGGACACTCGCACTCCAAGACTCGTCCACAAGATGAGTCGAGTGGCTTTTATAGGTTTGCCTAAACTATACAACTTTTATATTTAAATATTTAATTCTTGTCATCAAGGTAAACATTGTAGGTCTAAACATTAATTAACTAATCAAGAAGGAACCATAAGTTTTCTTGAGCTCCTACATGGATCTATTTGATTCACATGGAGCTAAGTCACTCAATGGTAGTCAATTTTGCTTAGTCATAATTGGCGACTATTCTAGATTTACTTGGGTTAGGTTTATCAAACATAAAAATGATACCCTAGACCAACTAATCAATCTTTGTAGGTTAATCGAAAATCAAAAGAACCTTAAGATTAAAAGAATTAGAAGCGATCATGGTGGTTAATTAGAAAACCACAGTTTACAGATCTCTGTAACCTAAGCGGATACCACCATGAGTTTTCATGTCCTAGAACCCCACAACAAAATGGGTTAGTCGAGCGGAAAAATAGAACCCTACAAGAAGCCGCTAGGACAATGTTAAACGAGTATAACCTACCCGATAGATTTTGGGCGAGAGGCCGTTAGTACGGCTTGCTATGTCCAAAATAGGATCCTTATGGTAAAGAGGCACCAAAAGACCTCAGATGCGAGATTTATCACGATAAAATACCGAACATCAAGTACTTTAGGGTATTTGGATGCAAGGTACATATCTTAAACACTAAGGATTACCTAGGAAATTCAAATCCAAAACCTATACTTGAAACTTTCTAGTATACTCAAACACCCTTAGAGCTTATATGGTATACAATCACGACACTCTTAGAGTCAAAGAAACCATTAATATAGTTTTCGACGAAGGACACGAACCACTTCAATCCTTAACAAAACCAACTAGCAAATCAACTTATAGCGAACCCGACTGATCTTGAACTTGAATCTCGTCCTAACCAAGTCATCCTATCGACCAAGTGATAGATGACTCTAACCCAAGTCAAACTAGAACTCACCCAAGTCATCCTATCGACCAAGTGATAGATGACCCTAACCCGAGTCACACTAAGACTCAAACAAATCATCCTATCAATCAAGTTATAGGTGATCCAAATTTAGGGTTCGAACTAGAGCTTCATATCGAAACCTTAGTCAAATCTCAATTAATTTCCAAAATCGAACCCAAAACTATTGAACAAGCACTTCTTGATCCGAGGATTATTGCTATGCAAGAAGAGCTAGCTCAATTCACTAGAAATGAAGTCCGAATTAGTACCACCACCTAAAGAAAAATCAATTATTGGAACAAGGTGGATATTTCAAATAAACTTGATGATAAAGGTGAAGTAGTTAGAAATAAAGCTAGGTTAGTCGCAAAGGGTTTAGTCAAGTCGAAGGTTTAGATTACGATGAGACCTACGCCCGTGAGCTGCACTAGAGTCCATCCGAATGTTGTTAGCATACGCACATCGAGGTTTTAAATTGTTTCAAATGGATGTCAAGTCAGCATTTTTGAATGGATACATTAAGGAAGAAGTTTACGCTACCAACCTCCCGGATTCAAAATCTAGATAAACGACCATGTCCTTAGACTTAAGAAAGCCCTATATGGACTCAAACAAGCCCCAAGAGCTTGATGCGAAAGGCTTTCGATCTATCTTAAGTCCAAAGGATTCAACCAAGGTTTAGTCGACCCAACCTTATTCGTTAAAACCGTAGGAAAAGAAATCTTTATAGCCCAAATCTATGTAGATGATATAATTTTTGGAACTACCAACTCGATCCTCGCTAACTAATTCATCTCACTTATGGAAAGTGAATTTGAAATGAATTTAGTGGGAGAGTTAAGTTTCTTCTTAGGTTTACAAATTAAACAAACTAAAGATGGAATATATTTACATCAACAAAAATATACTAAGGACTTAATAAATCGATTTGGAATGCAAGATGCTAAAATAATCAATACACCTATGGCAACTAATGTTAATATAAACGAAGATGTAGAAGGAAAACCCGTTGACCTAAAATACTATAGGAGCGCAATAGGAAGTCTCTATACTTAACCATGAGCCGACCCGACATTTTATTCGCGGTAAGTATGTGCAAGGTTAAAAACTTGTGCCAAGGAGTCTCACATAACCCTATTCATGCGTATCCTTTGATATATAATGGGCACGCTAAACGTTGTTATTTGGTACCATATATATACCGTGTTTAATCTAATCGGCTACTCCTGACTCGACTATGCCGGTAGTAAACTCGATAGAAAGAGCACGAGTGGTTGTTGTCAAATCCTCGCCGAGTCTAGTAAGTTGGTGCAGAGGAAGCAAAGATTTGCGTTGCCTTATCTACCACCGGCCGAATCGTTGCGATGGGTGAGTGTGTCTCTCACTCTGTGGATGAAGCACACTCTCCAAGACTTTAGCTTAATCTTTAACAACATTAAAACCTACATAGATAACATTAGTTCAATTAACTTAACTAAAAATCCAATATGTCATTCTAGGACAAAACATATAGAAGTTAAACACCACTTCATTATGGAACATGTAACTAATGGAACTATACAACTAGAGTATGTTGAGTCCAAATCAAACCTAGCGGACATCTTCACCAAACCACTACCCGAAGCCGAATTTAGTTTATTAAGACGAAAGTTAGGTATGTGCGTAATAGAGTAGGATTTAAATTTTTCTATATATGTACTCTACTTTTGCTTCTTTTTATGAAATTAGCCTAAGTCTTACCTTAGAAATCATATACCTATAGATTTAAGGAGCCAACACATCTCACAACACATAGGACTAATGTGTTTGTGTACTTAGCCACGTAGATGGGCGTGAGATGTTAGGACCTTACTCACAGTTCGGATGTAGATTCTGCATCGACATGAACCATGGAGCATAATTATTTAAAATTAATCAACTCCTTCAAGACTTATTGATCATTCTATATCAATCAAGTCCAACCGGAGTTGTACATTTTAGATAAACATATTTTCAAGCTTATTATTATTTTAAAAAAAATATATATATTTATATTGGGAACTTGCTTGGACTTACAAACCTTAAAATATATTTACAAACTTTTTGAGTTAAGGCAAAAGGGGGAGAAAGTCACAAAAGTAAGGAAGAAAGTAAACAAAATTATTACCTTTTATATTAAGTAATTCTGTTTACTTAAGCAACTATTAAGGGGGAGTAAAAATTATTTTTCAAGAACTCACCTTCGGTCAAGGGGGAGGTTACCTCAAAGGGGAGAACTTGAAACAATAATATTTCTCACTCATGCTTAATCTTTATGCTAGCTCACTCATGCTTAATCTTTATGCTAGCTCATTCATATTTAATCTTTATGCTAGCTCATTCATTTTTAATCTTTATGCTAGCTCATTCATGCTTAATCATTATGCTAGCTCATTCATATTTAATCTTTATGCTAGCTCATTCATGCTTAATCATTATGCTAGCTTACTGTTATGCTTAATTTTTCCTTAACTTTTGTGTCGGTTTGCCATGAATCAAAAAGGGGGAGATTGTTGGTGCAGTGGGCACCAAAGTCGAACCGGTATTTTGATTATGGCAAAAGGCTCAATAGTTAAGGGTATATTTGTTATCTTACGAGCTCAATTAAGTGTGCAGAAATGCTAAAGTTGAGCGGAAGGTCTGCGACACCGGTGGGAACCGAGGTGGTCGCAACGCCGAGGACTTCGGAGGAAGCCGAGGTACTCGGGTGAAGACCGAAGCGAGGCTACAAGGTAAGCTCGTGTGAAAGCGAAGCAAGGTCGTTAGCGTAGATCCGACCCAATACCTCCAATGGAAGGTCTAGGTCGAGATCGGATGGTTAGAACCATCGTACTTTATATTTTAAGCTAACTTGCTGCGGTCCAAAACCCTTTGACTACGATCAACTACTAGTCAAGTTCGACCTCGAGAAGAGCTCGAATTTCAAGGGGTGAATTTGGACTTGACTCGTGTTTTGGTACAAAGGGTGATGTGGCATCAAGGTGGACATCCAAACCATCACCAAGCTTCCTTGTGGTGGCGCCCAAAATAAGGTGAGTTGGCACAAGATGGTTGGCTCCCATGATGTGGCACAAGTTGAATGGCTCCAACAAGTTGGCGCCCAAGGAGGTTGGAGGTGGCACAAGGTGGTTGGATGAAACACCTCATCCTCAAGTTAGCGCCCAAGGAGGTTGGAGGTGGCACAAGGTGGTTGGATGAAACACCTCATCCTTGAGTTGGCGCACAAGGAGGTTGGAGGTGGCACAAGGTGGTTGGATGAAACACCTCATCCTTGAGTTGGCGCAAAGGATGTGGATGAACAAGTCTTGGGGGATAAGAACCTCACCTTGGACACTACCTATGTCTAAATTCATAGATCAATATCCATAAATAGACATGTTCAAGCCAAGCAAATAACAAGAATTCAAGAGCTCTCAACACGCCGTCGTAACGCCGCTACTACTACTCACATTTGCTACGACGAAGTGCCGCCGACAACGAAAGCTACATCTTCTACTTATAAGAGTTGTCGGTATATTTATTTAAGTTCTACTTCTTTAAATTGTCTTTGTGCTTTAATCGTAACAAGGAAAGGGGGAGTGTCCCTTTGCCTTGATTTCTTTTTGTAATCGTTGCTCCTACTTCCAACGAAGAGGAGTGGTTTTAGTGAATTGCCCTCCGTACGTGATCAAGGATCACTAGGGCCGTGGATTAGCAATCGAAAGATTGTGAACCATGTAAAAATATCTTGTCTACTTTATATTTCCGCTGTGCATTCTCTACTTGCTTTTTACTTATTGCAAAAGTTTTTAACGACACCGTATCGCTATTCACCCCCCCCTCTAGCGACACTTTCGATCCAACAATATATACTCGTTCACTCATGATGTTCTATGTTATCCTTCTGTGACCGAGTATGATAGAAAATGACAGAAATTCTTTATTTAGCTAACTGTATGTACATGAGCATTAGTGGTGCCTGGACTGGTTGGGCTCCCTGGGTTGAGCTCCGGGGAGGGCCCACCCAAATTGACAGATTTACTGATGACTGATGACTGATTCCCTTAGTTTCTTTCTAGAGGTACCTCAGGATTGCACAAGAAAATAAGGTATTTGACTGGCTCAGCATTTTAAATGCATAATGTGAGGTACCACGAGGGTTGATGTTAGGTACAGTTAGCATAACAGAAAGACATGATTGGGTTCGCAGTACTGGTTATTATGACATGTTGTTAACTGTATTGGTTATGTTTCATATTGACTTATAGAACGTGTAACCGAAAATGCATGTTGAGCTACAGTAGTTTACATTTACAGTTGTAGAGATATATGTTTTCTGTTGAATTTTCCTCCCTGTGTATATCCCTATCATTGATCTACTTACTGGGCTGTGAACTCATGATGTCACATAACAATTTCAGGTAGGGATCCGGGTACTCAGATTGAGACGCAGGAAGCGGAGGTGGTGTGACTGAGGAGATGATGATGAGCATGGCACACATTGTCTGGGGCATCTACGTAACAGTGTTTCCAGTTTGAGGGGAGATGATTTTGATGTTCTATTTTTCTTCAGTTGAGAGGGTATAGTGTGTGTAGTTGAGACTGCTAAACTGAATGGACTAAAATAAACTTGGAGTCGGGTGTTTCGGTCTTGAGTATAATTGGGTAATATTGATGTGAGATTTGGGATTAAGTATATGCATACTGGGTTAGGTCTTTTCATTATATTTTACATGCTCTTAATCCCTATATAATAACGGGCACATATACTTAATATTCATTTCTTTGATTTACCAATGGACGAGATTTATAGATTAAATCCATAGGCTCGGTAAGTTGGGAAATGATATTATTTATATAGTGTAACGTTGATTATAGGAGGAAACCGTGTCCTATATATTAGGATGATGATGTCCCCTTGAGGAGCTCATAAGGTTCATCATGTAAACCCTGCAGGTGGACTTGGTCCGACATAATGAAAAGGTTGAGTGGTACTACTCATGGAGTTAGATGTTGATTAATTAATGGTCAGTAAATTAATTAATCGACGGACATTCGAGATCTTAAACACGGGAAGAAAATGTACAAATAATATATGGAGCCCATATTATCTTATGGGGTTTGGTGAGGTAGATCAATGATAATCCTTTAGTTGATTGGATTATCATTAATGGATCGGACTTTATGTGGGCTTGATCCATGGGTGGCCAAGATCCAACTCCTCCTCATGGTCCCTAATGTAGCCTATTAAAACCTCATGAAGCTTAGATCCAATGGATGGAAACAAAACTCTAGATCCAAAGGTAGAGATTAAATCTCTGAGATCCGACGGTTGAGATTAAATCTCTAGATCCGACGGTTGAGATTAAATCCCTAGAACCAATGGTGGAGATTAAAAGGAGGCTTATCCCTAACTCTATAAAAGGATAACAAGGGGTTGGCGTGGGGATCAATAAAGAGAATCTAGGGTTTTGGTGGTTGGTGGCAAGATATAGGAGCTAGGGTTTGGGCTTGGGCGGCACCTAATAAGGAAAGATTTCCTTGTCTTCTTCTTCTTCCTCAAGCTGCCGATGCCCCATGAGCTCGTTCTAGCCCTTGGCCGGCATCCAAACTCCCTCTTCTCCTTCTCCTTGGCCGGTGGAACAAAGGTTTAGGGTCCTCCCTTGAAGCTTTTGGTCGGCAACCCTTAATCTCTTCTTCCTTCTTGGCCGGCGGCAAAGCTCCATCCTTTGAGGTTGTTTGTTGGTTGAAAGAAGGAATAGAGCTTTCTTTCTATTCTTCCTCTTGCTTGGAACGAGCAAGGAAGGAAGATTGGCGATCTAGGAGCTTCAACTTTTGGTAGATCGTCGCCCACACGACGTCTGAAAGGAGGAAGGTCATACATTAGAAGATCGAGAGGTATATCTATTCTCTATTCTCTTTTGTTACTTGCTTATATTTGTTTTTTTGATTATGAGCATGATATAATCTGTTTGTGGCTAAATAATACTTGGATCCCGAACATAAATACAAAAGCCAGTGATCCAGACATCGTCTATTCCGCGGCTACTCGTAGAATAGAGGTTGGTCGCTTAAACAACAAGTTTGTTCAAGTGACCTCTCTAAACGAATAGCACAATGATGACTTGGTTCTTTAGGCAATCCCTTTTGTCTAGGATTAAATTTTTTTAATCCGGGGACATCGATGGGATCGCCATGAACAAGCAATCGAGGTGAAGTGGGAAGTGAAGTTTCCCCTCACGGACTCGATAAGCAAAAACCATCAACTATAGACAATGTCCTGAACCATGTGGCTTTAAGATGAGAGAAAGGAATGGGGCATGATTCATTGTAGCTGCTGAAGGGTTTCAGAAATAGTTCAGGATCAACTGTTGATTTTTTCGGTTAATTGGGGATCATGATGTACTACTATGCACCACTCATGATCGTTCTATAATTAATAATTAATTATAGATGGCCAACATAAACCGAGAACCTATTTGGTCACACGCACAATGAGCGTAATCCGAAGGATTTAAAATGAGCTTGAAAATGAGATTCTCAAACTGAGAGAAACTAGGTTTGGTTGGACCAAACAAGGAGAGAGCATGAAATCGTTTCAGTCGCAATGGAAGCGTGGATGGGTTGTGTCTTATGAAGACATGATGGACGAACCAAATTGGTTTGGTTCTAATCCAATGGTGGAGAATAAACCAAAGGGGTTTTGTTTGTTTTAAACGAATGAACCAAAAGTTAGTTCGGTTCATTTTAACTTAAAATAGACCAAATCGGTTTGGTTTATTTTAACTTAAATTAATGGAGCGGGTTAACAGGTTTTGGTTATGAACCAATAACCATTAGGATAATTTGTTCTCTATAAAATAGGGCTCAAGGGTTTAATGAGAGCCCTAATCCAAAGTTTCCGCCCTTCTCCCTCCTCTCCTCTTGTGGTCGGTGCCCAAACCCTAGCCACCGCCCACCTCTTGTGCCGCCGTCCAAGTTGTTGCCGGCGTCCAAGCTTTAGCCGGCGATCCTCCGGCGACCCTCCGGTGATCTTCCTTGGCTCTGGCGACAAGGTGAGCATCTAGCTTCCTTATTTGGCCGGCGCTAATCCTCCACCAAAGATGTCCAGTTTTCTGGATAGCTTGTTTACTTCGTGTCAGAGTGTCATTTGGACGATGTTTGGAGCTCTCACAGCGGTTTCCTTGCCGGGGATTCGATCTCCGGTAATCCTCATAGGTGGAGGACGAAAGATTCGTCAAACGGTGGGCGAATACCTCTCCGGAGAAGCGAGTTTTTGAGGACTCGTTTTGAATCCGAATTTTGATTCGGATTGTGATCTTCTCTCGATCACATCGTCTTTGACACGAGGCTAGTGACTCGTACGAAGACGAGGCTCATGACTTTGTGAAGTCATCCTGAAGATACTCGGCGTGGATACGGATAGAGGCGATTCTAGCGAGGGTCGCTCCGATTGATGCCTTTCCTGCTATACATAATACGTCAGGTATACGTAGAATAAATTTCCTTTTGTTGCAAAATTTGAAACTACCGTTATGTCTACACATGTTGTACTATGCATGCGTGTGGTGTGTGTGTTGTAATAAATTAGATTTATTATTTTTATTTCTTCCGTTGTGCACATGTTTACGAAACATGTTCGAACACACACTCACCGCGGTGCCGGAAACCCAACAAGAATTAGTTCTGAGGTCCTATAATCGAAGGTCGATCATAGGATGTGGTTATTAAGGGTATGCTCAAATAAAGGACAAGTATAGTTCTGAATCACAAAGAGTTGTGAACCCACGACTATGTTGGGTTGATCCGTGAGGGGAAACTTTGCTTCCCACTTCACCTCGGTTGCTTGTTCATGGCGATCCCATCAATGTCCCCGGATTAAAAAAAAATTAATCCTAGACAAAAGGGATTGCCCAAACAACCAAGTCATCGTCGTGCTATTCGTCTAGAGAGGTCACTTGAACAAATTTGTTGTTCAAGCGACCAACCTCTATTCTACGAGTAGCCACGGAATAGACGATGTTCGGATCACCGACTTTCGTGTTTATGTTCGGGATCCAAGTATTATTTAGTGACAAACAGAATATATCATGCTCATAATTGAAAAACAAAAACAAACATGTTACAAAAAGAAATAGAGAATCGATACACCTCTCGGTCTTCTAATGTATGACCTTCCTCCTTTCGGACGTCGTGTGAGCGACGATCTACCAAAAGTTGAAGCTCCTAGATCGCTAATCTTCCTTCCTTGCTCGTTCCGAGCAAGAGAAAGAATAGAAACAAAGCTCCTTTTCTTCTTTCAACCAACCACCAACATGCAATGTTGGAGCTTGCCACCGGCCAAGAAGGAAGAGGAGATTAGGGTGGAAACCGGCCAAGACACCAAGGGAAAGCCCTAAATCTTGTTTCCACCAGCCAAGGAGAAGGAGAAGAGGGAGTTGTTAGTAATATATGAGAGATGTCCTAAGGCAATCGCCTTATGTATGAACCATTTATATGATAAATGAAGATTCACTATTTGAGTATACATGTTTTATGTATTTGATTGGATCTTAAACTCATTTACTGAATGTCCTCGATACGATTCAAAGCATGAGAGAATTTGTAATTGGATCACAACTAGTGAGTATCTCTACATGTGTAATTGTGATGTATCGGAATTATCCCTAGTCGATGAATTGATGGATTTAGACACCATCAATTCTGTCGAGACTAGCACGAGGTATACTCCTTGGTGTATCCAAGTAGCTGATTCTCACTGGATGGAGACATTGAGATGTCCGGAGTTGATCGTGGATGCTAGTTATGGTAACTAGTTCATTGGAGTGACCAGCCGTAAGACTTCATATGGTTCTCTGCATATATAGATATGTCAATGAAGTTCTTACTGTAGCTTAAGTGCGATGTTCCTTTGACTTGTGGTATTCAAGTCATCTTGATCATGGAGACTTATACTTTGACATCTTAAGCAAGCATCTCTAAGGAGATGTGGACCCAGGATGATTGGGTATAAGTCGAAGTGATCGAAGATGTTTGAATAGCCAATAAAGGATTCACCACTCCTTGCGAGGAGATGTATACCCATGGCCTCTCGTCGGATTGTTACTAAAGTCTTTGTCCAAAGCATTACATGTTTAGAGTAAGGTACTCTTCGATACATGTGCAGTAACTAGAATCCGTAGGACGAGGAAATGATACTTGGGCTAGGTGTGACGTAGTCAGCCTAGTGGGGACTGACACTATAGACCATGTCCTGAACCAAGTGGGTATAAGATGAGTGAAGGGAATATGGCACGATTCATTCGAGCTGCTGAAGGGTTTCAGAAATAGTTCTGGATCAACCGTTGATCTTTTCGGTTAATTGGGGATCATGATGTACTACTAGGTGCCACTCATGATCGTTCTATAATTAATGGTTAATTATAGATGGCCAACATAAACCGAGAACCTATTTGGTCACACGCACAATGAGCGTAATCCAAGGGATTTAAAACGAGCTTGAGAATGGGATTCTCAGACTGAGAGAAACTAGGTTTGGTTGGACCAAACATAAAGCGAGCATGAAATCATTTCAGTCGCAATGGAAGCGTGGATGGGCCGAGTCTTATGAAGACGTAATGGATGAACCGAAATGGTTTGGTTCTAATCCAATGGAGGAGAATAAACCAAAGGGTTTGGTTTATTTTAAACGAATGAACCAAAAGTTGGTTCGGTTCGTTTTAACTTAAAATAAACCATCATGGTTTGGTTTATTTTAACTTATCTTAATGGAGCGGGTTAACGGGCCTAATGGTTATGATCCAATAACCATTAAGAGAATTAGTTCTCTATAAAAGAGGGCTTAAGGGATAATTAAGCCCTAATCCATAAACCCCTAGCCCTAAGGTTGCCGCCCACCTCCTTCTTGGAGCTCTCGGCGCCAACCTATTGCCGTCGCCCAAACCTCCTCCAACCGGCGTCCAGAAGGCTGCTTCCTTCCCCCTCGCCGGCATCGAGCTGCTGCCGGTTAGTTCTCCGGTGATCTCCTTCAAGTTTGGCATCAAGGTGAGCTCTATCTCCCTTGGTTGGCCGGCGCCCATCACTTCCACCAAAGCTGTCCAGTTTTCTAGACAGCTTGTTCTCCTCTCGTCGGAGCGTCGTTTGGATGACGGTTAGAGCTCCGACAGCGGCTAACTTACTGGGGATTCGATCTCCGGTAATCCTCTGAGGTGGAGGACGAAGGATTCGTCAATTGGTTGACGAATACCTCTCCGGAGAAGCGAGTTTTGAGAACTCGTATTAGGATCCGAATTTGGATTCGGATCGTGATCATCTCTCGATCACGTCGTCTTCAACACGAGGCTAGTAACCCATACGAAGACGAAGCTCGTGGCTTAGCAAAGTCATCCCGAGAAACTCGGCATGGATACGGATAGAGACGATTCTTGCGAGGATCGTTCCGGTTGATGTCGTTCCCGCTACACGTCATACGAAAGGTATAATGTAGATAAATTTCCTTTTATTGAAAATTTAAATTTACAGTTATGTCTACACTTGTTGTAATATGCATGCTTGTATTGTGTGTGTTGTAATAAATGTAGATTTATTATTTTTATTGCTTCCGCTGTGTTCATGTTTACGAAACGTGATCGAACACACACACGCCGCGGTGCCGAAAACCCAACAGTGGTATCAGAGCCCAAGTTGTGTTTCGACATAATCGTAAAATGGTTTTGCGATAGTCATAATGTTATTTCTGGAAATTTTCTAATTTTGGAAATTTAAAAGTATTTATGGAAATTTTTCAATTTTGGAAAGTCTAGAAGTATTTATGGAAATCATCCACTTTTGGAAAGTTGGAAGTATTTATGGAAATTGATATTTTCCATAAATAAAATATTTGATTAGATTTTGGAAATTTGTTTCCTAATTTAATCTTGATTTGATTTGGGAAATCAAATCATAAAATATTTTATTTCCATAAGTAGTTTTAATGATTTAGGAAATTGGTTTCCTAAATAGATTTTCCTTAATCAAATAATTCCATAAATAAAATATGTGATTAGATTTGGAAATTTGTTTCCTAATTTAATTATGATTTGATTTAGAGAATCAAATCTTAAACATATTTTATTTCCATAAATAGTTATGACATATAAGGAAATATATACATGACATAATTGTATGCCATGTAATTGCATTAGATGCATAACATTATGCCATGCGTGTCGTGACATGTAGATGTTTGCCATGTATGCCATGCCATGTAGATAATAGTTATTTGCATGCAAAGAGGATGAGACATAAAACCCTTAAACAATATTAAAGCCTAAACCTTCCATTAATATGGTTAGAACCAGAGTTCCGTTTCTTGTTTGGGTTGTTGGACTCTCTCCAAGCCCGGCTCGAACCCGAACATGTTCAAACCATGGAATAGTTTAATACTAATATGGTAAGAGTCAGAGGTCAATCGTTAGCTTTGGTTGTTGGACTCTCTCCAAGATGGGCTAATTGGTTGAATGCGCTCTAACCATATTAAAACTATTTCTTGATTAATGGGTCGGCTTTAACCTGGAGCATCGGCTTGTTGGACTCTCTCCAAGGTCGATGTAAAGGGAGGAAAAGTTGGGTGCTATGCATATGATGCATACTTGTTAATGTGTTAACAACCCGATGTATGTGTGAAGAATCAATTAGTTGATAGCACATTGTGATAGTTGCATATACGTGATATGCAATCGGTATAGTTGATACCTACCGTCGTTGTTATGAATGGCTTGTTGGACTCTCTCCAAGGTTGTTCATGTCTATGATGGATATCAGCCCATTCGAAGATGGACCTACGATCTCCCGAAGTGATTTTGGGGTTTTTAAAATTCGAAAAATGAATGGGATTTATAAATGTATGTTGATGCATTTTAAAATCATCTTTCTCATATATGCTCGTTTTGTATTTCTAAGAATGATCATGATGTCTTTGAATTTGCGTTCCATTTTAGATTCGAATAAATTGACTGGGCCGAACTTCTTGGACTGGCTTAGAAACATGAGAATTGTTCTCAAGGTGGAAAAGCTTGTGAATGTCCTCGAAGCGTCTCTTCCCGCCCATCCTAGTGACAATGCAACTCTGGACCAATTGTTGGCCTATAAGAAACATGTGAATGATTCTGAAATGGTGAGTTGCTTCATGCTAGCCACGATGGAACCCAAGCTACGAAAGCAGCATGAGCATATGGATGCTCATATCGTAGTCCTTCATCTTTATGAGTTGTTTGATAAGCAAGTGAGATTCGAAAGGTTCAAAGTCTCTAAGCTCCTCTTCACCTTTGAGATGCAAGAAGGTTCATCTGTGGTACTGCTCAACATGCTGAAGACTGTGGAACCTTCTGAGAAGCATGAGCAGGGGACGGTGTTGTTAGTTGATTCCTCGAAGAAAGGTTCTAAGAGGGAGTCAAAGGAACAACAGAAGGGGAAGAAGAAAAAGGTAAAAAGGCAAAACTAGCTCAAAAGGGCACTTGCCATCATTATGGCAAGTAGGGCCATTGGCGAAGAAATTGCAAGATTTATCTTGAGTCCGTGAAGAAGGATAAGGCATCGGATGCCCCATCTTCTTCAGAAATCTTCTTTATTGATTGTCATTCTATTTCCTCAGACACTTGGGTATTTGATACTGGGTGTGGCTCACATATATGTAATGACATACATGGGCTAAGGAATAGAAGAAGACTCATCAAGGGAGAGTCAAATTTACGTGTTAGGAATGGAGCAACGGTTGCTGCACTCGCCATCGGAACGTATTTGTTGGAACTCCTTGTAGGACTTGTCTTAGAATTGGACAATTGCTTTTATGTTCCTTCGTTGATAAAGAACATTATTTCTATTTCTTGTTTAAATAGAAATGGGTACCATTTGACTTTTAGTAACAAGTATTGTTACATAACTTTGAATGGAGTTCTTTAAGGGACTGGAACTTTAAGCAATGGTGTTTATACGTTGGACGTATCCAGTGATATTTTCAATATCGAAGCGAGCAACAAGCCTGCTCGAAAAGATAATCAATTAGACTCCTACATGTGGTATTGTCGTCTTGGTCATGTAAGCAAAAAACGCATGTCCGAATTACACCGATGTGGAATTTTGGAATCGTTTGAATAGGATTCATACGATACATGCGAATCATGCTTAAAAGGCAAGATGACTAAGTTACCTTTTACTGGAAAAGGGTGAACGAGTGGGAGAGTTACTAGGTCTAGTACATACTGATGTATGTGGACCTATGTCAACTCAAGCTTTAGGAGGCTATAGCTACTTCATTACCTTCACCGATGATCACTTACGGTTTGGGTATGTATTCTTGATGAAACACAAGTCTGAAGCCTTTGAAAGGTTCAAAGAATTCAGAAATGAAGTAGAGAAACAACATGACAAGAGTATTAAAATACTTCGATCGGATCGAGGTGGTGAATACTTAAGTCAAGAGTTTCTTGATTATCTAAGAGACAATGGTATATTGTCACAATGGACTCCGCCATATACACCACAACATAATGGTGTATCTGAGAGGCGTAACCGGACCTTGTTGGACATGGTCAGGTCAATGATGAATCATGCGAATCTTCCCAAGTCCTTTTGGGGCTATGCACTTGACAACCTAAGCTTGTTAAACAGAATGCCAACCAAGGTAGTCTCTACTACTCCATATGAGATATGGAATGGTAAGAAACCTCATGTATCTTACTTGAAGATATGGGGTTGTCCTGCTTATGTGAAGCGGACTGTATCAGACAAATTGGATGCTAAGTCTGATAAATATCTATTTATTGGATACCCTAAGGAAACAAGGGGTTACCAATTCTATCATCCTGTGGAACAAAAGGTGTTTGTTTCAAGGCATGCTGTGTTTCTAGAGAAAGAGTTTCTGTTGCAAGAAAACAGTGGGAGTGTCATCGAGCTTGAGGAGGCTCGAGAGACTCAAATAGACATTGATGAGATACCTGGTGAAGCACAACAGCCGACAACTCATAGTGATGAGCAATCGGCTGGACCTGTTGTAACACCACATCTTCGTAGATCTGGTAGAACACGCAATATTCCCGAGAGATATGGATTTCTCGTAAGTGAATCGAACGACGTGTTACTCATTGATGATGAGGAGCCTACCAGTTATGAAGAAGTGCTGACAAGTTTAGAAAGGGATAAGTGGCTTGGTGCCATGAAGTCAGAAATGGATTCCATGTATGAAAACCAAGTTTGGAACTTGGTTGACCCATTTGAAGGCATAAAGCCTATAGGGTGCAAGTGGGTTTTCAAGAAGAAAACTGACATGGATGGTAATGTGATTACCTATAAGGCTAGATTGGTGGCGAAAGGATATCGTCAAAAGCAAGGTATTAATTATGACGAAACCTATTCGCCTGTAGCTATGCTTAAATCCATTCGGATGCTCCTGGCCATAGCGGCTCATTATGATTATGAGATATGGCAGATGGATGTGAAAACAGATTTTCTTAATGGAAACCTGCTCGAGGACGTGTATATGATACAGCCTGAGGGTTTCACATCGGTTGATAAAACCAAGGTATGCAAATTGCGAAGATCCATTTATGGATTGAAGCAAGCATCCAGGAGCTAGAATATCCGTTTTGATGAGACAATCAAAAAGTTTGATTTCTCACAAAATCCAGACGAACCTTGTGTGTACAAGAAGGTTAGTGGGAGTGCAATCGTGTTCCTAGTATTATATGTCGATGACATATTACTTATAGGAAACGATATTTCAGTCTTCTGATCGAGTTAAGGTTTGGTTATCCAAGACATTCTCCATGAAAGACACGGGAGAAGCAACCTACATCCTCGGGATTAAGATCTATAGAGATAGATCGAAGCGATTACTTGGTCTTTTCGTATCTACATATATAGACCGAAAAGTGCTAAAGAGGTTTAGCATGTCGGAATCCAAGAAAGGTTTCCTACCCATCGGGCATGGGATACACCTTTCAAGTCTATGTGTCCGCGCAGGAAGCGAGAGGATTTGCATGAGTAAGATTCCCTATGCATCCGCAATAGGATCTATCATGTATGCTATGTTATACGAGGCCCGATGTATCGTATGCTCGAGTGTCACAGCAGATACCATCGATCCAGAATGGATTATTGGGTGGTATTAAGGCGATCCTAAGTACTTGAGAAGAACTAAGGATGTGTTCCTAATATATGGAGAAGGGTACATGGTGATCGTGGGTATCACGGATGCGGCTCGAACCAGACAAGGATGATTCCATGTCTCGATGCAGGTATGTATTCACCTAGAATGGGCGCAATAAGTTGGAAAGGTTCCAAGCTTGGCGCTATAGCGGATTCTGCCACTAAAGGCGAGAATACATTGCGACTTTAGGCGGCAAAGAAAGCGGTTTGGATCAAGAAGTTCATCTGAACTTGATGTGGTCTCATCAATGATCCAAACATGTATTGCCGCTATCATCTTATCGGAGAGATCATCGGTAGGAACAAAAATAAATCGAGAAAATTCCGAAAGGAACTTAGCGGATCCTTTGACTAAGGCATTACCTCAAAGTAAGTTTGAGGGTCATGTTAGAGCTTATGGTATTGGATACCGTAGCGATTGGCATTAGGCCAAGTGGGAGTCTGTTAGTAATATATGAGAGATGTCCTAAGGCAATCGCCTTATGTATGAACCATTTATATGATAAATGAAGATTCACTATTTGATTATACATGTTTTATGTATTTGATTGGATCTTAAACTCATTTACTGAATGTCCTCGATACGATTCACAGCATGAGAGAATTTGTGATTGGATCACAACTAGTGAGTATCTCTACATATGTAATTGTGATGTATCGAAATTATCCCTAGTCGATGAATTGATGGATTTGGACACCATCAATTCTGTCGAGACTAGCACGAGGTATACTCCTTGGTGTATCCAAGTAGCTGATTCTCACTGGCTGGAGACATTGTGATGTCCGGAGTTGATCGTGGATGCTAGTTATGGTAACTAGTTCATTGGAGTGACCAGTCGTAAGACTTCATATGGTTCTCTGCATATATAGATATGTCAATGAAGTTCTTACTGTAGCTTAAGTGCGATGTTCCTTTGACTTGCGGTATTCAAGTCATCTTGATCATGGAGACTTATGCTTTGACATCTTAAGCAAGCATCTCTAAGGAGATGTGGACCCGGGATGATTGGGTATAAGTCGAAGTGATCGAAGATGTTTGAATAGCCTATAAAGGATTCACCACTCCTTGCGAGGAGATGTATACCCATGGCCTCTCGTCGGATTGTTACTAAAGTCTTTGGCCAAAGCATTACATGTTTAGAGTAAGGTACTCTTCGATACATGTGCGTAACTAGAATCGTAGGGACGAGGAAATGATACTTGGGCTAGGTGTGGCGTGAGTCGACCTAGTGAGGACTAACACTATAGACCATGTCGACCAAGTGGGTATAAGATGAGTGAAGGGAATGGGGGACGCGATTCATTCGAATTTCTTTGAAGGGTTTGAAATAGTTACGGATCAGTTGATCTTTTGGTTAATTGGGGATCATGATGTACTACTAGGTGCCACTCATGATCGTTCTATAATTAATGGTTAATTATAGACGGCCAACATAAACCGAGAACCTATTTGGTCACACGCACAACGAGCGTAATCCAAAGGATTTAAAACGAGCTTGAGAATGGGATTCTCAGACTGAGAGAAACTAGGTTTGGTTGGACCAAACATAAAGCGAGCATGAAATCGTTTCAGTCGCAATGGAAGCATGGATGGGCCGAGTCTTATGAACACGTAATGGATGAAACAAAATGGTTTGGTTCTAATCCAATGGAGGAGAATAAACCAAAGGGTTTGGTTTATTTTAAACGAATGAACCAAAAGTTAGTTCGGTTCGTTTTAACTTAAAATAAACCATCATGGTTTGGTTTATTTTAACTTATCTTAATGGAGCGGGTTAACGGGCCTAATAGTTATGATCCAATAACCATTAAGAGAATTAGTTCTCTATAAAAGAGGGCTTAAGGGATAATTAAGCCCTAATCCATAAACCCCTAGCCCTAAGGTTGCTGCCCACCTCCTTCTTGGAGCTCTCGGCGCCAACCTATTGCCGTCATCCAAAGCTCCTCCAACCGGCATCCAGAAGGCTGCTTCCTTCCCCCTCGCCAGCATCGAGCTGCTGCCGGTTAGTGCTCCGGTGATCTCCTTCAAGTTTGGCATCAAGGTGAGCTCTATCTCCCTTGGTTGGCCGGCGCCCATCACCTCCACCAAAGCTGTCCAGTTTTCTGGACAGCTTGTTCTCCTCTCGTCGGAGCGTCGTTTGGACGACGGTTAGAGCTCCGACAGTGGCTAACTTACCGGGGATTCAATCTCTGGTAATCCTCTGAGGTGGAGGACGAAGGATTCGTCAATTGGTTGACGAATACCTCTCCGGAGAAGCGAGTTTTGAGAACTCGTATTAGGATCCGAATTTGGATTCGGATCGTGATCATCTCTCGATCACGTCGTCTTCAACACGAGGCTAGTAACCCGTACGAAGACGAAGCTCGTGGCTTAGCAAAGTCATCCCGAGGAACTCGGCGTAGATATGGATAGAGACGATTCTAGCGAGGATCGTTCCGGTTGATGCCGTTCCCGCTACACGTCATACGAAAGGTATAACGTAGATAAATTTCCTTTTATTGCAAATTTAAATTTACGGTTATGTCTACACTTGTTGTAATATGCATGCTTGTGTTAGTTATAGCCCTAAGAACCAATCATGTGATGGTTGAATAGGGAACATTTTGTATCATATTCTATAAAGGCAAAGGATTGGTTATTATATTTAAGTCTTGCTTGTGCCAGCTAAATTAAATATAGTAATGCCCTAGAAAAGTAGGTTCTTATCTACAGCACATCAATTGGCAGAATTGATTATGAGAGGCTGTAGAGAACACTTTCTAAATGTTCCTAGTCAAGTATTAATATGCAAGGGCAATATTAATACATAAAGACTAGCATGTAGGTCAATTGATGACTTGATCTCACAAGTCATGGATATATGATATCAAGTTGACACATGGGTATATATTAGAGAATATATACTGAACTGACCCGCCATGAGAAAGTTTCATGGATCGTTATATGAGTGTCATAAACTTTCTCATGTGACTATTGGTATGAATATTCCTCAGACCTGAAGTCACTACGGTTCCCTACATAAGGAGTTATGTACTTTGGTATCGTCAAACGTCACCCGTAACAGGGTGGACCATAAAGGCGATTACTGGGTATATAACAAATTATGAGGAGGGATGTGAGTGATGTAGATGGGATCTATCCCTCTCATATGACGAGAGTGATATCGGTGGGCCCCTTGATTGAGTAGAACTACTAAAACGCATGGCCATGCTCGAATGAGTCAATATGAGATATTGAGCTCATTTGTTTGAGTTAGTTTACTCAGGGATCAAGAAACACATAGATTGATCGAGGATGACACGGTCTATGCCTCATTGATCAATCTGATATCAAGGATAGAAGGACACGGTCATATATTATAGTAGTCACGGAAAGGTTAGTCGGATCTTGACTTATCTCATAACTTGGGTAGCAATGATGTATTGCTAGATGCAGCTCATTGCTTGTGTATCTAAAAGAGTTTAGGTCCACTGCCAACGTTATGAGAGCCTATAGGGTCACACACAAAGAGCATGATAATTAGAGGAATTAGAGTATTCTAGTTTGACTAGAATAATTTGGGAATAAGCTTAAGTACAAAATGGTTTTTGGACTTTAAGCTTAATGAGAATTTTAGCTAATTGATTTAATGAGATTAATTCAATATGTTACCTCATTGATTTAATAAGATTAATTCAATATGATAACATAAGCTTAATTGAATTAATAAGATTAATTCAATATGATAACATAAGCTTAATTGAATTAATAAGATTAATTCAACATGCATGAATGCCACATAAGAATGCCACATAAGCATGCCACATAAGCATGCCACCTAAGCATCCACCTAAGCTAGATAAGGTGGAAGGAAACAAAATGGTTTTGTCTCCTTAAGTGGCCGGCCAAACAAATGTCCCAATGCAATGGATTGCATTGAATGTGTGGAGGTGAAAGGGTTTTTCCAACCATATAAAAGACCCCATGGAGTGGCCGGCCATAGAAATTGTAGGTGTGGTTGTTGGGAGCTTGAGGCTTGGAGAGAGCTTGAGAGCTTATTGTTGTGTGGCTTTTGTGAGTGTAGCAAGAAGAGTAGTCTTCTTCTTCCCTTCTCTTTTTCCCTAGCTTCCTCTCCTTTAGGGACTTCTCTAGCAAGAAGTAAAGGAGAGCTCCTCTAGTTTTCTTTTGTGAGACAAGAGCTTGCTCGTGTGGATACATATAGAGGCACGGACACTTGAACGTGCTAAAGATCCAACAAACAAAAGGAAGAAGCGGGATTAACAAGGGCACGCAACAAAGGTAATCCTCTCCTATAAGATAGGCTTGGTTTAGAGAAATTTATTTTATACGAGTTTGCTTTCGCATGGATCACTTGGAAGGGATCCTAATTTTTCCGTTGCGCATATGCCATTTGGCATAAAGAATTCCCTACAGCTTGTGTTGTGTGTGTTGTAATAAATGTAGATTTATTATTTTTATTGCTTCCGCTGTGTTCATGTTTACGAAACGTGATCGAACACACACATGCCGCGGTGCCGGAAACCCAATAGGAGTTTGGACGTCGGCCAAAGGCTGGAAGGGCTTCAATGGGCACCGGCATGATTGAGGAAGAAGAAAATAAGGAAGTTGTTTCCTTATTTGGTGCTACCAATGCTCCAAATCCTAGCCCTTGCTTCTTGCCGCCAACCTCCAAAAACCCTAGCTTCTCTAAATGTTCTCCACGCCAACTCTAAGCCTCCTTTTATAGAGTTTAGGGATAAGCCTTGTTTTAATCTCCACCATTGGTTCTAAGGATTTAATCTCAACCGTCGGATCTAGAGATTTAATCTCAACCATCGGATCTCAGAGATTTAATCTCTACCTTTGGATCTAGAGTTTTGTTTCCATCCATTGGATCTAAGCTTCATGATGTGTTAATAGGCTACAATAGGGACCATGAGGAGGAGTTGGATCTTGGCCACCCATGGATCAAGCCCACATAAAGTCCAATCCATTAATGATAATCCAATCCACTAAAGGATTATCATTGATCTACCTCACCAACCCCCATAAGTTAATATGGGCTCCATATATTATATGTATATTTTCTCCCCGTGTTTAAGATCTCGAATGTGTTAGGACCCTTGGAATGGCTAGAGGGGGGGTGAATAGCGAAGATGTAATTCGATCTCGTTTGTGTCTACAATTTCGTTAGCGCAGCGGAATATATATAATGATAAAAGCAATAACGAAATAGACAACAAGCTAACACACTGATATAACATGGTTCGGAACCGCACGGTTCCTACTCCACGGATCGAGCTCTAAAGAGCCCTAGTGATGCACACGCACTCACTAATGATAAACACTCATTCTCGACACAAGTCGGAGGCGAAGAAACCCCTTACAATAAATCTTACAACAGTAAGAATGAAATACAAGCAATATACAATGTAAATATGAAATACAAGTAAAGAAAAGACTTTACAACACTTGTTTTGATTGCTTGAATGCTTGGTTGCTTGCTTGCACTTGGAGACCTGATTTGCACCAACAAATCGCCCCAATAGCCCTCAAGAACCGATTGCTTTTTCCTCCATCACGAGCTCCATATATAGCTTCAACCTGTGCTGGAAAAAGTCTATCAGTCGACTGATCGAGACCATCAGTCGACTGATGCCACTGTTGTCGTGAGACAACGGCTAGTTCCACGTTGGATAAGTCCAACGAAACTACCATCAGTCGACTGATTGTGACCATCAGTCGACTGATGGAGTCCTCACTCGACCAGTCGAGTCTCGACTCCATTCTGTGGCCGAATTCTCGAGCACCAGTCGACTGATCACACGATCGGGCCGATCGCCGAGCTATCCACCGATCGCTAACCTATGGCGATCATGATCACAGCCATAACCCGCAATCAAACCCTAGTTGACAATATGAGGTTTTAACTCAAGTATGGTTCCCCCATACTTGCTAGACCACCCTTAGCCTAGACCTAAGCCTTCTAGCCACCTCCCTCAGCCTCACGCCTCTCGGATCCCTCCAAGTCATCCATGACTTGTTCATCCATCGCGCTAGCTTTCAGGTGTTTTCATCGGCTATGTCATGCTAATGGTGTCTACACCGCCAAGACACATTGGACTTACGCCGCCAAGACCCCACTTGGACTTTACGCCGCCAACCATTGGACTTATGCTGCCAAGACTACCGCTTGGACTTTACGCCGCCAATATCAATCCCCTTGGACTTCAAATGCCAACCCATGTTGGACTTTCCATGCCAAGACCATGCTTGGACTTTACATGCCAAGACCCATGCTTGGACTTTCCTTGCCAACACATGTTGGACTTTCCATTTTCCAAGTACTCAAGACTTGGACTTTCCCAAATGCCAAGTGTCCAACTTGGACTTTTC
The DNA here is from genome assembly GCA_025175895.1 of Wurfbainia villosa. Classification (NCBI taxonomy): domain Eukaryota; kingdom Viridiplantae; phylum Streptophyta; class Magnoliopsida; order Zingiberales; family Zingiberaceae; genus Wurfbainia; species Wurfbainia villosa. Next base: position 65,500,763 of record CM045994.1, on the reverse strand, counting down.
ATGACAATTATATTGTCATATGTTTTTGTCGAAACATCAAAACACATCAAAACATCACTCGAGCCAAACTTTAGTCATGGTCAATCGTGACCTGGGCCGATTGCACCAACAATCTCCCCCTTTTTGATGTTTGACAAAAACCAAACAAATGATTGAGTTAGAATACTAACTCCAATCCTTTACCAATTATCCCAAATTGGTAAATACTCTCCAAATGTTTTTCCTCAATTCTCCCTCTTTTTGACTAACATCAAAAAGGTCTTCTCTCCAAAGGTCAAAGTCTCATGTCCCAATGAGATCTTACAATCTCCCCCTTGGTCTAAAAATATCTAGGATGTCTACCATCTTCCTAGTGATAAGTCCCATATCACTCAAGAGAGGCAATCCTATTCACTCTCCCAATTTCCAAATTGGGTATCACAAAAACTCATTTGTCCTTTCCATAAGCTTGCTCCCCCTTGACCATTGCACCAACAATGTCCTTGGGAAGTCCCTAAGCCAGTAGGAACTCTAAACCATCAAAATTAAGGTTAGAAATTCAACATTGAACTTTCCAACACCTTAAAAATAATACAAACCCCAAATACTTCTCCTAATTCATATCCAATGGATTTACACCCTTTATAATGCTTCCCAAAGCATATCCTAGGGTTAGGAGTGATTAGGGACCATAATCAGACAAATCGGGTTAAACAAACTTGTTTACCCCGAATCAGCTACCAATGAGTGATTCGAAATCAATCGATCGAACCTTTCATCACCGATCGCCACACCAGTAGGCCGATCGATAATCAAAATCCCGATTTTCAGTTATCAGAAATGATTTTTGAAAAATCATAACTAATTATACGTATATCGAAAAATCACGAAATTTGATACGTATAATACTTATGACTAATACATTGGGTGAAAAATGTTTGAAAATTATTTTACCCATTAAATAGTGAAATTGGTACAAAGTTCAAAACCATTGAAATTTTCAATGTTTTGGTCCTACTTTGTATCAACTTCATCAATGGTGATTGCTATCAAAAGATAGACTTCACCAAGGTTTTTCAAAATGATTTTAAAATGTTTTCAAAACCTTATCTTGGATCATATTCCTTGGGCTCTATGTACGTGACTTGTACACAAGCTTTCCTAATGATCCAAAATGGAATTGGATGAGTTTTAGTTCATCTAGATGCAAAAACTATGCACCTTGAACTTAACTCATATCCTAGCATCTCACATGTATCTATAGTGTATAAATACACATACATGTCAATTAGATGTGAGATGTGGGTTTTGTTCTCTCTAATCTAGGGTTTCATGCATTTTTCTAAGGCAACCCTACTTGATTCCCTTATAAATGGGACTCCAAGTCATGTCATAGTCCTTAAATCAATTTTAATCAAAATATATTAAATGCATGAGCGATTATGGCATTAGAGATGATATAGATAAACACATGCTCATAATCATGATGTCATGGCATAATATGAAATCTAAGAACACATGACATTTAAAACTTTAATCCTAAACATGAACATGACATATAAAATCATAGAACTAGGCATGATGTCATGACATGGCATATGGCAATCAAAGCATGACATATAAAATGTATAGGTATGGTAATACCAAAATTTTAATATTAATTGCCATTTGATATAGTTAGTTGCATTTTGCCATATTTCTAGTTTTCTCCCAAGTGTGCCAAAAACCCAAAATGGCACACTAACCTCTAAACCTAAATTGTGCCAATTTTGATCATTTTATCAATACTCATAATTAATACTGGCACATCCTAAAAACCTTTAGGATTCAAATCAAACCACATTCCCAAGGTAGCCATAACCTTGAAAATGACCTAAAATGCCACCTTTGCCATGGTTGAGTTAACTACCCATCCAATCAAGGTTGGCACACCCTAAACCCATCTAGCGTGAATCAATCACGCTCTTAGGAACCCAAAACCTATTGGAGCTCCTAGGGTTAATTAGGTATTCCTTAGGGATAACCTCCCTAGATACCTTCCTAATGACCTTCCTAGGCTTATTAGCCTTGGTCATTTTGATCTTGCCTAGGTTAACCTTAGGGATTGCCTCCCTAACAACCTTCTTAGTGGCCACCCTAGGTTTCTTCGAAACCTTGGCCACTAGGCACAAACCTTGGTCAACTCTAGGGATGACTTCCCCATTGACCTTGGTCTTCCTAGACCTAGTTAGTGTTCCATAGTCAAATGGAACACTATGGTAAGCCACCTTAGGCTTAGGTTTTTGACCCAAACCCTTCTTGCCTTTGGTTGACTTTTGTCTTTTAGATCCTACTTGTTGACTTTGATTATTTGACCTAAAAGTTTGACCAATTGACCCTTGCATTTGATTTTGCATAATGTTGAGGGTCTTTTCAAGTTTTTCAAGCCTTAACCTCAAGGCTTGATTTTCCTTTTCTAATATCTCAATTTTTTATTTTTCATTTTCTCTTGAGATATTTCTATTTCTAGGCATATGTCTAGATTCCTTAGCATTAAAGCCTAGATGTTCTCCTATTTTCTTAATGCTTTTCTTAGGTAATATATTTTTAGGGACATTAGTCCCAAATTTCTTCTTATTTCCTAAGTGAACACTCTTAGCACCTAAACAAAAGTATTTATTTCTATTAGCATGCTTTTCATGGCAAATTGCAAGAGAATTAAAATTCCTAGCATGCTTTTGACTTTTAAATTTAGAAGATGCATTATTGAAATATACCTTAGAGTTTGCCTTGGAGGCTCCCCCTACATGTATAGCTCCTTCTTGGGTCTTTTTGCTCCCCCTAGGGCATTGATTTCGGTAATGCCCCGGTTGCCGACACTTGAAGCAAATGACTTGCTCCTTGCTCTTTTATCTTGGAGAACCGGTGTCCGTTGACTTTTGTTGACTTTTAGTCGCCGGAGGAGCTTTCTTAACCTTCTTTGGACATTTGCTCTTGTAATGCCCATACTCCCTACACTCAAAGCACATAATATGATTTTTATTTGAAAATAAAGTGTTTGAGTTACCTAGGGTGGTGGTAGGTGCCGGAGTTGAATTTTGAGCTTCCTCATCTTGATCGGATGTTGAAAGCTCTTCTTGAGGTTGCTCCGGTGTAGAGGATGGTCTCTCTTCCTCAATCCTAGGAATAGATGCTTCTTCCACCTCTTCTACTTCTTCTTTCTCCGATTCGGAAGTTGACTCCATCTCAACTTCCGATTCCTCACTTTCACTTGAGGATGAACTCTCCTCATGGTATCTTGCCAATTTTCTCCATAGCTCCTTAGCATACATGTAATCCCCTAGCTTGCACAAAACATCATTAGGGATTAAATCTTCTAAAAGTTTCGTTACCTTAACTTCGGTCTTGAGCTTTTGGCGTTGCTCTTGGGTCCACTTTTTCAATTTTAGGACATTTCCCTTCTTATCCCTAGGGGGTTCAAGACCTTCAATGAGGATGAACCAATCCTCTATGTTCATCATCAAGAATGTTTCCATTCTTGCTCTCCATGCCGGAAAATCTTCTGGATCATATGGAGGTGGAGTGTTGATTTCCCATCCAAGCTTGTCTTGGAATTCCATCTTCACCCTCTAGCCTTTTGCCTTAGCTCCCGGTTGTTAATCCGTAGAAGAGCCCCGGGCTCTGATACCACTTGTTAGGACCCTTGGAATGGCTAGAGGGGGGGTGAATAGCGAAGATGTAATTCGATCTCGTTTGTGTCTACATTTAGAGCACACGGAATATATATATAATGATAAAAGCAATAATGAAATAGACAACAAGCTAACACACTGATATAACGTGGTTCGGAACCGCACGGTTCCTACTCCACGGATCGAGATCTAAAGAGCCCTAGTGATGCACACGCACTCACTAATGATAAACACTCCTTCTCGACACAAGTCGGAGGCGAAGAAACCCCTTACAATAAATCTTACAATAGTAAGAATGAAATACAAGCAATATACAATGTAAATATGAAATACAAGTAAAGAAAAGACTTTACAACACTTGTTTTGATTGCTTGAATGCTTGGTTGCTTGCTTGCACTTGGAGACCTGATTTGCACTAACAAATCACCCCAATAGCCCTCAAGAACCGATTGCTTTTTCCTCCATCACGAGCTCCATATATAAGTCTTCATCGGCCGATCTATCGATCGAGACCATCACGATCGATGCCATCATTGTCGTGGAGACAACGGCTAGTTCCACGCTGGATAAGTCCAACGGTCTACCATCGACCGATTGTGACCATCCCGATCGATGGAGTCCTCACTCGACCACCGAGTCTCGACTCCATTCTCGCGGGTCAATTCGAGCACCCGATCGATCACACGATCGACGATCGCTGAGCCATCACCGATCGCTAACCTATGGCAATGATCGCTAGCTATAACCCGCACAAACCCTAGTTGACTCGGTCCAATGACCGCCACATGACATCACGACCGCACACCTCAAATATGAGGTTTTAACTCAAGTATGGTTCCCCCATACTTGCTAGACCACCCTTAGCCTAGACCTAAGCCTTCTAGCCACCTCCATCAACCTCACGCCTCTCGGATCCCTCCAAGTCATCCATGACTTGTTCATCCATCGCGCTAGCCTTCAGGTGCTTCCATCGGCTATGTCATGCTAACGGTGTCTACACCGCCAAGACACATTGGACTTACGCCGCCAAGACTCCGCTTGGACTTTACGCCGCCAACCATTGGACTTATGCTGCCAAGACTACCGCTTGGACTTTACGCCACCAATATCAATCCCCTTGGACTTCAAATGCCAACCCATGTTGGACTTTCCATGCCAAGACCATGCTTGGACTTTACATGCCAAGACCCATGCTTGGACTTTCCTTGCCAACACATGTTGGACTTTCCATTTTCCAAGTACTCAAGACTTGGACTTTCCCAAATGCCAAGTGTCCAACTTGGACTTTTCATGACAATTATATTGTCATATGTTTTTGTCGAAACATCAAAACACATCAAAACATCACTCGAGCCAAAGTCGAGTCCTGGTCAATCGTGACCTGGGCCGATTGCACCAACAGAATGTCTGTGGATTAATTAATTTACTAACCATTAATTAATCAACATCTAACTCCATGAGTAGTACCACTCAACCTTTTCATCATGCCGGACCAAGTCCACCTGCAGGGTTTACATGATGAACCTTATGAGCTCCTCAAGGGGACATCATCATCCTAATATATAGAACACGATTTCCTCCTATAATCAACGACACACCATATAAATAATATCATCTCCCAACTTACCGAGCCTATCGATTTAATCTATAAATCTAGCCCATAGGTAAATAAAAGAGATGAATACTAAGTATATGTGCCCGTTATTATATCGGGATTAAGAGTATGTATAATATAATATCTGAGGTCTGATTCGATTATGTAGTCAGCAATAAATCGAATCACCTCTAAGTCGGTCCTCCTCAATACACACAAAGTGCACTAGTGTGATTCTATGGTCAAGACAAACCAATCCCAAATCACACTACAACCATTCCAATGGTTTGTCCAAAGTTATCTCGGTTGTGAGCCTTTACTTATACTTTACAAGGAACTGATAACATGATCTCCCGTGTGACACCACACACCATGTTATCTACAATGTAATGTATTAGACAATATGCATAGCTATAAAAATATGCAAACAATGATCATGTGATTCTTATTTCAAAATAAATATATTCATACAAAAGGTAGACTTTTCAGTATACATCCCAACAATCTCCCACTTATACTAAAAGACTATGTTGTCCTCAAACTGCCATACATCTGATCCCCATTCCCTCCACATGCCTATCAAAAGCTCTCGCTGGAAGGGCCTTAGTGAAAGGATCTGCCAGGTTATCCTCCGATGCAATCTTGTCCACAGCAACTTCTCCTTTCTTTATGATTTCTCGTATCAGGTGGTACTTGCGCTCTATGTGCTTACTTGCCTTATGGGCTCGTGGTTCCTTCGAGTTTGCAACTGCACCACTATTATCACAATAAATTGTGATAGTTCTGGGCAAACCAAGATCACATCCAAGTCCATCAGGAAGTTCCTGAGCCACACAGCTTCTTTGGCTGCCTCAGAGGCTGCCACATACTCAGCTTCCATGGTAGAGTCCGCCACGCATTTCTGCTTGACACTCCTCCATACAATGGCTCCACCTCCTAAAGTAAACACAAAACCTGAGGTAGACTTACTGTTATCCCTATCATATTGGAAGTCAGAATCCGTGTAACCCACAAGGAGTATTTGGTCTGCCTGGTAAACTAGCATATAATCCCTAGTCCTTCTCAGGTACTTTAATATATGCTTTACCATAGTCCAATGTGTTGGTGCAATTGGCCCAGGTTGACTCGAGTTTGACTCGAGCAGTACCTTGATAGTATTTTGATGATAGACAAAACTCATGACATGGAATTGTCATGGGAAAGTTCAACATGGGGTTGGCATGGAAAATCCAAGCATGGAGCTTGGTGTGGAAGTCCAAGGGGGAAGCCTTGGCATGGGAAAGTCCAAAGCATTGCGAAGCCGTGCGCTTGGTGCTTGGCATGGGAAATCCAAAGCATTGCGAAGCCGTGTGCTTGGTGCTTGGTGAGAAATGCATTGCGAAGCCGTGCGCTTGGTGCATTTGGGAAGTCTTGAGAACTTGGCAAGTTCACTAGGCTCGAGTCCTTGAGTCGGTGAAGGATGGCATTGCGAAGTCGTGCGCTTGGTGCATCCGAGCGACCGCCGGACGGGGAGCGAATGGAGTGAGCCCAAAGGGAAGCATACTTCTAGGGTATGAGACGAGAAGGATGGCGTTGCGAAGTCGTGCGCTTGGCGCATCCGAGGGACGTAGGCCGAGGGAAGAGAGCTTCGGTGGGGAACTCCATGAGGGATAAGGTGGACTTGGCCAAGTTGCTAAGACTGAGTGTTGGAGGCTCAAACTTGATGTTTAAGGGTTTACCCGACGGTCGAATGCTCAAACAACTTGGTGTTTGAGGTTTTGCCCGACGTCAGTCGACTGGCAAAGGTTCCGGTTCGACTGGTCCAAGTCGACTAGGGTTCGACTGGTGTAAGGCTAAGGTTTTATCTTTGGGCCGATCGGTGATGTCGGCAATGATCGCCGAGGATGGCGGTCGGATCGATGGGAGTGTCGCGAGCACAGAATGCTCCGTAGCCGACTGGACAGTCGACTACTAGGTCACCAGTCGACTGATGGGCATCATGGTCGACTGGTAGGTGATCCGTTGGAACTTGTCTGATGTGGATCTGGCCGTTATGAGACAACGGCTACAGGGGCAGTCGACTGGGGCCTTTTGGCAGTCGACTGCTAGGCGTGAAAATAGCTCGATGCAGGTTATAAAAGGAGCTCGAGATGGAGGTTTTTGCCATGGTTTTTGTGAAGCTATTGGAGGGGAATTGCTGCTGCATTCCAGACCTTCAAGAGACATCTAAAGCAAGCAACAAGAAAGCGATCAAAGCAATTGTGTAAAAGTTCTCTTTTGTATTGTCTTTGTATTTCTTCTTGTATTTCATATTACTTGTTGTAATAGTTTGTGAGAGGTTTCTCCACCTCCGACGTGTAGTCGATAAGGAGTGTTGTTAGTGTCGTGCGCATTGTTCGTGCAGTAGGCACCTAAGTCGAACCTGAGTTTTGATTATAGAAAACGATACAAAGTTAAGCTCATGTTGTTATCTCACGAGCTGAATCGAGTGTGCAGAAAATTGCTATAGCTGGAGCTGAAGGCTAGCGACACCCGGAGGAAGCCGCGGTGGTCGGGCGACACTCAAGTGACTTTGGAGGGAGCCGAAGGAATTGAGTGGAAGGCCGGAAGCAAAAGCAACACGTAAGTATCGAGGTAAGCTCGTGTGTGCGAGTGTAAGTAAGGTCGTATCCTCGTTACGGGGAAAGACTTAAGCGTAGATCCGACCCAAGACATCTCATAGGTGGTCTAGGTCGAGATCGGACGGTCGACGACCGTCGAAATAATGTTTTCTTTAAGCTAACATTGCCTTGCAGCCAGCATCAGTCGACTGCCAACCTGAAGGACTCGACTGCCGTCCATCAGTCGGGTGACTACGGCTAGCACTCGACTGATGCTGCCAGCAGTCGACTGGTGATGGCCATCAGTCGACTGCTGGTCAAAGGATCAGCCTCGAGGAGTCAAGGTTTATCACCAAATTTCAAGGGGAGTGGTGCTCAAATATGATTGGCTAGGGTTCCTCTCGAAAAGGGGCTCAAAGGCTATAAAAGGAGGTCCTAACCTAGGGTTTTCACAACAATTCTAAGCTTCCAAAAAGCCTCCGCAAAGCTACAACTCTCCGACAACGAAGTCCTTCCTTTCCGACGTCTAGGTTTAACTTTCTTTATTATTTTTGTACGTCGGTATTAGTTTTTATCAGTTGTTCATCTACTTTTCCGGAGCTTTTATCGTATACGAGGAGAGGGGGAGTGTCCCTCTACCTCAAGTTTTTGTTCCTTCTTGTATCGATTAACTCCTACCTCTAACGAGGAGGAGTTCCTTTAGTGCTTTTGCCCTCCGTACGTGGTCAAGGACCACTAGGGCCTTGGAGTAGTAGCCGAAGGCTACGAACCAAGTAAAACATTTTTCTTCTCTTTATATTGCTTATCTTTTCCGCTGCAAATTAATTATCTACTCGGTTTTTTAACGAACGAAAAAAATAGTTTTTATCGCTATTCACCCCCTCTAGCGATCCGCTTCGATCCAACAATTGGTATCAGAGCCGGGGGTTGCTAAGATTTTGTGAAACCACCAATCTAGCCATTTTTACAGATTTATTGTTCTTTTAATTCTGTTTATTTCTATTTATTTCACTTTGTTAAGTTTTCTCCCGCACTACTAATCCAAGACGCGAGTCTTGGTACTTTTTTTTGTGTTTTTGTCGTTGCTAGTTTCTTCGTCTTCGTCTCCTTCGGTCTTTTGTTCTAATGGCCCATCTCGAGGGTTTTAGCACCGTCCGACTTCCGTTTTACAACGGATATGACTTCCGTTATTGGAAGGGTGGGATGGAATGCTTTCTCAAAACCCAAATCGAGATGTGGATCATAATCCAAACGGGTTTCACACTTCCGACTAATGAAGTGGGTGACTCCTTGGATTATGATCAATGGACCATTGCGACAAAAAGACAAGTCGAAGCCGACGCCAAGGCAACACAAATCCTCCAATGCGGCCTATCCAAGGAGGAGCTAAATCGCGTCGGCCCCTTCATAAGCGCAAAGGAACATTGGACAAAACTAATCGAGTTACACGAAGGATCGGATCAAGCTAAGGTTTGCAAACGTGATTTGTTGTTCAATAAATTGTACACACTAAAAATGCAGGAACACGAGTCCGCGACGAAACTCCACGCCCGTGTCCAAGACATAGTCAATAACCTACATGCAATCGGGCAAAAGGTCGAAAACCGCAACCTTATAAGGTATGTTCTAAACTCTTTTCCGATGACTACCTTGTGGGTATCCATGGTCGATGCCTACAAGGTCTCCAAATATCTTTCTAAAATTAGGTTAGATGAATTATTCTCAGATTTCAAATTACATGAGCAGTCCAACTCGGAACCCGAGAGGGGTATAGCCTTGTTTGCAGGTTCAAAGAAGAAGAAAATCGCAAGCAAGCCACCACCAACCGAGGAGGAAGACGAGTCCGAAGAAGAAGTTGACCCAGAATTGACTGCCGAGCTAATGAACCTAGCTCGAAGGATAGCCAAGGGACGGAAGCGAACTACAACTCGACCCAACCAAGGTAAACCTAAAAGTTCTAATATTAGGTGTTATGAGTGTAACAGGTTTGGTCATATCAAGTCCGAGTGCCCCAAGCTCAACCACAAAGCACCTAAGCACAAGAAGGCCCTCAACGTGACATGGGAAGAAGCGTCATCCGAAGAAGACGAAGACCACGTCTTCATGGCAAAATCAATTGAGTCAGACACGGAGACCGAACCTGAACTTGAGTCAGAATCTGAGGATGACTCAGACTATGAAGCTACCTTCAAGTCAAGCCATGGATACACATCCGGTTCAAAAGATACCCTTAAAGTAAGTCAAACTTTATTTAATACTTTACAAAATACAGTTAGGTTTTTGTCTAGGAAATTAGTTAAATCTGAGTCCAAGGTCGAGACCCTGGTTGAGGAGGTCAAACTCCTCAAACACAAGGTCTCCCTAACCTCTTTGACTAGTCGAGTTCAAGAGAAGGACTCAACTCGGGTTGAAAAACTCGAAGTTGAGAACTCACTCTTGAAAAGTCAAGTCGAAGATCTTAGGAACACGTTGGAAAGGTTCACTTCGGGATCCAAAGGACTTGACCTCCTACTTGGATCTCAAAGAGTCGTGTACAACAAGGCTGGACTAGGGTTTAACTCAAACACGACTAATAGGTCGTATATGTCGATTGTAAGTCGACATAGGAAACATGTCCAAGCATGGGTCCCTAAGAACCTTTTGATTTCAACTCTAGGATCCAACCCGTACTGGATTCCCAAGGACCAAATCCACTATGTGGATAGACCGAACCGATTCAACGATCTAGGGGGAGCCAGTACAAAACATGTTTGTGCTTTAACTTAGAAATTGCATGTTTTAACTTAGAAAGTTTGTGCTTTAACTTAGAAATTGCATGCTTTAACTTAGAAAGTTTGTGCTTTAAAACTTGTGAACTCACTTAGAACACGAACATAACCAACTAAAATTCTTCGAAAAGATTGAGCCTCGGGGAGCCTCTTTTCAAAAACATAACCAAATAAAATTCTTCGAAAAGATTGAGCCTCGGGGAGCCTCTTTTCAAAAATAACCAGTTAGACTAGGAAATAGTCTTAGGTGAGTCAAGTCATCATTTTCTTGAAAATGGCTTTGTCTAAGGAAGTGGTCAATGATCCGATAAAAGAAGGCCTCTGTGCCTCGCTACGACCTGGAAGTCATGATCTTGAAAAGGTAAACTTGACAAGCCTAGGGTCAAATCCAAATCTAACATAAAATTACTTGAACCTAAATCCACTTAATCAACTTAATTGGAAGTCATCTCACAAAAAACACATAAGTATAACATGCTTGATCATATAGACACAGGTGAGATGACCTAGGTTTAACAACTTACAACCAATTTTTTTTTAAAAAAAAAATCTAACATCCAATCCAACCACCTTGTGTGTAGGATCAATGGATGTTGCGCGGTTGCTCGACACATGACCGATCAACTCAAATTCAGCTTGATTCAAACGACAAGGATCGGTAGCCTTTGGGAATAACGGCAAGCTCAAAATCATCGGATCAGGTGATATCGAGCTTAACTCGAATTTTGTTATTAAAAATGTATTACTTGTAGAGAATTTTGAATATAACCTGCTTAGCGTAAGACAATTATGTGACAATAACTATAAGGTCATATTTTTAGAAAATGAATGTGTAATTAAAACAAATAAAACAGCTAAAATAATACTCAAAGGAACTAGGACAAATAACATTTATACAATTAACTTAATCAAATCCTCAGCCAAATGTCTTATGACACAGGAAGAGGAATCATGGTTGTGGCACCGACTACTCGGTCACTCGCACCCAAGACTCGTCCACAAGATGAGTCAGAGTGGCTTAGTCAGAGGCTTACCCAACCTCAACAACTTGGTTAATAAAATCTGTAATGCTTGTCAACAAGGAAAACAACCTAGGACACAACACAAGTTAACTAACCAAGAACGAACCTCAAGTGTACTTGAGCTCCTGCATATGGATCTATTCGATTCACATGGAGCCAAGTCACTCAATAGAAGTCAATATTGCTTAGTCATAATTGACGACTACTCCAGGTTTACCTGGGTTAGGTTCATCAAACATAAAAATGATACTCTAGATCAATTAATCAATCTATTCAAATTAATCGAGAATCAAAAAAAACCTTAAGGTTAAAAGACTTAGAAGCGATCATGGTGGTGAATTCGAAAATCAAAGGTTCACCAACTTCTGTAACCTAAATGGATACCACCATGAATTATCTTGCCCTAGGACCCCTCAACAAAATGGCCTAGTGGAGCAGAAAAACCGAACTCTACAAGAAGCCACTAGGACCATGTTGAACGAATACGACCTACCTGATAGGTTTTGGGCAGAAGCCGTTAGCACGGCTTTCTATGTCCAGAATAGGATCCTTATGGTAAAGAGGCACCTTAAGACCTCCTATGAGATTTATCACAATAAAGTACCCAACATCAAGTACTTTAGGGTATTTGGATGTAAAGTACATATCTTAAACACTAAGAACCACCTAGGGAAATTCAAATCCAAAACCTCCACCGGAATCTTCTTAGGATACTCGACTACAAGTCGAGCTTATAGAGTATATAACCACGAAACCCTTAGAGTCGAGGAGACTATCAATGTAGTATTTGATCAAGGACATGAACCTACAAAACCCCCAGCAACCCCAATTAGCGAGCCGATTCATACTAGACCTAACTCTGATCCGGAGATCAGGTCTAGTGTTAATCCTAACCTAAGTCAACCAAGTCACTCTATTGATCAAGTGATAGATGACTCCAACCAAACTAGTGTTCAACCAAGTCACCCCATTGATCAAGCATTAGGTGACACAAACCCAACCCAATCTAGGATTCAGACTAACCACCCTATCGATCAAGTGATAGGAGATCCTAATCTAGGAGTTCGAACTAGAGCATCCTATAGGAACCTTAGTCAAATTTCCTTAATTTCAAAGATAGAACCCAAATCAATTGAACAAGCTCTTCTTGATCCCAATTGGATTATTGCAATGCAAGAAGAGCTAGCTCAATTTACTAGGAATGAAGTGTGGGAATTAGTACCACCACCTAAAGACAAAACGATAATTGGAACAAGGTGGGTGTTTCGAAATAAGCTTGATGATAAAGGTGAAGTAGTTAGAAACAAGGCTAGGTTAGTCGCCAAAGGGTTTAGTCAAGTCGAAGGCTTAGATTATGACGAAACCTATGCCCCGAGCTAGACTAATCCATTCGAATGTTGCTAGCTTATGCCGCACATCGAAGATTTAAATGTTTCAAATGGATGTTAAGTCGGCATTCCTAAATGGATACATTAAAGAAGAAGTTTATGTTAGCCAACCCCGGATTCAAAATCTAGATAAACCCGACCATGTTCTAAAACTTAAGAAAGCTCTCTATGGACTTAAACAAGCTCCTCGAGCTTGGACGAGAGACTTTCAATCCATCTTAAGTCAAAAGGGTTTAACCAAGGCTTAGTTGACCCAACTCTCTTCGTAAAACCTTAGGTAAAGAAATATTCATAGCTCAAATTTACGTGAGATATAATTTTTGGAACCTCTAACTCAGCCTTACTAAACAAGTTCGTTTCACTCATGGAAAGTGAGTTCGAAATGAACTTGGTAGGCGAGTTAAGTTTCTTTTTAGGTCTACAAATTAAACAAACTAAGGATGGTATATACCTATATCAACAAAAATATACTAAGGAGTTAATTAAAAGATTTGGAATGCAAGACGCTAAGATAATAAACACCCCAATGGCGATTAATGTTAACATAGGAGAAGACCTAGAAAGTAAGTCCATTGACTTAAAGTACTATAGGAGCACGATAGGAAGTCTCCTATACTTAATCAGCCGACCCGACATCCTATTCGCGCAGTAAGTATGTGTGCGGAGTTTCAAACCTGTGCTAAGGAGTCTCACCTAACCCTAGTTAAGCGTATCCTTAGATATCTTAAGGGTACACTTAACGTTGGTATTTGGTACCCTAGATCTACGGAGTTCGAACTAATCGGCTACTCCGATTCGGACTATGCCGGTAGTAAGCTCGATAGAAAGAGCACGAGTGGTTGTTGTCAACTTCTCGGCTCAAGTCTAGTAAGTTGGTGCAGTAGGAAGCAACACTGTGTCGCTTTATCTACCACCGGGCGATGGGTGAGTGTGTCACTCAACTTCTTTGGATGAAGCACACTCTCCGCGACTTTAAGTTAGACTTTACGAATACTAAACTTCACGTAGACAACATTAGTTCAATTAATCTTACTAAGAATCCGATATGTCACTCTAGGACCAAACATATAGAGGTCAAACATCATTTCATTCGAGAACATGTGGCCAACGGAGCAATACAACTCGAATACATCGAATCGAAGTCTAACTTAGCAGACCTATTTACTAAACCCCTACCCGAAGCCGAATTTAGTCTATTAAGATGAAAATTGGGCATGTGCATAGTAGAATAGGAACTTGCAAATTATATTTTCTTACTACTATTTCTTAAATTTTCATTTTTATGGAACTAGCATAGGACATACCTTAGATATCATGCACCTATAGATTTAAGGAGCCAATACATCTCACAACACATAGGACTAATGTGTTTGTGTACTTAGCCACGTAGATGGGCGTGAGATGTTAGGACCTTACTCCTGGTTCCAGATGTAGATCTAGTGCATTGCCATGAACCATGGAGTATAATCATACACACTAACCGACTCTGACCAGGACTGGTTGATCTTTCATATCAATCAAGCCAAATATGAGTCGAACATTTTATAGATGAGCTTATTTTCAGTATATTTTTTTTTTAAATAAAAAATGGGGAACATGCTTGGACTTTAAATTTAACACTTATTTTGTTTTCCACACCCCCCTTACTCTTTTCGATATACGGCAAAAGGGGGAGAAAAAGGCCAAAGTTAAAAGGTCAAAGTTAAGATGACTTTAAGATGAGACAATGTCCTGAACCAAGTGGCTTTAAGATGAGAGAAAGGAATGGGGCATGATTCATTGTAGCTGCTGAAGGGTTTCAGAAATAGTTCTGGATCAACTGTTGATTTTTTTGGTTAATTGGGGATCATGATGTACTACTAGGCACCACTCATGATCGTTCTATAATTAATAATTAATTATAGATGGCCAACATAAACCGAGAACCTATTTGGTCACATGCACAACGAGCGTAATCCGAAGGATTTAAAATGAGTTTGAAAATGAGATTCTCAAACTGAGAGAAACTAGGTTTGGTTGGACCAAACAAGGAGAGAGCATGAAATCATTTCAGTCGCAATGGAAGCATGGATGGGTCGTGTCTTATAAAGACATGATGGACGAACCAAATTGGTTTGGTTCTAATCCAATGGTGGAGAATAAACCAAAGGGGTTTTGTTTGTTTTAAACGAATGAACCAAAAGTTAGTTCGGTTCGTTTTAACATAAAATAGACCAAATCGGTTTGGTTTATTTTAACTTAAATTAATGGAGCGGGTTAACAGGTTTTGGTTATGAACCAATAACCATTAGGATAATTTGTTCTCTATAAAATAGGGCTCAAGGGTTTAATGAGAGCCCTAATCCAAAGTTGCCGCCCTTCTCCCTCCTCTCCTCTTGTGGTCGGTGCCCAAACCCTAGCCACCGCCCACCTCTTGTGCCGCCGTCCAAGTTGTTGTCGGCGTCCAAGCTTTAGCCGGCGATCCTCCGACGACCCTCCGGTGATCTTCCTTGGCTCCGGCGACAAGGTGAGCATCTAGCTTCCTTATTTGGCCGGCGCTAATCCTCCACCAAAGATGTCCAGTTTTCTGGATAGCTTGTTTACTTCGTGTCAGAGTGTCATTTGGACGATGTTTGGAGCTCTCACAGCGGTTTCCTTGCCGGGGATTCGATCTCCGGTAATCCTCATAGGTGGAGGATGAAAGATTCGTCAAACGGTGGACGAATACCTCTCCGGAGAAGCGAGATTTTGAGGACTCGTTTTGAATCCGAATTTTGATTTGGATTGTGATCTTCTCTCGATCACATCGTCTTTGACACAAGGCTAGTGACTCGTACGAAGACGAGGCTCATGACTTTGTGAAGTCATCCTGAAGATACTCGGCGTGGATATGGATAGAGGCGATTCTAGCGAGGGTCGCTCCGATTGATGCCTTTCCTGCTATACATAATACGTCAGGTATACGTAGAATAAATTTCCTTTTGTTGCAAAATTTGAAACTACCGTTATGTCTACACATGTTGTACTATGCATGTGTGTGGTGTGTGTGTTGTAATAAATTAGATTTATTATTTTTATTTCTTTAGTTGTGCACATGTTTACGAAACATGTTCGAACACTCACTCACCGCGGTGCCGGAAACCCAACAAGAATTAGTTCTGAGGTCCTATAATCGAAGGTCGATCATAGGATGTGGTTATTAACGGTATGCTCAAATA
Organism: Wurfbainia villosa; assembly: GCA_025175895.1. Classification (NCBI taxonomy): domain Eukaryota; kingdom Viridiplantae; phylum Streptophyta; class Magnoliopsida; order Zingiberales; family Zingiberaceae; genus Wurfbainia; species Wurfbainia villosa. The sequence goes on along the minus strand of CM045994.1, from coordinate 65,484,565 downwards.
AAGGACAAGTATAGTTCTGAATCACAAAGAGTTGTGAACCCACGACTATGTTGGGTTGATCCGTGAGGGGAAACTTTGCTTCCCACTTCACCTCGATCGCTTGTTCATGGCGATCCCATCGATGTCCCCGGATTAAAAAAAAATTAATCCTAGACAAAAGGGATTGCCCAAACAACCAAGTCATCGTCGTGCTATTAATCTAGAGAGGTCACTTGAACAAATTTGTTGTTCAAGCGACCAACCTCTATTCTACGAGTAGCCGCGGAATAGACGATGTTCGGATCACCGGCTTTCGTGTTTATGTTCGGGATCCAAGTATTATTTAGCCACAAACAGAATATATCATGCTCATAATTGAAAAACAAAAACAAACATGTTACAAAAAGAAATAGAGAATCGATACACCTCTCGGTCTTCTAATGTATGACCTTCCTCCTTTCGGACGTCGTGTGAGCGACGATCTACCAAAAGTTGAAGCTCCTAGATCGCTAATCTTCCTTCCTTGCTCGTTCCGAGCAAGAGAAAGAATAGAAACAAAGCTCCTTTTCTTCTTTCAACCAACCACCAACATCCAATGTTGGAGCTTGCCACCGGCCAAGAAGGAAGAGGAGATTAGGGTGGAAACCGGCCAAGACACCAAGGGAAAGCCCTAAATCTTGTTTCCACCAGCCAAGGAGAAGGAGAAGAGGGAGTTGTTAGTAATATATGAGAGATGTCCTAAGGCAATCTCCTTATGTATGAACCATTTATATGATAAATGAAGATTCACTATTTGAGTATACATGTTTTATGTATTTGATTGGATGTTAAACTCATTTACTAAATGTCCTCGATACGATTCACAGCATGAGAGAATTTGTGATTGGATCACAACTAGTGAGTATCTCTACATGTGTAATTGTGATGTATCGGAATTATCCCTAGTCGATGAATTGATGGATTTGGACACCATCTATTCTGTCGAGACTAGCACGAGGTATACTCCTTGGTGTATCCAAGTAGCTGATTCTCACTGGCTGGAGACATTGTGATGTCCGGAGTTGATCGTGGATGCTAGTTATGGTAACTAGTTCATTGGAGTGACCAGCCGTAAGACTTCATATGGTTCTCTGCATATATAGATATGTCAATGAAGTTCTTACTGTAGCTTAAGTGCGAAGTTCCTTTGACTTGCGGTATTCAAGTCATCTTGATCATGGAGACTTATGCTTTGACATCTTAAGCAAGCATCTCTAAGGAGATGTGGACCCGGGATGATTGGGTATAAGTCGAAGTGATCGAAGATGTTTAAATAGCCTATAAAGGATTCACCACTCCTTGCGAGGAGATGTATACCCATGGCCTCTCGTCGGATTTTTACTAAAGTCTTTGGCCAAAGCATTACATGTTTAGAGTAAGGTACTCTTCGATACATGTGCAGTAACTAGAATCCGTAGGACGAGGAAATGATACTTGGGCTAGGTGTGACGTAGTCAGCCTAGTGGGGACTGACACTATAGACCATGTCCTGAACCAAGTGGGTATAAGATGAGTGAAGGGAATGGGGAACGATTCATTCGAGCTGCTGAAGGGTTTCAGAAAAAGTTCTGGATCAACCGTTGATCTTTTCGGTTAATTGGGGATCATGATGTACTACTAGGTGCCACTCATGATCGTTCTATAATTAATGGTTAATTATAGACGGCCAACATAAACTGAGAACCTATTTGGTCACACGCACAACGAGCGTAATCCAAAAGATTTAAAACGAGCTTGAGAATGGGATTCTCAGACCGAGAGAAACTAGGTTTGGTTGGACCAAACATAAAGCGAGCATGAAATCATTTCAGTCGCAATGGAAGAGTGGATGGGCCGAGTCTTATGAAGACGTAATGGATGAACCAAAATGGTTTGGTTCTAATCCAATGGAGGAGAATAAACCAAAGGGTTTGGTTTATTTTAAACGAATGAACCAAAAGTTGGTTCGGTTTGTTTTAACTTAAAATAAACCATCATGGTTTGGTTTATTTTTACTTATCTTAATGGAGCGGGTTAACGGGCCTAATGGTTATGATCCAATAACCATTAAGAGAATTAGTTCTCTATAAAAGAGGGCTTAAGGGATAATTAAGCCCTAATCCATAAACCCCTAGCCCTAAGGTTGCCGCCCACCTCCTTCTTGGAGCTCTCGGCGCCAACCTATTGCCGTCGCCCAAAGCTCCTCCAACCGGCATCCAGAAGGCTGCTTCCATCCCCCTCGCCGGCGTCGAGCTGCTGCCGGTTAGTGCTCCGGTGATCTCCTTCAAGTTTGGCATCAAGGTGAGCTCTATCTCCCTTGGTTGGCCGGCGCCCATCACTTCCACCAAAGCTGTCCAGTTTTCTGGACAGCTTGTTCTCCTCTCGTCGGAGCGTCGTTTGGACGACGGTTAGAGCTCCGACAGCGGCTAACTTACCGGGGATTCGATCTCCGGTAATCCTCTGAGGTGGAGGACGAAGGATTCGTCAATTGGTTGACGAATACTTTTCCGGAGAAGCGAGTTTTGAGAACTCGTATTAGGATCCGAATTTGGATTCGGATCGTGATCATCTCTCGATCACATCGTCTTCAACACGAGGCTAGTAACCCGTACGAAGACGAAGCTCGTGGCTTAGCAAAGTCATCCTGAGGAACTCGGCGTGGATACGGATAGAGACGATTCTAGCGAGGATCGTTCCGGTTGATGTCGTTCCCGCTACACGTCATACGAAAGGTATAACGTAGATAAATTTCCTTTTATTGTAAATTTAAATTTACGGTTATGTCTACACTTGTTGTAATATGCATGCTTGTATTGTGTGTGTTGTAATAAATGTAGATTTATTATTTTTATTGCTTCCGTTGTGTTCATGTTTACGAAACATGATCGAACACACACACGCCACGGTGCCGGAAACCCAACAGTGGTATCAGAGCCCAGGTTATGTTTCGACATAATCGTAAAATGGTTTTGCGATAGTCATAATGTTATTTCTGAAAATTTTCTAATTTTGGAAATTTAGAAGTATTTATGGAAATTTTTCAATTTTGGAAAGTCTAGAAGTATTTATGGAAATCTTCCACTTTTGGAAAGTTGGAAGTATTTATGGAAATTGATATTTTCCATAAATAAAATATTTGATTAGATTTTGGAAATTTGTTTCCTAATTTAATCTTGATTTGATTTGGGAAATCAAATCATAAAATATTTTATTTCTATAAGTAGTTTTAATGATTTAGGAAATTGGTTTCCTAAATAGATTTTCCTTAATCAAATAATTCCATAAATAAAATATGTGATTAGATTTGGAAATTTGTTTCCTAATTTAATTATGATTTGATTTGGAGAATCAAATCTTAAACATATTTTATTTCCATAAATAGTTATGACATATAAGGAAATATATACATGACATAATTGTATGCCATGTAATTGCATTAGATGCATAACATTATGCCATGCGTGTCGTGACATGTAGATGTTTGCCATGTATGCCATGCCATGTAGATAATAGTTATTTGCATGCAAAGAGGATGAGACATAAAACCCTTAAACAATATTAAAGCCTACACCTTCCATTAATATGGTTAGAACCAGAGTTCCGTTTCTTGTTTGGGTTGTTGGACTCTCTCCAAGCCCGGCTCGAACCCGAACATGTTCAAACCATGGAATAGTTTAATACTAATATGGTAAGAGTCAGAGGTCAATCGTTAGCTTTGGTTGTTGGACTCTCTCCAAGATGGGCTAATTGGTTGAATGCGCTCTAACCATATTAAAACTATTTCTTGATTAATGGGTCGGCTTTAACCTGGAGCATCGACTTGTTGGACTCTCTCCAAGGTCGATGTAAAGGGGGGTGAAGTTGGGTGCTATGCATATGATGCATACTTGTTAATGTGTTAACAACCCGATGTATGTGTGAAGATTCAATTAGTTGATAGAACATTGTGATAGTTGCATATATGTGATATGCAATCGGTATAGTTGATACCTACCGTCGTAGTTATGAATGGCTTGTTGGACTCTCTCCAAGGTTGTTCATGTCTATGATGGATATCAGCCCATTCGGAGATGGACCTATGATCTCCCGAAGTGATTTTGGGGTTTTTAAAATTCGAAAAATGAATGGGATTTATAAATGTATGTTGATGCATTTTAAAATCATCTTTCTCATATATGCTCGTTTTGTATTTCTAAGAATGATCATGATGTCTTTGAATTTGCGTTCCATTTTGGATTCGAATAAATTGACTGGGGCGAACTTCTTGGACTGGCTTAGAAACATGAGAATTGTTCTCAAGGTGGAAAAGCTTGTGAATGTCCTCGAAGCATCTCTTCCTGCCCATCCTAGTGACAATGCAACTCTAGACCAATTGTTGGCCTATAAGAAACATGTGAATGATTCTGAAATGGTGAGTTGCATCATGCTAGCCACGATGGAACCCAAGCTACGAAAGCAGCATGAGCATATGGATGCTCATATCGTAGTCCTTCATCTTTATGAGTTGTTTGATAAGCAAGTGATATTCGAAAGGTTCGAAGTCTCTAAGCTCTTCTTCACCTTTGAGATGCAAGAAGGTTCATCTGTGGTACTGCTCAACATGCTGAAGACTGTGGAACCTTCTTAGAAGCATGAGCAAGGGACGGTGTTGTTAGTTGATTCCTCGAAGAAAGGTTCTAAGAGGGAGTCAAAGGAACAACAGAAGGGGAAGAAGAAAAAGGTAAAAAGGCAAAACCAGCTCAAAAGGGCACTTGCCATCATTATGGCAAGTAGGGCCATTGGCGAAGAAATTGCAAGATTTATCTTGAGTCCGTAAAGAAGGATAAGGCATCGGATGCCCCATCTTCTTCAGAAATCTTCTTTATTGATTGTCATTCTATTTCCTCAGACACTTGGGTATTTGATACTGGGTGTGGCTCACATATATGTAATGACATACATGGGCTAAGGAATAGAAGAAGACTCGTCAAGGGAGAGTCAAATTTACGTGTTGGGAATGGAGCAACGGTTGCTGCACTCGCCATCAGAACGTATTTGTTGGAACTCCCTGTAGGACTTGTCTTAGAACTGGACAATTGCTTTTATGTTCCTTCGTTGATAAAGAACATTATTTCTATTTCTTGTTTAAATAGAAATGGGTACCATTTGACTTTTAGTAACAATTGTTGTTACATAACTTTGAATGGAGTTCTTTATGGGACTGGAACTTTAAGCAATGGTGTTTATACGTTGGACGTATCCAGTGACATTTTCAATATCGAAGCGAGCAACAAGCGTGCTCGAAAGGATAATCAAATAGACTCCTATATGTGGCATTGTCGTCTTGGCCATGTAAGCAAGAAACGCATGTCCGAATTACACCGATGTGGAATTCTGGAATCGTTTGAATTGGATTCATACGATACATGCCAATCATGCTTAAAAGGCAAGATGACTAAGTTACCTTTTCTTTGGAAAAGGGTGAGCAGTGGGAGAGTTACTAGGTCTAATACATACTGATGTATGTGGACCTATGTCAACTCAAGCTTTAGGAGGCTATAGCTACTTCATTACCTTCACCGATGATCACTCACGGTTTGGGTATGTGTTCTTGATGAAACACAAGTCTGAAGCCTTTGAAAGGTTCAAAGAATTCAGAAATGAAGTAGAGAAACAACATGACAAGAGTATTAAAATACTTCGATCGGATCGAGTTGGTGAATACTTAAGTCAAGAGTTTCTTGATTATCTAAGAGACAATGGCATATTGTCTCAATGGACTCCGCCCTATACACCACATGACATAATGGTGTATCGAGGCGTCTTAGGACCTTGTTGGACATGGTCGTCAATGATGAATCATCGACTCTTCCCAAGTCCTTTTGGGGCTATGCACTTGACAGTTGTTTACTTGTTAAGCAGAATGCCTACAGGTAGTCTCTACTACTCCATATGAGATATGGAATGGTAAGAAACCTCATGTATCTTACTTGAAGATGGGGTTGTCCTCGCTTATGTGAAGCTGGATCGACATCGCATAAATTGGATGCTAAGTCCGATAAATGTCTATTTATTGATACCCTAAGGAAACAAGGGGTTACTAATTCTATCATCCCGTGGAACAAAAGGTGTTTGTTTCAAGGCATGCGTGTTTCTAGAGAAAGAGTTTCTCTTGCAAGAAAACAAAGGGGAGTGTCGCGAGCTTGAGGAGGCTCGAGAGACTCAAATAGACATTGATGAGATACTGTGAAGCACAACAAATGACAACTCATAGTGATGAGCAATCCTACCGACTTATTGTAACACACCACATCTTCAGAGATCCGCAGAACACGCAATATTCCCGAGAGATATGGATTTCTCGTAAGTGAATCGAACGACGTGTTACTCATTGATGATGAGGAGCCTACCGCTATGAAGAAGTGGCCGATAAGTTCAGAAAGGGATAAGTGGCTTGGTGCCATGAAGTCTAAATGGATTCCATGTATGAAAACCAAGTTCGAACTTGGTTGACCCACCAAGGCATAAAGCCTATAGGGTGCAAGTGGGTTTTCAAGAAGAAAACCGACATGGATGGTAATGTGATTACCTATAAGGTTAGATTGGTGGCGAAAGGATATCGCCAAAAGCAAGGTGTTGATTATGACGAAACCTATTCGCCGTAGCTATGCTTAAATCCATTCGATGCTCCCGCCATAGCGCTCATTATGATTATGAGAGATATGGCGATGGATGTGAAAACAACTTTCCTTAATGGAAACTCGCCGAGGACGGTATATGATACACCGAGGGTTTCACATCGGCTGATAAAACCAAGGTATGCAAATTGCGACGATCCATTTATGGATTGAAGCAAGCATCCAGGAGCTGGAATATCCGTTTTGATGAGACAATCAAAAAGTTTGATTTCTCACAAAATCCAGACGAACCTTGTGTGTACAAGAAGGTTAGTGGGAGTGCAAATGTGTTCCTAGTATTGTATGTCGATGACATATTACTTATAGGAAACGATGTTTCAATCTTACAATGCTAAGGTTTGGTTATCCAAGACATTCTCCATGAAAGACTGGGAGAAGCAACCTACATCCTGGGATTAAGATCTATAGAGATAGATCAAATGGTTGCTTGGTCTTTCGCAGCTACATATATAGACCGAAAAGCAAAGAGGTTTAGCATGTCGAATCCAAGAAAGGTTTCTACCCATCGTGCATGGGGTACACCTTTCAAGTCTATGTGTCCGCGCACGTAAGACGAGAGGATTTGCATGAGTAAGATTCCCTATGCATCCGCAATAGGATCTATCATGTATGCTATGTTATGTACGAGGCCCGATGTATCGTATGCCCGAGTGTCACGAGCAGATACTCACCGATCCAGTGAATGGATCATTGGGTGGTCATAAGACGATCCTAAGTACTTGAGAAGAACTAAGGATGTTCCTAATATATGGAGAAGGGTACATGGTGATACGTGGGTATACGGATGTGCCCCGCATGCATAAAGGATGATTCCATGTCTTAGTCCGGGTATGTATTCACCTAGAATGGAGGCGCATAAGTTGGAAAGGTTCCAAGCTTGACACTATAGTGATTCTCGCCACTAAGGCGTAATACATTGCATGAAGCAAAGAAAGGAAGCGGTTTGGATCAAGAAGTTCATCTATGAACTTGATGTGGTCTCATCAATGATCCAAACATGTGCTTCGCGCTATCATCTTATCGAGAGATCATCAAGAGGAACGAAATACAAATCGAAAAATTCCCACCGAAAGGAACTTAGCGGATCCTTTGACTAAGGCATTACCTCAAAGTAAGTCGAGGGTCATGTTAGAGCTTATGGTATTGGATACCGTGAGCGATTGGCATTAGGCCAAGTGGGAGTCTGTTAGTAATATATGAGAGATGTCCTAAGGCAATCGCCTTATGTATGAACCATTTATATGATAAATGAAGATTCACTATTTGAGTATACATGTTTTATGTATTTGATTGGATCTTAAACTCATTTACTGAATGTCAACGATACGATTCACAGAATGAGAGAATTTGTGATTGGATCACAACTAGTGAGTATCTCTACATGTGTAATTGTGATGTATCAGAATTATCCCTAGTCGATGAATTGATGGATTTGGACACCATCAAATCTCCGAGACTAGCACGAGGTATACCCTTGGTGTATCCAAGCTTGATTCTCACCGGGCCGAGACATAGTGATGTCCGGAGTTAATCGTGGATGCTAGTTATGGTAACTAGTTCATTGGAGTGACCAGCCGTAAGACTTCATATGGTTCTCTGCATATATAGATATGTAAATGAAGTTCTTACTGTGGCTTAAGTGCGATGTTCCTTTGACTTGCGGTATTCAAGTCATCTTGATCATGGAGACTTATGCTTTGACATCTTAAGCAAACATCTATAAGGAGATGTGGACCCGGGATGATTGGGTATAAGTCGAAGTGATCGAAGGTGTTTGAATAGCCTATAAAGGATTCACCACTCCTTGCGAGGAGATGTATACCCATGGCCTCTCGTCGGATTGTTACTAAAGTCTTTGGCCAAAGCAATACATGTTTAGAGTAAGGTACTCTTCGATACATGTGGAGTAACTAGAATCCATAGGACGAGGAAATGATACTTGGGCTAGGTGTGACGTAGTCAGCCTAGTGGGGACTGACACAATAGACCATGTCCTGAACCAAGTGGGTATAAGATGAGTGAAGGGAATGGGGCACGATTCATTCGATCAAGGGTTTCGTAAATAGTTCGATCAACCGCTGATCTTTTGGTTAATTGGGGATCATGATGTACTACTAGGTGCCACTCATGATCGTTCTATAATTAATGGTTAATTATAGACGGCCAACATAAACCGAGAACCTATTTGGTCACACGCAACGCAGTGTAATCCAAAGGATTTAAAACGAGCTTGAGAATGGGATTCTCGCATCGAGAGAAACTATGTTTGGTCGACCAAACATAAAGCGAGCATGAAATTGTTTCAATGCAATGGAAGCGTGGATGGGCCTTGTCTTATGAAGACGTTATGGATGAAGCAAAATCGTTTGGTTCTAATAAAATGGAGGAGAATAAACAAAAGGTTTTGGTTTATTTTATACTAATGAACCAAAAGGTGGGTCATTTCGTTTTAACTTAAAATAAACCATCATGGTTTGGTTTATTTTAACTTATCTTAATGGAGCGGTTAACGGGCCTTTATGGATATGATCCATTAACCATTAAGAGAATTAGTTCTCTATAAAATAGGGCTTAAACTCCAAAACAATGAAGATTTGAGAGGAGGAGGGAGATTAATCCTTAGAAAGCTTGGCCAAAACTCAGGAGCTGAATGACCTTTAATATAAGCATTAGCACCTTCTTGCCCCCTTGGGCTCTTTTATAGGTGAAATAGGCTCTTTTCCCGCTGAGGTCTTGGCATCAAGGTGAGCTTATCTCCCTTGGCCGGGCGCCTATTCTCTTCCACCAAGCTGTCCAGTTTTCTGACAGCTTGTTTTGCTCGCCGATCGCTAACGACGGTTAGACTTCCCGACAGCGCTAACATCGGGATCGATCTCGTAATCCTCTGAGGTGGAGGACGGCGATTCACCGGTTGACGAATACCTCCGAGAAGCGAAGCTTTTGAGAACTCGCTGGATCCGAATTTGGATTCGATCGTGATCATCTCTCGATCACGCCGCCTTCAACACGAGGCTAGTAACCCGCCAAGACGGCTCGTGGACTTAGCGGCCATCCCGAGGAGCTCGGCGTGGATACGGATAGAGACGATTCTAATTCATACGAGGCATCGCCTAGACTTAACCTTCGTTCACTACACGCCATAATAAAAGGTATAACGTCCATAAATTTCCTTTATTGCAAATTTTAATTTACGGTTATGTCTACACTTGTTGTCTAAAGTACGCTGATGTGTGTTGTAATAAGACTACATGATTTATTATTTTTATTGACTTTCCTGGTCATGTTTCCAAGGACATGACTTTACGCACAAGACTACATGCTTGATTACGCCGCCAAGTCCTTTGACTTCTTGCCAAGATCACACTTGACTTGTCTTTATCAAGTCTTCATACTTGGATTTTCTCACTTAAACATGTTTACAATTAGATCACATATTGCCTTAACTTAGATGATTATCCAAACATCAAAATATATAAATGCTTGGGGCATTCTTGCAAACAATCTCCTTTTGATTTGGCAATCATTTGCTAGGTCTTTAACACATACATATAAACATATTTCAATATGAATTTAACTTAAATATCCCTTCTCCTTTGACATACAACAAAAAGAGAAGAAGTTATCCAATAAGTGCAGGAAAGAATTATAATTGACACATCTTGAACAAAGGTATAAAATTGATATGAAGCTCCCCCTAAATCCAAGACATGTTTCATGATGTTGAAATAACATGTGAAGCAAAGCATAAGCAATAGAATAGGCAATATGTCCTAGCCTTGCACCAACAATATATAATAAGATGGGATAGAGCTCCCTAAACCAAAGGCACCAAGAAAATCCGCCTTTCCTATTATCATGTATATATATGGAAATATATAATGTCCAAAATTGAACCTTTTAACCGATGAAAAAACCACTTTCCATTCAAAAACAAAGGTCATTTGGCTCGATCGAACAGCATCAATAACTGACCATAGCTGATCGCCAATAACTAATGATCGATATCATAAATCAATTTCGAGTTTTTCACCAAAGTTTGAAAATGCGTAGAAAATTACGTGGGTGTCCAAAATCATGAAACTTGGCATACACATTCTATTCGACTAGTATAACATATGAAAAATATTAGATGAAAAACATGTTCATCAGATTGATGGATTGATACGATATTTAAAACAACAAAAATCATGACACAAAAAGTGTAATTGTATCGTATCAACATTCAAAACTTCGTACTATATTCTCAACTTCTAAACTTGATAAACAATAAATTGTAGGCACTAATAGAAGTGAATAAAAACAATTTCATATCATCAATCAAAAGTCATTACATAAGTAGGAGTTTATGCCGTACATACGGCCAAAAAGAGAATAACAAAGAAAATAAGCGATCTAACGATCGTCGTCGTCAGCATCCATCGGTGCCGATGACGAACCATCGTGAGGTGGGTGTCCAGGTGCAGCAGGGCGAAGAATCGCCAAGATGTCCTGCTGCTGCCGATGCACCTCTCTCACGAGGAGGCTCCTAATGCTCGGCGCGCTCCTCTAGCGTGTGTCCACCCGCTCCGCAAAAGCATCGAGCGGGCAGAGGGATGTGTGCGTAGACTAGTATCGCTGCGGCAGGTCTCCCTGCGGCAGGTCCCTCGGCAACACTGCGGCACCACCTCGGCTACTCTGCGGCACCATCCTCATCCTCGAACACCTTCGCGCGCATCCTGCAGTGCCGAGCGCACCGCTACTCCGCCGTCTTTGGGTCCCAAAAAGCGGATCCTGTCGGCCTTGAGCGCTAATGAAACTCAGTGAGTCATCTGATCATATTTCCTATTCATGATTTTAATGACTCCTATATTCACATCAATGCCCACAGAGCTGAGCCATTGAGTGAGGACATTTCCAAATGGTATGTGAACCTTCCCATTGTTTGGTCTTATGAAATGAATGATGCATTGGAAGGTATTTAGACCAATGTCAATGTCTAAGTATTGACGAAAAGAAATGCATGAGAAGTAGATGTGGAGGCGAACCAAGGCCAAACCACGGGTAACAATGGGAAGAAGACAATGAGCAATGACCTTATAAAGGACATTGTCAGAAGCAGACAGTTCTTGTGATTGAAATAAATTGGTGTTCAAAGGTCGAGGATAGTGATAGAAGGTATCATGAAGGGAATCTAAAGAAATCTCCTCAAAGGGAGATGGAAGAGGTTCACTCCAATATGGATATAGAGTGAAATCACTTCTGAAGGAAGACATCCGAGAAAATCGGTCCAGATCTGGGATCGAATCTAGATCACCGAGCAACGCGAGTCCGGTATCTCAGCCCATCTCCAACCGGTCGTAGGTTATTGAAAAATTCAGAGAGGAGGGTGATGTTTACGTGATGTTCACAGAAGACTAACGACTCAAGGTTGTAGTGTTGGATGATTTGAACTATGTCGAAACAAAAGTCTTTAAGAAACTTGGAATCCATTGACCTAGGTGGAATGAGTTGGAATTTGTTTTTATGAAACGCACTCTCAAGGGCGGAATTTGGAAATCTAGGATCAACAGAGGGTTGAGGGTTCGACGGGCCCTCATTGGTCGGAGGTGCCCGGGTGCGCTTAGTAGCAACATGCTTAATTCTAAATGGGCGAAACAAACAACAACAAAAAAAATGCACAATGTAGGTTGATGATGCATGAGCAAGATAAGCATGGGTTAGTGAAAATCATAGGAACAAAACAAAACAATGATCATGAAAGAAAATATACCTAGGTGGCATGGTGAACAAGGATTAGAAGGAAACCCTAGCAAGTGTCGGACCCTAGAGCGAGGAGGGACACGAAGCTTCTCGAGTTGGAGAGCACGATTATGTGTCGATGGAGTCGAAAAACAAAAAGGAACGGCAAGAAGGTGGTGGACGATCGTCGAAGAGGAAAGAAAGAGAGAAGTCGAGAGGTTAAGCAGTCGAACCGGTGGAAAGCCTAAAATCCGCGATACCCATCGTTAGTCGGCATGAATCGATGGTGATCCGAATCAAATGACGATACGAACCATTCTCAGATATACGCGATCGCCATAAATGGCAATCGGATGGTGATCGGTCAGATCGATACGAACTATTTCAGAGCGTCGTGACGATCCATAAATGGCATCGAGCGATGAGATCGATCGCTATAAATGGCCGATCGATAACGAACCGTGAGCTTGGTTCGATATCGTCGAATCGGGCGTTAGGTACCCGATCGATATCGATCGATAGCAATTTTGCGATTAAAAATTCATAATTAATTCAATAAAGATCAAAAATCACGAAATTTCGTGGGTAATATTGTTAGATCATTTCCTATCAAGGAAAAATTATTTTAAAGGTATATTACCTCTAGATTTTGATATTGACACAATCTTGAGATTTTGCAAAAGTTATGATATCTTTGCAAAACTTTGTATCACTTTGGCTTATCAATAGGAATTTGTTTCTCAAGGTTTGATAGACATAGTTTATATTTTATTTTATTTGACATTTCCAATCATATTCTTGGAGCTATATGCACATTAATCGTACATAGGCCTTCCCAATGATTGGTCCAATGAAGGATTAATGTTTCTAGATGACACTTTGGTTCATAGTAATGCATCATAACAAGCATGATGAACCAAGTGCATCTCCTAACATCTCACATGTTGTCTAGGTGGCTCAATACAAAATCATGGTTTCCTAAGTGTTTTGTGAGATGGTTAAAGGTATAAATCCTAGTATTTCTATAGAATCTTGCTAAAACTACACTTCTATTCTAAAGCACATCCCAAGTTCTCTACTAAGTGATGAAAATTCTAGTTCGGGGAGAGGCTTGGTAAAGATGTCGGCTAGGTTGGACTTAGATTCAATGTAATTAAGCTCAATGTCCCCTTTTGCCACATGGTCTCTAATGAAGTGATGTTTCACTTCAATGTGCCTGGTCCTAGAGTGATGCACCGGATTTTTGGTCAAGTTAATGGTGCTCACATTATCACAAAGTACTTTTATGTTGGAGTAAGTTAGCTCATAATCTTCTAAGGTATGTTTCATCCATAATAGTTGAGCTACACAACCACCCATAGCAACATATTCGCCGGTGGTTGATAAAGCAACACAAAGTTGCTTCCTACTACTCCAACTAACTAGGGAGGACCCAAGAAATTGGCATCCACCACTAGTACTTTTCCTATCCAATTTGCACCCGGCATAATCGGAATCGGTATACCCAAGTAATTCAAATGACCTAGTCCTAGGGTACCATAGACCTACATTTAGTGTGCCCTTGACATATCTTAAAATTCTTTTAACGGCAACTAAATGAGATTCCTTAGCACATGATTGATACCTAGCACACATACCAACCGCAAATAATATGTCGGGTCTACTAGCGGTTAAATACAAGAGGCTACCAATCATGCTCCTATAAAGGGTAAGATCTATGTGTTTTCCTTCACTATCACTATCTATTTTGGCATTGGTTGCCATTGGAGTTGACACTACCTTAGCATTTTCCAAACCAAATTTCTTAATCATTTCCTTAGCATATTTGGTTTGATAAATGTAAATTCCTTCACTAGTTTGTTTAACTTGCAAACCTAGGAAGAAATTTAATTCTCCAACTAGACTCATTTCAAACTCTTTTTCCATATTTTGAATAAAGTCTTCAAGAAGCTCATCATTTGTTGACCCAAAGATAATGTCATCAACATACACTTGGGCTACAAAATGTCCTTAGATGTTGACTTTATAAAGAGAGTTTGATCTATACTACCCTTCTGAAATCCTTGGAGATTAGGAAAGTTGACAATCTTTCATACCAAGCCCGGGAGCTTGTTTCAAACCATATAAGGCTTTCCTAAGTTTGTATACATGGTTTGGGTAGTCCATATTTTCAAACCCGGAGGTTGTTCTACATACACCTCTTCCTTAATAAACCCATTTAGGAATGCCGATTTGACATCCATTTGATGGAGTTTGAAAACCCATATAGGAGGAATATGCTAAAAGTATTCTAATGGACTCTAATCTAGCAACCGGGGCATATGTTTCATCATAATCAAGTCCTTCAACTTGATTAAAAACCCTTGCAACTAATCGTGCTTTATTTCTAGTGATATTCCCTTGGTCATCTAGTTTGTTCCTAAAGACCCATCTTGTAGTAATAATAGTGTTTTCGCTTGGTCTAGGAACTAACTCCCACACTTGACTCCTATCAAATTGAGCCAATTCATCTTGCATTGCTAAGATCCAATCCGGATCAAGCAATGCATCTTTAATGTTTTGGGCTCAATTTGAGAAATTAGAGCTATATGACTAGTGGGGTCCCTATGGAATGACCTAGTCCTAACTCCTTGAGATAATTCACCCACAATTTGATCTAATGGGTGATTTTGATGAACTCTTATGGTTCTAGGAGGTGTATCAAGTTGAGTTTGATCATGATCTACTTCAATTCTATGTTCATTATCGGAATCATCCCTTACTTCCCCTTGATCCAATCCTCCCTTGATTATTACCCCCTAAGTTTAAATCTTGAAATTGTTTGGTAATTTCTTGATTTTCATTATTTATGTCATCATCAATAGGGGATTTTCTAGGGTATGTATTTGAAGTTTCATCAAATTGAACATTTGATGATTCTTCAATCTTTTGAGTCCTTTTATTGTAGACTCTATATCCTACACTAGTGGATGAGTATCCAACTAGGATTCCCTCATCCGCTTTGGACTCAAATTTACTTAGGTTGTCTTTGGTATTTAAGATATAGACTTTACATCCAAAGACCTTAAAATAATGAATTGTTGGAATTGTACCATTCCACAATTCAAATGGAGTTTTTCCTAAAAACCTATGAATTAATACCCTATTTTGGATATAGCAAGCGGTATTAACCGCTTCCGCCCACAAGTAGCTAGGTAAGGAATATGCATTAAGCATTGTCCTAGCCGCTTCTTGTAGGACACGATTTTTCTTTCCACAACCCCATTTTGTTGGGGTGTTCTAGGACAAGAAAATTCGTGCTTGTACTTGTTCTAAGCAACAGTTGAAAAGTTAGAATTCTCAAACTCTCCACCATGATCACTACGGATCCGGTTGATTTTGAGTTTTCTTTCATTTTCTACTCTTTTGCTAAATCCTATGATTATTTCTAAGGTTTCATCCTTATTTTTCAAGAAAAACACCCAAGTAAACCTAGAAAAATCATCTACTATTACCAAGCAATATTTACTACCAATTATAGATGGGGTACTATGGCAATCAAATAAATCCATATGTAGCAATTCTAATGGTAAAGCGGTACTAAGTAAGTTTTTACCTTTGTGTGATGTTTTGATTGTTTCCCTTCTTGACAAGCATCACACATCTTGTCCTTGAGATATTTGACTCTAGGCAATCCTTTGACTAGCTTCAATTTGGCTATTTTGGCTATATTCTTCATGTTTATGTGACCTAGTCTCCTATGCCAAAGCCAACTTTCTTCCTCTTTGCAATAAGACACTTAGTGGAAGGATTAGTAGCATAAGATAAATCAACATAATATATATTTGATTTTCTAAAGCCTACTAACATGCAATCATTTATAGTTTTGTGTCTTATAAAGCATTTTGAGGAATCAAACTTAACATCAAAATTTGCATCACATAATTGGCTTACACTAAGTAAGTTAAATTTCATATTCTTAACTAATAGAACTCTATGAATAGCAAGATTGGGAGATACCTCAATGGTGCCCTTTCCTAAGATTTTAAGTTTGCCGCTATTACCAAAAGACACTTTTCCTTGGCTAGTGTGGTTGATAGTGGAGAATTTTCTCTCATCCCAGTCATATGCTTTGAGCACCCACTATCAACTATCCACAAGCTTGGGATCTTCTACCTATGTCACATGAAAAACACAATCCTTAGGTACCCAAATCTTAGGACCACTAGCATTAGTTATAAATTTCTTTGGTACCCATGCTTTTCTCCCTTACTTTTAATCATGGATTTTCTACTAACTAGGGATGCAAATGCTACCTCTTTCTCCTTAGGTTTATATCCTAAACCGGCCTTATTGTAAATTGCCCTTTGGTCCTTAATAATCATATCTAGATATTTGGAACCATTAGTGAACTTTTCTAGGCATGTTCTTAATTTACTTATTTCTTTTCTTAACTCATCATTTTCATCCCTAAGAGTACACTTATCATCACTAGATGATCTATCACATGATGCATCTATATTCTTAAATGATTTGATTTCTAATTTTAGATCCTTAATCCTAGTTTTTGATCTATTTAAAGCATTTTGTAAACATGCAATAGTCTTATAAAGTAAATCTACTTTGGGTGAGTCATTTACCTCATCATCATCACTTGATGATGATTCATCACTTGAAGAGGAAGAAGACTCCTCGCTTGAGCTTCCGGTTTCTTCCAATGCCATGAGGGCTAAGTTCCGGGTTGAATGGCAAACTTCTTCACCGTCGGTAGACTCCTCCATACTTAGAGTGTCCCACGTTTGTGCCAACATCGCCTCCTTCTTCTTCTTATCCTTCTCCTCCTTTTTCTTTAGTTCCGCAATTGGGCTTTATATGCCCTTTCTTGTTACAACCAAAACACGTCACGTTAGAGATAGAATTTGAATTGTTAGAAGATTTACCTCTTGAGGATTGAAACATCCTCTTCACATCCTTCTTGGTGAGCCTCCTTGACTTCCCACCAAATTTCTTGACGTAGTGTGCTACCTCACTTGCCGACAACTCATCCTCACTACTTGATGAGTCCTCCTCGGATTCGGATGAGGAAGACACCTCCTTCTTTTCCTTTTTCTTCTTCTCCTTCTTTCCTACAACAAGAGCTATACCCTTCTCTTTGGATGAAGTGTTAGCTTGTTCATGCAATTGAAATTCACAAAATAACTCATCTAATTTAACTAATGAAAGATCCCTAGAGACCTTATAGGCATCTACCATTGAGGCCCATAAGGTGGTCCTAGGGAAGGCTTGTAGTACATACCTCATAAGGTCTCGGTTGTCGACCTTTTCACCTATAACGTGTAGTCCGTTGACTACCTCCTTGAAGCGCCCATGCATTTGGCTCACCGTTTCATTTGTCTTCATAGTGAAGCTTTGGAGTTGGCCAATCAAAAGATCCCTCTTGGCCCTTCTTGTCTCTTTGGATCCTTCGTTGAGTTCGATGAGCTTCTCCCAAAGCTCCTTTGCGGAGTTGAATGGCCCGACCTTAGATAGTTGCTCCTTGGATAGACCACATTGAAGTGTGGTCGTTGCTTTTGCATTCGCTTGTGCTTTCTTGGCCATCTCTCTTGTCCAATCCTTTGTTGGTAGTGGTGCTCCGAATTCGTCGACCGACTTCTCAAAACCATCTACAATGCTAAACCAATTTTCAATATCGTTCATTAAATAATACTCCATCCTACCTTTCCAATATCCAAAATCATTGCCGTCGAAGAACGGAGGCCTCGCCGTGCTATACCCCTCTTGAAATGCCATCTTTGCTCCGGTTGATTGCTAGATCTTCCGATGCGATCCGGGCTCGATACCACTTGTAAGGGATCGTTTGAAGGCTAGAGGGGGTGAATAGCTCTTTTCGCTTTCTACAAAATAATTAGCGGAAGCAAACACAAGTAATATATGTAAAAACAAAACCAATGCTAATAAAGCCTTTACGTGGTTCGAGATAACGCTCCTACTCCACCGATCCTTAAGGTGGATCAACCCAAGCAATTTCACTATGAAGCTTTCTCTTTACAAAGACCTCCTCTTCTTACAAAAGATGACAATGAAGATTTGAGAGGAGAAAAGAGATTAATATACTTAGAAAGCTTTGGAAGACTTGTAGGAGCTTAGAAGGAAGATCAGAATATAAGCATTAGGCTCTTCTTGCTCCCCTTGGGCTCTTTTTATAGGAAAGAGCCTCTTTTTCCCGTTGGAGGTCTATCAGTCGACTGATGACTTTTATCAGTCGACTGCCGCCGATTCTAACGGCTTCTGGACAGTCGGATTCGCGGGATTTGCCGTCGTCATCGCTAACGGAAGACTATCGACCGACCGCCAACAGCGCGCTGGCGATTGATGCCATGAGCCGAGCGCTTACGGCTATGGGCTATTTTCGTTGTGGCCTCTAATGCTATATTTTAAAGGCCGATTCGGCCGACACCATGTTCGATCATACACTCCAAGTATGACTAATTCAGACTTGACAACATCACCTACGCCTAGACTTAACCTTCGAGCTTCTCCATCAGCCGTGCGCCTCTCGGATTTCTCTGGGTCAACGACTCCATCCATGCGCTTGCCTTCAAAAGCTTCCTTCGGTTTCGTCATGCTTTAGGTTTCTTCTTTGCCAAATGCGCTTGGACTTTTACGCCGCCAAGACTACTTGCTTGTACTTATGCCACCTTGACTTTCCTTTGGTCTTCCTTTTCCAAGGACTGCTTGGACTTTACGCCGCCAAGACTACATGCTTGGACTTATGCTGCCAAGACCTTTCCTTGACTTCTCTTTGCCAAGATCACACTTGGACTTGTCTTTTACCAAGTCTTCATACTTGGATTTTCCTGTCACTTAAACATGTATACAATTAGATCACAAAACATTGCCTAACTTAGATGATTATCCAAACATCAAAATATATATAAATGCTTGGGGCATTGTTGCACCAACAATCTCCCCCTTTTTGATGTTTGACAATCATTTAAGTTAGACCTTTAATACATAAACATATTTCAATATGAATTCTAACTTCAATGTCCCTTCTCCCCCTTTGACATACAACAAAAAAGGGAAGAGGTTATTCAATAAGTGCAGGAAAGAATTATAATTAACACATCTTGAACAAAGGTATAAAATTGATATGAAGCTCCCCCTAAATCCAAGACATGTTTCATGATAAACAAAACATAAGCAATAGGCAAATATGTCCTAGTCTTGCACCAACAATTATATAAATAAGGGATTTAGCTCCCCCTAAACCAGTGCACCAAGAAAATCCGCCTTTCCATACAGGGTATCATATATATATTCTGGAAATTGTATAATGTCCAAAATTGAACCTTTTAACCGATGAAAAAACCACTTTCCATTCAAAAACAGTGACATCGGTTCGATGAAGCAGCAAAGATCAATCAACCATGGCGATCGCCAATAACGCAATGATCGATATCGCATAAATCAATTTCGAGTTTTTCAGTCAAAGTTTGAAAATGCGTAGAAAATTACGTGGGTGTCCAAAAATCATGAAACTTGGCATACACATTCTATTCGACTAGTATAACATATGAAAAATATTAGACGAAAAACATGTTCATCAGATTGATGGATTGATACGATATTTAAAACAACAAAAATCATGACACAAAAAGTGTAATTGTATCGTATCAACATTCAAAACTTCGTACTATATTCTCAACTTCTAAACTTGATAAACAATAAATTGTAGGCACTAATAGAAGTGAATAAAAACAATTTCATATCATCAATCAAAAGTCATTACATAAGTAGGAGTTTATGCCGTACATACGGCCAAAAAGAGAATAACAAAGAAAATAAGCGATCTAACGATCGTCGTCGTCAGCATCCATCGGTGCCGATGACGAACCATCGTGAGGTGGGTGTCCAGGTGCAGCAGGGCGAAGAATCGCCAAGATGTCCCCGCCCGATGCACCTCTCTCACGAGGGAGAGGAGCTCCTGATGCTCTAGGCGCAGCTCCTCTAGACGTGTGTCCACCCGCTCCGCAAAAGCATCGAAGCGGGCACCGAGGGATGTGTCTGGTAGACTAGTATCGCCTGCAGCAGTCTCCCCTGCAGCAGTCCCCTCAGCAACACCTGCAGCACCACCCTCAGCTACTCCTGCAGCACCATCCTCAGCAACACCTTCCGCAGCGGCATCCTCTGGTGCCGGAGCGGCACCTGCTACCCGCCGTGCTGGGTCCCAGAAGACGGATCCTCTGTCGGCCTTCAGGCCCGCCAATGAGAAACTCCGTCGAGTCATCTGATCATATTTCCTATTCATGATTTTAATGACTCCTATATTCACATCAATGCCCACAGAGCTGAGCCATTGAGTGAGGACATTTCCAAATGGTATGTGAACCTTCCCATTGTTTGGTCTTATGAAATGAATGATGCATTGGAAGGTATTTAGACCAATGTCAATGTCTAAGTATTGACGAAAGAAATGCATGAGAAGTAGATGTGGAGGGCGAACCAAGGCCAAACCACGGGTAACAATGGGAAGAAGACAATGAGCAATGACCTTATAAAGGACATTGTCAGAAGCAGACAGTTCTTGTGATTGAAATAAATTGGTGTTCAAAGGTCGAGGATAGTGATAGAAGGTATCATGAAGGGAATCTAAAGAAATCTCCTCAAAGGGAGATGGAAGAGGTTCACTCCAAGATGGATATAGAGTGAAATCACTCTCGGAAGGAAGACATCCGAGAAAATCGGTCCAGATCTGGGGACTGAAATCCAGATCGCGCTGAGCAACGCGAGTCCGGTATCTCAGCCCATCTCCAACCGGTCGTAGGTTATTGAAAAATTCAGAGAGGAGGGTGATGTTTACGTGATGTTCACAGAAGACTAACGACTCAAGGTTGTAGTGTTGGATGATTTGAACTATGTGCAAAAGTCTTTAAGAAACTTGGAATCCATTGACCTAGGTGGAATGAGTTGGAATTTGTTTTTATGAAACGCACTCTCAAGGGCGGAATTTGGAAATCTAGGATCAACAGAGGGTTGAGGGTTCGACGGGCCCTCATTGGTCGGAGGTGCCCGGGTGCGCTTAGTAGCAACATGCTTAATTCTAAATGGGCGAAACAAACAACAACAAAAAAAATGCACAATGTAGGTTGATGATGCATGAGCAAGATAAGCATGGGTTAGTGAAAATCATAGGAACAAAACAAAACAATGATCATGAAAGAAAATATACCTAGGTGGCATGGTGAACAAGGATTAGTGCCGGACAAGGAAACCCTAGCAAGTGTCTGGACCCTAGAGCGCGACCGGAGGGACACGAGAAGCTTCTCGAGTTGGAGAGCACTGATTACGTGTCGATGGAGTCGCCGGAAAACAAAAAGGAACGGCAAGAAGGTGCGGTGGACGATCGTCGGAAGAGGAAAGAAAGAGAGAAGTCGAGAGGTTCTGGCGAGTCGAACCGGTGGAAAGCCCTAAAATCGCGACACCGCCGATCGCCGTTAGTCGTGGTAGCCGAATCGATGGTGATCACGAACCCGACTCGCATATGAACCCATTCTCAGACGTCGATCGGCCGATCGCCATAAATGGCGGCCGACGGATGGTGATCGAATCGAGGCCGTGATACGCCTCATTTCAGATGCTAGCGTCGATCGCCATAAATGGCCGACCGATGAGATTACCGATCGCCATAAATGGCAGTCGAACTGATAACGAACCGGGTGAGCTTGGTTCGATATTGGCGTATCGGTCATGGCGTTAGGTACCGGATCGATATCACCGATAAAATTTCAGATTTGAAAATTCATAATTAATTCAATAAAGATCAAAAAATCACGAAATTTCGTGGGTAATATTGTTAGATCATTTCCTATCAAGGAAAAATTATTTTAAAGGTATATTACCTCTAGATTTTGATATTGACACAATCTTGAGATTTTGCAAAAGTTATGATATCTTTGCAAAACTTTGTATCACTTTGGCTTATCAATAGGAATTTGTTTCTCAAGGTTTGATAGACATAGTTTATATTTTATTTTATTTGACATTTCCAATCATATTCTTGGAGCTATATGCACATTAATCGTACATAGGCCTTCCCAATGATTGGTCCAATGAAGGATTAATGTTTCTAGATGACACTTTGGTTCATAGTAATGCATCATAACAAGCATGATGAACCAAGTGCATCTCCCTAACATCTCACATGTTGTCTAGGTGGCTCAATACAAAAATCATGGTTTCCTAAGTGTTTTGTGAGATGGTTAAAGGTATAAATCCTAGTATTTCTATAGAATCATGCAAAAACTACACTTCTATTCTACAAAGCACATCCCAAGTTCTCTCCTAAGTGATGAAAATTCTAGTTCGGGGAGAGGCTTGGTAAAGATGTCGGCTAGGTTGGACTTAGATTCAATGTAATTAAGCTCAATGTCCCCTTTTGCCACATGGTCTCTAATGAAGTGATGTTTCACTTCAATGTGCTTGGTCCTAGAGTGATGCACCGGATTTTTGGTCAAGTTAATGGTGCTCACATTATCACAAAGTACTTTTATGTTGGAGTAAGTTAGCTCATAATCTTCTAAGGTATGTTTCATCCATAATAGTTGAGCTACACAACCACCCATAGCAACATATTCGGCTTCGGTGGTTGATAAAGCAACACAAAGTTGCTTCCTACTACTCAACTAACTAGGGAGGACCCAAGAAATTGGCATCCACCACTAGTACTTTTCCTATCCAATTTGCACCCGGCATAATCGGAATCGGTATACCCAAGTAATTCAAATGACCTAGTCCTAGGGTACCATAGACCTACATTTAGTGTGCCCTTGACATATCTTAAAATTCTTTTAACGGCAACTAAATGAGATTCCTTAGCACATGATTGATACCTAGCACACATACCAACCGCAAATAATATGTCGGGTCTACTAGCAGTTAAATACAAGAGGCTACCAATCATGCTCCTATAAAGGGTAAGATCTATGTGTTTTCCTTCACTATCACTATCTATTTTGGCATTGGTTGCCATTGGAGTTGACACTACCTTAGCATTTTCCAAACCAAATTTCTTAATCATTTCCTTAGCATATTTGGTTTGATAAATGTAAATTCCTTCACTAGTTTGTTTAACTTGCAAACCTAGGAAGAAATTTAATTCTCCAACTAGACTCATTTCAAACTCTTTTTCCATATTTTGAATAAAGTCTTCAAGAAGCTCATCATTTGTTGACCCAAAGATAATGTCATCAACATACACTTGGGCTACAAAATGTCCTTAGATGTTGACTTTATAAAGAGAGTTTGATCTATACTACCCTTCAAATCCTTGGAGATTAGGAAAGTTGACAATCTTTCATACCAAGCCCGGGAGCTTGTTTCAAACCATATAAGGCTTTCCTAAGTTTGTATACATGGTTTGGGTAGTCCATATTTTCAAACCCGGAGGTTGTTCTACATACACCTCTTCCTTAATAAACCCATTTAGGAATGCGATTTGACATCCATTTGATGGAGTTTGAAACCCATATAGGAGGCATATGCTAAAAGTATTCTAATGGACTCTAATCTAGCAACGGGCATATGTTTCATCATAATCAAGTCCTTCAACTTGATTAAAACCCCTTGCAACTAATCGTGCTTTATTTCTAGTGATATTCCTTGGTCATCTAGTTTGTTCCTAAAGACCCATCTTGTAGTAATAATAGTGTTTTCGCTTGGTCTAGGAACTAACTCCACACTTGACTCCTATCAAATTGAGCCAATTCATCTTGCATTGCTAAGATCCAATCCGGATCAAGCAATGCATCTTTAATGTTTTTGGGCTCAATTTGAGAAATTAGAGCTATATGACTAGTGGGGTCCCTATGGAATGACCTAGTCCTAACTCCTTGAGATAATTCACCCACAATTTGATCTAATGGGTGATTTTGATGAACTCTTATGGTTCTAGGAGGTGTATCAAGTTGAGTTTGATCATGATCTACTTCAATTCTATGTTCATTATCGGAATCATCCCTTACTTCCCTTGATCCAATCCTCCCCCTTGATTATTACCCCCTAAGTTTAAATCTTGAAATTGTTTGGTAATTTCTTGATTTTCATTATTTATGTCATCATCAATAGGGGATTTTCTAGGGTATGTATTTGAAGTTTCATCAAATTGAACATTTGATGATTCTTCAATCTTTTGAGTCCTTTTATTGTAGACTCTATATCCTACACTAGTGGATGAGTATCCAACTAGGATTCCCTCATCCGCTTTGGACTCAAATTTACTTAGGTTGTCTTTGGTATTTAAGATATAGACTTTACATCCAAAGACCTTAAAATAATGAATTGTTGGAATTGTACCATTCCACAATTCAAATGGAGTTTTTCCTAAAAACCTATGAATTAATACCCTATTTTGGATATAGCAAGCGGTATTAACTTCCGCCACAAGTAGCTAGGTAAGGAATATGCATTAAGCATTGTCCTAGCCGCTTCTTGTAAGACACGATTTTTCTTTCCACAACCCCATTTTGTTGGGGTGTTCTAGGACAAGAAAATTCGTGCTTGTACCCTGTTCTAAGCAAAAAGTTGAAAAGTTAGAATTCTCAAACTCTCCACCATGATCACTACGGATCCGGTTGATTTTGAGTTTTCTTTCATTTTACTCTTTTGCTAAATCCTATGATTATTTCTAAGGTTTCATCCTTATTTTTCAAGAAAAACACCCAAGTAAACCTAGAAAAATCATCTACTATTACCAAGCAATATTTACTACCAATTATAGATGGGGTACTATGGCAATCAAATAAATCCATATGTAGCAATTCTAATGGTAAAGCGGTACTAAGTAAGTTTTTACCTTTGTGTGATGTTTTTGATTGTTTCCCTTCTTGACAAGCATCACACATCTTGTCCTTGAGATATTTGACTCTAGGCAATCCTTTGACTAGCTTCAATTTGGCTATTTTGGCTATATTCTTCATGTTTATGTGACCTAGTCTCCTATGCCAAAGCCAACTTTCTTCCTCTTTTGCAATAAGACACTTAGTGGAAGGATTAGTAGCATAAGATAAATCAACATAATATATATTTGATTTTCTAAAGCCTACTAACATGCAATCATTTATAGTTTTGTGTCTTATAAAGCATTTTGAGGAATCAAACTTAACATCAAAATTTGCATCACATAATTGGCTTACACTAAGTAAGTTAAATTTCATATTCTTAACTAATAGAACTCTATGAATAGCAAGATTGGGAGATACCTCAATGGTGCCCTTTCCTAAGATTTTAAGTTTGCCGCTATTACCAAAAGACACTTTTCCTTGGCTAGTGTGGTTGATAGTGGAGAATTTTCTCTCATCCCCGGTCATATGCTTTGAGCACCCACTATCAACTATCCACAAGCTTGGATCTTCTACCTATGTCACATGAAAAACACAATCCTTAGGTACCCAAATCTTAGGACCACTAGCATTAGTTATAAATTTCTTTGGTACCCATGCTTTTCTCCCCTTACTTTTAATCATGGATTTTCTACTAACTAGGGATGCAAATGCTACCTCTTTCTCCTTAGGTTTATATCCTAAACCGGCCTTATTGTAAATTGCCCTTTGGTCCTTAATAATCATATCTAGATATTTGGAACCATTAGTGAACTTTTCTAGGCATGTTCTTAATTTACTTATTTCTTTTCTTAACTCATCATTTTCATCCCTAAGAGTACACTTATCATCACTAGATGATCTATCACATGATGCATCTATATTCTTAAATGATTTGATTTCTAATTTTAGATCCTTAATCCTAGTTTTTGATCTATTTAAAGCATTTTGTAAACATGCAATAGTCTTATAAAGTAAATCTACTTTGGGTGAGTCATTTACCTCATCATCATCACTTGATGATGATTCATCACTTGAAGAGGAAGAAGACTCCTCGCTTGAGCTTCCGGTTTCTTCCAATGCCATGAGGGCTAAGTTCCGGGTTGAATGGCAAACTTCTTCACCGTCGGTAGACTCCTCCATAATTAGAGTGTCCCACGTTTGTGCCAACATCGCCTTCTTCTTCTTCTTTTCCTTCTTCTTCTTATCCTTCTCCTCCTTTTTCTTTAGTTCCGGGCAATTGGGCTTTATATGCCCTTTCTTGTTGCAACCAAAACACGTCACGTTAGAGATAGAATTTGAATTGTTAGAAGATTTACCTCTTGAGGATTGAAACATCCTCTTCACATCCTTCTTGGTGAGCCTCCTTGACTTCCCACCAAATTTCTTGACGTAGTGTGCTACCTCACTTGCCGACAACTCATCCTCACTACTTGATGAGTCCTCCTCGGATTCGGATGAGGAAGACACCTCCTTCTTTTCCTTTTTCTTCTTCTCCTTCTTTCCTACAACAAGAGCTATACCCTTCTCTTTTGATGAAGTGTTAGCTTGTTCATGCAATTGAAATTCACAAAATAACTCATCTAATTTAACTAATGAAAGATCCCTAGAGACCTTATAGGCATCTACCATTGAGGCCCATAAGGTGGTCCTAGGGAAGGCTTGTAGTACATACCTCACAAGGTCTCGGTTGTCGACCTTTTCACCTATAACGTGTAGTCCGTTGACTACCTCCTTGAAGCGCCCATGCATTTGGCTCACCGTTTCATTTGTCTTCATAGTGAAGCTTTGGAGTTGGCCAATCAAAAGATCCCTCTTGGCCCTTCTTGTCTCTTTGGATCCTTCGTTGAGTTCGATGAGCTTCTCCCAAAGCTCCTTTGCGGAGTTGAATGGCCCGACCTTAGATAGTTGCTCCTTGGATAGACCACATTGAAGTGTGGTCGTTGCTTTTGCATTCGCTTGTGCTTTCTTGGCCATCTCTCTTGTCCAATCCTTTGTTGGTAGTGGTGCTCCGAATTCGTCGACCGGCTTCTCAAAACCATCTACAATGCTAAACCAATTTTCAATATCGTTCATTAAATAATACTCCATCCTACCTTTCCAATATCCAAAATCATTGCCGTCGAAGAACGGAGGCCTCGCCGTGCTATACCCCTCTTGAAATGCCATCTTTGCTCCGGTTGATTGCTAGATCTTCCGATGCGATCCGGGCTCTGATACCACTTGTAAGGGATCGTTTGAAGGCTAGAGGGGGGGTGAATAGCTCTTTTCGTTTCTACAAAAATAATTAGCGGAAGCAAACACAAGTAATATATGTAAAAACAAAAACCAATGCTAACAAAGCCTTTACGTGGTTCGGAGATAACGCTCCTACTCCACGGCGATCCTTAAGGTGGATCAACCCAAGCAATTTCACTATGAAGCTTTCTCTTTACAAAGACCTCCTCTTCTTACAAAAGATGACAATGAAGATTTGAGAGGAGAAAAGAGATTAATATACTTAGAAAGCTTTGGAAGACTTGTAGGAGCTTAGAAGGAAGATCAGAATATAAGCATTAGGCTCTTCTTGCTCCCCTTGGGCTCTTTTTATAGGAAAGAGCCTCTTTTTCCCGTTGGAGGTCTATCAGTCGACTGATGACTTTCATCGATCGCCGCCGATTCTAACCCGCCGCACGGATTCGCGGGATTTGCCGTCTATCGCCAACGGAAGACTATCACCGACCGCCAACAGCGATGGCGATCGATGTCGCCAGAGTCGATCGCCACCGGCCACTACGCTATTCTTCAGGCGCCGATCGCCATGATGGCCGCCCGCCATCTTGTGCCGTAGCCGAAAGTCGAGTCGATCACACCGCCGACCGGTTAACCACCCCAAACTCTAATGCTATATTTTAAAGGCCGACACCATGTTCCTAATTCATACTTGAAAACATAACCTAAGCCTAGACTTAACCTTCTAGCTTCTCCATCAGCCTTGCGCCTCTAGGATTTCTCTGAGTCCACGACTCCATCCATGCGCTTGCCTTCAAAAGCTTCCTTCGGTTTCGTCATGCTTTAGGTTTCTTCTTTGCCAAAGTACGCTTGGACTTTACGCCGCCAAGACTACATGCTTGGACTTATGCCGCCAAGACTTTCCTTTGGTCTTCCTTTTCCAAGGACTGCTTGAACTTTACGCCGCCAAGACTACATGCTTGGACTTATGCTGCCAAGACCTTTCCTTGACTTCTCTTTGCCAAGATCACACTTGGACTTGTCTTTTACCAAGTCTTCATACTTGGATTTTCCTGTCACTTAAACATGTATACAATTAGATCACAAAACATTGCCTAACTTAGATGATTATCCAAACATCAAAATATATATAAATGCTTGGGGCATTGTTGCACCAACACCATGGATCAAGCCCACATAAAGTCCTATCCATTAATGATAATCCAATCCACTAAAGGATTATCATTGATCTACCTCACCAACCCCCATAAGTTAATATGGGCTCCATATATTATATGTATATTTTCTCTCCGTGTTTAAGATCTCGAATGTCCGTGGATTAATTAATTTACTGACCATTAATTAATCAACATCTAACTCCATGAGTAGTACCACTCAACCTTTTCATCATGCCGGACCAAGTCCACCTGCAGGGTTTACATGATGAACCTTATGAGCTCCTCAAGGGGACATCATCATCCTAATATATAGAACACGATTTCCTCATATAATCAACGACACACCATATAAATAATCTCATCTCCCAACTTACCGAGCCTATCGATTTAATCTATAAATCTAGCCCATAGGTAAATAAAAGAGATGAATACTAAGTATATGTGCCCGTTATTATATCGGGATTAAGAGTATGTATAATATAATATCTGAGGTCTGATTCGATTATGGAGTCAGCAATAAATCGAATCACCTCTGAGTCGGTCCTGCTCAATACACACAAAGTGCACTAGTGTGATTCTATGGTCAAGACAAACCAATCCCAAATCACACTACAACCATTCCAATGGTTTGTCCAAAGTCATCTCGGTTGTGAGCCTTTACTTATACTTTACAAGGAACTGATAACATGATCTCCCGAGTGACACCACACACCATGTTATCTACAATGTAATGTATTAGACAATATGCATAGCTATAAAAATATGCAAACAATGATCATGTGATTCTTATTTCAAAATAAATATGTTCATACAAAAGGTAGACTTTTCAGTATACATCCCAACAATCTCCCACTTATACTAAAAGACTATGTTGTCCTCAAACTGCCATACATCTGATCCCCATTCCCTCCACATGCCTATCAAAAGCTCTCGCTGGAAGGGCCTTAGTGAAAGGATCTGCCAGGTTATCCTCCGATGCAATCTTGTCCACAGCAACTTCTCCTCTCTTTACGATTTATCGTATCAGGTGATACTTGCGCTCTATGTGCTTACTTGCCTTATGGGCTCGTGGTTCCTTCGAGTTTGCAACTGCACCACTATTATCACAATAAATTGTGATAGTTCTGGGAAAACCAAGATCACATCCAACTCCATCAGGAAGTTCCTGAGCCACACAGCTTCTTTGGCTGCCTCAGAGGCTGCCATATACTCAGCTTCCATGGTAGAGTCCGCCACGCATTTCTGCTTGACACTCCTCCATACAATGCTCCACCTCCCAAAGTAAACACAAAACCTGAGGTAGACTTACTGTTATCCCTATCAGATTGGAAGTCAGAATCCGTGTAACCCACAAGGAGTATTTGGTCTGCCTGGTAAACTAGCATATAATCCCTAGTTCTTCTCAGGTACTTTAATATATGCTTTACCATAGTCCAATGTGTTGGTGCAATTGGCCCAGGTTGACTCGAGTTTGACTCGAGCAGTACCTTGATAGTATTTTGATGATAGACAAAACTCATGACATGGAATTGTCATGGGAAAGTTCAACATGGGGTTGACATGGAAAATCCAAGCATGGAGCTTGGTGTGGAAGTCCAAGGGGGAAGCCTTGGCATGGGAAAGTCTAAAGCATTGCGAAGCCGTGCGCTTGGTGCTTGGCATGGGAAATCCAAAGCATTGCGAAGCCGTGCGCTTGGTGCTTGGTGAGAAATGCATTGCGAAGCCGTGCACTTGGTGCATTTGGGAAGTCTTGAGAACTTGGCAAGTTCACTAGGCTCGGGTCCTTGAGTCGGTGAAGGATGGCATTGCGAAGTCGTGCGCTTGGTGCATCCGAGCGACCGCCGGACGGGGAGCGAATGGAGTGAGCCCAAAGGGAAGCATACTTCTTGGGTATGAGACGCGAAGGATGGCGTTGCGAAGTCGTGCGCTTGGCGCATCCGAGGGACGTAGGCCGAGGGAAGAGAGCTTCGGTGGGGAACTCCATGAGGGATAAGGTGGACTTGGCCAAGTTGCTAAGACTGAGTGTTGGAGGCTCAAACTTGATGTTTGAGGGTTTACCCGACGGTCGGATGCTCAAACAACTTGGTGTTTGAGGTTTTGCCCGACGTCAGTCGACTGGCAAAGGTTCCGGTTCGACTGGTCCAAGTTGACTACGGTTCAACTGTTGTAAGGCTAAGGTTTTAGGTCTTTGGCCGATCGATAGTGATGTCGGCAATGATCGCCGAGGCATGGTGTGTCGATCGATGGGAGTGTCGCGAGCGAGAATGCTCGTGAGCCGGCCAGACGATCGACTACTAGGTCACCAGTCGACTGATGGGCATCATGGTCGACTGGTAGGTGATCCGTTGGAACTTGTCTGATGTGGATCTGGCCGTTATGAGACAATACTCTGAGCGCGATCGGGGCCTTTTGGCGATCGATCGCTAGGCATGAAAAGCAGTTATAAAAGGAGCTCGAGATGGAGGTTTTTGCCATAGTTTTTGTGAAGCTATTGGAGGGGAATTGCTGTTGCATTCCAGACCTTCAAGAGTCATCTAAAGCAAGCAACAAGAAAGTGATCAAAGCAATTGTGTAAAAGTTCTCTTTTGTATTGTCTTTGTATTTCTTCTTGTATTTCATATTACTTGTTGTAATAGTTTGTGAGAGGTTTCTCCACCTCCGACGTGTAGTCGATAAGGAGTGTTGTTAGTGTCGTGCGCATTGTTCGTGCAGTAGGCACCTAAGTCGAACCTGAGTTTTGATTATAGCAAACGATACAAAGTTAAGCTCATGTTGTTATCTCACGAGCTGAATCAAGTGTGCAGAAAATTGCTATAGCTGGAGCTGAAGGCTAGCGACACTCGGAGGAAGCCGCGGTGGTCGGGCGACACTCAAGTGACTTCGGAGGGAGCCGAAGGAATTGAGTGGAAGGTCGGAAGCAAAAGCAACACGTAAGTATCGAGGTAAGCTCATGTGTGCGAGTGTAAGTAAGGTCGCATCCTCGTTACGGGGAAAGACTTAAGCGTAGATCCGACCCAAGACATCTCATAGGTGGTCTAGGTCGAGATCGGACGGTCGACGACCGTCGAAATAATGTTTTCTTTAAGCTAACATTGCCTTGCGGCCGGATCGATCATTTGCCAACTGAAGGACTCGATTGCCGTCCATGGATCATCGGTGGGTGACTTGGCTGACTAGCACTCGGCGATCTCTCGAGTCAAGGTTTATCACCAAATTTCAAGGGGAGTGGTGCTCAAATATGATTGGCTAGGGTTCCTCTCGAAAAGGGGCTCAAAGGCTATAAAAGGAGGTCCTAACCTAGGGTTTTTACAACAATTCTAAGCTTCCAAAAAGCCTCCGCAAAGCTACAACTCTCCGACAACGAAGTCCTTCCTTTCCGACGTCTAAGTTTAACTTTCTTTATTATTTTTGTACGTCGGTATTAGTTTTTATCAATTGTTCATCTACTTTTCCGGAGCTTTTATCGTATACGAGGAGAGGGGGAGTGTCCCTCTACCTCAAGTTTTTGTTCCTTCTTGTATCGATTAACTCCTACCTCTAACGAGGAGGAGTTCCTTTAGTGCTTTTGCCCTCTGTACGTGGTCAAGGACCACTAGGGCCTTGGAGTAGTAGCCGAAGGCTACGAACCAAGTAAAATATTTGTCTTCTCTTTATATTGCTTATCTTTTCCGCTGCAAATTAATTATCTACTTGGTTTTTTAACGAACGAAAAAAATAGTTTTTATCGCTATTCACCCCCCTCTAGTGATCCGCTTCGATCCAATAATTGGTATCAGAGCCGGGGGTTGCTAAGATTTTGTGAAACCACCAATCTAGCCATTTTTACAGATTTATTGTTCTTTTAATTCTGTTTATTTCTATTTATTTCGCTTTGTTAAGTTTTCTCCCACACTACTAATCCAAGACGCGAGTCTTGGTACTTTTTTTTGTGTTTTTGTCGTTGCTAGTTTCTTCGTCTTCGTCTCCTTCGGTCTTTTGTTCTAATGGCCCATCTCGAGGGTTTTAGCTCCGTCCGACCTCCGTTTTACAACGGAGATGACTTCCGTTATTGGAAGAGTCGGATCGAATGCTTTCTCAAAACCCAAATCGAGATGTGGATCATAATCCAAACGGGTTTCACACTTCCGACTAATGAAGTGGGTGACTCCTTGGATTATGATCAATGGACCATTGCGACAAAACGACAAGTCGAAGCCGACGCCAAGGCAACACAAATCCTCCAATGCGGCCTATCCAAGGAGGAGCTAAATCGCGTCGGCCCCTTCATAAGCGCAAAGGATCATTGGACAAAACTAATCGAGTTACACGAAGGATCGGATCAAGCTAAGGTTTGCAAACGCGATTTGTTGTTCAATAAATTGTACACACTAAAAATGCAGGAACACGAGTCCGCGACGAAACTCCACGCCCGTGTCCAAGACATAGTCAACAACCTACATGCAATCGGGCAAAAGGTCGAAAACCGCAACCTTATAAGGTATGTTCTAAACTCTTTTCCGATGACTACCTTGTGGGCATCCATGGTCGATGCCTACAAGGTCTCCAAAGATCTTTCTAAAATTAGGTTAGATGAATTATTCTCAAATTTTGAATTACATGAGCAGTCCAACTCGGAACCCGAGAGGGGTATAGCCTTGTTTGCAGGTTCAAAGAAGAAGAAAATCGCAAGCAAGCCACCACCAACCGAGGAGGAAGATGAGTCCGAAGAAGAAGTTGACCCGGAATTGACTGCCGAGCTAATGAACCTAGCTCGAAGGATAGCCAAGGGACGGAAGCGAACCACAACTCGACCCAACCAAGGTAAACCTAAAAGTTCTAATATTAGGTGTTATGAGTGTAACAGGTTTGGACATATCAAGTCCGAGTGCTCCAAGCTCAACCACAAAGCACCTAAGCACAAGAAGGCCCTCAATGTGACATGGGAAGAAGCGTCATCCGAAGAAGACGAAGACCACGTCTTCATGGCAAAATCAATTGAGTCAGACACGGAGACCGAACCTGAACTTGAGTCAGAACCTGAGGATGACTCGGACTATGAAGCTACCTTCAAG
Organism: Wurfbainia villosa; assembly: GCA_025175895.1. Classification (NCBI taxonomy): domain Eukaryota; kingdom Viridiplantae; phylum Streptophyta; class Magnoliopsida; order Zingiberales; family Zingiberaceae; genus Wurfbainia; species Wurfbainia villosa. The sequence goes on along the minus strand of CM045994.1, from coordinate 65,450,876 downwards.
TCAAGCCACGGATACGCATTCGGTTCAAAAAATACCCTTAAAGTAAGTCAAACTTTATTTAATACTTTACAAAATACAGTTAGGTTTTTGTTTAGGAAATTAGTTAAATCCGAGTCCAAGGTCGAGACCCTGGTTGAGGAGGTCAAACTCCTCAAACACAAGGTCTCCCTAACCTCTTCGACTAGTCGAGTTCAAGAGAAGGACTCAACTCGGGTTGAAAAACTCGAAGTTGAGAACTCACTCTTGAAAAGTCAAGTCGAAGATCTTAGGAACACGTTGGAAAGGTTCACTTCGGGATCCAAAGGACTTGACCTCCTACTTGGATCTCAAAGGGTCGTGTACAACAAGGCTGGACTAGGGTTTAACTCAAACACGACTAATAGGTCGTATATGTCGATTGTAAGTCGACATAGGAAACATGTCCAAGCATGGGTCCCTAAGAACCTTTTGATTTCAACTCTAGGATCCAACCCGTACTGGATTCCCAAGGACCAAATCTACTATGTGGATAGACCGAACCGATTCAACGGTCTAGGGGGAGCCAGTACAAAACATGTTTGTGCTTTAACTTAGAAATTGCATGTTTTAACTTAGAAAGTTTGTGCTTTAACTTAGAAATTGCATGCTTTAACTTAGAAAGTTTGTGCTTTAAAACTTGTGAACTCACTTGGAACACGAACATAACCAACTAAAATTCTTCGAAAAGATTGAGCCTCGGGGAGCCTCTTTTCAAAAACATAACCAACTAAAATTCTTCGAAAAGATTGAGCCTCGGGGAGCCTCTTTTCAAAAATAACCAGTTAGACTAGGAAATAGTCTTAGGTGAGTCAAGTCATCATTTTCTTGAAAATGGCTTTGTCTAAGGAAGTGGTCGATGATCCGATAAAAGAAGGCCTCTGCGCCTCGCTACGACCTGGAAGTCATGATCTTGAAAAGGTAAACTTGACAAGCCTAGGGTCAAATCCAAATCTAACATAAAATTACTTGAACCTAAATCCACTTAATCAACTTAATTGGAAGTCATCTCACAAAAAACACATAAGTATAACATGCTTGATCATATAGACACAGGTGAGATGACCTAGGTTTAACAACTTACAACCAATTTATTTTAAAAAAAAAAATCTAACATCCAATCCAACCACCTTGTGTGTAGGATCAATGGATGTTGGACAGCGGTTGCTCCCGACACATGACCGGGGATCAACTCAAATTCACGAAGCTTCGATTCAAACGACAAGGATCGGTAGCCTTTGGGAATAACGGCAAGCTCAAAATCATCGGATCAGGTGATATCGAGCTTAACTCAAATTTTGTTATTAAAAATGTATTACTTGTAGAGAATTTTGAATATAACCTGCTTAGCGTAAGCCAATTATGTGACAATAACTATAAGGTCGTATTTTTAGAAAATGAATGTGTAATTAAAACAAATAAAACAGCTAAAACAATACTTAAAGGAACTAGGACAAATAACATTTATACAATTAACTTAATCAAATCCTCAGCCAAATGTCTTATGACACAGGAAGAGGAATCATGGTTATGGCACCGACGACTCGGTCACTCGCACCCAAGACTCGTCCACAAGATGAGTCAGAGTAGCTTAGTCAGAGGCTTACCCAACCTCAACAACTTGGTTAATAAAATCTGTAATGCTTGTCAACAAGGAAAACAACCTAGGACACAACACAAGTTAACTAACCAAGAACGAACCTCAAGTGTACTTGAGCTCCTGCATATGGATATATTCGATTCACATGGAGCCAAGTCACTCAATAGAAGTCAATATTGCTTAGTCATAATTGACGACTACTCCAGGTTTACCTGGGTTAGGTTCATCAAACATAAAAATGATACTCTAGATCAATTAATCAATCTATTCAAATTAATCGAGAATCAAAAAAAACCTTAAGGTTAAAAGACTTAGAAGCGATCATGGTGGTGAATTCGAAAATCAAAGGTTCACCGACTTCTGTAACCTAAACGGATACCACCATGAATTATCTTGCCCTAGGACCCCTCAACAAAATGGCCTAGTGGAGCGGAAAAACCGAACTCTACAAGAAGCCGCTAGGACCATGTTGAACGAATACGACCTACCTCATAGGTTTTGGGCAGAAGCCGTTAGCACGGCTTGCTATGTCCAGAATAGGATCCTTATGGTAAAGAGGCACCTTAAGACCTCCTACGAGATTTATCACAATAAAGTACCCAACATCAAGTACTTTAGGGTATTTGGATGTAAAGTACATATCTTAAACACTAAGAACCACCTAGGGAAATTCAAATCCAAAATCTCCACCGGAATCTTCTTAGGATATTCGACTACAAGTCGAGCTTATAGAGTATATAACCACGACACCCTTAGAGTCGAGGAGACTATCAATGTAGTATTTGATGAAGGACATGAACCTACAAAACCCCCAGCAACCCCAATTAGCGAGTCGATTCATACTAGACCTAACTCTGATCCGGAGATCAGGTCTAGTGTTAATCCTAACCTAAGTCAACCAAGTCACTCTATTGATCAAGTGATAGATGACTCCAACCAAACTAGTGTTCAACCAAGTCACCCCATTGATCAAGCATTAGGTGACACAAACCCAACCCAATCTTGGATTCAGACTAACCACCCTATCGATCAAGTGATAGGAGATCCTAATCTAGGAGTTCAAACTAGAGCATCCTATAGGAACCTTAGTCAAATTTCCTTAATTTCAAAGATAGAACCCAAATCAATTGAACAAGCTCTTCTTGATCCCGATTGGATTATTGCAATGCAAGAAGAGCTAGCTCAATTTACTAGGAATGAAGTGTGGGAATTAGTACCACCACCTAAAGATAAAATGATAATTGGAACAAGGTGGGTGTTTCGAAATAAGCTTGATGATAAAGGTGAAGTAGTTAGAAACAAGGCTAGGTTAGTCGCCAAAGGGTTTAGTCAAGTCGAAGGCTTAGATTACGACGAAACCTATGCCCCAGTAGCTAGACTCGAATCCATTCGAATGTTGCTAGCTTATGCCGCACATCGAGGATTTAAGCTATTTCAAATGGATGTTAAGTCGGCATTCCTAAATGGATACATTAAAGAAGAAGTTTATGTTAGCCGACCCCCCGAAATCGAAAATATAGATAAACCCGACCATGTTCTAAAACTTAAGAAAGCTCTCTATGGACTTAAACAAGCTCCTCGAGCTTGGTACGAGAGACTTTCAATCCATCTTAAGTCAAAAGGGTTTAACCAAGGCTTAGTTGACCCAACTCTCTTGTAAAAACCTTAGGTAAAGAAATATTCATAGCTCAAATTTACATAGGATATAATTTTTGGAACCTCTAACTCACCCTTACTAAACGAGTTCGTTTCACTCATGGAAAGTGAGTTGAAATGAACTTGGTAGGCGAGTTAAGTTTCTTTTAGGTCTACAAATTAAACAAACTAAGGATGGTATATACCTATATCAACAAAAATACACTAAGGAGTTAATTAAAAGATTTGGAATGCAAGACGCTAAGATAATAAACACCCCAATGGCGATTAATGTTAACATAGGAGAAGACCTAGAAATTAAGTCCATTGACTTAAAGTACTATAGGAGCACGATAGGAAGTCTCCTATACTTAATCAGCTATGAGACCCGACATCCTATTCAAGTAGTAGTATGTGCGCCAGTTTCAAACCCGTGCTAAGGAGTCTCACCTAACCCTAGTTAAGCGTATCCTTAGATATCTTAAGGGTACACTTACCGCTGGTATTTGGTACCCTAGATCTACGGAGTTCGAACTAATCGGCTACTCCGATTCGCACTATGCCTAGTAAGCTCGATAGAAAGAGCACGAGTGGTTGTTGTCAACTTCTACTCAGTCTAGTAAGTTGGTGCGAGGGAAGCAACACTGTGTCGCTTTATCTACCACCGAAGCTGAATACATCGCGATGGGTGAGTGTGTCACTCAACTTCTTTGGATGAAGCACACTTTCCGCGACTTTAAGTTAGACTTTACGAATACTAAACTTCACGTAGACAACATTAGTTCAATTAATCTTACTAAGAATCCGATATGTCACTCTAGGACCAAACATATAGAGGTCAAACACCATTTCATTCGAGAACATGTGGCCAACGGAGCAATACAACTCGAATACGTCGAATCGAAGTCTAACTTAGAAGACCTATTTACTAAACCCCTACCCAAAGCCGAATTTAGTCTATTAAGATGAAAATTGGGCATGTGCGTAGTAGAATAGGAACTTGCAAATTATATTTTCTTACTACTATTTCTTAAATTTTCATTTTTATGGAACTAGCATAGGACATACCTTAGATATCATGCACCTATAAATTTAAGGAGCCAATACATCTCACAACACATAGGACTAATGTGTTTGTGTACTTAGCCACGTAGATGGGCGTGAGATGTTAGGACCTTACTCCTGGTTCCAGATGTAGATCTAGTGCATCGCCATGAACCATGGAGTATAATCATACACTAACACTACGACCGACTGGTTGATCTTTCATATCAATCGAGCCAAATATGAGTCGAACATTTTATAGATGAGCTTATTTTCAGTATATTTTTTTAAAAATAAAAAATGGGGAACATGCTTGGACTTTAAATTTAACACTTATTTTGTTTTCCACACACCCCTTACTCTTTTCGATATACGGCAAAAGGGGGAGAAAAAGGCCAAAGTTAAAAAGGCCAAAGTTAAAAGGTCAAAGTTAAGGGCCAAAGAATTCTTAACTTAAACTTATTTATTTTAAATACTATGGCCAATATTAAGTAATTTCGGTTACTTAATTCTTTTTTAGTAGCAAACGTCAAGGGGGAGAGTTAAAACTCTTTCTCAAGTACTCACCCTCGGTCAAGGGGGAGGATTCCTCAAGGGGGAGCACTTGAAAAAGAGTTTTTATACTCCTGTTCATTCATGCTCTTAACACTCCTGCTCATTCATGCATATCTTTTCTTAATGCACTTAACTTTGTATGTGGGTTTGCCATAAATCAAAAAGGGAGAGATTGTTGGTGCAGTAGGCACCTAAGTCGAACCTGAGTTTTGATTATAGCAAACGATACAAAGTTAAGCTCATGTTGTTATCTCACGAGCTGAATCGAGTGTGCAGAAAATTGCTATAGCTGGAGCTGAAGGCTAGCGACACCCGGAGGAAGCCGCGGTGGTCGGGCGACACTCAAGTGACTTCGGAGGGAGCCGAAGGAATTGAGTGGAAGGCCGGAAGCAAAAGCAACACGTAAGTATCGAGGTAAGCTCGTGTGTGCGAGTGTAAGTAAGGTCGTATCCTCGTTACGGGGAAAGACTTAAGCGTAGATCCGACCCAAGACATCTCATAGGTGGTCTAGGTCGAGATCGGACGGTCGACGACCGTCGAAATAATGTTTTCTTTAAGCTAACATTGCCTTGCAAAGACGTCGATCGCTAACTGAAGGACTCGACTGCCATCCATCAGTCGGGTGACTACGGCTAGCACTCGACTGATGCTGCCAGCAGTCGACTGGTGATGGCCATCAGTCGACTGCTGGTCAAAGGATCAGCCTCGAGGAGTCAAGGTTTATCACCAAATTTCAAGGGGAGTGGTGCTCAAATATGATTGGCTAGGGTTCCTCTCGAAAAGGGGCTCAAAGGCTATAAAAGGAGGTCATAACCTAGGGTTTTTACAACAATTCTAAGCTTCCAAAAAGCCTCCGCAAAGCTACAACTCTCCGACAACGAAGTCCTTCCTTTCCGACGTCTAGGTTTAACTTTCTTTATTAGTTTTGTACGTCGATATTAGTTTTTATCAGTTGTTCATCTACTTTTCCGGAGCTTTTATCATATACGAGGAGAGGGGGAGTGTCCCTCTACCTTAAGTTTTTGTTCCTTCTTGTATCGATTAACTCCTACCTCTAACGAGGAGGAGTTCCTTTAGTGCTTTTGCCCTCCGTATGTGGTCAAGGACCACTAGGGCCTTGGAGTAGTAGCCGAAGTCTACGAACCAATTAAAACATTTGTCTTCTCTTTATATTGCTTATCTTTTCCGCTGCAAATTAATTATCTACTCAGTTTTTTAATGAACAAAAAAAATAGTTTTTATCGCTATTCACCCCCCCTCTAGCGATCCGCTTAAATCCAACACGCATAACACGAGCTCGTTGAGCTCACCCCGTGGAGTAGGAACCATTCGGTTCCGAACCACGTATATGCTTGCATATTGATTGTGCTTGTATTGTTGTTATTTCTATTGTTATTCCGCTGCGTATATTAACGACAATTGTAGACAAGCACATGAGAACGAATGAATTACGACATCCAATGAACGAGGGCTATTCACCCCCCTCTAGCCATCCGTTTTGATCCCCCAACAAGTGGTATCAGAGCCGATGTCGCTCTTCAAGGACTAACCGCCGCGAGAGCACTACAAAATGGCCGACTTCATCCATCCAACGAAATTCGATGGAGATTTTGCTTGGTGGAGGAAATAGATGGAGGTATATCTTGAAACCGATTTTGATTATATGATTATTATAGAAAATGGTTTTGAGATGCCTAGGGACAAATACAACAAGCCAATTGAAAAGTCAAGGTGGACCCAAGACCAAATTAAGGACTTCAAGACAAATCTCAAGGTAATGAAACTATTTAGTGATTTGTTACCTAACAAAATTTGGTCTAGTTTGGGTGACTATAGGGATGCAAAGGAATTATGGGAGAAGATAATGAAATTTCAAGAAAGTTCCCAATCGGCACAAGTAGAGGAAGATGCCGTGGAAGAAAGTCCATCCACATTTGAAGATGTTGATGATTTTGTGGAGACTTCCACCTCTAGCATTGAGGGGGAGGAAAGGATTTCCACTCCGGAGCCAAGCCAAAATGAAGCATCTACCTCCGGAAGAAATGACCAAGAGGCTTCCACCAACTCCCTAGGTGACTCATGTATTATAATTAATCGTAAAGATTATATTATTTGTTTTGAGTGTAGGGAGAAAGGGCATTACAAGATCAAATGCCCAAAATTGGCTAAGGAAAAGGCATCGACACCAAAAGTCAACCTAAAGTCAAAGGATGCCGGTGTTCCCAAAACTAGAAGCAAAGAGCACATTGTGTGCTTCAAGTGCAACCAACGGGGACACTACCGAAGCCAATGCCCTAGGGGGAGGAAGAAAGGGCAAGAAGGTGTGACTCATGTAGGGGGAGCTTCTAAAGCTAACCCTAAGGTACATTTAAATAATGCACCTTCAATTTCTAGAATTAAAAAGCATGCTAAGAATTATTTTAGTTCTCTTGCCATTATTAATGAAAATCATGCTAGGAGAAACAATAAGGTTTATTGCTTAGGTGCTAAGCATGTTAGTTTTTCTAACGACAAACCTAGGACTCAAAATTCTAGACCTATTTTACCTAAAGAGTCCATTAGGAGAGTTGAAAACCATCTAGGCATTAACCCTAAGAAGGGTATACACATGCCTAAGAAGAAGAACATTTCCCAAAAGATAAATGAAAATTCAAAATTGGGAAAATTAGAGTTAGAAAACCAAGCCTTGAGATCAAGGCTAGAAAAATTGGAGAAGACCCTAGCAATAATATCAAATTCGGTTAAGGGGTCTAATGTACAAAAGTCAAGACCTAGAAAACAAGAAGTGTCTAAGGGCAAGAAGCGTTTGGGTCACAAACCTATGTCCTACCATAATGTTCCATTTAATTATGGAACCACATCTAGGTCTAGGAAAACCAAGGCTAATAGGGAAGTCATCCCTAAGTCTAGACATGGTATGTGTTTAGTGGCTAACACCTCAAAGAAATCAAATGTAGCCACTAAGAAGGTCAATGGAGGAGTCACCTCTAGAGTTGACCCAAGTAAGACCCATTTGACTAAGGCTTCAAAGCCTAAAAGGGTCATTAGGAAGGTATCTAGGTAAGTTATCCCTAGGGAATACCTTGTTGACCCAAGGAGCTCCAATAGATATTGGGTTCCTAAGAGCGTGATTGATTCACGCTAAATGGGTTAGGGTGTGTCAACCCTAAGTGGATGGGTGGTTAACCTAGCCATTGTGAGTTGACACATTAGGATGTGCCAATATGGTTTGAGAAGTTTTAAAATGATTTAAATTGGCACAATTAGGTCTTAGAGGTATTGGTGTGCCATTTTGGGTTTTTGGCACACTAAGGAAATAATGACATTAAGGCAAAATGTATTTAATCCCTAAAAATGGCAAATTAATTTTTCAAACTTAGGTATTCTATACCTTAGTATATTTTACTTACCATGATTTGTTTGTCTTACCATGTCATGACATCATTTTCATTTTTATCTATAAAATGTCATGATCATGTTTAGAATTATGTTTAGATGTCATGAATGCCTAGATCTCATTTACATGCCATGACATCATGATATTGGCATATGCTTTTACTTATATCATATCTATGCCATAATCATATCATGCATATAAATAAAATGAAATTAAGGACTATGGCATGATTTGATGGGAATCAAATAATATTGCCTAGAAATATGCATGAGACCATTAAAAGAATAAAAACCCACATCTCACTAGATTAATTGCCTTGAATGTGTTTTACACATCTAGATATAAGTGAGATGTTTAAGGAAAAGAAATTAAAGGTTTTGAAAACATTTTGAAAAACCTTGGTGAAGCCTATCTTTTGATAGCTATCACCATTGAATGAGATGATACAAAGAGGGCTCTTTATTGAAGCTTTTCTTAAATTTTGAACTTTGTATCAATCTCCTAGTTTAATGGGTAAAATAATTTTCTAATATTTTTCACCCATAATGTTTGTGATAAGTAGTATACATACCAAATTTCAAGATTTACCTACTTATGTATATTTACTTATGAATTTTGGAAAGTCATTTCTGAAATTGAACTAAATCATTATCGATCAGTGTGCCAGGAGGCGGTCGATGATGAGTGTGTCGATCGATTGTTTTCGACGCGATCGAAAATGCTGATTTCGGGTTAACCTTGTTGGTTAGGCCCATGTTCAGCTCTGTTTTGGTCCCCTAACCACTCCTAACCCTAGGATATGCTTGGGAAAGCATTAGAGAGGGTGAAAATCCATTGGATATGGATTAGGAGTTGGGTTGAGGGTGAGTATCAATTTTAAGGTGGATGAGAGTTCATTGTTGAACTTTGCCTTAATTTTGTTTGGTTTAATGTTCCTATTGGCTTAGGGACTCTCCAAGGACATTGTTGGTGCAATGGTCAAGGGGGAGCAAGCCTCTAGGGGAAGGTATCCATCATGAGAAGATGGATGTGTATTTCCTCGTGGGAGGAAAATTGGGTTGCCTCTCTTTAAGTGATATGGGATCACTAGAAAGATTGTAGGCATGTGTTCCTCCAAGGGAGAGATTGTAAGATCTCATTGGGATATGAGACATTCATACCCTTGGGGAGGACCTTTTTGATGTAATGTCAAAAAGGGGGAGAAGTTACCAAGTTACCAATTAGGGTTCGTTGGAATTCTCATTGGGATATGAGAATTGCCAATATGAGAGAATTGGTAGACTTGAGATGGTTGTTTTGTCAATCATCAAAAAGGGGGAGATTGTTGGTGCAATCAGCCCAGGTTGACTCGAGTTTGACTCAAGCAGTACCTTGATAGTATTTTGATGATAGACAAAACTCATGACATGGAATTATCATGGGAAAGTCCAACATGGGGTTGGCATGGAAAATCCAAGCATGGAGCTTGGTGTGGAAGTCCAAGGGGGAAGCCTTGGCATGGGAAAGTCCAAAGCATTGCAAAGTCGTGCGCTTGGTACTTGGCATGGGAAATCCAAAGCATTGCGAAGCCGTGTGCTTGGTGCTTGGTGAGAAATGCATTGCGAAGTCGTGCGCTTGGTGCATTTGGGAAGTCTTGAGAACTTGGCAAGTTCACTAGGCTCGGGTCCTTGAGTCGGTGAAGGATGGCATTGCAAAGTCGTGCGCTTGGTGCATCCGAGGGACCGCCGGACGGGGAGCGAATGGAGTGAGCCCAAAGGGAAGCATACTTCTAGGGTATGAGACGCGAAGGATGGCGTTGCGAAGTCGTGCGCTTGGCGCATCCGAGGGACGTAGGCCGAGGGAAGAGAGCTTCGGTGGGGAACTCCATGAGGGATAAGGTGGACTTGGCCAAGTGGCTAAGACTGAGTGTCGGAGGCTCAAACTTGATGTTTGAGGGTTTACCCGACGGTCGGATGCTCAAACAACTTGGTGTTTGAGGTTTTGCCCGACGTCAGTCGACTGGCATAGGTGCCGGTTCGACTGGTCCAAGTCGACTAGGGTTCGACTGGTGTAAGGCTAGGGTTTTGTATTTGAAGGCGATCGGCGCCATGGACTAGTAGTCGATCGATGTTGGCTAGGGATGGCGATCGGTGATCGATGGGAGTGTCGCGAGCATAGAACGCTCCATAGCCGACTGGGCAGTCGACTACTAGGTCACCAGTCGACTGATGGGCATCATCAGTCGACTGGTAGGTGATCCATTGGAACTTGTCTGACGTGGATCTGGTCGTTGGGAGACAACAGCTACAGGGGCTGTCGACTGGGGCCTTTTGGCAGTCGACGGCTAGGCGCAAAAATAGCTCGATGCAGGTTATAAAAGGAGCTCGAGATGGAGGTTTTTGCCATGGTTTTTGTGAAGCTATTGGAGGGGAATTGCTGCTACATTCCAGACCTTCAAGAGCCATCTAAAGCAAGCAACAAGAAAGCGATCAAAGCAATTGTGTAAAAGTTCTCTTTTGTATTGTCTTTGTATTTCTTCTTGTATTTCATATTACTTGTTGTAATATCTTGTGAGAGGTTTCTCCACCTCCGACGTGTAGTCGATAAGGAGTGTTGTTAGTGTCGTGCGCATAACACGAGCTCGTTGAGCTCACCCCATGGAGTAGGAACCATTCGGTTCCGAACCACGTATATGCTTGTGTATTGATTGTGCTTGTATTGTTGTTATTTCTATTCTTATTCCGCTGCGTATATTAACGACAATTGTAGACAAGCACATGAGAACGAATGAATTACGACATCCAACGAACGAGGGCTATTCACCCCCCTCTAGCCGGCCATTTTGATCCCCCAACACAATGTCTCTGTCCTAGATTACTATGATATCTGCTGACCATGCCCACGACATAGTAGATATCTGGTCTCGTACATAGCATCGCATACATAAGGCTTCCTACCACCGAAGCATAAGGAACTACCTTCATCTTCTCTATCTCGTCAGATGTTCTAGGACACATCTCCTTAGATAAAGGAACTCCATGCCTGAAAGGTAGAAAACCCTTCTTGGAGTTCTGTATGCTAAAATGATCCATAATCGTGTCTATGTATGAAGCTTGGGATAAACACAACATCCTTTTCCTGCGATCCCTTATAACCTTGATCCCAAGGATGTGTCCCACCTCTCCCAAGTCCTTCATATCAAACTGTTTGGACAACCATACCCTTACGTCCGATAACACCTTGATATTGTTGCCAATCAACAAAATGTCATCTACATATAGTACAAGAAATACCACTACGTTTCCGTCACATCTCTTGTATACACAAGACTCATCCGGACTTTGAATAAATCTATAAGACTGGATTACCTCATCAAAGCGGATGTTCCAAGACCTCTAAGCTTGCTTCAATCCATAAATGGACCGATTAAGCTTACACACAAGATGCTCTTTGCCTTTAGCAATGAATCCCTCTGGTTGCTTCATATAGATGTTTTCCTCAAGACTTCCATTAAGGAAAGTTGTCTTGACATCCATCTGCCACACCTCATAATCCACATGAGCTGCTATGCATAAGAGAATCCGGATAGACTTAAGCATGGCTACCGGCGAAAAGGTCTCCTCATAATCGATACCCTCTTTCTGAGTATACCCCTTCGCAACAAGCCTTGCTTTGAAGGTCTCAACCTTCCCATCTATTCCTCTCTTTCTCTTGTAGATCCACTTGCATCCAATGGTTTTTACACCATCGGGTGGTTCTACTAGCTCCCAGACTTGATTTGAATCCATAGATTCAATCTCAGCATTCATTGTACTTTGCCAAGATACTGCATCTTTATCTTGGATTGCCTCGTCATATGTCTAGGGATCAGGTTCATGTTCGTCAGGGACCAAATCAGAAGACTCTCCCAAGAACATGAATCTATCAGGCTATCTCACAACCCTCCCACTACAACGAGGCATCACCTGTGTATCCTCTGTGAGACGCGGTGCAGTGACATGTGGTATATCCTCTTGTACCGGTGGTACTAAAAAAGTGACTTCCCCTTTTAATTCCTCCAGAACAATTTTACTCTTGGGCTTGTGGCTCATGACATAGTCTTCCTCTAGAAATCTGGCATTCGTGCTAACGATCACCCTCTGATCTCTAGGACTATAAAATAGACCACCCTTTGTTCCTCTAGGATAGCCAACGAACATGCGTACTTCTATACGAGGTTCCAACTTATCAGCATCTGCTTTCAGTACATGTACTGGACTCCCCATATCCGAATATGTCTTAGACTAGGCTTTCGCCCAATCCACAATTCTGTGGGAGTAGAAGGCACTGATTTAGATTGAACTAAGTTCAGAATGTACACCGTCGTATCTAGAGCATATCCCCAGAACGAATCTAGCAACTCAGAATAACTCATCATCGATCTAACCATCTCCATAAGAGTCCTATTCCTTCGCTCTGCTACACCATTCTACTGGGGTGTGCCAGGTGCAGTCAATTGGGATTGAATCCCAACCTCTGATAGGTAATTCCTAAACTCTCCCAAGAGGTACTCGCCACCACGATCAGATTGTAGTGTCTTGATACTTTTACCTTGATGTTTCTCCACATCAGCCTTGAATTCTTTGAACTTGTCAAAGCATTCCGACTTGCGGCGCATCAGGTAAATGTATCCATATCTCGAGTAATCGTCTATAAAAGAGACAAAATACTCGAAACCACCTCTAGCCTGGATAGACATATGACCACACAAATCAAAATGAACCAATTCTAATACATCTTTGGCTCTATACCCCTTGACCTTAAAAGGCCTCTTGGTCATTTTACCCTCCAAGCAAGATTCGCAGGTTGGGAAATCCTCCACCACTAATGAACCCAAAGGTCCATCAGCTATCAACCTTTGAATTCTTCTTAGGTTAATATGACCAAGCCTAAGATGCCAAATATATGTTTGGTTCATCTTCGAAGGTTTTTTTTCTCTTATTGGAATTAGAAGATGAGTTATTAATTTCAATTTGCATCGTGGGAGCTTTTGGTTCAAGTGTGTATAAATTTCTTATCAATGCACCCGAACAGATAATGTCCCTATTCCTTCTTATAACTGTTGGTGCAATCGGCCCAGGTCACGATTGACCAGGACTCGAGTTTGGCTCGAGTGATATTTTGATGTGTTTTGATGTTTCGACAAAAACATATGACAATATAATTGTCATGATGTAAAGTCCAACATGGGTTGGCAAGGAAAGTCCAAGCATGGTCTTGGCATGGAAAGTCCAACATGGGTTTAATATTGGCGGCGTAAAGTCCAAGCGGAGTCTTGGCGGCGTAAGTCCAATGTGCCTTGGTGGTGTAGACACCGTTAGCATGACATAGCCGACGGAAGCACCTGAAGGCTAGCGCGATGGATGAACAAGTCATGGATGACTTGGAGGGATCCGAGAGGCGTGAGGCTGATGGAGGTGACTAGAAGGCTTAGGTCTAGGCTAAGGGTGGTCTAGCAAGTATGGGGGAACCATACTTGAGTTAAAACCTCATGTTTGAGGTGTGTCAGTCGACTGATTCCATGTGGCGCCGACCGACCGAGTCAACTAGGTTTGATCCGCGGGTTATGGTTTAGCAATGATCGCCATAGGTCGCGCAATGATCGATGAGCCCGAGTAAATGATCGATAGTCCGACCGACCGATCGTGCTTGAGAATCTCGCCACGTATCGGAGTCGAGACTGACCGTCGAGTGAGGACTCCATCACCGATCGATGGTCACAATCACGATCCGATGGTAGTTCCGCTGACTTATCCAACGTGAACTAGCCGTTGTCTCACGACAATAGGGCATCACCGATCGATGGTCTCGATCACCGACCGATAGACTTTTTCCAAAGACAGTTGAAGCTATATATGGACCTCGTGATGGAGGAAAAAGCAACCGGTTCTTGAGGGCTATTGGGGCGATTTGTTGGTGCAAATCAGGTCTCCAAGTGCAAGCAAGCAACCAAGCATTCAAGCAATCAAAACAAGTGTTGTAAAGTCTTTTCTTTACTTGTATTTCATATTTACATTGTATATTGCTTATATTTCATTCTTACTGTTGTAAGATTTATTGTAAGGGGTTTCTCCGCCTCCGACTTGTGTCGAGAAGGAGTGTTTATCATTAGTGAGTGCGTGTGCATCACTAGGGCTCTTTAGAGCTCGATCCGTGGAGTAGGAACCGTGCGGTTCCGAACCACATTATATCATTGTGTTAGCTTGTCGTCTATTTCGTTATCGCTTTTATTATTTCTATTTCCGCTGCGCACTAACGAAATTGTAGACATAAACGGGAGCGAATTTCATCTACGCTATTCACCCCCCCCCCCTCTAGCTATTCCAAGGGTCCTAACAATAACAACTCTGTCATTAAAAGAAATAGAATATCCATCCATAAACAATTTAGAAACCGAAATTAAATTCTTTCTAAATAAGGGTACATAAAGGCAATTCTTAAGAACCAACACTTTATTCTTCTCAAAAGATAAATGAATGTCTCCCACTGCAACTGCCGCCACCTTCGTGGCATCGCCCAAGTACATGGTAATCTCCCCCTCAGCCAGTCGTCTGGTTTCCTGGAACCCCTGCAAAGTATTGTAGATATGATCAGTGGCTCCCGTATCTACACACCAGGTGCCAGTAGATAACTCCGCTAAACATGTTTCAACGACTAGACCAAAAGATATACCTTTGTTCTGCTTGCGGTTGGGGCAGTCCTTCTTCCAGTGTCCAGTTTGCTTACAAGTGAAGCACTTGCCTTTTGGCTTCTTCACTCCTCCCTGAGTACCTCCCACTGCCTTCCCTGTCTGTTTCTTCTTCTTCTTACCTTTCGGCTTAGAAGTAGAAACCTTTTGGGTCACCATGGCATGTGCCTGAGCACTCTGACAAAATAGCCCCTCTGCCACCTGGAATTCTGTCAGAAGTTCCGCCAACGAATACAACCTCTTGTTCATGTTGTTCAGGCGAAACTGCTCAAAACTCCTAGGTAGAGACTGGAGTATGATATCGACCTGGGTTTCCCCATCGATCTCAGCTCCAAGGACCTCCAGCTCATTCAAATGAGTCATCATCTTGAGAACATGATCCCTCACGGGTGTTCCCTCGATCATGGTGGTCGTCATCAAGTTTCTCATGGCTTCTTGACTCGCAGCCCGATTCTGGTGTCCGAAAAGATCTTTGAGATTGAGCATCATGTCATAAGCAGTGGGCATGGCTTGATGCTGATGTTGCAGTACATTTGACATAGATGCCAAAATGTAACATCGCGCCATCTCATCGGCCTTGATCCACTTCTTATAACTCTCTTTCTCCTTTTCCCCAGAATCATCTGCAGGCTTAGGAGGGCACTCTTCGAGGAGTACATATTTGTATTCCTCAGTAGTCAAGACAATGTTTAGATTCCTCTTCCAATCAACATAGTCGGGTCCAGTAATTTTGTTCTCTTTCAGTATCACAACAAGTGGGTTGAAAGTCATTTTGAAAGAAAACCTAAGAATTACATAAATCAAAACATTAGATTTCAAAAAATTATTGATTCCTCAAACAATAAAATTTTAAAATCAACCAACACCGAGAATATCATATGCCACGATAGTGTGGACGTATACGAATTCTACATTTGTAAGAGGAGGTTTTACCCATTAATTTTACTATCTTGTCAACCTAACTTTTTGACAAGTAAATTTAATAGTTGGTTCCTCTTTGGCCCTACAAATAAAAGCAGTGACTCTGATGGAGAGGATACTTATATTTGTATCTAAGTGTTCACCATTACTCGGTACCAAGGTAATTATCTCGGGTTATGTGCCTTCCGATGGAGAAGTGCACACGCTCCTTAATAATTTCCTATAACCATATTTGACCTTGTGATCCGCAAACAAACTCATCTGATGGGGAGGAAGGCACTCAGAGCCGACGCACAAGTATGTTTGCATCACTTGTCAAATCATAATGGAGGCCGTGGGAATTTATAAAAATTTCCCTCTCCCACTTAGTAATTTGAAATTGAGGAATTTTCTAGCCTATGTCATGCATATCAAACAATAAGCAATAAATATGAAAAATAAATTATTTTCCAACTATTATGGCTTTTGTCTTCAATATGTCTCCCGTCGCATCGCCTTCTCGTCCGCTCCTCATACTCCATGTACGAGCCTTCCGGAGATCCGAGCCGAGACTCAAATCTATTTTAATTTACATCCATCGATCCTATACTCCACGAGGGAGTGTACATGAAATCTAGATCGAAAGTAAACTAAAATAAAAAGAGTGGCTAAACAATGCCGTATCTAATTTACAAAAAATCAAATACTAGCCTCGTCAACCCCGAGGATTCAATAAAATATACTATTACACACATACAATCACATACACACATATGACCATAATAGTCGGATCTTATGCCTGCAACCAAAGAGTTAAACTACGCATATCCTACTATTATCCGACACATATAATATATGAAAAATGCATAAGAGTAACCGAATCCTTAAACACACAAAATCGGAAACCTTGTCTCTGATACCAATTGTTGGGTTGATCCGTGAGGGGAAACTACGCTTCCCACTTCACCTCGGTCGCTTGTTCATGGCGATCCCATCGATGTCCCTCAGATTAAAAAAAATTAATCCTAGATAAAAGGGATTGCCCAAACAACCAAGTCATCATCATGCTATTCGATTAGAGAGGTCACTTGAACAAACTTGTTGTTCAAGCGACCAACCTCTTTTCTACGAGTAGCCGCGGAATAGACGATGTCCGGATCGCCGGCTTTCATGTTTATGTTCGGGATCCAAGTATTATTTAGCCACAAACAGAATATATCATGCTCATAATTGAAAAAAAAAACATGTTACAAAAAGGAATAGAGAATCGATATACCTCTCGGTCTTCTAATGTATGACCTTCCTCCTTTCGGACGTCGTGTGGGCGACGATCTACCAAAAGTTGAAGCTCCTAGATCGCTAATCTTCCTTCCTTGCTCGTTCCGAGCAAGAGAAAGAATAGAAACAATGCTTCTTTTCTTCTTTCAACCAACTACCAACATCCAATGTTGGAGCTTGCCGCCGGCCAAGAAGGAAGAGGAGATTAGGGTGGAAACCGGCCAAGACACCAAGGGAAAGCCCTAAATCTTGTTTCCACCAGCCAAGTAGAAGGAGAAGAGGGAGTTTTGATGCTAGCCAAGGGCTGGAATGGCTTCAATGTGCGCCGACAAGCTTGAGGAAGAAGAAAATAAGGATGTTGTTTCCTTATTTGGTGCCGCCAATGCTCCAAACACTAGCCCTTGCTTCTTGCCGCCAACCTCCAAAAACCCTAGCTTCTCTAAATATTCTCCACGCCAACTCTAAGCCTCCTTTTATAGATTTTAGGGATAAGCCTTGTTTTAATCTCCACCATTGGTTCTAGGGATTTAATCTCATCCGTCGGATCTAGAGATTTAATCGCAATCGTCAGATCTTAAAGATTTAATCTCTACCTTTGGATCTAGAGTTTTGTTTCTATCCATTGGATCTAAGCTTCATGAGGTGTTAATAGGCTACAATAGGGACCATGAGGAGGAGTTGGATCTTGGCCACCCATGGATCAAGCCCACATAAAGTCCAATCCATTAATGATAATCCAATCCACTAAAGGATTATCATTGATCTACCTCACCAACCCCCATAAGTTAATATGGGCTCCATATATTATATGTATATTTTCTCCCCATGTTTAAGATCTCGAATGTCCGTCGATTAATTAATTTACTGACCATTAATTAATCAACATCTAACTCCATGAGTAGTACCACTCAACCTTTTCATCATACCGGACCAAGTCCACCTGCAGGGTTTACATGATGAACCTTATGAGCTCCTCAAAGGGAAATCATCATCCTAATATATAGGACATGGTTTCCTCATATAATCAACGGTACACCATATAAATAATATCATCTCCCAACTTCCCGAGACTATCGATTTAATCTATAAATCTCGTCCATTGGTAAATCAAAGAGATGAATACTAAGTATATGTGCCCATTATTATATCGGGATTAAGAGTATGTACAATATAATATCTGAGATCTGATTCGATTATGTAGTCAGCAATAAATCGAATCACCTCTAAGTCGGTCCTGCTCAATACACACAAAGTGCACTAGTGTGATTCTATGGTCAAGACAAACCAATCCCAAATCACACTACAACCATTCCAATGGTTTGTCAAAATCCATCTCGGTTGTGAGCCTTTACTTATACTTTACAAGGAACCGATAACATGATCTCCCGTGTGACACCACACACCATGTTATCTACAATGTAATGTATTAGACAATATGCATAGCCATAAAAATATGCAAACAATGATCATGTGATTCTTATTTCAAAATAAAGATGTTCATATAAAAGGTAGACTTTTCAGTATACATCCCAACAGACTATCTGTATCCTTGACCTATTAAAGGTCACACAAGTATTGGTTTCCCTATTTCCCATTAAGAAAGTTAAATTCACGGAGTTGAATTTGGCGAATGATGTTTGATGTGATCAAATGGTGTATTGATGAATAAAATTTGATATGATCAAATGTTATGATTCATAAAAGAGTTTATAAATTTATGAAAACTAGGAGAGTGGAAATGTTTCACACTTGGTCAACAATTGAATTCATAATGAAATTCATAATTGGGTTCTAGAAAAGTTCTAAAACCTAATGGGCCAAGATGGAAGATGGACAATGGGTCGTGGTCAAGCCCATTATAAGCTCATCATGATGAGGAAGACAAAAGGCATGGATGAGTAAGAGAAGATAAATTTGATTTCTCTTCTACAACTCTTCCACTTCACCTTCTCCATTAAGGTGGTCATGAAGGTTACATAAGATCGTCTTTAAAACCTCCATGAAGAAGTCTTATGGAATTCTTTTAACCTCCCACTAGCCTCCACTCCTTGATGAGGTGGTTTGCCACATTAATAGGGTATGTTGGGAATTACTTTTCAAGGTTATATAAACAAGAGAAGATAAGAAATCTTATGAGTGAAAATGGTTCTTGCTCTATGCCTCTTGCATCTTGCTTCTTGCTTCTTGAAAAACTCCTAGGCTTCTCCTCTCCTTCTTAGAGATAGTGGTCGGCCTTCCCCCCTCCCCTATCAAAGAAGTAGATAGGAGATCTTCTTCCTTGATTCCATCTAGAAGAGACAATCTTCTTGGAGTGTGTCATCACATCCCTCATCTTCGAGGAATACAACCTAATCATCTCAACGATAAAGGGCTCTTGATCTCTAATGCAGTCAAGCATTGGAAAAGGATTTCCGATCATGGACCAGATTAGATGGAGGAAGCACAGAGGAAGCACAATATCCAAATCCTCAACCAAAGGTATTTTTGGAAGGTATGAATCTTTGCTTATGAAATTTTTTCATATATGTATATTGATACATGTTATAAGAGTTTTATTTAGATTCTGCTTAAATGATCTAGCATGTTAGTTCTAGATAGTTTAGCAGGTATAAATAAAATGGTTAGATTGACATTAGATGTTCAGCCACATGATAGTTTTTCTTTGCTATGCTTTTAAGATCTTGCTTGAAAGGCTAGATAGTATTGCATGATTAGATTAAAAGATCATGCTTATGTTTGTTTTAAACCCATATGAACACTCCTTTGATTTAATTGTTAAATCATAAAAATTTTAAACTTTTTCTGCACATAGGGGCGTAGAAACACAACACGCGAATGCTAGATTTGCGTGAATCAACCATGGTATCTGAACTATGTACGATATAGCATGTGGATGCTGCGGTGTTCCAACAACGGTATCAGAGCCATCGTTTTGTGTTTATCATATAGATTTTGAAATGAATCTTATATATGTTACGTTAATTAGTTTTGACAACGTAAGAAATTAGACCATAAAGGATTTGATGAGATCAAAATCTCTTTTGGTGAAATATAATTTCACCTATGATAGAAATCATTTTCTTACATAATGAATAATTAAGATATGATTCTAATTATTCATGATAAAATGTGATTTTATCTTTGGTAAAATATGATTTAACCTAGGATAAATGTTTTATCAAAATTGATTATAGATAAAATGATTTGTCGATTTATTTGATAATCATGTGGTCGATTAAAATAATTAACAATAAGCATATATTACTCAATTAATTAATTGATGCATAATATTTGATATTATGCAAATATTATAATATATTTGATATATAGTAATAATGTATGTATGTTATTTGATAACATAGTTGCTTGAATTCGTCAAACATATATATCCTCAAAATGATGAGATAAATATTTAAAATTAAAATCCCTCATTTTGAATACGATTCGAAATTGATATCAAGCCATAAAGGGAAAATTAAAAGAGTTTATTTTTCCCTGCCTTCCATCAACAGTGATTGCATGATGAATGCTACCCGTAGTCAGTGTCTGGCTCATATCATTGAGGAGGACTGGACATCGGAAAGTTGTGACTTCCACTGACATAAGTGATGTGGATTGGATGGAACTCTCATTCCTTCATCTCATATCATTGGGGGAATGCATGGTGACCATCCATTATGGTTCAATATTGATGGGTTGGCTTGACACATAAAGATAAACGACGTCATATCATTGGGCCCTTATCAAACGTGAGGCAAATTACATAGAGGTTGCATGTGTTGCAATTGAATTCTACCTTTTAGGAATTGTGATCGGCTCATATCATTCAGGGATCAAAGTTGGCTAATTGGGATTTGTGCACTCACTAAGGAAATATGATTTTCTGTTTCCATTAGAGGGTGATGGAAATGTTAAAATAGTTGGAGGAAAATTCAAAATATGAAAGTCCACATATTTTGTCTTATGAATTATTTAAAATATTCAGCAATGTTAATTGTCTATTTTTCATTTCATTATATTACGATATGGCATCTCAAAATCCACTATCTGTGATCATTGATCAAAACAAATTAACTGGACGTAACTATTCTGATTGGCTAAGGAATTTAAAAACTATTCTGTCATCTGAAAAGATCGCATATACATTGGATAAGGCACCTTCAAAAGAGGGCCCTATCAATGCCACCCTTGATGAGTTGGCAAAGCTTAAAAAATGGTGGGACCATAATATTCAAGCACGATGTTATTTGTTGGCTTCAATGTCAAATGAATTGCAAAGACGGTTTGAGGAGATGGTGAATACTATTGAGATTCACCTTCACCTACAAGAGTTGTATGTTATACAAACTCGTTCAATCAAACATGCAACTCTCAAGGAGCTCATGATGACTCATATGCAAGATGGGGCTTCGGTCCATGAGCATGGGATCAAGATGATTGGGCTGAAGGGAATTGATTCCCCTACTTCGGTCGCTTGTGCATGGTGATCCTATCACATGTCCCCGGATTAAATAAAAATTAATCCAGACAAAGATGGATTACCCAAGCAACCGATCCATCATCGTGCTATTCGATTTGAGTGGTTGCTTGAACAAACTTGTTGTTCAAGCAACCTAACTCTTTTCCTCGATTAGTCGTGGAATAGATGATGTAAGGATCGCCAGTTTTTGCATTTATCTTCGGGGTCCATGATCATACAATTATAATCCAATTACATAGAACAAGAAAGAAAACTAAACAAGAATTATACCTCTTGTTTATCTCTTGATCTTCTATTGTATGACCTATCCTCTTCTTGGACGTTGTGTGGGCAATGATCTTCCAAGAGTTGAAGCCTCCTAGATCACGTATCTTCCTTTCCTTGCTCTCTCCGAACAAAGGAAGATACAAGCTCCCTTCTTCTCCTATCTAGTGCCGACCACCAAGCCTCCTTGCTTGGTTGTTGCCACCGGCCAAGGAGAGGGAGAAGATGGGGCGAGGGTTGAGAGAAGGGAGGGCATCGGCCAAAAGTTGAGAGAAGGGAGTCCAAACCCTAACCTTGCCATCATCCCTAAGGAAGGAAGTCCTAGCCTCCAATGCTTACCACCCAAGCCTCTCAACGCCAACCCAAACCCTAGCACAACCAATATCATTTTTGCCTCCCAAGCCTCTCCCCTTTATTTATAGATCTAGGCTTCATGAGGTATTTATAATAGGCTACAATAGGGACCATGAGGAGGAGTTGGATCTTGGCCACCCAATGGATCTGAACCACACAAACCCGATCCATTAATGATGATCCATTCCACTAGAGGATTATCATTGATCTACCTCACCAACCACCATAAATAAATATGAGCTCCACATATTATTTGTACAAATATCTCCCCGTGTTTAAGATATCGAATGTCTGTTAATTAATTAATTTACTAACAATTAATTAATTAACATCTAACTCCATGAGTAGTACCACTCAACCTCATCATCATGCTGGACCAAGTCCACCTGCAGGATTTACATGATGATCCTTATGAGCTCCTCAAGGGGACATCATCATCCTAATACATAGGACACGGTTTCCTCCTATAATCAACGACACACCATATAAATAATATTATTTTCTAACTTATCGGACCTATCGATTTAACCCATAAATCTCACCCATTGGTAAATCAAAGAAATAAATATTAAGTACATGTGTCCGTTATTATATCGAGATTAAGAGCAAGTACAGTATAATATCCGAGGTCTGATTCAATTATGTAGTCAGCAATAAATCGAATCACCTCTAAATCGGTCCTGCTCAATACACACAAAGTGTACTAGTGTAATTCTATGGTCAAGGTAAACCAATACCAAATTACAATACAACCTTGTCAATGGCTTGTCCAAAACCATCTTGGTTATGAGCCTCTACTTATACTCTATAAGGAACTGATAACATGATCTTCTATGTGACACCATACACCATGTTATCCATAATGTAATGTATCAGACAATATGCATAAATGCAAACAATGATCATGTGATTCTTATTTCAAAATGAAGATGTTCATACAAAGGCTAGGCTTTCAGTATACATCCCAACATGGGCTTGTTGAAAAGTTGGTTAGCCTTGATTTAGTAATACCACATGAGTTATCGACGGACATCCTATTGTTGTCCCTCCCCTCCTCGTTTGATAATTTTATGGTGAACTTCAATATGAACAAGATAGTGGCTACCTTTGAAGAGTTAGTCAACATGCTTGCTAGTTATAAAGCAACCATTAAAAATGAAAATTTTGTCTTCCTTGTTGGTTCATCTTCTAGATCCAATAAGGGATCGATGAAAAAGGGAAAGAAATGTTCTGCCCTTGAAAAGAAGAATAATTCTGAAAAGAAGGCAAAGCCCACTAAGCCTGATCAATCAGAACAGGTTTGTTTCCACTGCAACCAGCCTAGACATTGAGGCATAATTGCAAGGAGTATCTTGCCTAGATGCATTCTGGCACAAGTATGCTCTATCTAGAAGTTAATGTCTCTATTAGCGCTACTTCTTGGGTATTTGATACTGGTTGTGGTTCTCATCTTTGCAATGATTTGAAGATGATGGTAAGAAGTAAAAGACTTCAAGAGGGTGAGACCTTCTTGAGACTTGGAAACGGAGCAAGGGTTGCTGCAAAAGCTATTGGAGATGTTACTTTGATATTGAGCAATAATTTTAAATTATATTTAAGAGATGTTTTTTGTTTGTTTCAGACTTAGTTAAAAACATTGTTTCTATTTCTATAATTGATAGAAGTGGATATTCTTGTTTATTTGCAAAAGGTATTTGTAATATTTACAAGGATGAATGTTTGGTTGGGATTAACGAATTAGTAAATGATCTCTATAACTTAAAATTAAAAGATATTCAATTAATCAATGTCCAAGCGGAATCAACAACAAAGAAAAGAAAAGAAGATAGTTCAAATAAAGCACACATATGGCATGCTAGACGAGGTAATATTTCCCAAAGAAAGATGACCAAGTTAGTAGATGAAGGATTGTTTGATTCATCAGACATAAATTCCCTACCAACTTGTGAATCTTGTCTGAAAGGAAAAATGACTAAGACCCCTTTTAAAGATCAAGTGGAACGTGCACATGATTTGTTAGATTTGATCCATACTGATGTGTGTGGCCCAATAAGTGTTAGCACCAAACATGGTCATCACTACTTCATTACTTTTATCGATGATTATTCATGGTATGGATACATATATTTGATGAAATATAAGTCTGAATCTTTTGAAAAGTTTAAAAAAATTCAAAAATGAAGTAGAAAATCAACTAGGAAAAAGGATTAAGAAACTCTGATCCAATTGAGGTGGAGAATACTTGAGTATTGAGTTTAAGGACTATCTAAAAGAGAATGGGATTCTCTCACAGTGGACTCCTCCTGCCATGCCATAGCTTAATGGTGTAGTAGAATGTCGTAATCGAATGTTAATGGACATGGTTCGATCTATGATGGGATTCACTGAGTTACCACCATCATTTTGGGGCTATGCGCTCGAAACTGCAGCAATGTTGTTGAGTAAAGTACATACAAAAGCAGTAAAAAAGACACCTTATGAAACATGGATGGGAAAGCCTCCCAGGTATTCATATTTGAGAATTTGGGGATGTCCTGCTTATGTGAAGCAGACAGTGGGAGACAAACTAGATAGTAGATCCATTTTGATTTATTTTGTGGGATATCTAAAGAATTCTATTGGATATTATATCTATAATCCCAAGAAAACAAAAGTATTTGTTTCAAGAAATGTCACCTTCTTAGAAAAGGAGTTTCTATTAGATAGAAAAGGAAGGATAATAGAACTCAAAGAAGTTTGAGATAATTCCACAGCTGAAATAATAGAACCCACACCCCAACATCCAGTAGAACAAGTACACACACTAAGGAGATATGAAAGGGTCTCATGACCACCTATAAGGTATGGTCTACTCATTGAAAGAAATCAGAATGAGTCTGATCATGGATGTGATCCAAGGTCCTTTAAAGAGGCAATATATGATATCGACTTGACGTAATGGCTAGAGGCCATGAAATCCGAAATGGACTCCATGTAGTCAAACCAAGTTTGGTCATTAGTGGATCCACCTGAAGAGATTATTCCTATTTGATGCAAATGGATCTACAAGAAGAAACATGGAGTTGATGGGAAGGTGTAAACCTTCAAAGCTAGATTGGTGGCAAAAGGATATAATTAAAGATAAGGAATTGACTATGATGAGACCTTTTCACCAGTGGCAAAGCTTAAGTCCATTAGGATACTTCTTGCAATAGCTGCATGGTATGACTATGAGATATGGCAGATCAATGTGAAAATGACATTCCTTAATGGGGATATTAAGGAAGAGATTTACATGTCTCAGCCTGAAGGTTTCACATCTGTTGGAAGTGAACCATAAGGTATGCAAACTTCAAAAATCAATTTATGGTCTCAAACAAACGTCGAGAAGTTAGAATCCCATATTTGATGATACAATTAAAGAGTTTAATTTTATTAAAAATACTAAGGAACCATGTGTGTACAAGAAGGTTAGTGGGAGTGCAGTGACATTCCTGATACTTTATGTTGATGATATTCTACTCATTGGGAATGATATAGGAATGCTTCCGTCAACCAAAGTATTGTTAGCCAATAAATTCTCCATGAAGGATTTGGGTGAAGCATCTTATGTATTGGGAATATAGATCTATAGGGGCAGATCAAAGAGGATGCTGGGGCTAACCCAATCCACATAAATAGATACCATACTTAGTAGATTCTCAATGAAAAAATCTAAGAGAGGAAACTTACCAATGTGTCATGGTGTAACTCTATCCAAGTCTATGAGCCCTAAGACAGACAAAGAGATAGAGATGATGACACACATTCCCTTTGCGTCTGCCATTGGTAGTTGATGCACGCGAACGTGACCTCAAATCTCACGATGGAGACCGTCGAGGACTCGAAGTGCATGCTCGCGCTCAATGCCCGCAAGTGCACAGATGTCATCAAGTAATAAAAAGATTTATCGATCCCACAGGGACTGAGATTCGAGTACCGATCTATTCGGTGGAAGTTATTGTTCGAAAGTCAAATCTAATGGTTGTGATTGTGAGGGTTGTCGGCGGTCCTAACTCAATACGGTGTCACACGGAAGAAGAAAAGGCTTGCTGCGAGTCTTTGGAAGGGATTCTAGGATTTCGGTTTTGCTTGTGTGTCGCAAAACATGCTATCAATTGAGCATTGTCTAAACGTCTAACTATGGCCTTGTGGAAGGGACATCATATACTCCCCCAATGAGCCTTCGTATCTATCGGGAGCTATCTCTGCCTTACAAGGACGGGATAGGTGGTACGAGGATGCCAAATCAATCCCTACGATGAATCGTTTCCAATTCTATCGCACCCTTCGATCCACAGTTACAGGAGATGAGGCCAAACCCTAGGTTCATCTTTAATTCCCCTAAGTATTAGATACGAGGGTTGTCACCCCTCGTATCGACTAAGCACAATAGATAGAAAACCAAAATACATAGATATCAGTCGAAACTAATACCAATTGCAAATACAAACTCAAGAACAGAGTTTAATTTGGAATAATATGTTCTACGCACACAAGCTACTCCCTAATCCTAGAATCGAAGAAACTACTCCATAAATATAAGAGGAGAAATACAAAGCACGTTCATATTCGAATAAACAATAGATAATATGCAAAGGACAAAAATTACAATGCAATAAGGTCTTCTCTCTGGCGTTGAAGTGCAGAACTTGGATCTAGGCGGCCTTCCTCCTCCCCATTGTGAGTTCCCGAAGCTTTTTAGGGTTTCGGAGTGTCGTCCCAGCCATCGTGCCTCCCCCCTAGGGTTTGGGCGTAGCTTTCCTTATACAGACATCACGCTGGATCCTCGAAAAATCTAGAAAAACCCCTGGTCACGTCAAGTTGCCAAGTCGTGTGTAAGGTTATGGTGGCCATTTTCGAACCCATGACATGACCGTGTGTAGCCACTGTTAGTAATATATGAGAGATGTCCTAAGGCAATCGCCTTATGTATGAACCATTTATATGATAAATGAAGATTCACTATTTGAGTATACATGTTTTATGTATTTGATTGGATCTTAAACTCATTTACTGAATGTCCACGATACGATTCACTGCATGAGAGAATTTATGATTGGATCACAACTAGTGAGTATCTCTACATGTGTAATTGTGATGTATCGGAATTATCCCTAGTCGATGAATTGATGGATTTGGACACCATCAATTCTGTCGAGACTAGCACGAGGTATACTCCTTGGTGTATCCAAGCAGCTGATTCTCACTGGCTAGAGACATTGTGATGTCCGGAGTTAATCGTGGATGCTAGTTATGGTAACTAGTTCGTTGGAGTGACCAGCCGTAAGACTTCATATGGTTCTCTGCATATATAGATATGTCAATGAAGTTCTTACTGTGGCTTAAGTGCGATGTTCCTTTGACTTGCGGTATTCAAGTCATCATGATTATGGAGACTTATGCTTTGACATCTTAAGCAAACATCTCTAAGGAGATGTGGACCCGGGATGATTGGGTATAAGTCGAAATGATCGAAGGTGTTTGAATAGCCTATAAAGGATTCACCACTCCTTGCGAGGATATGTATACCCATGGCCTCTCATCGGATTGTTACTAAAGTCTTTGGCCAAAGCATTACATGTTTAGAGTAAGGTACTCTTCGATACATGTGGAGAAACTAGAATCCGTAGGACGAGGAATTGATACTTGGGCTAGGTGTGATGTAGTCAGCCTAGTGGGGACTGACACTATAGACCATGTCCTGAACCAAGTGGGTATAAGATGAGTGAAGGGAATGGGGCACGAATCATTCGAGTCAAGGGTTTCGTAAATAGTTCGATCAACCGCGTTGATCTTTTGGTTAATTGGGGATCATGATGTACTACTAGGTGCCACTCAGATCTATAATTAATGGTTAATTATAGACGGCCAACATAAACCGAGAACCTATTTGGTCACACGCACAACGAGCGTAATCCAAAGGATTTAAAACGAGCTTGAGAATGGGATTCTCAGACCGAGAGAAACAAGGTTTGGTTGGACCAAACATGAAGCGAGCATGAAATCGTTTCAGTCGCAATGGAAGCGTGGATGGGCCGTGTCTTATGAAGACATAATGGATGAACCAAAATGGTTTGGTTCTAATCCAATGGAGGAGAATAAACCAAAGGGTTTGGTTTATTTTAAACGAATGAACCAAAAGTTGGTTCGGTTCGTTTTAACTTAAAATAAACCATCATGGTTTGGTTTATTTTAACTTATCTTAATGGAGCGGGTTAACGGGCCTAATGGTTATGATCCAATAACCATTAAGAGAATTAGCTCTCTATAAAAGAGGGCTTAAGGGATAATTAAGCCCTAATCCAAAACCCTAGCTTGGAGTTGCCGCCCAACCTTCATTGCCGCCCAACCTCCATTGCCGCCCAGCTTGTTGTGTCGCCGTCCAGCTCATTGCCGGCGACCAAGCTTCAGCCGGTGATCCTCCGGCGACCCTCCGTTGATCTCCTATAGGTTTGGCATCTAGGTGAGCCTTTTCTTCCCTTGGTTGGCCGGCGCCTATCTCCTCCACCAAAGCTGTCCAGTTTTTCTGGACAGCTTGTTCTCCTCTCGTCGGAGCATCGTTTGGACGACGGTTAGAGCTCCGACAGCGGCTAACTTACCGGGGATTCGATCTCCAGTAATCCTCTGAGGTGGAGGATGAAGGATTCGTCAATTGGTTGACGAATACCTCTCCGGAGAAGCGAATTTTGAGAACTCATATTAGGATCCGAATTTGGATTCGGATCGTGATCATCTCTCGATCACGTCGTCTTCAACACGAGGCTGGTAACCCGTACGAAGACGAAGCTCATGGCTTAGCGAAGTCATCCCGAGGAACTCGGCGTGGATACGGATAGAGACGATTCTAGCGAGGATCATTCCGGTTGATGTCGTTCCCGCTACACGTCATACGAAAGGTATAACGTAGATAAATTTCCTTTTATTGCAAATTTAAATTTATGGTTATGTCTACACTTGTTGTAATATGCATGCGTGTGTTGTGTGTGTTGTAATAAATGTAGATTTATTATTTTTATTTCTTCCGCTGTGTTCATGTTTACGAAACGTGATCGAACACACACACGTCGCGGTGCCGGAAACCCAACAGCCACACGCCCTGGTCATGTACCCCTCTGCGTCCAGCTGCCAAATGCCTCCTTTTGCTCCGAAAGCGTGTCATTTTCCCCATGGAATGCTATCCTGCACACAAAAGTACAACGAGCAGATCTCCGAACCAGAAAATAAGAAATGCATGCAAAATAAAGTAAAATATGCATGAAACAAACATAAAACGAAATGAGATATGAGCGAAAACTACTCCTAAAACCCTATATATTTTGCTCACATCAATTCCCCCAGACTTAGATCTTTGCTTGCCCTCAAGCAAACCTCAATGCCATGAAATTTTAAAAAGGTATTGTTGTTAGTGTCAGCCCTTAGTGTCAATCATGAGATGTAGTGTCAATCATGAGATGATTGATTAGGGATCATGTGTATCATATTCCATTAATAAAAGGCAAGGATTATTTATTATATTTACTTTATGAATGTGCCAGCTAAAATAAATATAATAATGCTCTTGAATAGTAGGTTCTAATCTACAGTTTATCAATTGATAGAATTGATTATGAGAAGCTGTAGAGAACACTATTCTTAATATTCCTAGTCAAGTATTAATATACAAGGATAATATTAATACATTGAGACTAGCATGTTGGTCAATAAATGACTTGATCTCACAAGTCATGGATATGTGATATCACATTGACACATGGGTATATATATTGGAGAATATATATACTGAATTGACCCTCCATGAGAAAGTATCATGGATCGTTATATGAGTGTCATATACTTTCTCATGTGACTATTGGTATGAATAGTCCTTAGACCTGAAGTCACTACGGTTCCCTACATAAGGAGTTATATACTTTGGTATCGTCTAACGTCACACCATAACAGGGTGACTATAACAGCGATCACTGGGTATGTAACGAATTATGCAGAGGAATGTGAGTGATGTAGATGGGATATATCCCTCCTATATGACAGGAGTGATATCTTTGGCCTCTTGATAGAGTAGGACCACGAAATGCATGGCCATGCTCAAATGAGTCAATATGAGATATTGAGCTCATTTGTTTGAGTGAGTCTACTTAGGGATCAAGAAACATAAAGATCGATAAGGGGATGACACGGTCTATGCCTCATTGATCGATCTAAGATATCAGAGATAGAAGGACACCATCATATATGATAATAGTCACGGAAAGGTTGTCGGATCTCGACGATCTTGTAACTTGGGTAGAAATGATGTATTGCTAGATGACGCTCATTGCTTATGTATCTAAAAGGGGTTTTAGATACATTGCTAACGTTACAAGAGCCTATAGGGTCACACACAAATGGCATTATATTTTGGAGATGGTTCTTTTAATTGGACTAAAAGGACAATTGAGCATATGGCCAAGATTTGAGTTAGACTCAAACTGGTTAAACTTGAGTTAGACTCAAGTTGAACCATGGAAGATGATTCATCATCATGCATGATTAATTTGATTAATCATGCATATGAATACTAAGGGGCTTGGTATTCATGATGAGAATTAAAGAAGGGAATACCAAGAGTCTTGGTATTAAGAGATTTCTTAATGGTAGATAATGGCATTGATGGCTATGGGATTAAATAGCCTCTTTTTGTATTCAACATGTAACATAGTGTGGAGTTCTTGTGTTTAGGCGTGTAAGCCAAAAGGGCCAAGAGAGAAAGTGTTCTCTCATCTCCTCCTTCCTCTCCTTCTTCTTCCAAAAGAGTTCTTGGCGTTTTGCTAGGGGTTGCTAGCACAACGTGACTCCAAAGCTAGTGTTATGCTTCGTTCCGGTTACGTATTGCTGATATGGCCCATTCCGTATTGAGATCGGAGCGTTTGGAAGCGAGATTGCGAAAGGCCCTCGGACACCGAAGGTATATTCCTCCTCTAGATAAGATCTAGACTAAAATATAGAAAATGATTTATATAGTTTTGCATGGATCTCTGGTGGGATCCGGTATAATTATTTATTTCCGCTGCAGTTGTGCGAAGTATTCACCCGCGATGTTGTGAACATCAGATCCGGAGTTTTCCCAACAATTGTTCCATACTTAGCATGTTAACTAGATTTATCAAGTGGTATTTGCAATCAAAGCAAAATAAATATGTTCTAGAAATTCAATAAGTTAGCTCCTCGTGCTCGTGCTAAGCGAATCTTCTTAGGGGATACTTGTTCCATGGTAAGTTAAGTCGTCATCCTATAGCTTTCCTAAGGTCTCCAACTCTTAGGCACTTACCTGCCCAAAGCGAGGGTCGTTCCCTAGATCTAGCACAAAGTCTCAAAGGCATGCTCGGTATTGAGAGAAATTGGTAGGTGTTTCCTGTTGGATCGAAAGTGTCGCTAGAGGGGGGGGTGAATAGCGATACGGTGTCGTTAAAAACTTTTGCAATAAGTAAAAAGCAAGTAGAGAATGCACAGCGGAAATATAAAGTAGACAAGATATTTTTACGTGGTTCACAATCTTTCGATTGCTAATCCACGGCCCTAGTGATCCTTGATCACGTACGGAGGGCAATTCACTAAAACCACTCCTCTTCGTTGGAAGTAGGAGCAACGATTACAAAAAGAAATCAAGGCAAAGGGACACTCCCCCTTTCCTTGTTACGATTAAAGCACAAAGACAATTTAAAGAAGTAGAACTTAAATAAATATACCGACAACTCTTATAAGTAGAAGATGTAGCTTTCGTTGTCGGCGGCACTTCGTCGTAGCAAATGTGAGTAGTAGTAGCGGCGTTACGACGGCGTGTTGAGAGCTCTTGAATTCTTGTTCTTTGCTTGGCTTGAACATGTCTATTTATGGATATTGATCTATGAATTTAGACATAGGTAGTGTCCAAGGTGAGGTTCTTATCCCAACTCAAGGATGAGGTGTTTCATCCAACCACCTTGTGCCACCTCCAACCTTCTTGTGCGCCAACTCAAGGATGAGGTGTTTCATCCAACCACCTTGTGCCACCTCCAACCTTCGTGACAGCCAACTCAAGCAGGAGGTCTTTCATCCAACCACCAGGTGCCACCTCCCACCTCCTTGTGCGCCTTGAGGATGAGGTGTTTCATCCAACCACCTTGTGCCACCTCCAACCTCCTTGGCGCCAACTTGAGGATGAGGTGTTTCATCCAACCACCTTGTGCCACCTCCAACCTCCTTGGGCGCCAACTTGTTGGAGCCATTCAACTTGTGCCACATCATGGGAGCCAACCATCTTGTGCCAACTCACCTTATTTTGGGCGTCCACCACAAGGAAGCTTGGTGATGGTTTGGATGTCCACCTTGATGCCACATCACCCTTTGTACCAAAACACGAGTCAAGTCCAAATTCACCCCCTTGAAATTGAGCTCTTCTCGAGGTGGAACTTGACTAGCTTGATTGTTGTAGTCAAAGGGTTTTGATCGATACAAGTTAGCTTAAAATATAAAGTACGATGGTTCTAACCATCTGATCTCGACCTAGACCTTCCATTGGAGGTATTGGGTCGGATCTACGCTTAATGACCTTGCTTCGCTTTCACACGAGCTTACCTTGTAGCCTCGCTTCCGGTCTTCACCCGAGTACCTCGGCTTCCTCCGAAGTCCCTCTGGCGTTGCCCGACCACCTCGGTTCCCACCGGGTGTCGTAGACCTTCCGCTCAACTTTAGCATTTCTGCACACTTAATTGAGCTCGTAAGATAACAAATATACCCTTAACTATTGAGCCTTTTGCCATAATCAAAATACCGGTTCGACTTTGGTGCCCACTGCACCAACAATCTCCCCCTTTTTGATTCATGGCAAACCGACACAAAAGTTAAGGAAAAATTAAGCATAACAGTAAGCTAGCATAATGATTAAGCATGAATGAGCTAGCATAAAGATTATATATGAATGAGCTAGCATAATGATTAAGCATGAATGAGCTAGCATAAAGATTAAATATGAATGAGCTAGCATAAAGATTAAATATGAATGAGCTAGCATAATGATTAAATATGAATGAGCTAGCATAATGATTAAGTATGAATGAGCTAGCATAAAGATTAAGCATGAGTGAGAAATATTATTGTTTCAAGTTCTCCCCTTTGAGGTAACCTCCCCTTGACCAAGGTGAGTTCTTGAAAAATAATTTTACTCCCCTTAATAGTTGCTTAAGTAAACGGAATTACTTAATATAAAAGGTAATAATTTTGTTTACTTTCTTCCTTACTTTTGTGACTTTCTCCCCTTTTGCCTTAACTCAAAAAGTTTGTAAATATATTTTAGGGTTTGTAAGTCCAAGCAAGTTCCCAATATAAATATATTTTTTTTAAAATAATAATAAGCTTGAAAATATGTTCATCTAAAATGTACAACTCGGTTGGACTTGATTGATATAGAATGATCAATAAGTCTTGAAGGAGTTGATTAATTTTAAATAATTATACTCCATGGTTCATGTCGATGCACCAATCTACATCTGGAACCAGGAGTAAGGTCCTAACATCTCACGCCCGTCACGTGGCTAAGTACACAAACACATTAGTCCTATGTGTTTGAGATGTGTTAGCTCCTTAAATCTATAGGTATATGATTTCTAAGGTAAGACTTAGGCTAATTTCATAAAAGAAGCAAAAGTAGAGTACATAAATAGAAAAATTTAAATCCTACTCTATTACGCACATACCTAACTTTCGTCTTAATAAACTAAATTCGGCTTCGGGTCGGGGTTTGGTGAAGATGTCCGCTAGGTTTGATTTGGACTCAACATACTCTAGTTGTATAGTTCCATTAGTTACATGTTCCCTAATGAAGTGGTGTTTAACTTCTATATGTTTTGTCCTAGAATGACATATTGGATTTTTAGTTAAGTTAATTGAACTAATGTTATCTATGTAGGTTTTAATGTTGTTAAAGATTAAGCTAAAGTCTTGGAGAGTGTGCTTCATCCACGAGCCGAGAGACACACTCACCCATCGCAACGTATTCGGCCGGTGGTAGATAAGGCAACGCAATCTTCGCTTCCTCTTGCACAACTTACTAGACTCGAGCCGAGGATTTGACAACAACCACTGCGTGCTCTTTCTATCGAGTTTACTACCGGCATAGTCGAGTCGGAGTAGCCGATTAGATTAAACTCGGTAGATCTAGGTACCAAATACCTCGTTTAGCGTGCCCTTTAGATATCTAAGGATACGCTTGACTAGGGTTAGGTGAGACTCCTTGCACAGGTTTGTAACCTTGCGCACATACTTACCTTGAATAAAATGTCGGGTCGGCTCGCGGTTAAGTATAGGAGACTTCTATTGCGCTCCTATAGTATTTTAGGTCAACGGGTTTTCCTTCTACATCTTCGTTTATATTAACATTAGTTGCCATAGGTGTATTGATTATTTTAGCATCTTGCATTCCAAATCGATTTATTAAGTCCTTAGTATATTTTTGTTGATGTAAATATATTCCATCTTTAGTTTGTTTAATTTGTAAACCTAAGAAGAAACTTAACTCTCCCACTAAATTCATTTCAAATTCACTTTCCATAAGTGAGATGAATTCGTTTAGCAGGATCGAGTTGGTAGTTCCAAAAATTATATCATCTACATAGATTTGGGCTATAAAGATTTCTTTTCCTACGGTTTTAACGAATAAGGTTGGGTCGACTAAACCTTGGTTGAATCCTTTGGACTTAAGATAGATCGAAAGCCTTTCGTACCAAGCTCTTGGGGCTTGTTTGAGTCCATATAGGGCTTTCTTAAGTCTAAGGACATGGTCAGTTTATCTAGATTTTCGAATCCGGAGGTTGGTACGTAAACTTCTTCCTTAATGTATCCATTCAAAAATGCTGACTTGACATCCATTTGAAACAATTTAAAACCTCGATGTGCGCATATGCTAACAACATTCGGATGGACTCTAGTCAGCTACGAGCGTAGGTCTCATCGAAATCTAAACCTTCGACTTGACTAAAACCTTTTGCGACTAACCTAGCTTTATTTCTAACTACTTCACCTTTATCATCAAGTTTATTTCGAAATACCCACCTTGTTCCAATAATTGATTTTTCTTTAGGTGGTGGTACTAATTCCCAGACTTCATTTCTAGTGAATTGAGCTAGCTCTTCTTGCATAGCAATAATCCAGTCGGGATCAAGAAGTGCTTGTTCAATAGTTTTGGGTTCGATTTTGGAAATTAACGAGATTTGATTAAGGTTTCGGTATGAAGCTCTAGTTCGAACCCCTAAATTTGGATCACCTATAACTTGATTGATAGGATGATTTGTTTGAGTCTTAGTGTGACTAGGGTTAGGGTCATCTATCACTTGGTCGATAGGATGACTTGGGTGAGTTCTAGTTTGACTTGGGTTAGAGTCATCTATCACTTGGTCGATAGGATGACTTGGGTTAGGACAGATTCAAGTTCAAGATCAGTCGGGTTCGCTATAAGTTGATTTGCTAGTTGGTTTTGTTAAGGATTGAGCAGGTTCGTGTCCTTCGTCGAAAACTATATTAATGGTTTCTTCGACTCTAAGAGTGTCGTGATTGTATACCCTATAAGCTCTTGGTGGTTGAGTATCCTAGAAAGGTTCACGAGAGGTTTTGGATTTGAATTTCCCTAGGTAATCCTTAGTGTTTAAGATATGTACCTTGCATCCAAATACCCTAAAGTACTTGATGTTCGGTATTTTATCGTGATAAATCTCGTACGAGGTCTTTGGGTGCCTCTTTACCATAAGGATCCTATTTTGGACATAGCAAGCCGTACTAACGGCCTCTGCCCAAAATCTATCGGGTAGGTTATACTCGTTTAACATTGTCCTAGCGGCTTCTTGTAGGGTTCTATTTTTCCGTTTGACTAACCCATTTTGTTGTGGGGTTCTAGGACATGAAAACTCATGGTGGTATCCGTTTAGGTTACAGAAATCTGTAAACCTGTGGTTTTCGAATTCACCACCATGATCGCTTCTAAGTCTTTTAATCTTAAGGTTCTTTTGATTTTCGATTAACCTACAAAGATTGATTAGTTGGTCTAGGGTATCATTTTTATGTTTGATAAACCTAACCCAAGTAAATCTAGAATAGTCGTCAATTATGACTAAGCAAAATTGACTACCATTGAGTGACTTAGCTCCATGTGAATCAAATAGATCCATGTGTAGGAGCTCAAGAACACTTTTGGTTCGTTCTTGATTAGTTAATTGATGTTGTGTCCTAGATTGTTTACCTTGTTGACAAGCATTACATATTTTATTATCCAAGTTGTTTAGTTTAGGCAAACCTATAACCAAGCCACTCTGACTCATCTTGTGGACGAGTCTTAAAAGTGCAGTGTCCGAGTCTTGGTGCCATAACCAAGATTCCTCTTCTTTGTGTCATAAGACACTTGGTTGAGGAGTTGGGTAAATTTATTGTGTAGATGTTGCTACTCCTAGTTCCTTTAAGTATTATTTTAGATGTTGCATTTATTTTGATTACGCATTCATTTTCTAGAAATATGACCTTATAATTGTTATCACACAATTGGCTTACACTAAGTAAATTATATTGAAAGTTTTCTACTAATAAGACATTTTGAATTGTAAAGTTAGAGTTGAGCTCAATATCACCTGATCCGATGATTTTGAGCTTGCCGTTATTTCCAAAGGCTACCGATCCTTGTCGTTTGAATCGTAACTTCGAAAATTTGAGTTGATCCCCGGTCATGTGTCGGGAGCAACCACTGTCCAACATCCATTGATCCTACATATAAGGTAGTTGGATCGGATATTGGAATTACTAAAGGGTTGTTTGTAAGTTTTTAAACCTAAATCATCTCACCAATATCTACATGATCAAAACATGTTATTCCTATGTGTTATTGTGAGATGACTTTCAATTTTACTTGATTAATTTTAATGAATTTAAATTAACCAACATTAGGTTAGATTCGGATTTAGTCTAAGCTCATCAAGTAATCTTTTCAAGAGATTAGCTTCCAGGTCGTGGCGAGGCACAGAGGCCTTCTTTGATCGGAACAACGACCACTTCCTTAGACAAAGCTAATTTCAAGAAATTGATAACTCGAATTACTTGAGACTACATCTTGGTCTAACTAGTTATTTTTGAAAAGAGGCTCCCCGAGGCTCAATCTTTTCGTAGGATTTTAGTTGGTTTATTTTTGAAAAGAGGCTCCCCGAGGCTCAATCTTTTCGCAGGATTTTAGTTGGTTATGAGTCCTATCTAACCATTCTAAAAATAAAGGAAAAACTAAGCATGCAATTTCTAAGACTTAACAAAAATACATTTTGTATTGGCTCCCCCTGGACCATTGAATCGAGTGGGTCTATTCACATAGTGAATTTGGTCCTTGGGAACCCAATACATGTTAGATCCTAAAGTTGAAATCAAAGTGGTCTTAGGGACCCACGCTTGGACATTTTTCTTATGTTGGTTTACTATAGACATATATGACTTATTGGTTGTATTTGAGTTAAACCCGAGTCCGGCCTTGTTGTACACGGCCCTTTGTGATCCAAGTAAGAGGTCAAGTCCCTTGGATCCCAAAGTGAACCTTTCCAACGTGTTCCTAAGGTCTTCGACTTGTGTTTTCAAAAGCGAGTTCTCAACTTCAAGCTTTTCAGCAGGTTGAGTCCTCCTCTTGAATACGAGTAGTCGAAGAGGTTAGGGAGACCTCATGTTTGAGAAGGTTAACCTCCTCAATTAGGGTCTCGACCTTGGACTCGGACTTAGCTAGTTTCTTATTTAAAAATTTAATTGCACCATACAAAGTATTAAGTAACGACCGACTTACCCTTAATGATTCTTTTGAACCGGATACGGATCCGTGGCTTGTCTTGAATGGAAGCTCATCATCGGATTCGGACTCGGACTCTTCTTCGGTTTCGGAGTCGTGCTCGGTCGGCTTGGCCATTAGAGCTTGGATATCGTCTTCTTCCTCCGACAACTCCTCCCAAGTAGCGTTTAGCGCTTTCTTGGTCTTTGATGCGTTATTCTTTAGCTTTGGGCACTCGGACTTGATGTGACCGAACCTGTTGCACTCATAGCATCTAAAATTAGAAGTATTTGAATTAGGTTTAGGCTTACCTTGAGTTGTTGGTCGTTTTCGTCTCTTGATCATCTTCAGACCTAGATTGACTAGTACGGTTTCGAGTTCGGCGTCTACTTCCGATTCGGACTCGTCTTCTTCCTTCGGGGGTGGCTTGCTTGCGGGCTTCTTCTTCTTGGAACACCGCAACTAACGCAATACTCTTCTCGGCTTAGTTTGCTCATGTAATTCAAGTTCAAAACAATTCGTCTAACCTAATTTTAGAAAGGTCCTTGGAGACCTTGTAGGCATCGACCATGGATGCCACAAGGTGGTCCTAGGAAACGAGTTAAGAGAATACCTGATAAGGTCGCGATTCTCGACCTTTTGTCCGATGGCATGGAGTTGGTTGACGATGTCTTGGATACGAGCATGTAGTTGAGTTGCGGTCTCGTTTTCCTGCATTTTCAAGTTATACAATATATTTAAAAGTAAATCTCTTTTACATACCTTCGTGTCGTCGGTGCCTTCGTGTAGTTCCACTAGCTTGGTCCATAAGTCCATTGCACTAATGAAGGGGCCGACGCGGTTGAGCTCTTCCTTGGACAACCCACATTGCAAGATTTGAGTTGCCTTGGCATCGGCTTCTACTTGTTTTTTCATGGAATTTGACCATTGATCGTAACCCAAAGATTCACCATCTTCATTAATAGGAAGTGTGAAACCGGTTTGGATTACGATCCACATCTCGATTTGGGTTTTAAGAAAGCATTCCATCCGACCCTTCCAATAACGAAAGTCATTACCGTTGTAAAACGGGGGTCGGGCGGTGCTAAACCCTTCGAGATGGGCCATTTAAAAACAAGAAGAAGAACGACGAAAAGAATCTTGCAAAACACACACGAAAAGAATATTCCAAGACTTTCGCCTTGGATTAGTAAAGGGAAGTAAAAAAGATATATAAAATGTAACTTGCAAAAGAAATAAACAATCAAATGCGAATGTCGCTGAAGTTCGAGGACAACCTTACTCGGATCTAACCCAAGGACAACCTTATCCGGATCCTAAAGCCTCTAATGCAATTCTATATGTAGGAGAAGATAAGCAAGTGAAATAATTATACGAAAAACACAAATAAATAAATAACAAATATGTAAAAAAAAAAAAAACACCACGGTAGTGGGGTGGTTTCACCGAATCTTAGCGCCCCCGGCTCTGATACCATTTGTTGGATCGAAAGTGTCGCTAGAGGGGGGGGGGGTGAATAGCGATACGATGTCGTTAAAAAACTTTTGCAATAAGTAAAAAGCAAGTCGAGAGTGCACAGCGGAAATATAAAGTAGACAAGATATTTTTACGTGGTTCACAATCTTTCGATTGCTAATCCACGGCCCTAGTGATCCTTGATCACGTACGGAGGGCAATTCACTAAAACCACTCCTCCTCGCTTGGAAGTAGGAGCAACGACATAAAGAAATCAAGGCAAAGGGACACTCCCCCTTTCCTTGTTACGATTAAAGCACAAAGACAATTTAAAGAAGTAGAACTTAAATAAATATACCGACAACTCTTATAAGTAGAAGATGTAGCTTTCGTTGTCGGCGGCACTTCGTCGTAGCAAATGTGAGTAGTAGTAGCGGCGTTACGACGGCGTGTTGAGAGCTCTTGAATTCTTGTTGTTTGCTTGGCTTGAACATGTCTATTTATGGATATTGATCTATGAATTTAGACATAGGTAGTGTCCAAGGTGAGGTGTTTCATCCAACCACCTTGTGCCACCTCCAACCTCCTTGGGCGCCAACTTGAGGATGAGGTGTTTCATCCAACCACCTTGTGCCACCTCCAACCTTCTTGTGCGCCAACTCAAGGATGAGGTGTTTCATCCAACCACCTTGTGCCACCTCCAACCTCCTTGGGCGCCAACTTGAGGATGAGGTGTTTCATCCAACCACCTTGTGCCACCTCCAACCTCCTTGGGCGCCAACTTGAGGATGAGGTGTTTCATCCACCCACCTTGTGCCACCTCCAACCTCCTTGGGCGCCAACTTGTTGGAGCCATTCAACTTGTGCCACATCATGGGAGCCAACCATCTTGTGCCAACTCACCTTATTTTGGGCGTCCACCACAAGGAAGCTTGGTGATGGTTTGGATGTCCACCTTGATGCCACATCACCCTTTGTACCAAAACACGAGTCAAGTCCAAATTCACCCCTTGAAATTCGAGCTCTTCTCGAGGTGGAACTTGACTAGCGCTTGATCAGTAGTCAAAGGGTTTTGGACTGCAGTACAAGTTAGCTTAAAATATAAAGTACGATGGTTCTAACCATCTGATCTCGACCTAGACCTTCCATTGGAGGTATTGGGTCGGATCTACGCTTAACGACCTTGCTTCGCTTTCACACGAGCTTACCTTGTAGCCTCGCTTCCGGTCTTCACCCGAGTACCTCGGCTTCCTCCGAAGTCCCTCTGGCGTTGCCCGACCACCTCGGTTCCCACCGGGTGTCGCAGACCTTCCGCTCAACTTTAGCATTTCTGCACACTTAATTGAGCTCGTAAGATAACAAATATACCCTTAACTATTGAGCCTTTTGCCATAATCAAAATACCGGTTCGACTTTGGTGCCCACTGCACCAACATTTCCCCAGTAACCTAACTCGGTCTCAAAGGGGTACCTAACCATTTCCACCCACGACAACTATTTTTTTATCCCTCATAATTTTTTTTTTCTTACTCTCTTTTTTTTTCTTTTCTTATTTCATTTTTTTTTCTTCTCTCTCTCTTGGGATTTTGATTT
Source organism: Wurfbainia villosa (assembly GCA_025175895.1). Taxonomy (NCBI): domain Eukaryota; kingdom Viridiplantae; phylum Streptophyta; class Magnoliopsida; order Zingiberales; family Zingiberaceae; genus Wurfbainia; species Wurfbainia villosa. Next base: position 65,409,786 of record CM045994.1, on the reverse strand, counting down.
TTCTGAATGGGCTTCCACAATCTGAGCATCTCCAGTAACTAAAATGCTAAATCTAGAGTCACCTATGGATTCCAAAGTACAAGACTATTGAGATGAATCATAACTAGGTACGTACTAGATTTTCCCTTTTAGAATGTTCGTCATGTGTATGTGTAAAAATAAAAGCTAACTAGTGTAAGTTTAGAACATTCATTAGAGCAAATAAAATAAAATACCCCGAGGTAAATGAAGTTAAGCCACCTATGGGAACAACTCATGTAAGTAACTTTACTACTGAGGCAGCTTAAAGATAGCAAAAACTAAGTGCTGAAAGAAACTGAACAACCTATGCATGAACAAATGAATGCTAACTATAATGCAAATATCATGAAAGAAACTACTACTATAAACAAAATAAATCAAAACTTGGGGCCCCTCCCCCAGACTTAAGTGAAGCATACCTCTAATATGGTGGATGAGGTGGAAAGTCTGGTAGCCTCGGCATCTCGGGATCCTAGGAGAACCTGCTATTGAGCCACTGATGCCACATGTACATGTGGTCGATCCGAGAGCTGGTGGATGCAGCGGTTGCTCTGTGCTCTTCCTCCCTAGCCCACTCTGCCTGCTGAGCATGCATGTGCTACCTGACCTCCCGATCGTAGGCATCCTCCTCCTAGTGATGGGCAGTCTCCTCTTGGAAGTATATACAAGCCGAGGAGTTCTACGACTCCTCGGCCCGATGGAAGCTCTCCCATAAGCCATGAAACTCCGCCTGCGTGTAAGCATTCTACTCCTCCCATCGCTGCCTCTCCGTCTACTGCTCGGCGTATATGTCCTTGAGGCATAATCAGAACATGGAGAAATCGTAGGCGGATGTACCTGCATCTTGCTCAAAAGTAGAAAAAGGTGATAGTACAGGTGCAGGCTCATGTCGACATGGACTAGGTGGGCTCCTATACATGTGTGGACTGGAGTGAGAGTTGATGAATAGGGGTGAAACGCACGGTGCGGTGCCCTTTATCCCTTGCGTAACATGGCCATGTAAAAACACACGGCCAGGCCATGTGCGCTGCTGGAATGTGAGGCACAACTGTGTGAAAACACATGGCCAAACCGTGTGCCCCCCGTTTCTCTCTCATGATGCACAACAGTCTGAATTCTCCTTACATGCTCAGTCGTGTCGGTTCAAAATGATTTTTGTTTCTACCTAGCATGTCCTTTCTATTCCTAATTTATTTGCAAAATGCTAAATGTTATAAATTAAAGTTCAAATTACACAAATGAATGCAATAAAATAAAAAGAGAACATAAAAACTAAACTTGGGTTGCCTCCCAAGAAGCGCTTTGTTTAAGGTCTTTTAGCTCGACCTTATTCCTACGTTTCTTTTGATGTGTTTGAATCTTGCTCATGGAGGAGCAAGATATTTGCTCACCTTATGCCTCCTCCCTTGTGGTCCCTTATCACCATATCTCTTAAATCTTGCTCGTGGAGGGGCAAGATATTTATTAGCTACCTTCCTTTGTTCGAGAGTGAGCATGCTTATCTTTAAAGAATCATCAGGGGTTTGATCATAATATTCTATTTCATCCATATGCTATTAATAATGTAACTCACCACAAACATTCTCACCAAAAGATTAATTAGTAGATTCTATTAGGTCGAATGAAATTTTATCATCACAAATCACTAGATGGGCTTCGTTATTGATAACTAAAGTTTTGGTGAGGGTTAAGTCAGGCTCTTTTAGATCCTTGAGGTTAGGAGGTCTTTTGATTGAAGCAATGCACTCCTCGATTAAATTATCAATTATATAATCCTCAATTTCTCCTTCTAGTGGTGATTGAATGGATTATCCTTCTTCACTTCATGGTAATTGCCTCGGTGTTCTAGCAAATTGGCTGGCAATCTGTGTTATTTGAATCTCCAGCTTCTTTTGTCGACTAGCAATGTCATTCATAGATGACCTTAATTCTTCAATCATCATTTCTGTCTGCAAATGTCGTTGTTGAAATTCATCGTTCGCCTCTTGTTGCGTCTGAATAAAGCTTTCTATCATCTGCTCTAGTCGAGATTTAGGCGGACAATATTGAGGATTTAAGTATCCAGGGTCATAACTATTTGAAAAGGAATCATCTTGTTATTTCATGTTTCACCACAATGCTCACAATAAATGTTACCAAAACTCATAGCATTAAATTGACCATAATCATGAGTAAAAGCATGCATTATCATATGAAGAAAATTATAAATAATGAAAGAGCAACAAAATGAACAAAATTGAAATAAAATAAAATAAAACAAGAAAAGTAAATCTAGCATAGGTATGATCCAACTATCCACTTTTTGATTCGATATCGAATCAATCAGTCCCTGGCAATGGGGCCAAAAACTTGATGCATGCGAATGCAATCTCAAATCTCGTGATGGAGACCGTCGAGGACTCGAAGTGCACGCTCGTGCTCAACGCCCGCAAGTGCACAGATGTCGTTAAGTAATAAAACAATTTAACAATCGCATAGGAACTAAGATTCGAGTACCGATATATTCGGTGGACGTTATTGTTCGGAAGTCAAATCTAATGGTTGTGATTGCAAGGGTTATCGGCGGTCCAAACTCAATACGGTGTCACGCGGAAGAAGAAAAGGCATGTCGTGAGTCTTTGGAAGGGATTCTAGGATTTCGTGTAACACCCTCCCCCCCTCTCTGCTTACACTAGTAAAGGAGGTGTTACCATTATACCTTATCTTACTCTTTTCATGATCAGGTAAAACATGACTCAACCATCCATAGACTCACAAACACTATTTATAAATTAACCAATACCTGACTTAAAATAGAAGAGTATCAACAACTCGTACCAAGATCTAAACATGGTTTCTAAACGAGTATCATAATTTAAACTATTAACTTGAAACAGCGGAAGCTATGGAAACAAACCAACTATATTCACATGTTGACACTAGGCTATTTCACAAGTTCTTAACCTATCTAAGCATGCACATTCACTAGAGTTCTAATGTAGAACATACTTAAGTAACTCAACCTCATGCATGACGATAGGAATGATATGCATCTTTGACATGAACCTGAACGTAAACAACAATACATAACATCAACCCTAGTGCCTAACATGGACACTAGCATATAACATGAACACTAGCACACTAATAAGTTCAAAGTTCTTAGCATAGCATAATACTAGAAAGTTCGACATTCTTAGACACAACATGATCAAACACATAACATGAACACTACCACACGAACAAGTTCGAAGGTCTTAACATAATAGAATACTAGCAAGTCCAGGATCATAATCCACTGTTCCGTCGCCACACACACCAAGCACTTCATCCGCTGCCCCCTCCTACTCCAATCTTGCTTTACCCTTATCTGCAGTATAATGAATGCAACTATAAGCAATGAAGCTTAGTAAGTACATCCTATTCTCACAAAACATCGCATTGTAAGAAAACATGCTATTAGAATACTCGCATGCAAACATATGCTCGTACTTGCATTTAAGAAAATTATGCATTAAACATTTAGGAACACTTGCACATGATACAATGATTCAGTTTGATATGCATGAACTTTCTGTATTAAACATATAGAGCCACTTGTACATAACACAATGGCTCAACTTGAAATGCATGAACTTGACATACACAGCTTACAATACATGCTTTGAAATATGTTTCGCTTGTAGAAACATATACATGTGACATACTTAAACTTGTAACCATTATGCTTTAGTCAAATTTAGAAAACAATATGTACATATATACTTTAAAATCAGTAAACATCCTTTTTTAGGCAGCCCGACATAGTATCAATTTGCGTGCAACCCTAATAGAATTTGGAGTAGCTAGCCACCGAACATATTAAAGCAACTTACTAAGGGCGGTCTAGGAGCCCGTGGGCGATCTAAGGGCCCGGTACATGCCACTTCAAAGTAAAATACTTCTTTTATATATAACTTACTTATTTTTGTCAGGTAATGAGTATTTTACATGATCATAATCAAAACCCCATATAGGAAGCCTTTCAAGACGTTTGATCATGCTCTTTGTCCCCAAAACTCGTAGGGGAAGCATCTTGTGATCTTTACATATTGATTCCAATGAAATATTCAAAGTAAAATACTTCCTTTATATATGACTCACTTATTTTTTCTGTCATTTAACAAATATTTTACATGATCATACTCAAAACCCATATAGGAAGACTTTCAAGACATGTGATCATGCTCTTTGTCCCTAAAACTCATAGGGGAAGCATCTTTGCAATCTTTACATCTTGCTTCCAATGAAATATACTTAAAATACCTAAAAATCCAAACAAACATAATCTGGACTGAACATATAAATCCAAATAAAACATGGTGATAGAAGCTTGATGGGCATATCAAAGAGTTACTTATGCTATAGGTGAGAAATAACATCTTTGTGATCTTAGATCTTGCTTAAAAAGACATATACCTTAACTATAAATCTGAACACACACATATATCATCTGATCCAAATATATAATCTATCAAAACATAGGAAAAGAAGCTATATAAAACAATCAAAAAACTACTTATACTGTAGGTGAGAGATACTTACATCCTCTCGCTATCGTACTAGTATACCGCTAGGGTTTTTGTGAGATGAAGACCTTCCCTTGTTCCTTAGCCTTAGGAGTGGTCCTCTAGCATATACTAAGGCTTTGTATTTGTTATAATGTCGGTGGCCGGCTAGAGGGGGGTGATTAGCCCTCTTTCATGTACGGTGGAATTCACTCATTCTTGATCGTCTAAAAATATGATTAGCGCAACGGAAATATAAACAATAAAGACAATTAAGAACAAGTGCTAACAAACTAATATAATGTGGTTCACGGCCCTTGCCACTAGTCCAAGACCCGATTCGTTCCAAGGTGAATCACGTCTTAAGCTTTCCACTAATCTCTCCTTTGCACAAAGCTAGGTGGAGGTAACCTTTCTTACAATCTCTCTTCTTGCAAAAGGATTGAAATAAATGCAAGTAAGAAGAGTAGAATTCGTTTGGTCACTAGTGAGGATGTTTAGGAATAAAGCATTAGCCCTCCCAAGTCACCCAAGGCCCCTTCTTATAGGGAAGAAGCCATTCTTCCCATTTGACCTCGAGCAGTCGACTGATGGAGCCATTAGTCGACTGTTGTTGTGGTCGTTGCCTCGCAACGGCTCCTTCCACATTGGATTCCAAACAACGACTCCCACATCAGTCGACTGATCAACCCATCAGTCGACTAATGGAGCCATCAGTCAAGTGGTTGACGCAATCACTCGACTGCTAAAGCTTCTGTTCCCGAAACCCTCGACATCAGTCGACTACTCCCCTTGGCAGTCGATTGATGGAGCTAGTAGTCGACTGCCACAAGTTGGCAGTCAACTGATCGTCCAAAACATCGACTCGAACACCAGTCGAGTCTCCAGTCGACTTGGAGCATTCGACTGTCATATCATAGCAGTCGACTGATGTCAGGGAAACTCATCTAACACTTAGCCAATTGGCCAAGAACACCTAAGAACTACCCATCCCAGGTTACAATCGCTCACTCTCATTTTCTTGGACTCCCTCACCTTTGAAGTTCTCTTCGTCCGACCACGTCCCTTGGATGCGCCAAGCGCACAGCTTCGCAGCACCATCCTTCGCGTCTCACCCTGAAGTCTACTTCCTTCGGCTTCACTCCAATTCTCCTCGTCCGTCGGTCCCTCGGATGCACCAAGCGCACAGCTTTCGCAATGCATCTTTCACCGACTCATGGACCGAGTCATGAGATGGTGAATCCTGCCAATGCTCCATCCATGTGCGAATTACTAAGTCCTGCATGACTTTAACGCATATATCAAATCCATATCAAACCTAACATAAACCCTTTGATACACACATCAAAATCACATCACATGGGTTGATTTCCCTAATAGTATCCCCTTGAAACCCCCTTGAGAACCCCAACCGAAAGCTTTAGGGTTTCGGATGGAGTTGGAGGAAGAAGGTGGAGCTTGATCCTCTAGGAAACACCAAGCTTTGTGAGAAACTCCTCTTGAAAAAAAAACCCTCTTGAGGATCCCAACACAAGAAGCCCTATAGCTTGGGATGCAAAAAGGGAGGAAGGAGAGGGATAGATCTCGGCCAAGAATGAGAAAGGAGGAGGATGAAGAAGGAAAAGATGAGGTTTGGTTCTCCCTTCTCTCTTTAATCTCCTCTTTAATACTTAGAAATATGAACACTCCTCTTCCTCTCATGGGGGGATGAACCAACTCCTCATCTTCCCATTTATATTCTTTGTATATTCTTTATATATCCTAGCCAAGAATCATCCTATGGTCTAGTGGTATCAAGGCTACCTCCCTATTAGGAGGTTCATGGTTCAAATCCTAGCTATAACCATCTTTTATTTTATTTTGTTTTATTTTATTTTAAACCTTTTATGGGCGTTAATATCCATATAATTACTTTGAACAGTTTAGAATTTTACGGGCGTTACAATCCTTCATACCTTATAAAAGTTTTGTCCTCGAAACTTAGAACAACTCTAGATACTTTTGATTCATGTCATCCTCACGTTCCTAAGTTGCTTCTTCAAACTTTTGATTTTGCCATATGACTTTCACTAAGGGTACTTCTTTGTTTCTCAATTTCTTGATTTCTTGATTTCTCGTTCTATTATCTGAATAGGTCGACTTTCATAACTTAAATATTCTTGAACTTGTACCGTCTGTGGCTCAATCACATGGTCTGCATCAGGAACGTACTTTTTCAGCATTGAGAAATGAAATCTGTTGTGAATCGCTGACATTTCTTGAGGTATCTCCAACTCATAAGCTACTTTTCCAACTCATTTTGTGATTCAGTAAGGTCCTACATAGCGTGGACTCAGCTTTCCTTTCTTCCCAAATCTCATCACCCCTTTCATAGGAGCTACTTTAAGAAATACAGAATCCCCAACTTCGAATTCAAGCGGTCTGCATCGTACATCGGCATAACTTTTCTGCCGACTCTGAGCAGTCTCTATTCTTTGGCGGATGCTCTTTATAGCTTTGGTGGTGTCATCTATAAAGTCTGTCTTAAGCCACATTTCTTTCTTCTCACCATCTTCATACCAACAAATAGGAGACCTTCACTTTCTTCCATATAAAGCTTCATAGGGTGTCATTTCAATTGTAGCTTGGTAGCTGTTATTGTAAGCAAACTCTGCCAAACATAGGTATTTGCACCAACTCGCTCTAAAATCTAAGGCACAAGCTCATAGCATATCCTCTAGAATTTAATTTATTCATTCGGTTTGCTCGTCTATTTGAGGATGAAATGCTATGCTAAATCGTAGCTTAGTGCCAAGGGCCTTCTGAACACATTCCCAAAAGTGTGAAGTAAATCGACTATCCCTATCAGAAATGATGGTATTAGGAACTCCATGCAATCTGATCACCTCCTTAACATACAACTGAGCTAGTTGTTCCATTGAGTATGATATTTTGATTGCCAGAAAATGGGCCGATTTTGTCAATCTATCAACAATCACCCAAATAGCATCATAACCATTAGTTGTTTTGGGTAGTCCTACTATGAAATCCATAGCTATATCTTCCCACTTCCATTCTGGGATCTGAATAGGCTGCAGAACTCCTCCAGGTCTCTGATGTTCTACTTAGACTCTTTAACATGTCAGACAGGTGATGACATATTTATCCACATCCCTTTTCATAACAAACCACTAGAACTTTTCTTTCAAATCTTGATACATCTTGGTAGATCCAGGATGCATTGAATATGGGGTCCCATGAGCTTCTTCTAAAATATTCTTTCTCAATTCTGGATCATTGGGAATACATAAGCGTTCACCAAGATATAGTACCCCACTATTAGAGACACGAAATCATTCATCCTTTCCTTCTTGGATCTCTTGCATGATCCTTTGGATGCTTGGATCTTCATCTTGCTTTGTTAGTATATCATCAAACATTGTTGGAGCTATTGTCAAGGTAGAAAGTTGTCCAGAAATAATCTCAACTCCAAAGTTCAACATCACTTTCTCCAATGGTTGGGATAATGAAGATAAGGACATTAAGGAGGCACAGGATTTCCTACTCAATGTGTCTACTACTTTTTTTGCCTTTCGGGATGGTAGAAGATTTCACAGTCATAGTCTCTGACCAGCTCAAATCATCTACACTGTCTCATGTTTAAATCCTTCTGAGTGAAGAAATATTTCAGGCTCTAGTGATCTGTATAAATCTTGCATTGGACTCCATACAAATAATGTCTCCAAATTTTAAGAGCGAAGACCACTGCTACCAACTCAAGGTGATGAGTGGGATAATTCTTTTCATAATCCTTGAGTTGTCTAGATGCATAGGCAATGACTTTACCATTCTGCATAAGCATAGCTCCGAGTCCCATTTTGGATGCATCACTATACATATCAAAGCTTGCATTACTTTCTGGAAGGGTAAGAATTGAAGCACTTGTTAATCTCCTCTTTAGTTCAAGGAAACTTTTCTCACAATCCTCGGTCCATCCAAACCTTCGGTTCTTTCTGGTAAGAACCGTCAGTGGTGCAGCTATCCTTGAGAAGTCTTCTACAAACTTTCTATAGTACCCTACTAATCCAAGGAAACTTCTGATTTCATTGGAATTCTTGGGTTGACTCTAGTTACTAACAACTTCTATCTTGGTCGGATCTACCATAACCCCATCTTTTGAAATAATGTGACCCAGGAAAGATACTCGATCGAGCCAAAATTCACACTTGGAGAACTTGGCATACAATTGTCTCTGCTGAAGGGTCTGTAACAATGTCTTCAGATGTTCAGCATGTTCTTCCTAAGTCCTCGAGTAAATAAGGATATCGTCAATGAAGACGATCACAAACTTGTCAAGGAATGCCTTGAATACTCGATTCATTAAGTCCATAAATATTGTAGGAGCATTTGTCACTCTGAAAGGCATGAACATGAACTCATAGTGTCCATACCTCATTCGGAAAGCTATTTTCAGTACATCATCCTCTTTAACTTTAACTTGATGATATCCGGATCACAAGTCAATCTTGAAGAAAATAGTGGCTCCCCTCAATTGATCAAACTGATCATCAATCCTTGGCAAAGGATATCTATTTTTGATTGTCACTTTATTCAGTGCTCGGTAGTCTATGCACATTCTCATAAACCCATCTTTCTTCTTCACGAACAATACTGGAGCTCCCCACGGTGAGTGACTAGGGCGAATGAATCCCTTGTCGAGTAACTCCTGTAAATGTTCCTGAAGCTCTTTCAATTCTACCGGAGCCATACGATAGGGTGCTTTTGAGATTGGTTTGGTACTAGGAATAAGTTAGATCTCAAAATTGATTTCTCTTTTAGGACCCAACCCTGGCAACTCATCAGGGAATACTTCTGGGTAGTCACATACAACTCGGACTTCTTCGAGCTTTTGGCCTCTTTTTTGCTTTATATCTACCACATGCGCTAGATACCCTGCGCATCCATTGACTAACATCTTTTGAGCTTTTATGACAGATGAGAACTTCTTAGTTCTTTTCTTTGGTTCTCTGATAAATTCAAACTTAGGTTCTACCTCAGGTTGGAATATGACTCTTCTCTTACGACACTCAATGGAAGCACCGTACTTGCTCAAAAAGTCCATTCCCAAAATGACATCATAATCATGCATGTCCGGCACTATTAGATCACTATAAAGTTCTCTTTCTAAAATTTGGACTGGCATGGCACGCAACCAATGCGTATATGTCATTACCTCTCCCAAAGGCAAGGTCGTTACAAACTTAAGATCCAGGACATCCCAAGGTATATTTATCTTCTTAAAGTAAGACCAATATAAGACTACTGTTGGAGCAATCGGCCCAGGTCACGATTGACCAGGACTCGAGTTTGACTCGAGTGATGTTTTGATGTTCGACAAAAATATATGACAATGTAATTGTCATGGGAAAGTCCAAGTCTTGGGTACTTGGCATGGAAAGTCCAACTGGGACACTTGGCATTTGGGAATGTCCAAGCATGGGTCTTGGCAATGTAAAGTCCAACATGGGTTGGCAAGGAAAGTCCAAGCATTGTCTTGGCATGAAAAGTCCAACATGGGTTGGCAAGGGAAAGTCCAAGCTTGAGTCTTGGCATTTGAGAAGTCCAAGGGTTTGATATTGGCGGCGTAAAGTCCAAGCGGGAGTCTTGGCAGCATAAGTCCAATGGTTGGCGGTGTAAAGTCCAAGCAGAATCTTGGTGGCGTAAGTCCAAAAGTGCCTTGGCGGTGTAGACACCGTTAGCATGACATAGCCGATGGAAGCACCTGAAGGCTAGCGCGATGGATGAACAAGTCATGGATGACTTGGAGAGATCCGAGAGGCGTGAGACTGATGGAGGTGGCTAGAAGGCTTAGGTCTAGGCTAAGGGTGGTCTAGCAAGTATGGGGGAACCATACTTGGGTTAAAACCTCATGTTTGAGGTGTGCCAGTCGACTGGTGCCATGTGACAGTCGACTGGACCGAGTCAACTAGGGTTTGACTGTGAGTTATGGCCTAGAAGTCGATTTGCCGAGTTAGGCGGATCGATGATGGCTGATCGGCGATCGTGATCGTAATCAGTCGACTGGTGCTCGAGAAATTGGCCACAGAATGGAGTCGAGACTCGACTGGTCGAGTGAGGACTCCATCAGTCGACTGATGGTCACAATCAGTCGACTGATGAAGGTTCCGTTGGACTTACCCAGCATGGATCTAGCCGTTGTCTCACGACAACAGTGGCATCAGTCGACTGATGGTCCCGATCAGTCGACTGATCGACTTTTTCTAGCACAGGTTAAAGCTATATATGGAGCTCGTGATGGAGGAAAAATAATCGATTTAAAAGGTTCTTTGAGGCGATTTGGGGCGAGTTGCTGCTGCAATTCAGGGTCTCCAAGTGCTACTCGATCAACCTAGCGATCAAGCATTCAAGAGCATTTGTAAAGTGTTTTCTTTACTAGTTTTGCTTTGTATTTCATTGTATTTGCTTGTAGCTATTTGTTTATTGTTGTAAACAATTGTAAGAGGTTTCTCCACCTCCGACTCATGTCGAGAAGGAGTTATTTCATAGTGGTGTGTGATTGGCATCGCTAGGGTTCGTACGAACCCGATCCGTGGAATAGGAACCGTACGGTTCCGAACCACGTTAAATCTTCGTGTCTTTGTGTGTGCTTGTCCATTTCGTTATTGTATTATATCTATATTCCACTACGCTAACGAAATTGTAGACACGAACGCGAAAGAATTCCATTGACGCTATTCACCCCCCTCTAGCCTTTCTAAACGATCCCTAACAAGTGGTATCAGAGCCCGGGGCTCTTCTACTGACTAACCGCTGGGAGCTAAGCCAAAAGGCTAGAGGGTGAAGATGGAATTCCAAGACAAGCTTGGATGGAATATCAACACTCCACCTCCATACGACCGAGAAGATTTTCCGGCGTGGAGAGCAAGAATGGAAACATTCTTGATGATGAACATAGAGGATTGGTTCATCCTCATTGAAGGCCTTGAACCCCCTAGGGATAAGAAGGGGAATGTCCTAAAATTGAAAAAGTGGACCCAAGAGCAACGCCAAAAGCTCAAGACCGAAGTTAAGGTAATGAAACTTTTGGAAGATTTAATCCCTAATGATGTTTTGTGCAAGCTATGGGATTACATATATGCCAAGGAGCTATGGAGAAAATTGACAAGATTCCATGAAGAGAGTTCATCCTCAAGTGAAAGTGAGGAATCGGAAGTTGAGATGGAGTCAACTTCCGGATCGGAGAAAGAAGAGGTGGAAGAAGTGGAAGGAGCATCCACTTCTAGGATTGAGGAGGAAAGACCATCCTCTATACCGGAGCAACCTCAAGAAGAGCCTTCAACATCCGGTCAAGATGAAGAAGCTCAAAATCTAACTCCGACATCTTCCACCACGGACCTAGGTAACTTGAGCATTTCAAATAATAATAAAATTCATATAATGTGCTTTGAGTGTAGGGAGTATGGGCATTACAAGAGCAAATGTCCAAAGAAGATTAGGAAAGCTCCACCGGCACAAATAGTCAATGAAGCCGGTGTTCCCAATGCCAAGAAAAGCAAGAAGCAAGTCATTTGCTTCAAGTGCTGGCAACTGGGGCATTACCGAAATCAATGTCCTAGGGGGAGCAAAAAGACCCAAGAAGGAGCTATACATGTAGGGGGAGCCTCCAAGGCAAACCCTAAGGTATATTTCAATAATGCATCTTCTAAATTTAAAAGTCAAAAGCATGCTAGGAATTTTAATTCTCTTGCAATTTACCATGAAAAGCATGCTAATAGAAATAAATACTTTTGTTTAGGTGCTAAGAGTGTTCACTTAGGAAATAAGAAGAAATTTGGGACTAATGTCCCAAAAAATATATTACCTAAGGAAAGCATTAAGAAAATAGGAGAACATCTAGGCTTTAATGCTAAGAAATCTAGACATATGCCTAGAAATAGAAATATCTCAAGAGAAAATGAAAAATAAAAAATTGAGATATTAGAAAAGGAAAATCAAGCCTTGAGGTCAAGGCTTGAAAAACTTGAAAAGACCCTCAACATTATGCAAAATCAAATGCAAGGGTCAATTGGTCAAACTTTTAGGTCAAATAATCAAAGTAAACAAGTAGGACCTAAAAGACAAAAGTCAACCAAAGGCAAGAAGGGTTTGGGTCAAAAACCTAAGCCTAAGGTGGCTTACCATAGTGTTCCATTTGATTATGGGACACAAACTAGGTCTAGGAAGACCAAGGTCAATAGGGAAGTCATCCCTAGAGTTGACCAAAGGGTGTGCCTAGTGGCTAGGGTTTCTAGGAAACCTAGGGTGGCCACTAAGAAGGTTGCAAGGGGATTTACTCCTAGAGTCAACCTAGGTAAGACCCAAATGACCAAGGCTAACAAGCCTAGGAGGGTCATTAGGAAGGTATCTAGGGAGGTTATCCCTAAGGAATACCTAATTAACCCTAGGAGCTTAAATCGGTTTTGGGTTCCTAAGAGCGTGATTGATTCACGCTAAGATAGGTTTAGGGTGTGCCAACCTTGATTGGATGAGTAGTTAACTCAATCATGGCAAAGGTGGCATGTTAGGTCATTTTCAAGGTTTTGGTTACCTTGGGATGTGGTTAGATTTGAATTCTAAAGGATTTTAGGATGTGCCAATATTAATTGAGAAGTTTTGATAAAATGATCAAATTGGCACAATTAGGGTTTAGAGTGTTAGTGTGCCATTTTGGGTTTTTGCCACACTAAGGAGATTAATGACAATATGGCAAAATATATCTAACTATATCAAATGGCAATTAATATTAAAATTTAGGTATTACTATACCTATATATTTTATATGCCATGTTTTGATTGCCATATGTCATGTCATGACATCATGCCTGGTTCTATGATTTTATATGTCATGATTCATGTTTAGGATTAAGGTTTCAAATGTCATGTGTTTTTTAGATTTCATCTTATGCCATGACATCATGATTATGAGCATATGCTTATTTATATCATCTCTAATGCCATATTCACTCATGCATTTAAGATAATTTGATTGAAATTGATTTAAGGACAATGGCATGACTTGGAGTCCCACTTATAAGGGAATCAAGTAGGGTTGCCTAGGAAATGCATGAAACCCTAGATTAGGATAACCAAAACCCACATCTCACATCCAATTGACATGTATGTGTATTTATACACCCTAGATACATGTGAGATGCTAGGATATGAGTTAAGTTCAAGGTGCTTAGTTTTTGCATCTAGTTGAACTCAAATTCATATTAACCCAACATGTGAATCATTGGGAGAGCATGTGTACAAGTCATGTACATAGAGCCCAAGGAATATGATCCAAGATAAGGTTTTGAAAACATTTTAAAATCATTTTGAAAAACCTTGGTGAAGTCTATCTTTTGATAGCAATCACCATTGATGAAGTTGATACAAAGTAGGACCAAAACATTGAAAATTTCAATGGTTTTGAACTTTGTGCCAATTTCAATATTTTATGGGTAAAATAATTTTCAAACATTTTTCACCCATTGTATTGGTCATAGATATTATACGTATCAAATTTCATGATTTTTCGATATACGTATAATTATTTATGATTTTCTGAAATTCAACTCTGATAACTGAAATTCGAAATTTGATTATCGATCAGCCATTGGTGGCGATCGATGGAGGTGCCATGATCGATTTCTGAATCACTCATTGGTAGCCTGATTTCGTAAATAAGGTTGTTTAACCCGATTTATTTTTATGGTCCCTAATCACTCCTAACCCTAGGATATGCTTTGGGAAGCATTATAAAGGGTGAAAATCCATTGGATATGGATTAGGAGAAGTATTTAGGGTTTGTATCAATTTTAAGGTGTTGGAAAGTTCAATGTTGAATTTCTAACCTTAATTTTGATGGTTTAGAGTTCCTATTGGCTTAGGGACTTCCCAAGGACATTGTTGGTGCAATGGTCAAGGGGGAGCAAACCTTTAGGGGGAGGTATCCATCTTGGGATGATGGATGTGTTTTTCTCCTTGAAGAGGAGAAGTTATTGGGAGAATATGACATCAATTGGGAAATTGATGGGACTTTTGAGAGACCCAATTTGGAAATTGGGAAAGTAAATGGGATTGTCTCTCTTGAGTGATATTGGATTTATCACTAGGAAGATGGTAGGCATCCTAATTATTTTTGGATCAAGGGGGAGATTGTAAGATCTCATTGGGACATGAGACATTGACCTCCTTGGAGAGAAAACCTTTTTGATGTTAGTCAAAAAGGGGGAGAATGTTTGGGGGAGAACATTTGGAGAATGTTATTTTGAGAATGTTTGGGATTACCAATTTGGGAAATTGGTAAGGAGTTTGAGTTAGTGTTCTAACTCAATCATTTGTTTGGTTTTTGTCAAACATCAAAAAAGGGGAGATTGTTGGTGCAATCGGCCCAGGTCATGATTGACCAGGACTCGAGTTTGACTCGAGTGATGTTTTGATGTTCGACAAAAATATATGACAATGTAATTGTCATGGGAAAGTCCAAGTCTTGGGTACTTGGCATGGAAAGTCCAAGTGGGACACTTGGCATTTGGGAAAGTCCAAGCATGGGTCTTGGCAATGTAAAGTCCAACATGGGTTGGCAAGGAAAGTCCAAGCATTGTCTTGGCATGAAAAGTCCAACATGGGTTGGCAAGGGAAAGTCCAAGCTTGAGTCTTGGCATTTGAGAAGTCCAAGGGTTTGATATTGGCGGCGTAAAGTCCAAGCGGGAGTCTTGGCAGCATAAGTCCAATGGTTGGCGGCGTAAAGTCCAAGCGGAATCTTGGCGGCGTAAGTCCAAAAGTGCCTTGGCGGTGTAGACACCGTTAGCATGACATAGCCGATGGAAGCACCTGAAGGCTAGCACGATGGATGAACAAGTCATGGATGACTTGGAGAGATCCGAGAGGCGTGAGGCTGATGGAGGTGGCTAGAAGGCTTAGGTCTAGGCTAAGGGTGGTCTAGCAAGTATGGGGGAACCATACTTGGGTTAAAACCTCATGTTTGAGGTGTGCCCGGTCGGACCGTGTCATGTGGCGGTCGGACCGAGTCAACTAGGGTTTGGTGGTTATGGCCTAGAAGTCATTGCGAGTTAGGCGATCGATGATGCTCAGCGATCGATTGATCGTGTAATCGATCGGGTGCTCGAAAATTGGCCGCATCGGAGTCGAGACTCGACTGGTCGAGTGAGGACTCCATCAGTCGACTGATGGTCACAATCAGTCGACTGATGAAGGTTCTGTTGGACTTATCCAGTGTGGATCTAGCCGTTGTCTCACAACAACAGTGGCATCAGTCGACTGATGGTCCCGATCAGTCGACTGATCGACTTTTTCCAGCACAGGTTGAAGCTATATATGGAGCTCGTGATGGAGGAAAAATAATCGATTTAAAAGGTTCTTTGAGGCGATTTGGGGCGAGTTGCTGCTGCAATTCAGGGTCTCCAAGTGCTACTCGATCAACCTAGCGATCAAGCATTCAAGAGCATTTGTAAAGTGTTTTCTTTACTAGTTTTGCTTTGTATTTCATTGTATTTGCTTGTAGCTATTTGTTTATTGTTGTAAACAATTGTAAGAGGTTTCTCCGCCTCCGACTCGTGTCGAGAAGGAGTTATTTCATAGTGGTGTGTGATTGGCATCGCTAGGGTTCGTACGAACCCGATCCGTGGAGTAGGAACCGTGCGGTTCCGAACCTCGTTAAATCTTCGTGTCTTTGTGTGTGCTTATCCATTTCGTTATTGTATTATATCTATATTTCGCTGCGCTAACGAAATTGTAGACACGAATGCGAAAGAATTCCATTGACGCTATTCACCCCCCCCCCTCTAGCCGTTCCAAACGATCCCTAACTTACTTACTTTCTATCATCATCACCTACATATGTAAGCATGTTTAACAAAAATAAAACATTCTTTACTAAGCATAAAAGAAAGTAAAACATATATGTACTTTCTTACTTGGAAGCGGCAGAATTGATGCTCGATGTGCGTGTGGCGGAAGGGCAGAACTCGCTCTGATACCATACTATAACACCCCCCTCTCTACTTACACTAGTAAAGGAGGTGTTACCATCATACCTTATCTTACTCTTTTCGTGATCAGGTAAAACATGACTCAACCATCCATAGACTCACATACACTATTTATAAATTAACCAATACCTAACTTAAAACAGAAGAGTATCAACAACTCGTACCAAGATCTAAACATGGTTTCTAAACGAGTGTCATAATTTAAACTCTTAACTTGAAATAGCGGAAGCTAAGGAAACAAACCAACTATATTCACATGTTGACACTAGGCTATTTCACAATTTCTTAACCTATCTAAGCATGCACATTCACTAGAGTTCTAATGTAGAACATACTTAAGTAACTCAACCTCATGCATGACGATAGGAATGATATGCATCTTTGACATGAACCTGAATGTAAACAACAATACATAACATCAACCATAGCGCCTAACATGGACGCTAGCACATAACATGAACACTAGCACACTAGTAAGTTCAAAGTTCTTAGCATAACATAATATTATCAAGTTCGACATTCTTAGACACAACATGATCAAATACATAACATGAACACTACCACACGAACAAGTTCGAAGGTCTTAACATAACAGAATACTAGCAAGTCCAGGATCATAATCCACTGTTCCACCGCCACACATACCAAGCACTTCATCCGCGGCCCCCTCTTACTCCAATCTTGCTTTACCCTTATTTGCAGTATAATGAATGCAACTATAAGCAATGAAGCTTAGTAAGTACATCCTATTCTCACAAAACATCGCATTGTAAGTAAACATGCTATTAGAATACTCGCATGCAAACATATGCTCTTACTTGCATTTAAGAAAATTATGCATTGAATATTTAGGAACACTAGCACATGATACAATGATTCAACTTGACATGCATGAACTTTCTGTATTAAACATATAGAGCCACTTGTACATAACACAATGGCTCAACTTGAAATGCATGAACGTGACATACACAACTTACAATACATGCTTTGAAATATGCTTCACTTGTAGAAACATATACATGTGACATACTTAAACTTGTAACCATTATGCTTTAGTCAACTTTTGAAAACAATATGTACATATATACTTTAAAATCAGTAAACATCCTTGTTTGGTCAGCCCGACATAGTACCAATTTGCACACAACCCTAATAGAATTCGGTGTAGCTAGCCACCGAACTTATTAGGGCAACTTACTAAGTGCAGTCTAGGGGCCCGTGGCTGATCTAAGGGCCCAGTACATGCCACTTCAAAGTAAAATACTTCTTTTATATATAACTTACTTATTTTTTTTAGGTAATGAGTATTTTACATGATCATAATCAAAAACCCATATAGGAAGCCTTTCAAGATGTTTGATCTTGCTCTTTGTCCCCAAAACTCATAGGGGAAGCATCTTGTGATCTTTACATCTTGCTTCCAATGAAATATTCAAAGTAAAATACTTCCTTTATATACGACTAACTTTTTTTTCTGTCATTTAACAAGTATTTTACATGATCATACTCAAAACCCATATAGGAAGCCTTTCAAGACATGTGATCAAGCTCTTTGTCCCTAAAACTCATACGGGAAGCATCTTTGCGATCTTTACATCTTGCTTCCAATGAAATATACTTAAAATACCTAAAAATCCAAACAAACATAATCTGGACAGAACATATAAATCCAAATAAAATATGGTGATAGAAGCTATATGGGCATATCAAAGAGTTACTTATGCTATAGGTGAGAAATAGCATCTTTGTGATCTTAGATCTTGCTTAAAAAGACATATACCTTAACTATAAATTTGAACACACACATATATCATCTGATCCAAACATATAATCTATCAAAACATAGGAAAAGAAGCTATATAAAATAATCAAAGAACTACTTATATTGCAGGTGAGAGATACTTACATCCTCTCGCCATCGTACTAGTATACCGCTAGGGTTTTTGTGAGATGAAGACCATCCCTTGTTCCTTAGCCTTAGGAGGGGTCCTCTAGCATATACCAAGCCTTTGTATCCCCTTGAAACCCCCTTGAGAACCCCAACCAAAAGCTTTAGGGTTTCGGATGGAGTTAGAGGAAGAAGGTGGAGCTTGATCCTCTAGGAAACACCAAGCTTTGTGAGAAACTCCTCTTGAAAAAAAAAACCCTCTTGAGGATCCCAACACAAGAAGCCCTATAGCTTGGGATGCAAAAAGGGAGGCAGGAGAGGGATAGATTTCGGCCAAGAATGAGGAAGGAGGAGGATGAAGAAGGGAAAGATGAGGTTTGGTTATTCCTTCTCTCTTTAATCTCCTCTTTAATACTTAGAAAGATGAACACTCCTCTTCCTCTCATGGGGGGATGAACCAACTCCTCATCTTCCCATTTATATTCTATGTATATTCTTTATATATCCTAGCCAAGAACCATCCTATGGTCTAGTGGTATCAAGGCTACCTCCCTATTAGGAGGTTCATGGTTCAAATCCTAGCTATAACCATCTTTTATTTTATTTTGTTTTGTTTTATTTTAAACCTTTTATGGGCGTTAATATCCATATAATTACTTTGAACAGTTTAGAATTTTATGGGCATTACAATCCTTCATACTTTATAAAAGTTTCATCCTCGAAACTTAGAACAACTCTGGATACTTTTGTTTCATGTCATCCTCGCGTTCCCAAGTTGCTTCTTCAAACTTTTGATTTTGCCATATGACTTACACTAAGGGTACTTCTTTGTTTCTTAATTTCTTGATTTCTCAATCTATTATCTGAATAGGTCGACTTTCATAACTTAAATCTTCTTGAACTTGTACTGTCTATGGCTCAATCACATGGTCTTTATCAGAAACGTACTTTTTCAGCATTGAAACTTGAAATACGTTTTGAATCGCTGACATTTCTTGAGGTAGCTCTAACTGATAAGATACTTTGCCAACTCTTTTTATGATTCAGTAAGGTCCTACATAGTGTGGACTCATCTTGCCTTTCTTCCCAATGTCATCACCCCTTTCATAGGAGCTACTTTAAGAAATACAGAATCCCCAACTTCGAATTCAAGCGGTCTACGTCGTACATCGGCATAACTTTTCTGCCGACTCTGAGCAGTCTCTATTCTTTGGCGGATGCTCTTTATAGCTTTGGTGGTGTCATCTATAAAGTCTATCTTAAGCAACATTTCTTTCTTCTCACCACTTTCATACCAACAAATAGGAGACCTACACTTTCTTCCATATAAATCTTCATAGGGTGTCATTCCAATTGTAGCTTGGTAGCTGTTTTTGTAAGCAAACTCTACCAAACATAGGTATTTGGACCAGCTCCCTTTAAAATCTAAGGCACAAGCTCATAGCATATCCTCTAGAATTTAATTTACTCATTTGATTTGCCTGTCTATTTGAGGATGAAATGTTGTGATAAATTGTAGCTTAGTGTCAAGGGCCTTCTGAACACATTCCCAAAAGTGTGAAGTAAATCGACTATCCCTATCAGAAATGATGGTCTTAGGAACTCCATACAATCTGATCACCTCCTTAACATACAACTGAGCTAGTTGTTCCATTGCCATAAAATGGGCAAATTTTGTCAATCTATCAACAATCACCCAAATAGCATCATAACCATTAATTGTTTTGGGTAGTCCTACTATGAAATCCATATCTATATCTTCCCACTTCCATTCTGAGATCTGAATAGGCTGTAGAACTCCTCCAGGTCTCTGATGTTCTGCTTTTACTCTTTGACACGTCAGACAGGTGCTGACATATTTAGCCACATCCCTTTTCATACCAAACCATTAGAACTTTTCTTTCAAATCTTGATACATCTTGGTAGATCCAGGATGCATTGAATATGGGGTCCCATGAGCTTCTTCTAAAATTTTCTTTCTCAATTCTAGATCATTGGGAATACATAAGCGTTCACCAAGATATAGTACCCCACTATTAGAGACACGAAATCCTTCATCCTTTCCTTCTTGGGTCTCTTGCTTGATCCTTTGGATGCTTGGATCTTCATCTTTCTTTGCTAGTATATCATCAAACAATGTTGGAGCTATTATCAAGGTAGAAAGCTGTCCAGAAATAATCTCAATCCCAAAGTTCAACATCTCTTTCTCCATTTGTTAGGATAATGAAGATAAGGACATTAAGGTGGCACAGGATTTCCTACTTAGTACGTCTACTACTTTGTTTGCCTTTCCGGGATGGTAGAAGATTTCATAGTCATAGTCTTTGACCACCTCAAACCATCTATGTTGTCTCATGCTTAAATCCTTCTGAGTGAAAAAATATTTCAGACTCTGGTGATCTATATAAATCTTGCACTAGACTCAATACAAATAATGTCTCCAAATTTTGAGAGTGAAGACCACTGCTACCAACTCAAGGTCATGAGTGGGATAATTCTTTTCATAATCCTTGAGTTGTCTAGATGCATAGACCATGACTTTACCATTCTGTATAAGCACAACTTCGAGTCCCATTTTGGATACATCACTATATATATCAAAGCTTGCATTACTTTCTGAAAGGGTAAGAATTGGAGCACTTGTTAATCTCCTCTTTAGTTCAAGGAAACTTTTCTAACAATCCTCGGTCCATCCAAACCTTCGGTTCTTTCTGGTAAGAACATCAGTGGTGCCGCTATCCTTGAGAAGTCTTCTACAAACTTTTTGTAGTACCCTGCTAATCCAAGGAAACTTCTGATTTCATTGGCATTCTTGGGTCGACTCTAGTTACTAACAGCTTCTATCTTGGTCGGATCTACCATAACCCCATCTTTTGAAATAATGTCACCCAGGAAAGATACTCGATCGAGCCAAAATTCACACTTAGAGAACATGACATACAATTGTCTTTGCTGAAGGGTCTGTAACACTATCTTCAGATGTTCAGCATGTTCTTCTTGAGTCCTCGAGTAAATAACGATATCGTCAATGAAGACGATCACAAACTTGTCAAGGAATGCCTTGAATACTCGATTCATTAAGTCCATAAATGTTGCAGGAGCATTTGTCACTCTGAAAGGCATGACCATGAACTCATAGTGTCCATACCTTGTTCGGAAAGCTATTTTTGGTACATCATCCTCTTTAACTTTAACTTGATGATATCCGGATCACAAGTCAATCTTGGAGAAAATAGTGGCTCCCCTCAATTGATCAAATAGATCATCAATCCTTGGCAAAGGATATCTATTTTTTATTGTCATTTTATTCAGTGCTCGGTAGTCTATGCACATTCTCATAAACCCATCTTTCTTCTTCACGAACAATACTGGAGCTCCCCACAGTGAGTGACTAGGGCGAATGAATCCCTTGTCGAGTAACTCTTGTAATTGTTCCTGAAGCTCTTTCAATTCTACCGGAGCCATACGATAGGGTGCTTTTGAGATTAGTTTGGTACCTGGAATAAGTTAAATCTCAAATTCGATTTCTCTTTTAGGACCCAACCTTGGCAACTCATCAGGGAATACTTCTGGGTAGTCACACACAACTCGGACTTCTTCAAGCTTTTGGCCTCTTTCTTGCTTTGTATCTACCACATGCGCTGGATACCCAGCGCATCCATTGACTAACATCTTTTAAGATTTTACGTCAGATAAGAACTTCTTAGTTCTTTTCTTTGGTTCTCCGATAAATTCAAACTTAGGTTTTGCCTCAGGTTGGAATATGACTCTTCGCTTACGACACTCAATGGAAGCATCGTACTTGCTCAGAAAGTCCATTCCCAAGATGACATTATAATCACGCATGTTCAGCATTATCAGATCACTATAAAGTTCTCTTTCTGAAATTCGGACTAGCATGGCATGCAACCAATGCATAGATGTCATTACCTCTCCCGAAGACAATGTCATTACAAACTTAAGATCCAGGACATCCGGAGGTATATTTATCTTCTTAAAGTAAGACCAATATAAGACTACTACTATTACTTACTTTCTATCATCATCACCTACATATGTAAGCATGTTTAACAAAAAAAAAACATTCTTTACTAAGCATAGAAGAAAGTAAAACATATATCTACTTTCTTACTTGGAAGCGACAGGATTGATGCTCGATGTGCGTGTGGCGGAAGGGCAGAACTTGCTCTGATACCACACTGTAACACCCCCCTCTCTGCTTACACTAGTAAAGGAGGTGTTACCATCATACCTTATCTTACTCTTTTCGTGATCAGGTAAAACATGACTCAACCATCCATAGTCTCACATACACTATTTATAAATTAACCAATACCTAACTTAAAATAGAAGAGTATCAACAACTCGTACCAAGATCTAAACATGGTTTCTAAACAAGTATCATAATTTAAACTCTTAACTTGAAACAGCGGAAGCTAAGGAAACAAACCAACTATATTCACATGTTGACACTAGGCTATTTCACAAGTTCTTAACCTATCTAAGCATGCACATTCACTAGAGTTCTAATGTAGAACATACTTAAGTAACTCAACCTCATGCATGACGATAGGAATGATATGCATCTTTGACATGAACCTGAATGTAAACAACAATACATAACATCAACCATAGCACCTAACATGGACACTAGCACATTACATGAACTCTAGCACACTAGTAAATTAAAAGTTCTTAGCATAGCATAATACTAGCAAGTTCGACATTCTTAGACACAACATGATCAAACACATAACATGAACACTACCACACGAACAAGTTCGAAGGTCTTAACATAACAGAATACTAGCAAGTCCAGGATCATAATCCACTGTTCCGCCACCACACACACCAAGCACTTCATCCACTTGTTGGGATGTATACCGAAAAGTCTATCTTTTATATGAACATCTTTATTTTTGAAATAAGAATCACATGATCATTGTTTGCATATTTATGGTTATGCATTTTGTCTAATACATTACATTGTAGATAACATGGTGTGTAGTGTCACACAAGAGATCATGTTATCAGTTCTCTGTAAAGTATAAGTAAAAACTCACAACCGAGATGGTTTTGGACAAACCATTGGCATGGTTGTAGTGTGATTTGTTATTGGTTTTTCTTGACCATAGAATTACACTAGTACAATTTGTGTGTATTGAGCAGGACCGACTTAGAGGTGATTTGATTTATTGTTGACTACATAATCGAATCGGACCTCAAATATTATGTTGTACATGCTCTTAATCCCGATATAATTACAGGCACATATACTTAGTAATCATTTCTTTGATTTACCAATGGGCGAGATTTATAGAGTAAATCGATAGGCTCGGTAAGTTGGAAATGATATTATTTATATGGTGTGTCGTTGATTATAGGAGGAAACAATGTCCTATATATTAGGATGATGATGTCCCCTCGAGGAGCTCATAAGGTTCATCGTGTAAACCCTACAGGTGGACTTGGTCCGGCATGATGATAAGGTTGAGTGGTACTACTCATGGAATTAGATGTTGATTAAATAATTGTCAGTAAATTAATTAATTGACGGACATTCGAGATCTTAAACACGGGGAGATAAATGTACAAATAATATATGGAGCCCATATTAACTTATGGGGGTTGGTGAGGTAGATCAATGATAATCCTCTAGTGGAATGGATTATCATTAATGGATCAGACTTTATGTGGGCTTGATCCATTGGGTGGCCAAGATCCAACTCCTCCTCGTGGTCCCTATTGTATCCTATTAAAACCTCATGGAGCCTATATCCGATGGTGGAAAATGAAACTCTAGATCCGATGGTGGAGATTAAATCTCTAGATCCGACGGTTGAGATTAAATCTCTAGATCCGACGGTTGAGATTAAATCCCTAGATCTGATGGTAGAGATTAAAAGGAGGCTTAAGCCTAGCTCTATAAAAGGAGGCCAAGGCTTGGGCATGGAGAGCAATTGCTTGGAGATTAGGGTTTGGGCGGCTAGGGCTTGGAGGGCATTGGGCGGCTAGGGTTTGGAGAATCCTTGGGCAGCAAGGCTTCTTCCTCTTCTCCTTGGTCAGCGTGTTAGTAATATATGAGAGATGTCCTAAGGCAATCGCCTTATGTATGAACCATTTATATGATAAATGAAGATTCACTATTTGAGTATACATGTCTTCATGTATTTGATTGGATCTTAAACTCATTTACTGAATGTCCACGATACGATTCACAGCATGAGAGAATTTGTGATTGGATCACAACTAGTGAGTATCTCTACATGTGTAATTGTGATGTATCGGAATTATCCCTAGTCGATGAATTGATGGATTTGGACACTATCAATTCTGTTGAGACTAGCACGAGGTATACTCCTTGGTGTATCCAAGCAGCTGATTCTCACTGGTTGGAGACATTGTGATGTCCGGAGTTAATCGTGGATGCTAGTTATGGTAACTAGTTTATTGGAGTGACCAGCCGTAAGACTTCATATGGTTCTCTGCATATATAGATATGTCAATGAAGTTTTTACTGTAGCTTAAGTGCGATGTTCCTTTGACTTGCGGTATTCAAGTCATCTTGATCATAAAGACTTATGCTTTGACATCTTAAGCAAGCATCTCTGTGGAGATGTGGACCCGGGATGATTGGGTATAAGTCAAAGTTATCGAAGGTGTTTGAATAGCCGATAAAGGATTCACCACTCCTTGCGAGGAGATGTATACCCATGGCCTCTCATCGGATTGTTACTAAAGTCTTTGGCCAAAGCATTACATGTTTAGAGTAAGGTACTCTTCGATACATGTGCACTAACTAGAATCCGTAGGACGAGGAAATGATACTTGGGTTAGGTGTGACGTAGTCAGCCTAGTGGGGACTGACACTATAGACCATGTCCTGAACCAAGTGGGTATAAGATGAGTGAAGGGAATGGGGCACGATTCATTCGAGCTGCTGAAGGGTTTCAGAAATAGTTCGGATCAACCGTTGATCTTTTCGGTTAATTGGGGATCATGATGTACTACTAGGTGCCACTCATGATCATTCTATAATTAATGGTTAATTATAGACGGCCAACATAAACCGAGAACCTATTTGGTCACACGCACAACGAGCGTAATCCGAAAGATTTAAAACGAGCTTGAGAATGAGATTCTCAGACCGAGAGAAACTAAGTTTGGTTGGACCAAACAAGAAGCGAGCATGAAATTGTTTCAGTCGCAATGGAAGCATGGATGGGTCGTGTCTTATGAAGACATAATGGATGAACCAAAATGGTTTGGTTCTAATCCAATGGAGGAGAATAAACCAAAGGGTTTGGTTTATTTTAAACGAATGAACAAAAGTTGGTTCGGTTCGTTTTAACTTAAAATAAACCATCATGGTTTTGTTTATTTTAACTTATATTAATGGAGCGGGTTAACGGGCCTTATGATTATGATCCAATAACCATTAAGAGAATTAGTTCTCTATAAAAGAGGGCTTAAGGGTTTGTTAAGCCCTAATCCAAAACCCTAACCTAAGAGTTACCGCCCACCTAACCTTGGAGATTTCGGCGCCAACCCTCCTTCTTGCCGCCGCCCACCTTGAAGCTCCTTGTCCGACATCCAAAAGGTGTTGACCTTCACTCTTGCCGGCGTCGAGCTGTTGCCGGAGGAGCTCCGGTGATCTCCTTTGGGTTTGGCATCAAGGTGAGCTTCATCCTACCTTTTTGGCCGGCCCTAATTCCTCCACCAAAGCTGTCCAATTTTCTGGACAGCTTGTTTCCCTCTCGTCGGAGCATCATTTGGACGATGGTTGGAGCTCCGACAGCGCCTAACTTACCGGGGATTCGATCTCCGGTAATCCTCATAGGTGGAGGATGAAGGATTCGTCAAACGGTTGACGAATACCTCTCTGGAGAAGCTAGTTTTGAGGACTCATCTTTGGATCCGAATTTGGATTCGGATCGTGATCCTCTCTCGATCACGTCGTCTTCAACACGAGGCTAGTAACCCGTATGAAGACGAAGCTTGTGACTTTGTGAAGTCATCCCGAAGATACTCGGCATGGATATGGATAGAGACGATTCTAGCGAGGATCGTTCCGGTTGATGCTGTTCCCGCTACACGTGATACGAAAGGTATACGTAGTTAAATTTCCTTTTATTACAAAATTTAAATTTACGGTTATGTCTACACATGTTGTACTATGCATGCGTGTGATGTGTGTGTTGTAATAAATGTAGATTTATTATTTTTATTTCTTCCGCTGTGCACATGTTTGCGAAACATGTTCGAACACACACTCGTCACGGTGCCGGAAACCCAACACAGCGCCCATCTTGCTCTTCTCAACCTTGGTCGGTGCTCATCCTCTTCTTCTCTCCATCCTTGGCTGGTGGTGACAAGAGCTAGGGTTTCTCCTTGGAGCTCTTGGCCGGCGCCCACACTCCTTATTCTTCTCCTTGGCCGGTGGCAATCACCAAGCAAGGTAGCTTGGTGGTCGGTTCTAGAAAGGAGAAGAGTTTTATTTTATGATCTTCCTTTATTCGGAGTTAACAAGGAAAGGAAGATTGGTGGTCTAGGAGGCTTTGACTTTTGGAAGATCGTCGCCCACACGACGTCCAAAAGGAGGAAAGATATACAATAGAAGATTGAGAGATATAATGCTTGTTTATGATCTTTCCTTATTATATGCATGTTGTATGTTTTGTTATGTGGCTAATTTACTTGAACCCCGAATACAAACACACAAACTGTCGATCCGTACATCGTCTATTCCGCGGCTATTTGAAGAATAGAGGAAGGTTGCTTGAACAAGTTTGTTCAAATTACCACTCTAATCGGATAGCACGACGATGGAACGGTAGCTTGGGTAATCCCTAATTGTCATGGATTAATTTTTTTAATCCGGGGACGAAGACGGGATCGCCATGAACAAGCAACCGAGTTGAAGTGGAAAGCGAAGTTTCCTCCCTTCAAGTGGTATCAGAGCCATGGTTTCCGATTTTGTGTGTTTAAGATTCGATTACTTTTATGCACTTTTCATATATTATGTGTCGGATAATAGTAGGATGTGCATAGGTTAACTTTTTGGTTGCAGGCATAGGATCCAACTGTTATGGTCATATGTGTGTATGTGATTGTATGTGTGTAATTATATATTATTTGAATCCTTGGGGTTGACGAGGCTAGTATTTAATTTTTGTAATTAAGTACGACATTATTTAGCCACTCATTTATTTTAGTTTACTTTCGATCTAGATTTCATATACACTCCTTCGTTGTAATGCCCGTAAAATTTCTAGAAATTTTTATGAGAATTTTTGCATGATCATAATGGGCTTTTTATGTGGGCTCTTTCAAAAATAAAAGAAAATAGAGCCAAAAAGGATGCAAGGCCTAGGGTTTGAACCCTAAACCTCCAAGTAGATAACTAAACCTTAGGATGCATCCAATAACCAGAAGCCCAGCAAGGTTGTGCTATTAGAAGGGTATGGGAAATGATAGATAAGGGTATGGTAGGCTAAGGGACACCTTCAAGTGAATAAATAGGAGTATGAGGAGACAAGAGAACCACAACTTGTCATTCTCCTCTTCTCTTCTTCTTCCCTACCGAAACCCTAGCTCCCCCTTCTTCCATTTCCGAAAACCAACTAAGCAAGAAGAGAGCACTAGTCTTGGCATCACATAGGGTATATTCTACTACTAAACAAGCAAAAGGATGTAAGTATCCCCTCACCTACAGTACAAGTTGCTTCGGTTGATAGTTGCTTAAAAATCCCTTTTGAAACTCTCGGCCAAGACCCCCTTCATACTTCCAATGATTTATCCATGCCATGTTTTGAATGAATATGATGATAATATGTGGATAGATAGGCTTGATTGAGTGTTTGATTCCAAAGCTCTCCTTGAAACTTTCGACCAAACCCTATTTATGCTCTTAATGGCCTCCCATGCTATGATCTATATGTTCCCATGCTAGGTTTTGTATGTACATAAAGATACCATGTGGATAGATAGGCTTGATTGAGTGTTTGATTCCAAAGCTCTCCTTGAAACTTTCGGCCAAGCCCTATTTATGCTCTTAATGGTCTACCATGCTATGATCTATATGTTCCATGCCATGTTTTGCATGTATATGAAGATAACATGTGGATAGATAGGCTTTATTGAGTGTTTGATTCCAAAGCTCTCCTTGAAACTTTCGGCCAAGCCCTATTTATGCTCCCAATGGTCTCCCATGCTATGATCTATACGTTTCCATGCCATGTTTTGTATGTAGATGAAGATAACATGTTGAAAGATAGGTGTGATTTGAGTGTTTGATCCCAAAGCCCCCTTGAAACTTTCGGCCAAGTCCTAGTTGTGCTCCTAATGGTCTTTCATGCCATGATCTATATGTAATGGATGTTAACATGTGGTTAGTTAGATCTAGTACAAGTTGTTTAGGGTTTAAATTTTGTTAGAACCCCCATGAAGTTTTGGCCACACCATGTTATGCTTGTCCATGATGTTTTATGTCATACTCTATATGTATATGATGTTAGTATGATGTTAGGTAGACCATGTACAAGTTGTTTTAGTGTTTGAAATCTTAAGAACCCTCCCTTTGGGTTTCGGCCAACCCATGTTCATGCCCTCTAATAATCCTCCATGTCATGCTACATGTATATAAGATGTTAATATGATGTTAGTTAGACTTTATGATAGCATGATTGGTTTATGTCACTACCTTATGTCCATGTTAAATTGTATGAATGTATGATTATGTTATGCTCATTGTCATGTTAATTGTATGAATGTATGATATGTTATGAAGAAGGAACATGATATGTTATGATAAGGAACATGATATGTTATGAAAAGAAATATGATATGTTAGGAAGAAGGAACATGATATGCTATGATAAGGAACATGATATGTTATGAAAAGAAATATGATATGTTATAAAGAAGGAACATGATATGTTATGAAAAGAAATATGATATGTTATGATAAGGAACATGATATACTACTTTACTTTCTGCATGACTTGTACCGGACCTTAGCAAGGTCCAAGGGATGGGCTCCTACGTGCCCCTAGGTCGACGGTCATAGTACGGACCTAGTACGGGATGGGCTCCTAAGTTGCCCTAGGCCGACGGTCATAAGTATGGGCCTAGATGGGCTTCTATGTTATGTTGCCCCTATGTCGACGGACATAGTACGGACCTAGTACCCTAGTAGGTTCGGGATTAGCTACCTCGGGACTACTAGGGATGCGCGCAATGATGATGATGTATGTGGTACAATGTCGGGCCCAATATGTTGAGATTATGTTTAAGTACCTATAAAATATATGATTTCAAAGAGCATCTTGCATATATCTTTATTTCATGTCTATGTGATTATGATATTTATATGAATGCTATGCTTATATGTTCTTAATTGATTGATTATGATATTTATATGAGTGTTATGCTTATATGCTCTTGAATGATCATGTCATTACTCTTATATGTATGCTATGCTTATATGTTCTTGAATGCTCATGTCATTTCTCTTATATGTATGCTATGCTTATATGTTCTTGAATGATCATGTCATTACTCTTATATATATGCTATGCTTGTATGTCCTTAAATGATCATGTCACTACTCTATGTCTAATTCTTGATGTATGGCTTTTGTGAGTAGGAAAGGGTCTTACTAAGCCTATGTGCTTATAGTTTCATGTTCCCTTGTACTGCAGAGAATGGTAAAGAATGGCTATACTAAAAGGAGCAGCAGGAGGGGCAAAGTGTGTGTGGTAGTGGCATGGTAGAGGAGATCTGTTTATGTTCCCAGACTTATGCATGTTTCCCTTTAAGTTTGCATGTTAGTTGTTAAGAGTCAAACTCTACTTGATGTTGATGGTTGCTACTTGGTGTCCTTTAAGTTGATTATCATGAACTTGAACTAAGTACTTATGAGATGATTATGCATGCTCCATGTTTCATGTTCTAAAAAGAAAAAAAAAAGTTTAAAGTCTTCCGCTGTAATGCATGTAGTCTTCTGCTTTAAATGCATGTATGTATGATCGCGTCGCACCGCCCTTCCAACCCCTATAGATTACGAGGGAAAAAGGGCGGGCGTGACAGGTTGGTATCAGAGAAGATCTGTCTTTCCACTACACACACATCAAGCTCCTATCCTGCCGCTCCAAGTAAGAAATTCTATGCCTACTCTATTTTTTTTCATGTATGATTAGAAATGCTTTTAGGTTAAATATGCATGAATATATGTATGATAATCTTATGCTAGCCTTTAGTTTAAATATGCATGAATATATGTATGATAATCTTATGCTAGCCTTATTATAATATATGAAGATAACCATGGCTGGGAGATGCAGTAATAGAGTCGATGAGATAGCACCCTCACCTGACCTTACGCATGTGGTTACTGAACTCCAGCGTCAAGTCACAGAGCAACAGCAAGTGATAAATGCTTTAATGAACCAGTGAGGAAACCCTACCGCCCCACCAGCGGGCCCTAGCTCGATAGTTCGACAAGAAGCTTACCTAATCCAGTGGCAGAGGCTGAAATCGGAAAATTTCTCTGGTATTGGTGAACCATGGGATGCCCAGGCCTAGTTCAAGTCTGTGGAAAGCATCGTAGAGCTACTGTACTGGCCCAAATACGAGAAGATTAAGTGCGCATCATTTTGCCTTTCGGGAGATGCCCGAATGTGGTGGGAAAGGGTTAAAGCAAAGAGGAAAGTGAATCAGATGAGATGGACGGACTTCGAATATGAATTTTTCGAAGAATTCTTCCATATGCGGGTGACAAACAAGCATTACGACGAGTTCACCGGGTTCCGACAAGGTGACCTATCAGTTAGTGAAGCTATGAAGAGATTCAACCGACTCGCACGCCTATGCCCAGAGTTGGTCAGTACAAAAAGAGAAAGGGTCAGACTCATGCTGAAGATGCGGTATCTTGGCAAAGTGCGATGAATTCTGAGATAGAATCTATGGATTCAAATTAGGTCTGGGAGCTAGTAGAACCACCCAATGGTGTAAAAGATATTGGATGCAAGTGGATCTACAAAAGAAAGAGAGGAATAGACAGGAAGGTTGAGACCTTCAAAGCAAGGCTTGTTGCGAAGGGGTATACTCAGAATGAGGGCATCGATTATGAGGAGACATTTTCGCTAGTAGCCATGCTTAAGTCTATCCGGATTCTCTTATGTATTGCTGCTTATATGGATTATGAGGTGTGGCAGATGGATGTCAAGACAGCTTTTCTTAATGAAAGTCTTGAGGAAAACATCTATATGAAGCAACCAGAGGGATTCATTGCAAAGGGCAAAGAGCATCTTGTGTGCAAGCTTAATCGGTCCATTTATGGATTGAAACAAGCTTCGAGGTCTTGGAACATCCGCTTTGATGAGGTAATCCAGTCTTATGGATTTATTCAAAGTCCAGATGAGTCTTGTGTATACAAGAGATGTGACGGAAACGTAGTGATATTTCTTGTATTATACGTAGATGACATTTTGTTAATTGGCAACAATGTCAAGGTGTTATCGGACGTAAGGTTATGGTTGTCCAAACAGTTTGATATGAAGGACTTGGAAGAAGTGGGACACATCCTTGGGATCAAGGTTATAAGGGATCGCAAGAAAAGGATGTTGTGCTTATCTCAAGCTTCATACATAGACACCATTATGGATCATTTTAGCATGCAAAACTCCAAGAAAAGTTTTCTACCTTTCAGGCATGGAGTTCATTTATCTAACGAGATGTGTCCTAGAACATCTAAGGAGATAGAGGAGATGAAGGTTGTTCCTTATGCTTCGGCAGTAGGAAGCCTCATGTATGTCATGCTATGTACGAGACCGAATATCTACTTTATCGTGGGCATGGTTAGCAGATATCAGAGTAATCTAGGACAGGGACATTTAACTGCAGTAAAGCATATATTGAAGTACCTGAGAAGGACTAGGGATTATATGCTGGTATATCAGGCAAATCAATTACTCCCTATGGGTTACACAGATTCTGACTTCCAATCAGATAGGGATAACAATAAGTCTACCTCAGGTTTTGTATTTACTTTGGGAAGTGGAGCCATTGTTTGGAGGAGTGTCAAGAAGAAATGCGTGGCGGACTCTACCATGGAAGCTGAGTATGTGGCAGCCTCTGAGGCGGCCAAAGAAGTTGTATAGCTCAGGAACTTCTTAATGGACTTGGATGTGATTCCTGGTTTGCCCAAAACTATCACAATTTATTGTGATAACAGTGGTGCAGTTGCAAACTCGAAGGAACCACGATCCCATAAGGTAAGTAAACACATAGAGCGCAAGTACCACCTGATACGAGAAATCATAAGCGAGGAGAAGTTGTTGTAGCCAAGATTGCATCGGAGGATAACCTGGTAGATCCTTTCACTATGGCCCTTCCAGCGAGAGCTTTTGATAGGCATGTGGAGGGAATGAGAATCAGATGTATGACAGTTTGAGGATAGCATAGTCGTTTAGTATAAGTGGGAGATTGTTGGGATGTATACTGAAAAGTCTATCTTTTGTATGAACATCTTTATTTTTGAAATAAGAATCACATGATCATTGTTTGCATATTTATGGTTATGCATTTTGTCTAATACATTACATTGTAGATAACATGGTGTGTAGTGTCATACGAGAGATCATGTTATCAGTTCCCTGTAAAGTATAAGTAAAGGCTCACAACCGAGATGGTTTTGGACAAACCATTGGTATGGTTGTAGTGTGATTTGGTATTGGTTTGTCTTGACCATAGAATTACACTAGTACAATTTGTGTGTATTGAGCATGACCGACTTAGAGGTGATTCGATTTATTGCTGACTACATAATCGAATCGGACCTCAGATATTATGTTGTACATGCTCTTAATCCCGATATAATAACGGACACATATACTTAGTATTCATTTCTTTGATTTATCAATGGGCGAGATTTATAGAGTAAATCGATAGGCTCGGTAAGTTGGGAAATGATATTATTTATATGGTGTGCCATTGATTATAGGAGGAAATCGTGTCCTATATATTAGGATGATGATGTCCCCTTGAGGAGCTCATAAGGTTCATCGTGTAAACCCTGCAGGTGGACTTGGTCCGGCATGATGATAAGGTTGAGTGGTACTACTCATGGAGTTAGGTGTTGATTAATTAATTGTCAGTAAATTAATTAATTGACGGACATTCAAGATCTTAAACACGGAGAGATAAATGTACAAATAATATATAGAGCCCATATTAACTTATGGGGGTTGGTGAGGTAGATCAATGATAATCCTCTAGTGGAATGGATTATCATTAATGGATCGTACTTTATGTGGGCTTGATCCATTGAGTGGCCAAGATCCAACTCCTCCTCATGGTCCCTATTGTAACCTATTAAAACCTCATGGAGCCTAGATCCGATGGTGGAAAATGAAACTCTAGATCCGACGGTGGAGATTAAATCTCTAGATCCGACGGTTGAGATTAAATCTCTAGATCCGACGGTTGAGATTAAATCTATAGATCTGACGACAGAGATTAAAAGGAGGCTTAAGCCTAGCTCTATAAAAGGAGGCCAAGGCTTGGGCATGGAGAGCAATTGCTTGGAGATTAGGGTTTGGGCGGCTAGGGCTTGGAGGGCATTGGGCGGCTAGGGTTTGGAGAATCCTTGGGCGGCAAGGCTTCTTCCTCTTCTCGTTGGTCGGCGGCCATCTTTCTCTTCTCAACCTTGGCCGGTGCTCATCCTCTTCTTCTCTCCATCCTTGGCCAACGGTGACAAGATCTAGGGTTTCTCCTTGGAGCTCTTGGTCGGCGCCCACACTCCTTATTCTTCTCCTTGGCCGACGGCAATCACCAAGCAAGGTAGCTTGGTGGTCAGTTCTAGAAAGGAGAATATTTTGTTTTATGATCTTCTTTTGTTCGGAGTTAACAAGGAAAGGAAGATTGGTGGTCTAGAAGGTTTCGACTTTTGGAAGATTGTCGCCCACACGACGTCCAAAAGGAGGAAGGACATACAATAGAAGATCGAGAGATATAATGCTTGTTTATGACCTTTTCTTATTACATGCATGTTGTATGTTTTGTTATGTGGCTAATTTACTTGGACCCCGAATACAAACACAAAAACTGGTGATCCGTACATCTTCTATTCCGCAGCTATTCGAAGAATAGAGGTAGGTTGCTTGAACAACAAGTTTGTTCAAGTGACCACTCTAATCGGATAGCATGATGATGGAACGGTAGCTTGGGTAATCCCTAATTGTCATGGATTAATTTTTTTAATCCGGGACGAAGACGGGATTGCCATGAACAAGCAACCGAGTTGAAGGGGGAAGCGAAGTTTCCTCCCTTCACCGTTGCCCCTTCTTACTCCAATCTTGCTTTACCCTTATCTGCAGTATAAGGATGTTAGTGAAAGCCCTAGAGCAAATCATGTGATGATTGTTGTATGGACTTGTTGTATCATATTTCTATTTATAAAGGCATTTCTTTATGGTTATTATACTTACTTGTTTTGGTGTCAAATAACTAAGTATAATAACGTCCTTGAGTAGAAGGTTCTTATCTATATCAATCGATTGGTTGAATCAATAATGAGATGATATAAAGAACACTACTCTTAATCATTCCTAGTTAAGTATTAACATTCAGGGACAATGTTAATGTGAAGAGACTAGCATGTAGGTCAACTCGATGACTTGATCTCACAAGTCATGGATATGAGATATCAAGTTGACACATGGGTATGCATTGGAGAATATATACTGAATGACCCGCCATGAGAAAGTATAATTGATCGTTATATGAGTATCATATACTTTCTCATGTGACTATTAGTCCTTGGACCTGAAGTCACCATGGTTCCCTACATAAGGGGTTGCATACTTTGGCTTCGTCAAACGTCACCCGTAAATGGGTGGATTATAAAGGCGATTACTGGGTATGTAATAAATTATACAGAGGGATGTGAGTGATGTAGATGGGATCTATCCCTCCTATATGATGGGAGTGACATCGTTATTCTTGATAGAGTGAGACCACTAAGTGCATGGCCATGCCCAAATGAGTCAATATGAGATATTGAGATCATTTGATTAGAGTGAGTCTACTTAGAGTTCAAGATATAGATTGTACCGAGGATGACACGGTCTATGTCTTAGTTGGTCAATCTAGATATCAAGGATAGAGGGACATTGTCACATATTGTGAGAGTCACAATTAGTAGTCACATAGGTGATGTTGGATATCAACATTCTTGTAACTTGGGTAGCAATGATGTGTACCTAGATACCGCTCATTGCTTATGTTCCTAAATCAATTTAGGAGCATTGCCAACGTTACAAGAACCTATAGGGTCACACACAAAGAGCAATTAGATGGAGATTAGGTTCATATGATGAATCATAAGGATTAGGTTCATGGGATGAACCAAATTGGATTAAGATTAATCCAAATTAGACTAATTGAGTTAGACTCAATTTGATTCAAGTGTTGAATGAGTCTAATTTAGATTTGATTCATTGAGTCAATTTAAACTAATGAATAGAGATTCATTGAATTAAATTGATTTGAATCAAATGGTTGGATTTGATCAACCATGGGAGATAAGAGGTCAAGTTTGACTTGACTTGAGAGGGAAGATGAATGGTCAATTTTGACTTGACCAATTGCCATGTCATGATGACTTGGCATGGGTTGTCCAATGATTATGTTCCACATCATCATGGACACATCATGGGGTACCACCTCATGAGGGAGACCAAGAGCCATGGCTCTTGGTATTACATGCATGTATATAACCCTTTTGAAGTGGCCGACCACCATTATGTGTATGCATTAGTGTGAAGTTAAGTTGTGTAACTTCATCTTCTTCCTCCTCTCTTCCCTCAAGCTCTCTCCCCCTCCTTTGCCGTGGACTTCAAGGAGTGCTAGCACACTCTAAGTTGTCTTTTCTCCACCTATTGCTCGTGTGGATACCGATAGAGGAGTGTACACTTGACACTCTTGAGTTCCGACAAGCCGTTTGGACGAGCAGGATAAGCGAAGCGCGTCGCATCAAGGGTAAAACTCTTAACATGTAGATCTAGAGTAGATCTAAGATTTTTAAACATGTACATGTATTTTTGTTTACCTTCGCATGGATCCGTGGTCGACTTCTGAGGTTTCCACAATGCAAAAAGCAGTTTTTGCGGCTCGGACAGTCCAACAGTGGTATCAGAGCCACTTGCGAAGCATGTATGTGTTTAGTTTTGTAGTTTTTTTATTAGATATAAAAATTATAGATCTGTAAGTTTCTGTAAATTTCCTATTTTTATAGATTTTTTGGGTATTTTTCTCGAAGAGTCGAAGCAACAAGTGTTGGGACACTATAGGTTTCAACCACCGAGAAAAACTCTCCGGAACGGTGAATTCTCACTTTAGGTTTTTGGGACAGCGACTTAAGTCACTGTAAGATCAAGATGGGGCACTCACAAAGTTCATTTTGTGAGTAGGGGCGCTTCCCCTAACCCTGAAAGGGGCATTGTCCCACGATCATGCCCGGAAATCACTTAGCGGGACCGTTACGGAGATGTGACTCATAAAAATTGAAAAAAAAAATAGAAAAAATTATAGAAATTTCTGTAAAATACATAATTTAGAATTATATATAATACTGTGATCGTCATGGCCCAAGAAACCCAATGTGATTGGATAAATGTGTTGTAATTCATAATACGGCTTGCACGCCATTTTTGTGGTTGTGCATGTTGTATATGGTATGCGACCTACGCGTCGTGCCTCTTCTTTTAATATTCCAGTTGTAAATAGTTTTAGACTCGAATGTAACTCGAGTTTCATGTTTGTAATGTACAAAATGGAGCGGTGAAAGATCCACTAGTAGACTGAGTTACGAGGAGGGTGTCGACGACACATGGCGGTCAAAAGAGGCGCTTGGAAAAGCCGCTAACCCTAGGTTGACCGTCCGATCTTCTCATTGGCTTGAGAAGATCATAGTAGGGCCATGACCTCATCACAATTTATATATATATTGTGATTCATACTAGTGTAGGGTAATAAAGGCCTTAATGCGTATGTGATACACATTCACGATTAGATTAGATCTTAATCGAATCAACTCGAAAATGCCTACCAAGTTTTGATACCCATCACTACCTCTATCATTTGTTGTTGTTGAATCTACCAAAGTAGAGCAATGCATATTATCTTGGTAGGGTGCGGAGGGACAATCTTGGTCCCGCCTATCACAGCTTGAGTGAGAATAAGCTCAATTAGATTAAGTAAAACTAGTTAACTCAATTGGATTGAGTAAAACTATAGGCATATTCTAACCGTTGGAAAGGTAGGATAAGGTTACATTTACACTAAATCTTGGGCGATTTAGCCAAAGCTAACTCAAGGTCTTTTGTAAATGTGGATCTTGATCCTATAAACAAGAGTTGCATAGAGATGTAATCGGTAATTTGTTACCTACCAATCATACTAAGTCTTGGGCGATTTAGCCAAAACTAACTCAAGGCATAGTATGATGTGGATCTTGTCCCGCGAGAATTATAGCTAGTTTGTATGAATCTAGTAATGTGGTTTGACCACATCCATTACTCGATTTTATAAAAGTCCTATAATTCAGTGGGAGCATCATTTGATTAAAGGCCTAATTAAATGATAAATGAAATATGATATTAATTTTCTGCATTGTGTATGTTGTAGATTACCATGTCGACAAACACGAACACTCTCTCCCTGCGTTCTATCCTTGAGAAGGACAAACTTAATGGAGCTAATTTCATGGACTAGTACATGAATCTGAGAATCATTCTCACCCAAGAAAGAAAATTGTACGTCCTGGAGCAGCCCATTCCGGAGGTACCTTCTGCCACTGTCTCGCGAGCTGACCGAGATGCTTACAAGAAGCATCAAGATGATGCATTAGATGTGTCATGCCTCATGCTCGTGACCATGAACTCTGAGCTTCAGAAGCAACACAAGTTAATGAATGCTTTTGATATGGTTGAACATCTTCGTCAATTGTATCAAGGACAAGCATGGCATGAGAGATATGAGATCTCTAAGGCACTATTTCAGTCCAAGATGCAAGATGGGACTCCCGTAGGTTCATATGTACTCAAGATGATTGGGTACATAAAGAACCTACAGAGGTTGGGATTCCCACTTGGCCAAGAGCTGGCCACTGACCTGATCTTGCAATCTTTGCCACAAAGCTACAATCAATTTGTCATGAATTACAACATGAATGAAATTGATAAGCTACTGCCTGAGATGCTTAGCATGTTGAGAACTGCTGAGCTCAACCTTAAGAAGGGAAAACCTGACTCCATTTTGATGGTGCAAAAGAAGAAAGATAAGGGCAAACCTAAAGGTAAGGGAAAGTCCCAAGCCAAGGGCAAAGGCAAGGCACTGAAACTGAAAGGAGGGGTAGCCAAGGAAGGGACTTGCTTCCACTGTAAGGAAGCTGGACACTGGAAGCGTAACTGCAAAGCATACCTGGAAGATCTTAAGAAGAAGAGAAGTGAGACTTCTACTTCAGGTATATATGTCATAGAAGTCAATCTATCTATTTTTTTCATCATGGGTATTAGATACCGGATGTGAATCTCACATTTGTACTAATGTGCAGGAGCTGAGAAATAGCAGGGCATTGACGAAGGGCGAGGTGGACCTATGAGTAGGCAATGGAGCAAGGGTTGCTACTGTTGCTGTAGGAACTTATGATCTATTTATGCCCTCTGGGCTTGTACTAGAACTAGATGAATGTTGTTATGTGCCTGCTTTGACTAAGAAAATAATTTCAGTTTCTTGTTTAGACAAGAAAGGCATTTCATTTATAATAAAGAACAAATGTTGTTTCGTTTATTTAAATGAGAGGTTCTATTGTAGTGCACCTCTAATGAATGGACTATACATTCTAGACTTAGAGAACCCCATCTATAACATAAGTACCAAAAGGTTCAAGTCAAATGAGTTGAACCAAACCTATCTCTGGCATTGTCGCTTATGTCACATAAATGAGAATCGCTTATCCCAGCTCCATAAGGATTGGCTGCTGGACTCATTTTATTTTGAATCATATGAGACATGCGAGTCTTGCCTTCTAGCCAAGATGACCAAGACTCCCTTTAGTGGACACAGTGAGAGAGCAACAGACTTGTTAGGACTTATACATAGTGATGTATGTGGCCCTTTCAATGTTGCTGCTAGAGGTGGTTATAGGTACTTCATTGCACTTACTGATGACTTCAGTAGATATGGTTATGTGTATTTGATGACACATAAGTCGGAATCCTTTAAAAAGTTCAAAGAATTCAAGAATGAAGTACAAAACCATCTTGGCAAGAGTATTAAGATACTTCGATCAGATCGAGATGGCGAATACCTTAGCCATGAGTTTCGTGACTATCTAGCTGAGGGTGAGATTCTATCCCAACTCACTCCTCCTAGAACATCACAATGGAATGGTGTATCTAAAAGGATGAATCATACCCTATTGATATGGTACGATCTATGATGAGTCACACAGATCTTCCTATATCCTTTTGGGGATATGCTCTAGACACAGCAACCTTCACTCTTAACCGTGTACCATCCAAGGCTGGGATAAAGACACAATATATGATATGGACAGGGAAAAAATCCCAAGATGTATTTCATGAGGATTTGGGATTGTGAGACTTACGTTCGACTTCAAGTCTCAGACAAACTGGGACCCAAATTCGA
The DNA here is from genome assembly GCA_025175895.1 of Wurfbainia villosa. Lineage (NCBI taxonomy): Eukaryota > Viridiplantae > Streptophyta > Magnoliopsida > Zingiberales > Zingiberaceae > Wurfbainia > Wurfbainia villosa. Next base: position 65,369,596 of record CM045994.1, on the reverse strand, counting down.
TAAGTGCTATTTTGTTGGATATCTCAAGGAAATGAAGGGATATTACTTCTAAATTCCCAGTCAGCACAAAGTGTTTGTGGCAAAGACTGGGGTATTTCTAGAAAGGGATTTTGTTTCTAGAAAACTAATGGGAGTACATTCGATCTTAAAGAAATTAAAGATAGGGACCATAGCACTGAGGCCTTGATGGAGGTTGAACAGGAACCACAAAGTATTATGGGTGATGAGATTGTTGCACAAAGAGTTGTGGAACAACAACCTGTTCAGGTAGACCTACTGTTAGTAATATATGAGAGATGTCCTAAGGCAATCGCCTTATGTTTGAACCATTTATATAATAAATGAAGATTCACTATTTAAGTATACATGTTTTCATGTATTTGATTAGATCTTAAACTCATTTACTGAATGTCCATGATATGATTAACAGCATGAGAGAATTTGTGATTGAATCACAACTAGTGAGTATCTATACATGTGTAATTGTGATGTATCCGAATTATCCCTAGTCGATGAATTGATGGATTTGGACACCATCAATTCTATCAAGACTAGCACGAGGTTTACTCCTTGGTGTATCCAAGAAGTTGATTCTCACTGGTTGGAGACATTGTGATGTCCGGAGTTAATCGTGGATGCTAGTTATGGTAACTAGTTCATTGGAGTGACCAACCATAAGACTTCATATGGTTCTCTGCATAAATAGATATGTCAATGAAGTTCTTACTGCATCTTAAGTGTGATGTTCCTTTGACTTGCGGTATTCAAGTCATCTTGATCATGATGACTTATGCTTTGACATCTTAAGCAAGCATCTCTGAGGAGATGTGGACTCGGGATGATTGGGTATAAGTCGAAGTGATCGAAGGTGTTTGAATAGCCTATAAAGGATTCACCACTCCTTGCGAGGAGATGTATACCCATGTCCTCTCGTTGGATTGTTACTAAAGTCTTTGCCCAAAGCATTACATGTTTGGAGTAAGGTACTCTTGGATACATGTGCAGTAACTAGAATCCGTAGGACGAGGAAATGATACTTAGGCTAGGTGTGACATAGTCAACTTAGTGGGGATTGACACTATAAACCATGTCCTGAACCAAGTGGGTATAAGATGAGTGAAGGGAATGGGGCACGATTCATTGTAGCTGCTGAAAGGTTTCAGAAATAGTTCTGGATCAACTGTTGATTTTTTCGGTTAATTGGGGATCATGATGTACTACTAGGCGCCACTCATGATCGTTCTATAAATAATGGTTTATTATAGACGGCCAACATAAATCGAGAACCTACTTGGTCACACACAAAACGAGCATAATCCGAAGGATTTAAAACGAGCTTGAGAATGAGATTCTCAGACCGAGAGAAACTAGGTTTGGTTGGACCAAACAAGGAGCGAGCATGAAATCATTTCAGTCGCAATGGAAGCGTGGATGGGTCGTGTCTTATGAAGACATGATGGATGAACCAAATTAGTTTGATTCTAATCCAATGGTGGAGAATAAACCAAAGGGGTTTGGTTTGTTTTAAACGAATGAACCAAAGATGGTTCGGTTCGTTTTAACTTAAAATAGACCAATTCGGTTTGGTTTATTTTAACTTAAATTAATGGAGCGGGTTAACGGGCTTTTGGTTATGATCCGATAACCATTAGGAGAATTTGTTCTCTATAAAATAGGGCTTAAGGGTTTTGTGAAAACAAAATCCAAGCAACCCTAATATTGTCGCCCACCTCCCTCTCTTCTCCTAGTCTTGTCGGCGCCCAACTCCTTGTCGCCGCACAAGCTTCTCCAACCGACATCCAGCAGCTGCCGTCCTCCCCACTTGCGAGCGTCTAGATGTTGCTGGAGGAGCTCCGGTGATCTTCCTTGGCTCCGGCGACAAGGTGAGCATCTAGCTTTCCTTATTTGGTCGGCGCAAGGTCTCCACCAAAGCTGTCCAGTTTTCTGGATAGCTTGTTTCCTTCTTGTCAGAGCGTCGTTTGGACGACGTTTGGAGCTCCGACGGTGGTAGCTTTGTCGAGGATTCGATCTCCAGTAATCCTCATAGGTTGAGGATGAAGGATTCGTCAAACAGTTGACGAATACCTCTCCGGAGAAGCGAGTTTTTGAGGACTCATTTTGAATCCGAATTTTGATTCGGATTGTGATCTTCTCTCGATCACATCGTCTTCGACACGAGGCTAATAACTCGTATGAAGACGAGGCTCGTGACTTTGTGAAGTCATCCAGAAGATACTCGGCATGGATACGGATAGAGATGATTCTAGCGAGGATCGTTCCGGTTGATGTCTTTCCCGCTACACGTGATACGTCAGGTATACGTAGTATAAATTTCCTTTTATTGCAAAATTTGAATTTACGGTTATGTCTACACATGTTATACTATGCATGCGTGTGGTGTGTGTATTGTAATAAATTAGATTTATTATTTTTATTTCTTCCACTATGCACATGTTTACGAAACATGTTCAAACACACACTCGCCGCGGTGCCGGAAACCCAACAGTGGTATCAGAGCCCAGGTTGTGTTTCGACATAATCGTAAAATTATTTTGCGATAGTCGTAATGGTATTTATGGAAATTTTCTACTTTTGGAAAGTTAGAAGTATTTTTGGAAATTCTTACTTTTGGAAAATTAGAAGTATTTATGGAAATTGATATTTTCCATAAATAAAATATTTGATTAGATTTGGAAATTTGTTTCCTAATTTAATCATAATTTGATTTGGGAAATCAAATCTTAAAAATATTTTATTTCCATAAGTAGTTTTGATGATTTAGGAAATTTGTTTCCTAAATTGACTTTCCTTAATCAACACTTTCCACAAATAAAATATATGATTAGATTTGGAAATTTGTTTCCTAATTTAATCATGATTTGATTTGGAGAATCAAATCACAAATATATTTTATTTCCATAAATAGTTATGACATATAAGGAAATTTTGTACATGTCATAATTGTATGTCATGTAATTGCATTAGATGCATATCATTATGTCATGCGTGTCGTGACATGTAGATGTATGTCATGTATGTCATGCCATGTAGATAATAGTTATTTACATGCAAAGAGGATGAGACATAAAAACCCTTACTCAATATTAAAGCCTACACCTTCCATTAATATGGTTAGAACCAGAGTTCCGTTTCTTGTTTGGGTTGTTGGACTCTCTCCAAGCCCGGCTCGAACCCGAACATGTTCAAACCATGGAATAGTTTAATACTAATATGGTAAGAGTCAGAGGTCAATCGTTATCTTTGGTTGTTGGACTCTCTCCAAGCCGGGCTAATTGGTTGAATGCGCTCTAACCATATTAAAACTATTTCTCGATTAATGGGTTGACTTTAACCTGGAGCATCGACTTGTTGGACTCTCTCCAAGGTCGATGTGAAGGGAGGTGAAGTTGGGTGCTATGCATATGATGCATACTTGTTAATGAGTTAACAACCCGATGTATGTGTGAACATTCAATAAGTTGATAGCACATTGTGATAGTTGCATATATGTGATATGCACTCGGTATATTTGATACCTACCATCGTAGTTATGAATGACTTGTTGGACTCTCTCCAAGGTTGTTCATATCTATATTGGATATCAGCCCATTCGGAGATGGACCTATGATCTCCCAAAGTGATTTTGGGGTTTTTGAAATTCAAAAAATGAATGGGATTTATGAATGTATATTGATGCATTTTAAATCATCTTTCTCATATATGCTCAAGTTGTATTTCTAGGATAATTGATTGATCATGATGTCTTTGAATTTGCACTCTATCTTGGATTCAAATAAATTAACTGTGCCGAACTTCTTGGACTGGCTTAGAAACTTGAGAATTGTTCTCAAGGTGAAAAGCTTGCATATGTCCTCGAAGCGCCTCTTCCCGCCCATCCTAGTGATGATGCAACTCCGGACCAATTGTTGGTCTATCAGAAACATGTGACTGATTCTGAACTAGCAAGTTGCATTATGTTAGCCGTGATGATACCTGAGCTACGGAAGCAGCATGAGCATATGGATGCTCATATCATAGTCCTTCATCTTTATGAGTTGTTTGATAAGCAAGTGAGATTCGAAAGGTTCGAAGTCTCCAAGCTCCTCTTCACCTCTGAGATGAAAGGAGGTTCATCTGTGGTACTGCTCAACATGCTGAAGACTGTGGAGTCTTCTGAGAAGAATGAGCAGGGGATGGTGCTGTGAGTTGATTCATCGAAGAAAGGTTCTAAGAGGAAGTCAAAGGAATAGCAGAAGGGGAAGAAAAGGGATAAAAAGGCAGAACCAGCTCAAAAGGGCACTTGTCATCATTATGGCAAGGAGGGCCATTGGCGAAGAAATTGCAAGATTTATCTTGAGTTCGTGAAGAAGAATAAGGCATCGGATGCCCCATCTTCTTCAGATATCTTCGTTATTGATTGTCATTCTATTTCTCAAACACTTGGGTATTGGATACTGGGTGTGGCTCACATATATATAATGACATACATGGACTAAGGAATAGAAGAAGACTCATCAAGGGAGAGTCAAATTTATGTGTTGGGAATGGAGCAAAGGTTGCTGCACTCGCCATCGAAACGTATTTGTTGAAACTCCATACAGGACTTGTCTTAGAACTGGACAATTGATTTTATGTTCCTTCATTGATAAAGAACATCATTTCTATTTCTTGTTTAAATAGAAATGGTTACCATTTGACGTTTAGTAACAATTTTTGTTATATAAATTTTGAATCGCATACTTTATGGAACTGGAACTTTGAGCAATGGTATTTATACGTTGGACGTATCCAGTGATATTTTCAATATCGAAGCGAGCAACAAGCGTGCTCGAAAGGATAATCAATTAGACTCCTACATGTGGCATTGTCATCTTGGTCATGCAAGCAAGAAACGCATGTCCATATTACACCGGTGTAGAATTCTGGAATCGTTTGAATTGGATTCATACGATACATGTGAATCATGCTTAAAAGGCAAGATGACTAAGTTACCTTTTACAGGAAAAGGTGAACGAGTGGGAGAGTTGCTAGGTCTAATACATACTGATGTATGTGGACCTATGTCAACTCAAGCTTTAGGAGGCTATAGCTACTTCATTACCTTCACCGATGATCACTCATGTTTGGGTATGTGTTCTTGATGAAACACAAGTCTGAAGCCTTTGAAAGGTTCAAAGAATTCAGAAATGAAAAAGAGAAACAACCTGACAAGAGTATTAAAATACGTCGATCGGATCGAGGTGGTGAATGCTTAAGTCAAGAGTTTCTTGATTATCTAAGAGACAATGGTATATTGTCTCAATGGACTCCGCCATATACACCACAGCATAATGGTGTATTCGAGAGGCATAATCGGACCTTGTTGGACATGGTCAGGTCAATGATGAATCATGCGAATCTTCCCAAGTCCTTTTGGGGCTATGCACTTCAGACAGTTGTTTACTTGTTAAACAGAATGCCAACCAAGGTAGTCTCCACTACTCCATATGAGATATGGAATAGTAAGAAACCTCATGTATCTTACTTGAAGATATGAGGTTGTCCTGCTTATGTGAAGCGGACTGTATCAGACAAATTGGATGCTAAGTCTGATAAATGTCTATTTATTGGATACCCTAAGGAAACAAGGGGTTACCAATTCTATCATCCTATGGAATAAAAGGTGTTTATTTCAAGGTATGTTGTATTTCTAGAGAAAGAGTTTCTCTTGCAAGAAAATAGTGGGAGTGTCGTCGAGCTTGAGGAGGCTCGAGAGACTCAAATAAACATTGATGAGATACCTAGTGGAGCACAACAGTCGATAACTTATAGTGATGAGCAATCGGCTGGACCTATTGAAATACCACATCTTCGTAGATCTGGTAGAACACGCAACATTCCTGAGAGATATGGATTTCTCGTAAGTGAATCGAATGACGTGTTTCTCATTGATGATGAGGAGCCTACCAGTTATGAAGAAGTTCTGACAAGTTCAGAAAGGGATAAGTGGCTTGAAGCCATGAAGTCGAAAATGGATTCCATGTATGAAAACCAAGTTTGGAACTTGGTTGACCCACCTGAAGGCATAATGCCTATAGGGTGCAAGTGGGTTTTCAAGAAGAAAACCGACATGGATGGTAATGTGATTACCTATAAGGCTAGATTGGTGGCGAAAGGATATCGTCAAAAGCAAGGTGTTGATTATGACGAAACCTATTCGCCTGTAGCTATGCTTAAATCCATTCGGATGCTCCTGGCCATAGCGGCTCATTATGATTATGAGATATGACAAATGGATGTGAAAATAGCTTTCCTTAATGGAAACCTGCTCGAGGACGTGTATATGATACAGCCTGAGGGTTTCACATCGGTTGATAAAATCAAGGTATGCAAATTGCGAGAGTCCATATATGGATTGAAGCAAGCATCCAGGAGTTGGAATATCCATTTTGATGAGACAATCAAAAAGTTTGATTTCTCATAAAATCCAGACAAACCTTGTGTGTACAAGAAGGTTAGTGGGAGTGCAGTTGTGTTCCTAGTATTGTATGTCGATGACATATTACTTATAGGAAATGATGTTTCAGTCTTACAGTCAGTTAAGATTTGGTTGTCCAAGACATTCTCCATAAAAGACCTGGGAGAAGAAACCTACATCCTCGGGATTAAGATCTATAGAGATAGATTGAAACGGTTGCTTGGTCTTTCGCAGTCTACATATATAGACCGAGTGCTAAAGAGGTTTAGCATGTCGGAATCCAAGAAAGGTTTCCTACCCATCAGGCATGGGATACACCTTTCGAAGTCTATGTGTCCGCGCACAGAAGACGAGAGGATGTGCATGAGTAAAATTCCCTATGCATCCGTAATAGGATCTATCATGTATGTTATGTTATGTACGAGGACCGATGTATCGTATGCTCTGAGTGTCACGAGTAGATACTAGTCTGATCCAGGAATGGATCATTGGGCGGCTGTTAAGATAATCCTTAAGTACTTAAGAAGAACTAAGGATGTGTTCCTAATATATGGAGAAGGGGACATGGTGATACGCGGGTATACGGATGTCAGCTTCCAGACAGACAAGGATGATTCCAGGTCTCAGTCTGGATACATGTTCACCTTGAAAGGGGGTGCAGTGAGTTGGAAAAGTTTCAAACAAGACACTATAGCAGATTCTACCACTGAGGCAGAATACATTGCAGCTTCGGAAGCAACAAAGGAAGCGGTTTGGATCAAGAAGTTCATTTATGAACTTGGTGTGGTTCAAGCCATTGTTGAAGCAATACCGGTCTACTGTGACAACAATGGAGCAATTACACAGGCGAAAGAGGCAAGGTCTCATCAATGATCCAAACATGTGCTTCACCACTATCATCTGATCAGAGAGATCATTAGTAGGAAGGAAATACAAATCGAGAAAATCCCCACTGAAAGGAACTTAGCGGATCCTTTGTCTAAGGCATTACCTCAAAGTAAGTTTGAGGGTCTTGTTAGAGCCTATGGTATTGGATACCGTAGCGATTGGCATTATGCCAAGTGGGAGTTTGTTAGTAATATATAAGAGATGTCCTAAGGCAATCGCCTTATGTTTGAACCATTTATATGATAAATGAAGATTCACTATTTGAGTATACATGTTTTCATGTATTTGATTAGATCTTAAACTCATTTACTGAATGTCCATGATACGATTCACATCATAAGAGAATTTGTGATTGGATCACAACTAGTGAGTATCTCTACATGTGTAATTGTGATGTATCCGAATTATCCCTAGTCAATGAATTGATGGATTTGGACACCATCAATTCTGTCGAGACTAGCACGAGATTTACTCCTTGGTGTATCCAAGCAGCTGATTCTCACTGGCTGGAGACATTGTGATGTCCGGAGTTAATCATAGATGCTAGTTATGGTAACTAGTTCATTGGAGTGACCAGCCGTAAGACTTCATATGGTTCTCTACATAAATAGATATGTCAATGAAGTTCTTACTGCAGCTTAAGTGTGATGTTCCTTTGACTTGCGGTATTCAAGTCATCTTGATCATGAAGACTTATGCTTTGACATCTTAAGCAAGCATCTCTGAGGAGATGTGGACCCGGGATGATTGGGTATAAGTCGAAGTGATCGAAGGTGTTTGAATAGCCTATAAAGGATTCACCACTCCTTGCGAGGAGATGTATACCCATGGCCTCTCGTCGGATTGTTACTAAAGTCTTTGCCCAAAGCATTACATGTTTGGAGTAAGGTACTCTTGGATACATGTGCAGTAACTAGAATCCGTAGGACAAGGAAATGATACTTGGGCTAGGTGTGACGTAGTCAACTTAGTGGGGACTGACACTATAAACCATGTCCTGAACCAAGTGGGTATAAGATGAGTGAAGGGAATGGGGCACGATTCATTGTAGCTGCTGAAGGGTTTCAGAAATAGTTCTGGATCAACTGTTGATCTTTTCGGTTAATTGGGGATCATGATGTACTACTAGGTGCCACTCATGATCGTTCTATAAATAATGGTTTATTATAGACGGCCAACATAAACCGAGAACCTACTTGGTCACACGCACAACGAGCATAATCTGAAGGATTTAAAACGAGCTTGAGAATGAGATTCTAAGACCGAGAGAAACTAGGTTTGGTTGGACGAAACAAGGAGCGAGCATGAAATCGTTTCAGTCGCAATGGAAGCGTGGATGGGTCGTGTCTTATGAAGATATGATGGATGAACCAAATTGATTTGGTTCTAATCCAATGGTGGAGAATAAACCAAAGGGGTTTGGTTTTATTTTAAACGAATGAACTAAAGTTGGTTCGATTCGTTTTAACTTAAAATAGACTAATTCGGTTTGGTTTATTTTAACTTAAATTAATGGAGCGGGTTAACGAGCTTTTGGTTATGATCCGATAACCATTAGGAGAATTTGTTCTCTATAAAATAGAGCTTAAGGGTTTTGTGAAAACAAAATCCAAGCAACCCTAATATTGCCGCCCACCTCCCTCTCTTCTCCTAGTCTTGCCGGCGCCCAACTCCTTGCCGCCGCCCAAGCTTCTCCAACCGGCGTCCATCAGCTGACGTCCTCCCCACTTGCCCGTGTCTAGCTGTTGCCGGAGGAGCTCCGGTGATCTTCCTTGGCTCCGGCGACAAGGTGAGCATCTAGCTTTCCTTATTTGGCCGGCGCAAGGTCTCCACCAAAGCTGTCCAGTTTTCTGGACAGCTTGTTTCCTTCTTATCGGAGCACCGTTTGGATGAAGTTTGGAGCTCCGACAGCGGTAGCTTTGCCAGGGATTCGATCTCCGGTAATCCTCATAGGTGGAGGATGAAGGATTCGTCAAACGGTTGATGAATACCTCTCCGGAGAAGCGAGTTTTTGAGGACTCGTTTTGAATCCGAATTTTGATTCGGATTGTGATCTTCTCTCGATCACATCGTCTTCGACACGAGGCTAATAACTCGTACGAAGATGAGGCTCATGACTTTGTGAATTCATCCTGAAGATACTCGGCGTGGATACAGATAGAGACGATTCTAGCGAGTATCGTTTCGGTTGATGTCTTTCCTGCTACACGTGATACGTCAGGTATATGTAGTATAAATTTCTTTTTATTGTAAAATTTGAATTTACAGTTATGTCTACACATGTTATACTATGCATGCGTGTGGTGTGTGTGTTGTAATAAATTAGATTTATTATTTTTATTTCTTCCGCTGTGCACATGTTTACGAAATATGTTCGAACACACACTCGCCGAAGTGTCGGAAACCCAACACCTACCTCTTCGCAGGTCTGATTGGGTACGTTGTCAGCCTGAGAGATACTTATTTCTCTTGTCTGACCATGATGATGTTATGCTCATTGAGAATGAGCCTACCTCCTATCAGCAAGCTATGATGAGCCCAGATTCTGAGAAATGGCTAGAGGCCATGAGATTCGAGATGGAATCCATGTACACCAACCAAGTATGGACTTTGGTTGATCCACCTGAAGGTGTCAAATCCATTGGGTGTAAGTGGGTCTTTAAGAGAAAGACTGACATGGATGGACTTACACATACCTATAAGGGCCGATTGGTGGCTAAAGATTTCAAGCAAATTCATGGTATTGACTATGATGAAATCTTTTCTCCAGTGGCGATGTTTAAGTCCATTCGGATCATGCTTGCTATTGCAGCATACCACGATTATGAGATCTGGCAGATGGATGTCAAAACTGCATTTCTGAATGGAAACTTGCTCGAGGATGTGTACATGACACAGCCTGAGGGTTTTGTAGATCCACAACATACTGGGAAAGTATGCAAGCTGCAAAGGTCCATTTATGGGCTGAAGCAAGCTTCTCGGAGCTGGAATCTTCGATTCGATGATGCAATCAAACAGTTTAGTTTCATCAAGAATGAAGATGAACCCTGTGTCTATAAGAGGATTAATGGAAACACAGTTGTCTTCCTAGTATTGTATGTGGATGACATACTACTCATTGAGAATGACATCCCTTCGCTACAGTCTGTGAAGACTTGGTTGGGGACGTGCTTCTCAATGAAGGACTTAGGTGAAGCAGCCTGTATTCTAGGCATTAAGATCTATAGAGATAGATCTAAGAGATTGCTTGGCCTAAGTCAGAGTACATATATTGACACGGTATTACTACGGTTTGCCATGCAGAATTCCAAGAAGGGACTTCTGCCGATGTCACATGGTGTGAGTCTTTCGAAGACTCAAAGTACCTCTTCTAGAGAGGAGAGAGACCGCATGGATAAGATCCCTTATGCATCGGCCATAGGATCTATCATGTACGCCATGCTATATACTCATCCTGATGTCTCGTATGCTTTGAGCATGACGAGTAGATACCAGCCAGATCCAGGTGAGCGTCACTGGATAGCAGTCAAGAATATTCTTAAGTACTTGAGAAGGACTAAAGAATATTTCTTGATATTTGGAGGCGATGAGGAGCTAGCTGTAAAGGGTTACAATGATGTCAGCTTCCAAACAGACCAGGATGATTATAGATCATAGTCAGGGTTCGTGTTTTGCTTGAATGGTGGCACTGTGAGCTGAAAGAGTTCGAAGCAGGACACAGTTGTTGATTCTACAATAGAGGCCGAGTATGTTGCTGCATCAGAGGTAGCAAAGGAGGCAGTTTGGATCCGCAAGTTCATTACTGAGCTTGGGGTGGTTCCTAGCATAGCAGATCCCTTGACCAAGGCTTTGGCACAGAAAAAGCATGATGGTTACACTAGGTCATTGGGTATTAGATACTACAGTGATTGGCGCTAGTGCTAGTGGGAGATTGTTAGTGAAAGCCCTAGAGCCAATCATGTGATGATTGTTGTATGGACTTATTGTATTATATTCCTATTTATAAAGGCATTTCTTTATGGTTATTATACTTACTTGTATTGGTGTCAAATAACTAAGTATAATAACGTCCTTGAGTAGAAGATTCTTATCTATATCAATCGATTGGTTGAATCGATAATGAGATGATATAGAGAACACTACTCTTAATCATTCCTAGTCAAGTATTAACATTTAGGGACTATGTTAATGCAAAGAGACTAGCATGTAGGTCAACTCGATGACTTGATCTCACAAGTCATGGATATGAGATATCAAGTTGGATGCATTGGAGAATGTATACTGAATGACCCGCCATGAGAAAGTATCATGGATCGTTATATGAGTGGCATATACTTTCTCATGTGACTATTAGTATGACTATTAGTTCTTGGACCTGAAGTCACCATGGTTTTCTATATAAGGGGTTGCATACTTTGGCTTCATCAAACATCACCGTAAATGGGTGGACTATAAAGGTGATTACTGGGTATGTAATAAATTATACGAAGGGATGTGAGTGATGTAGATGGGATCTATCCCTCCTATATGACGGGAGTGACATCGTTATTCTTGATAGAGTGAGACCACTAAGTGCATGGTCATGCCCAAATGAGTCAATATGAGATATTGAGCTCATTTGATTAGAGTGAGTCTACTTGGAGTTCAAGATATAGATTGTACCGAGGATGACACGGTCTATGCCTCAGTTGGTCAATCTAGATGTCAAGGATAGAGGGACATTGTCACATATTGTGAGAGTCACAATTAGTAGTCACAAAGGTGATGTTGGATCTCAACATTCTTGTAACTTGGGTAACAATGATGTGTTGCTAGATACCGCTCATTTCTTATATTCCTAAATCGATTTAGGAGCATTGCTAATGTTACAAGAACCTATAGGGTCACACACAAAGAGCAATTAGATGGAGATTAGGTTCATATGATGAACCATGAGGATTAGGTTCATGGGATGAACCAAATTGGATTAAGAGTAATCCAAATTAGACTAATTGAGTTAGACTCAATTTGATTCAAGTGTTGAATGAGTCTAATTTAGATTTGATTCATTGAGTCAATTTAAACTAATGAATAGAGATTCATTGAATTAAATTGACTTGAATCAAATGGTTGGATTTGATCAACCATGGGAGATAAGAGGTCAAGTTTGACTAGACTTGAGAGGGAAGTTGAATGGTCAATTTTGACTTGACCAATTGTCATGTCATGATGACTTGGCATGGGCCGGCCAATGATGACGTTCCACATCATCATGGACACATCATGGGGTACTACCTTATGAGGGAGACCAAGAGCCATGGCTCTTGGTATTACATGCATGTATATAACCCTTTTGAAGTGGCCGGCCACCATAATGTGTATGCATTAGTGTGAAGTTAAGTTGTGTAACTTCATCTTCTTCCTCCTCTCTTCCCTCAAGCTCTCTCCCCCTCTTTTGCCGTGGACTTCAAGGAGTGCTAGCACACTCTATGTTGTCTTTTCTCCACCTATTGCTCGTGTGGATACCGATAGAGGAGTGTACACTTGACACTCTCGAGTTCCGGCAAGCCGTTTGGACGAGCGGGATAAGCGAAGGGCGTCACATCAAGGGTAAAACTCTTAACATGTAGATCTAGAGTATATCTAAGGTTTTTAAACACGTACGTGTATTTTTCTTTACCTTCGCACAGATCTGTGGCTGACTTCCGAGGTTTCCACAATGCAAAAAGTGGTTTTTACGACTCGGACAGTCCAACAAAGGAATGCAACTATAAGAAATGAAGCTTAGTAAGTACATCCTATTCTCAAAAAACATCGCATTGTAAGAAAACATGCTATTAGAATACTCGCATGCAAACATATGCTCTTACTTGTATTTAAGAAAATTAGGCATTAAACATTTAGGAACACTTCCACATGATACAATGATTCAGCTTGACATGCATGAACTTTTTGTATTAAACATATAGATCCACTTGTACATAACACAATGGCTCAACTTGTAATGCATGAACTTGGCATACACAACTTACAATACATGCTTTGAAATATGCTTCGCTTGTAGAAACATATACATGTGACATACTTAAACTTGTAACCATTATGCTTTAGTTAACTTTAGAAAACCATATGTACATATATACTTTAAAATCAGTAAACATCCTTGTTTGGGCAGCCCGACATAGTATCAATTTGCGCGCAACCCTAATAGAATTCAGGGTAGCTAGCCACCGAACTTATTATGACAACTTACTAAGGACGGTCTAGGGGCCCATGGGCGATCTAAAAGCCCGGTACATGCTACTTCAAAGTAAAATACTTCTTTTATATATAACTTACTTATTTTTGTTAGGTAACGAGTATTTTACATGATCATAATCAAAAACTCATATAGGAAGCCTTTCAAGACGTTTGATCATGCTCTTTGTCCCCAAAACTCGTAGGGGAAGCATCTTGTGATCTTTACATCTTGCTTCCAATGAAATATTCAAAATAAAATACTTCCTTTATATATGACTCACTTATTTTTCTGTCATTTAATAAGTATTTTACATGATCATACTCAAAACCCATATAGGAAGCCTTTCAAGACATATGATCATGCTCTTTGTCCCTAAAACTCGTAGGGAAAGCATCTTTGTGATCTTTACATCTTGCTTCCAATGAAATATACTTAAAATACCTAAAAATCCAAACAAACATAATCTGGACAGAACATATAAATCCAAATAAAACATGGTTATAGAAGCTAGATGGGCATATCAAAGAGTTACTTATGCTATAGGTGAGAAATAGCATCTTTGTGATCTTAGATCTTGCTTAAAAAGACATATACCTTAACTATAAATCTGAACACACACATATATCATCTGATTCAAACATATAATCTATCAAAACATAGGAAAAGAAGCTATATAAAACAATCGAAGAACTACTTATACTACAGGTGAGAGATACTTACATCCTCTCGCTATCGTACTAGTATACCGCTAGGGTTTTTTTGAGATGAAGACCTTCCCTTGTTCCTTAGCCTTAGGAGTGGTCCTCTAGCATATACTAAGCCTTTGTATCCCCTTGAAACCCCCTTGAGAACCCCAACCAAAAGCTTTTGGGTTTCGGATGGAGTTGGAGGAAGAAGGTGGAGCTTGATCCTCTAGGAAACACCAAGCTTTGTGAGAAACTCCTCTTGAAAAAAAAAACCCTCTTGAGGATCCCAACACAAGAAGCCCTATAGCTTGGGATGCAAAAAGGGAGGAAGGAGAGGGATAGATTTCGACCAAGAATGAGGAAGGAGGATGAAGAAGGAAAAGATGAGATTTGGTTCTTCCTTCTCTCTTTAATCTCCTCTTTAATACTTAGAAAGATGAACACTTCTCTTCCTCTCATGGGAGGATGTACCAACTCCTCATCTTCCCATTTATATTCTTTGTATATTCTTTATATATCCTAGCCAAGAATCATCGTATGGTCTAGTGGTATCAAGGCTACCTCCCTATTAGGAGGTTCATGGTTCAAATCCTAGCTATAACGATCTTTTATTTTATTTTGTTTTATTTTATTTTAAACCTTTTATGGGCATTAATATCCATATAATTACTTTGAACAGTTTAGAATTTTACGAGCGTTACATTTCAATTTCGGTTGTGTGTCGCAAAACATGCTATCAATTGAGCATTGTCTAAACGTCTAACTATGGCCTTGTTTAAGGGACATCATACACTCCCCCGATGAGCCTTCGCATCTATCGGGAGCTATCTTTGCCTTACAAGGACAGGATAGGCGGTACGAGGATGTCGAATCAATCCCTATGACGAAACGTTTCCAATTCTATCGCACCCTTCTATCCACAGTTATAGGAGATGAGGCTAACCCCTAGGTTCCTCTTTAATTCCCCTAAGTCTTAGATACGAGAGTTGTCACCCCTCGTATCGGCTAAGCACAGTAGATAGAAAACTAAAATACATAGATATCAATCTAAACTAATACCAATTACAAATACAAACTCAAGAACAGAGTTTAATTTGGAATAACATGTTCTACGCACACAAACTACTCCCTAATCCTAGAATCAAAGAAACTACTCCATAAATATGAGAGGAGAAACACAAAGCATGTTCATATTCGAACAAACAATAGATAACATGCAAAGGATAGAAATTATAATGCAATATGGTCTTCTCTCTGACGTTGAAGTGTAAAACTTGGATCTCCGGTGGCCTTCCTCCTCCCCGTTGCGAGTTCTCAAAGCTTTATTGGGCTTCGGAGTGTCGTCCCAGCCATCGTGCCTCTCCCCTAGGGTTTGGGCGTAGATTTCCTTATATAGACATCACGTCCGATCCTCGCAAAATCTGGAAAAACCCCAGGTCGCATCAAGTTGCCTGGCCGCCACACGACCGTGTGAAAACACACAGTCAGGCCGTGTGTAAGGTTGTGGTGGCCATTTTCGAACCCTGGACACGGTCGTGTGTAGCCACACGCCCTAGTCGTGTCCCCCTCTGCGTCCAGCTGCCAAATGCCTCTTTTTGCTCCGAAAGCGCGCCATTTTCCCCATGGAATGTTATCCTACACACAAAAGTACAACGAGTAGATCTCCGAACCAGAAAATTGAAAATGCATGCAAAAAAAGTAAAATATGCATGAAACAAACATAAAATGAAACGAGATGTGAGCGAAAACTACTCCTAAAACCCTATATGTTTTGCTCACATCAGTAGTATCATGTACAGTATGATATCTACAAGACCTGTGTAGCATATGCTCTGAGTGTCAAGAGCCAATATCAGGCAAATTGTGGTCCATTACATTGGAAAGTTGTGAAAGATATTCTTAAGTCCTTACGAAGGACTATGAATTTATTCATGACTTACGGGATTGGAGAATTAAAATTGGAAGGCTACAATGATTCTTGCTTCCAATCAGCTGTGGATGATGCGAAATCAACCTCTAGATATGTATTCACATTGAATGGTGGTGTTGTTTCTTGGAAGAGTTCTAAGCAAGACACAATTGCGGATTCCACCACCAAGGAAGAATACATAGCAGCTTCAGAAGTAGCAAAGGAGGCAGTTTGGATGAGAAATTTTTTCCAAGAGTAAGATGTTGTTCCAAATGGAGTTGATCCAATCCAGGTTCACTGTGACAATACTGGAGCTATTGCACAAGCCAAGGAACCAAGGTCTCATCATCAATCGAAGCATATACTCAAAACATTTCACATCATCCGAGAGATTGTGGGAAGAGGAGACGTCACAGTTGAGAAAGTTTCCTCTATAGACAACATTGTTGATCCACTTACAAAGCCCTTTCCAAGACCATCATTTGAAAAGCATCGTGAATTGATGGGTTTAAAACTAATGAGTAGTTGGTGTTAGGGAAAGTGGGAGTTTGTTAGAGTAGGTGCCCAACATGCCAACTGTTGGCTAGGGCTTTGGTGACTCTTGTATTAAGACATCCTCTATTTTAATATAATTTAGTCTAGTTTGGCATTTACCTTATCTAAATACCCATGCTAGATGCATAGATAAAGTCCTTGAATATACTATAGTGAGATGTGGTGGTACATATGATGACCATCATGAAATACATCAATATACATTGTATATTCTAAACATGTTCCTAGTCAATTGTGGCCCAAAATAAATAAGGATCGCTTGAGCTAGAGACTAGCATCTATGATGCAGTGTACCATGTTTCATTGGGAAGGACATAGAGATGTTCAAGCATATAGATGGATGCTCATATGATGAGTTCATCGAACTATCCTCACTTGGACTTTCTGAGTGGTTATCATTTATTGAGTGGATAAGTCCTTGGTTGTGATTGTACACTAGTAGTCCTTATAACCCGGGACAACACTGAGACTCTACATACTGGTGTTGTACTTTGACTCATTTACTAACTCTATTGCCGTCATTAGGTGGTGATGAGATTGGGTGCAATAATGAAACATATAGGAATCAGTGCATTGTAGTCGAGGATTCACTACATAACCATGGGTGTGGATATCCTATGTAATGTATTGTTCTATAGTGTATGAAGTGTCTAATCAAGACTGTAAGATGTGCTTTCGGAAAGGAGTTTCCTAGTTGCACATGCAATGTCACTATAAGATACATCACATGGTTGTCAAATCAATATATATATATATATATATATATATATATATATATATATATATATATATATATATATAACTCTCGATGTACCAATGGTTGTAGATTTGATGGGGATATATGAGTTGAAGGGGCTTGATTGTACATTAACAATAATCGATTGGTTCTTGCAGGCACTATTCAGTGATTCATAGGGAGTCATGGGGTGGTGCTACTAGACACTCTTACCATGATTCATTGGGTGCTAATCAGAATAAGTTCTGACATCCTATAATCAAAAAGTTGATCATTGGATGGGGTTATTAAGGGAATGTCTGAATAAAGGACAAGTATAGTCATGAATCACAAAGAGTTGTGAACCCACAGCTATCTGTATCCATGAACTATTGAGGGTCACACAAGTATTTGTTTTGCTATTTCCCGTTTGGAAAGTTAAATTCAAGGAGTTGAATTTGGAGAATGATGTTTGATGTGATCAAATGGTGTATTGATGAATAAAGTTTGATATGTTCAAATATTATGATTCATAAAAGAGATTATGAATGAATGAAAAGGAGTGGAAATGTTCCACACTTGGTCTATAATTGAATTCATGATGAAATTCATAATTGGGTTCTAGAAAAGTTTTAAAACCTAATGGGCCAAGATGGAAGATGGATAATGGGCCAAGATGGAAGACGGGCAATGGGCCATAATCAAGCCCATTATAAGATCATCATGATGAGGAGGGCAAAAGGCATGAATGAGTAAGAGAAAACAAATTTGATTTCTCTTCTAAAACTCTTCCACTTCCTATTCCACTTGACCTTCTCCATTAAGGTGGCCATGGATGTTAGATAAGATCTTCTTAAAAGCCTCCATGAAGAAGTTTTATAGAATTCTTGTAACCTCCCACTAGCCTCCACTCCTTGATGAGGTGGGTGGCCACATTAATAGGGTTTGTTGGAAGTTACTTTTCAAGTAGGGTGGGAGTTTCTTTTCAAGGTTATATAAGCAAGAGAAGATAAAAGATCTTTGGAGTGAAAGTGGTTCTTGTTGCATGCCTCTTGCTTCTTTCTTCTTAAAAAAACTCCTAGCCTTCTCCTCTCCTCCTTAGAGATAGTGGCCGACCTTCCCTCCTCCCCTATCAAAGAAGCAAATAGGAGATCTTCTTCCTTGATTTCATCTAGAAGAGACAATCTTCTTGGAGTGTGTCATCACATCCCTAATCTTTGAGGAATACACCCTAATTGTCTGATCGATAAAGGGCTCTTGATCTCTAGTGCGGTCAAGCGCTGGAAAAGGGTCTCTGATCATGGACTTGATTAGACGGAGGAAGCACAATATCCAAATCCTCAACCAAATGTATTTTTGGGAGGTATGAATCTTTGCTTATGAAATTGTTTCATATATGTATATTGATACAAACCTCAACCATGAGGTTTAACCCAAATATGATCCCCTCATACTTGATTGACCACCCTTAGCCTAGACCTAAGTCTTTTAGCCACCTCCATCAGCATCATGCCTCTCGAATCCCTCGAGTCCATAACTCTTCATCCTTCGCATTAGCCTTCAGGTGCTTCCATCACTTATGTCATGCTACCAGGTCCTTTGCCAAAGTAAATTTGGACTTATGCCACCAAGACTCCATGCTTGGACTTTACGCTGTCAAAACCTCACCCTTGGACTTCCTTGCCAAGATCCATTTAGACTTACGTCGCCAAGACTATATGCTTAGATTTTACGTTGCCAAACCTACAAACTTGGACTTTCCCTTTGCCAAGTACCCATGACTTGAACTTTCAATTTCCAAGTACCCATGACTTGGAATTTCCAATTGTCAAGACCATGCTTGGACTTTCCATGCCAAATCCATGTTGAACTTTCCAATTACCAAAGTTTACTTGGATTTTATGTCGCCAAGACTACACACTTGGACTTATACTGCCAAGACATTACCTTTTGATTTTCCTTGCTAAATATTCATATTTGGACTTTCCTTGCCAAGTAACCAAACTTCAAGTTTTGAGGTTGATTGCTCCAACAATCTCTCCCAAATAATCTCTCCCATATGATTTTGGATATTACAATCATCCACTATACATAGGGTCAACATATGGTCAAACCCATATAGTTAAACAATGGTCAACCCAATGTCAACCATCAAAACCCTACTCAAGTCCCACTCGAGTTTGGTCAATATTGATCCAGGACCTATTGCACCAACAATCTCTCCCTTTTTTATGTTTGACAATACCTTTAAGTTAGGCTAACAATAACCCAACTTAACTCTTCCAATGCCGAAGCATAGTGAAGGTTTACCTAACTTAAACCTCACTTCTCCCCTTTTGGCATACATCAAAATGCCTACTAAGGTTTTCAATGCCTCAAATCTCAAAGAGATCCTATATTCTCCCCCTTGGTCCAAAAACATCTTGGATGCCTTCACCCTTCCTAATGATAAAGTCCCATGTCAACTAATTAGAGGCAATCCACAATGAGGGTACCTAAACTCTCATTTCTCCCCCTTTGGTCAAAATTGCATCCATCATCCCAAGATAGATACACTCCCCCTAAGGCTTACTCCCCCTTGACCATTGCACCAACAATGTCTTTGGAGAGTTCCTATGCCTATAGGAAGCTTAAACCATCGAAAATAAGGATAAAAGTTCAACCTTGAACTTTAACCTCCCTTAAAAATCGATACTCCACCCTAATCATTTTCATTGATAATTTCACTCTTCCATGTTGGAACGTCGGTGGCCAGCTAGAGGGAGGTGAATAGCCTTTTTTCGTGTACGGTGGAATTTGATCGTTCGTTGCGTGTCACTTGTTTACAATTCTCGTTAATGTGCAACGGAAATAATAGTAATACGAATACAAAAGACAAGCATATATAAATACATATGATATACGTGGTTCGAAACCTTAGGATTCCTACTCCATGGGTGAGCTCAACGAGCTCGTGTTATGCACACGACACTAACGACAACTCCTTCTCGACAACATGTCAGAGGTGGAGAAACCTCGTACAAGCAATTACAAAGGTAATATAAAAATACAAGCAAAATACAAAGAACACAAATGAAATATTTACACAAATGGCTTTGATCACTTTTGCTTGTTGCTTGCTTTGGTTTGGCTCTTGAAGGTATGGAATGCAGCAGCAATTCCCCTCCAAAATCTCCCCAAAATCCTTAGCGAAATCCTCCATCTCGAGCTCCATTTATAACCTGCATCGAGCTGATTCCGCGCCCATCAGTCGAATGATCGTGACCATCAGTCGACTGGTCCTATTGTCGTTGTCTCACAATGACTCGATCCACACTGGCCAAGTTCCAACGGATCCATCATCAGTCGACTGATCATCCCCATCAGTCGACTGATGATCCCATCAGTCGAGTGGTCACCGCGATCACTCGACTGGAAACCATTATGTGCCCAAATTCGCCCCTATTAGTCGACTGATGGGGTCGACAGTCGACTGATGGCGTCGATAGTCAACTGATGTCTACCTAGAGCAGTCGACTAGCACCTATGTCAGTCGACTGATGTCGGGTAAAACCTCAAACACCAAGTTGTTTGAGCATCCGACCATCGGGAAAACCCTCAAACACCATGTTTGAGCCTTCGACACTCAGTCTTAGCCACTTGGCCAAGTCCACCTCATCATCTCATGGAGTTCCCCACCAAAGATCTCTTCCCTCGGCCTACGTCCCTCGGATGCACCAAGTGCACGACTTCACAATGCCAACCTTCGCGTCTCTTGCCCTCGAAGTATGCTTCCCTTGGGCCTCACTTCATTCGCACCCCATCCGGCGGTCCCTCGGATGCACCAAGCGCACAGCTTCGCAATGTCATCCTTCACCGACTCAAGGACCCCGAGCCTAGTGAACTTGCCAAGTCCTCAAGACTTCCCACACCAAGCCTCATGCTTGGATTTTCCATGCCAAGACTCATGCTTGGACTTTTCACCACCAAGGCTACACACTTGGATTTATGTGGCCAACCCTATGTCGGACTTCCCATGATACTTCCATGTCATGCGTTTTGTCTAACATCAAAATATAGTTCAAGTCAAACTCGAGTCCTAGGCCGATTGCACCAACAATCTCCCCATTTTTTATGTTTGACAAAACCTCAAACTCAAGTTTATCAATTATCCCCAATTGGCAATTCTCACATCCCAATGAGAATTCCAACTATCCCAATTGGTAACTTCTCCCCCTTTTTGACATACATCAAAAAGGTCCTCCCCAAGGGTATGAATGTCTCATATCCCAATGAGATCTTACAATCTCTCCCTTGGAGGAACACATGCCTACAATCTTTCTAGTGATATGTCTCATATCACTTAAAAGAGGCAATCTCCCAATTTTCCCCTCATGAGGAAAAAGACACATCAATCTTTCCATGATGGATACCTCCCCCTAAAGGCTTTCTCCCCCTTGACCATTGCACCAACAATGTCCTTGGAGAGTCTCTAGGCCAATAGGAACGCTAAACAATCAAAATTAAGGCAAAGTTCAATAATGAACTCTCATCCACCTTAAAATTGATACTCACCCTAAACACTTCTCCTAATCCATATCCAATGGATTTCCACCCTTTCTAATGCTCTCCATAGCATGTCCTAGAATTAGGAGTGGTTAGGGGACCAAAACATAACTGAACATGGGCCTAACAACCATGGTTTACCCGAAATCAGCATTATCAATCGACTCTCTCAAAGATCAGTCGACTCCTTCCCACATCAGTCGACTGTCATCCATGGCAGTCGATTGATAATTGCAAAATGCAGTTTCAATTTTTCAGAAATGAATTTCTGAAAATCATAAGTAAATATACATACATTGAAAAATCATGAAATTTTGTACGTACATTACTTATCACAAAAATTATGGGTGAAAAATATGTTAGGGCAATCTCTTGTCGTAATATGGTTTTGATGGTGTGGCAAAGGGTTTAAGTTAGTGGGTTATGTGATTTGATATGTGCGTTGAAGTCGTGCAAGACTTAGTAATTCGCACATGGAGCCTTGGCGGGTTCACCCTCACAACCTCGGTCCTTAAGTCGGTGAAGGATGACTTTGCGGAAGTCGTGCGCTTGGAGCATCCGAGGGACCGCCGGAGGAGATGACTTGAAGTGAAGCCAAGGAAGCAGACTTTGGAGGCAAGAGACCCGAAGGAGCATTGCAGAGTCGTGCGCCTGATGCTGCCGAGGGACGTGGCTGTGAACGAAGAGAGCTTCGGCAAGGGACTTCAAGTGAGATGAGAGAATGAGTGAAATGTAAGTAGCTCATTAGGTGAACTTGGCTGAATGGTTGAGTGTCGGAGACTTGACCGCAAGGGTTAAGGTTTACCCGACCGCCGGAAGCTCAAACTTATGTTAAGTTTGAGTTTCACACGGCACCAGTCGACTGCCATGTCACGGCAGTCGACTGCTCTTAGTCGAGTGGGTTCGATTGGTATCCGACTGATGGGTTTATGCCCAGCAGTCGACTGGGAAGTCATACTTATTTCCTGTGTCTATTTCGGATTCATCTGAGTCTGTACAGGCGCAAGAACAATCTTGTGTTTGACAGGAACACGTTTGAGGTGGGTGTGAGGAGGAACTATTGTTAAGTTCCTCTTCCTGGTCTATGTAATCCAAATCTTGGGGCTTTAGTCGGAGAAGTTCGGGTCTATCCAAAGTACCACCACGCTCCCTAGCGCGATGAGAAGGAGGATATTCGGAAAGAATAGGGGCAATAATGGGGGTAGAGAGGAAAATGGCGTAATCAAGGGTAAGCAGGAAAGCCCGGTGTGGAGAGAGGAGAAAATTTAATCCGAGGATAAGGTGCACATAAAGTACCAATAGAAGATAACTGGAAATCAGCTCTGGAAAATATAAATATAGGTTTGGGAAAACTATCTACGGGAAAAATAATAAGAAATCGTCCTACTACATATACATTTTTAACATATAAACCTGAAGAGTCAAAATGAGTCAACGAAGAACAGAAGCTTTACATCTCCCAGACGGTGAGGAACAACATTTAGATTTAATAACTAACCAGTCAGGAAGACAATTAGCAACCTTGAAACACCAGTATATACATCTAGGCTTAATAGTCTTTGGATTAAGAGGAATGACAAGACAAAGAATAGGAGGAAAGGTCCTTTTAGTCTTATATGACTCTAGATTTTCGGATAAAGAAAAAGCCATTATTGGCTTAGCCGAAGTAGACATGAATGATAATCTAGGAATAAATGAGTCTGACATAAATTTCTGAATTTATGTTTCTGTTCAATTTCTGAATTTATGTTTCTGTTTTTTAAGATTTTTTTTTTTTTTGGTGCTACAGTAATCGGGTGCTATAGTGTTTTGCTACAGTAATTTGCTACAGTAATTTGCTACAGTGTTTGCTACAGTATTTTGCTACAGAGGTACATAAACAAGAAAATTGCATACAGAAAGCAGAGAATTTCGAGCGATAAAAACTTAATTAATAAATATTTCTGGGAACGTAGAGAGAGAGACTTTGCTTCGTCTCTGAATTCTTTCTTCCTAGTTAGCCTCACCTGGTGCCATATTTACCCTGCCCCGACTTTTAGAGGTCTTATCCGTTGCCTCTGTCTGCACAGGTCTTACCAGGCTTATGGCAACAGTTACCTTCCTAGGGGAAGGAAAAGGACTGAAGTATCGAAAGAGATCAGAAGAAGAGGTGCATAGTTTCACTCAATAAGTTCTCAGAAACATAGAGAATATTTAGCCGTTCATGGCTTAAATAACGATGATATTAAGATGATATAATGTACAAAAGACTTACACACTAAGACTCTTTTTTTTTTTTAAAGAACTTACAGAAAATAGTACAGAAAAACAAACTTACAGAGGGACTAGACTCTTGACTCTGGACAGCAAACACTCAATCTCTTAAACTAGTAAAAGGAATTTCTCAAAGGATAGATAGGATGCATTTGGCGGAGAGACTGGGGGTCTCTTTATAGGAGGGAAAGAAGCTGGTATCCCGCAGGTGCTAGGACACATTAAGCGTTAGTGGAGATATCACGGGTGTAAAGTGGTGTCACGAGTTGATGTTGTACATGTCCTTCCTGTCTTTATGGTGGACTTTGTGTCACGGGTTGGTACTGTGGATGTCCTTCTTGTCTGGTGTGGGTACCGTTTGTGTCACGGGTTGGTACTGTGGATGTCCTTCTTGTCTGGTGTGGGTACCGTTAAATTTCCATCATATTATTGAGGTTGGCTTCTTCTACTGATCCTCCGATAGAGCCCATGGATGCAACTCTGGATGGGCCTTCTGGTGGGCTATTTTGACGGGCTGCTACAATCTCAGCCTGTCTTAATTCCATCCTGTACTGTCGCGCCGTTTGGCGTGTTTTCTGTTGGATCCATTTTTCATTTATTTTTTGATAATGACTTAGTAAGGCTGTGTGTTGGGTAGTAGTTTTGAAAGGGAAGAAAGCAGTACCATAGCTTGTCGGCCAGTAAATTTTTTCTGTGAATGTTTCTGCTGCCAGTATGTAATGGCGAGAGTCTACAGAATCATCCCAAAGCCAGTCAGAGCCTTGGATAGAGCAAGCCGGCTACATGCCTCTGGATACTAAGATGAATGATAACTTAAATAACATAAACAAAGAGGTGAATTTAATGAATACAGCAGAATCCTCTGCTTCAAGACCATTCCATATCACATACCCAGAAAGTACTATGAGAACATTAGACTATAGTCAAGGACATCCCCCTAGAACTGCAGTCGACCCGTATACTAACAATAACCCACTACTTAAAACCATTGGCCGTAGAGGACCCCCAGAACTAACATTCTTCGGAAAAGATGCAGTATTACTAAATATAACAGAATGTGACCCACAATTACATGACCCATACCTTGAACAGTGGAAAGTCTCTGTAGCAAGAGACTACGCGGCTAAGCATGAAATGGATATAGAAACTGGAGCGGCTATGCTTAGAGTTGCAGAAAACTATTTAGGTGATGTGGCACGAGCCTCCTGGGAATCTTTTAAACAAAATTTCCCTGAAGAAGTAGCCAGGATAGCTGGCCAAGGAAACAATATACACAATTTTTGTTATGCGGTGCATACAATGATTACCGCTAGAGACTCTAATACAGGACTAAATATAAGACAACAAGAAGCAATGAGAGATCTAGAACAATTACAATTATTAGATTGGAGTAGAGTAAAAGAATTTTGTAATGATTTCTTTGCAGATGACCATCTCTGGAAACTACTATAGCAATGAGCTAGGAGAAAGACTTTTTAGTAAACTACCTGGAGAATTAGGAAGAGAAATACATAAGGATTGGAGTGCCATGACTATGTCACCTATTCACAATAACATAGGAGTACGAATTCAACATATCATAGCAAAAATGTATGTTTATACAAATACAAAAACATTTGAAACATCAGCAATATGGATTCTGTAAACACATATATACGCCACAACAAAGACATAGAAAATTCACATCAAAACCAAAAAGAAAACCTAGACGAACATACTATCTAAGAAAAAGCACAGCCCGAAAACCTTACCTAAACAAAAATAAACATGTTAGACGATTTAATCCAAAAAAGACTTATGCTAATACCATTACTTGTTTCGCATGTAACAAAACAGGACATTTATCTTCAGCCTGTCCCAATAGAAAAAACCTATACACTAAGGAATCTACTTTGGTCCAATGTACTAATTTAGATCTTCTGGAAATACAATCAGATATTTCAGATACCTCCTCCATATATTCAATTATCTCCGTAGATGATATGGAAGAAATCCAATCTACAACTGACTACTCATTAATAAATTCACTCACTACACCACCTGGTAGTTATGCCGAAAAATATGGCATTCAAATGCCAGCATATTTAAATAAAGATTTTGACGAATTAGGATTTCTAGATAATGAGGCAGAAGAAGAAATTAATTTAATGTACCGTCTAGATGACCGCTCCAAAGGAAAAAAACTAGTCACCTGCGAACATGAGTGGCAACTTAAAGAGGGAACTGCACATACTCCTTGTTCCTCTTGTGGGTTTTATCCAGCAGTCAACAAACGAGGAACTTGCAAGAAATGTAGGCAACAAATTTGTAATACCTGTCTTAAAGAAAATTTTAATATTGACATTTCTGACACACCTAGGCTAGTCTCCTCTCGAACACACTTACTAGAGACCCATCTTTCTGTGCTCGAAACTCGACTTAATCTAGTTGAAACTGAACTTAGACAACTACAAAATCAAGTAGCTAACCAAGACTATGAGGATTTTCGAGATTCTCAACAATTACATTCTTCCAGAATTCCAGATGACACTAATCTGGTTTTTGTTAAAACTCCAAGTATGTGTAATACTGGAAGAGCCACTGACGTGCGTGTCCAATGCACCTTAACAGTCAAAGGTCATACATTAACTTTGCAAGCCCTAATAGATAGTGGCGCCTCTAGCTCTTCTATCGATAAAGAAACACTACTTTCTGTTATACCCTCTTCTTTTTTGCGACAAACAAATCAACCCCAAATCAGTACCCAGTTTGATGGAACTAAAAATGCTTGCTCTACTTATTTGCCAAGTTGTACTGTTTCTTTTTATACCAACTGCGGCAACAATAGTATCCCTCTAACTCTTACCCATTTATGGGTTACCAACCTTAATATTGCCAATGTGCACCTTATCCTTGGATTAAATTTTCTCCTCTCTCCACACCGGGCTTTCCTGCTTACCCTTGATTACGCCATTTTCCTCTCTACCCCCATTATTGCCCCTATTCTTTCCGAATATCCTCCTTCTCATCGCGCTAGGGAGCGTGGTGGTACTTTGGATAGACCCGAACTTCTCCGACTAAAGCCCCAAGATTTGGATTACATAGACCAGGAAGAGGAACTTAACAATAGTTCCTCCTCACACCCACCTCAAACGTGTTCCTGTCAAACACAAGATTGTTCTTGCGCCTGTACAGACTCAGATGAATCCGAAATAGACACAGGAAATAAGTATGACTTTCCTACCGATACTATATCCCCTCGAAGTATACTAAATTTAATTAACACTCAAGAGAATTTGGAAGATATAATTTCAAAACTAGAAAAAATGGAAATCTTAGGAGATAATCCTATTAAGTACTGGGAACTGGATAAAATATATTGTAAATTAGATATTATAAATCCAGATTTAACAATTAAAGCCCAAGACTTGAAATATACAAATTGGGAAGCACAAGAGTGCAAAATGCATATTAAACAACTTTTAGATTACAAACTAATACAAAGATCTACTTCAGGATAAGTCACGCTTTCATAGTAAACAAGGGATCAGAACAAAAGTGTGGCCAGTCAAGAATGGTGTTTAATTATAAACGCTTAAATGACAATTGTAATGAGGATGGTTATAAAATTCCTGACAAAGAACAATTAATTAATAAAATACAAGATTCACAATGGTATTCAAAATTTGATCTTAAATCTGGTTTCTGGCAAGTCCGGATGCACCCAGAATCCATAACACAGGATAAACATTCTCTTGCCCTGAAGGACACTTTGAATGGTTAGTTATGCCTTTTGGCCTAAAAATAGCACCACAAATATTCCAAAGAAAGATGGATACAATTTTTAAAGACACAACAAATTTTACATGTATATATATTGATGACATTTTAGTTTTCTAAAACTAAAGGTAACATACAAATCTGACTCATCTACATATGATTTTTAACTTATTTGAAAAGCACGGATTAATAATTTCTAGAAAGAAGATGCAATTATGAAAAACATATTGAATTCTTAGGAGTCAAATAGGCCAAGGGAAAATAACATTACAACCACATATTGCTAGTAAGATACTTGAATTTCCCGACAAAATTGAAAATACTAGATCTTTGAGAGCTTTTCTAGGACTTTTAAACTATGCAAGACCATATTTAAAAGATATAGGAAAAATAAGTGGAAATCTATACAATAAAACATCAACAAAAGGACAAAAACACTTTAATCAACAAGATGTTTTAATAGTCAAACAAATTAAAGAATTAGTAAAAACATTGCCCAAACTAACACTACCATTAGATAATGACTATCTAGTCATAGAAAGTGACGGATGTGAGACAGGATGGGGAGGAGCTTTATATAAAAAACCCACAAAATATGACACAAAATCTGCAGACATTGTGTAGATATGCCTCAGAAAATATAGAGAAAAAGGTCATTTGACTTCCTTGGATTTTGAAATATTAGCATATTTGTTATTTCTCGCCTTGACTCATTTATGCTATTTATTTGTGACAAAAAGGAAATTACCATACGAACAGACTGTGAAGCCATAATAAAATATAATCAACAGACTAAGGGAACTAGAAAATCTCTAAGCAGCAGAAGATGAATAAAATTTGCTGACACTATTATTAATAAAGGACTAAAAATAAATTGGGAACATATTAAAGGAATTAATAATTAGTTGACACTCTTTCCAAAGTTGCTAACATGACTGATAAATTGAAATCACAGATCGTAACCTTGTCAATGTAAGACTAATGACTTTCGGGGAAGTAGAGATTCCACAGTACAACAAACATGAAGAACAATTCCATTTTGACACTAGACACATGTTGACACAGGTACAAAACTGCCTTATAGACAATCTGTGGCATATTCCCAGTACACCAGGAACAACCAAGCAAAAGGTGGCCGTCATAAAAGCCCTGATACAACATTTCCACCATACAGCAAAAGTAAAACATGGTGGTCAAGACAATATTTATTACACCATTCTAACAGGATCACAAGCCGGAGTCTACGCCACACAACATGAAGCAGCTCAGGCTGCTGTTGGAAGTGAAATCCAAGTTACTTACAGAGAATTTAAAGACCTTGGAGAAGCATTAACAGCTGTTAGGACAAAAGCGGGCCCAAATTATTTTGTAAGTGCCTCATTAAAAGGGAAAGGACCAGTAACAAAAACAACCCCAGACTCTTCATGGCTCCCAAAAGATATGACTTACTTAGACATAATTACCAGCGAACCAGTAAAACAAACAGAAAAGAATGACACTACAACAAGTTCAGACCTCCCAAGATCTCGACTACATACATCGTAACCACAGCCGATAAATCAAACCGATAGATTTCAGATTCGAAGCTCTTAAATGGCTTCATAACTTGGCACCCTCTTATATGAGGCATTACAATCATATGAGGCTGAGTTCAATTATAAACTTAAATGTCAAGATAATTTCCCTACATGCAGAGACGGTGAAGCAAAATGTGGCTGTAAATGTCAGGTAATATACAGTTTCAGAAAAGCAAGTATTGACATGAAAACATTCGCGCCACACAGATACAGAGGCAAGCTAATAACCCCTTTTCTCTTGATGGATTATGGGTTATTATATAAGCTATGGATAAGAGACATTGAGCTAACACAGGAATTCCCATAGAAACTCGGACAGTGCATAAGACACCTGTTAGTAGAAGAACATTTCAGAAACATAATAGTATGTACTTTTGAAAGTTCTCCTCCCGAATGGATAAACCTAAAAGTTGAACCAGCAAGGCATCTGATTAAGCTGGACGTCCACAAAACAGTCAATCCAGAAAAAGATAAAATTGAAGATTTTGTCCCCTCGGACGAAGAACTAGGTGGAAGGCTCTTCTAGTCCTAATGACAAAGTAAAACACTGGAGAGCCTCTATCCAAGGCTCTGACTGGCTTTGGGATGATTCTGTAGACTCTCGCCATTACATACTGGCAGCAGAAACATTCACAGAAAAAATTTACTGGCCGACAAGCTATGGTACTGCTTTCTTCCCTTTCAAAACTACTACCCAACACACAGCCTTACTAAGTCATTATCAAAAAATAAATGAAAAATGGATCCAACAGAAAACACGCCAAACGGCGCGTGATCTGAGATGATGGAATTAAGACAGTGAGATTGTAGCACCGTAAAATAGCCCACCAGAGTTGCATCCATGGGCTCTATCGGAGGATCAGTAGAAGAAGCCAACCTCAATAATATGATGGAAATTTAACGGTACCCACACCAGACAAGAAGGACATCCACAGTACCAACCCGTGACACAAAGTCCACCATAAAGACAGGAAGGACATGTACAGCATCAACTCGTGACACCACTTTACACCCGTGATATCTCCACTAACGCTTAATGTGTCCTAGCACCTGCGGGATACCAGCTTCTTTCCCTCCTATAAAGAGACCCCCAGTCTCTCCGCCAAATGCATCATATCTATCCTTTGAGAAATTCCTTTTACTAGTTTAAGAGCTTGAGTGTTTGCTGTCCAGAGTCAAGAGTCTAGTCCCTCTGTAAGTTTGTTTAAGTTCTTTAAAAAAAAAAAAAAAAAAAAAAGAGTCTTAGTGTGTAAGTCTTTTGTACATTATATCATCTTAATATCATCGTTATTTAAGCCATGAACGGCTAAATATTCTCTATGTTTCTGAGAACTTATTGAGTGAAACTATGCACCTCTTCTTCTGATCTCTTTCGATACTTCAGTCCTTTTCCTTCCCCTAGGAAGGTAACTGTTGCCATAAGCCTGGTAAGACCTGTGCAGACAGAGGCAACGGATAAGACCTCTAAAAGTCGGGGCAGGGTAAATATGGCACCAGGTGAGGCTAACCAGGAAGAAAGAATTCAGAGACGAAGCAAAGTCTCTCTCTCTACGTTCCCAGAAACATTTATTAATTAAGTTTTTATCGCTCGAAATTCTCTGCTTTCTGTATGCAATTTTCTTGTTTATGTACCTCTGTAGCAAATTACTGTAGCAAACACTGTAGCAAATTCTTGGCAAACTTTGTAGAGAAATTCTTGCAGAGCAAAACATCATGTAATTCTTATCATAGCACCAGTTCTTGTAGCACCCAAAAAAAAAATCTTAAAAAACAGAAACATAAATTCAGAAATTGAACAGAAACATAAATTCAGAAATTTGGTATCACCTGTACAGACTCAGATGAATCCGAAATAGACACAGGAAATAAGTATGACTTCCCTACCGATACTATATCCCCTCGAAGTATACTAAATTTAATTAACACTCAAGAGAATTTGGAAGATATAATTTCAAAACTAGAAAAAATGGAAATCTTAGGAGATAATCCTATTAAGTACTGGGAACTGGATAAAATATATTGTAAATTAGATATTATAAATCCAGATTTAACAATTAAAGCCCAAAACTTGAAATATACAAATTGGGAAGCACAAGAGTGCAAAATGCATATTAAACAACTTTTAGATTACAAACTAATACAAAGATCTACTTCCAGACATAGAAGTCCTGCTTTCATAGTAAACAAGGGATCAGAACAAAAGCGTGGCCAGTCAAGAATGGTGTTTAATTATAAACGCTTAAATGACAATTGTAATGAGGATGGTTATAAAATTCCTGACAAAGAACAATTAATTAATAAAATACAAGATTCACAATGGTATTCAAAATTTGATCTTAAATCTGGTTTCTGGCAAGTCCGGATGCACCCAGAATCCATAACCTGGACAGCATTCTCTTGCCCTGAAGGACACTTTGAATGGTTAGTTATGCCTTTTGGCCTAAAAATAGCACCACAAATATTCCAAAGAAAGATGGATACAATTTTTAAAGACACAACAAATTTTACATGTATATATATTGATGACATTTTAGTTTTCTCTAAAACTAAAGCAGAACATACAGCTCATCTACATATGATTTTTAACTTATTTGAAAAGCACGGATTAATAATTTCTAGAAAGAAGATGCAGCTTATGAAAAAACATATTGAATTCTTAGGAGCTGAAATAGGCCAAGGGAAAATAACTTTACAACCACATATTGCTAGTAAGATACTTGAATTTCCCGACAAAATTGAAAATACTAGATCTTTGAGAGCTTTTCTAGGACTTTTAAACTATGCAAGACCATATTTAAAAGATATAGGAAAAATAAGTGGAAATCTATACAATAAAACATCAACAAAAGGACAAAAACACTTTAATCAACAAGATGTTTTAATAGTCAAACAAATTAAAGAATTAGTAAAAACATTGCCCAAACTAACACTACCATTAGATAATGACTATCTAGTCATAGAAAGTGACAGATGTGAGACAGGATGGGGAGGAGCTTTATACAAAAAACCCACAAAATATGACACAAAATCTGCAGAGACATTGTGTAGATATGCCTCAGGAAAATATAGAGAAAAAGGTCATTTGACTTCCTTGGATTTTGAAATATTAGCTGTTATTTACTGCCTTGACTCATTTATGCTATTTATTTGTGACAAAAAGGAAATTACCATACGAACAGACTGTGAAGCCATAATAAAATATAATCAACAGACTAAGGGAACTAGAAAATCTCTAAGCAGCAGAAGATGGATAATAAGTCCTAGGTCTTAGCTGTTATTTACTGCCTTGACTCATTTATGCTATTTATTTGTGACAAAAAGGAAATTACCATACGAACAGACTATGAAGCCATAATAAAATATAATCAACAGACTAAGGGAACTAGAAAATCTCTAAGCAGCAGAAGATGGATAAAATTTGCTGACACTATTATTAATAAAGGACTAAAAATAAATTGGGAACATATTAAAGGAATTAATAATTCGTTAGCCGACACTCTTTCCAGGTTGCTAACATGACGGATAAATTCACCTATTCACAATAACATAGGAGTACGAATTCAACATATCATAGCAAAATTAAAAGAAAAATGTACGTTTATACAAATACAAAAACATTTGAAACATCAGCAATATGGATTCTGTAAACACATATATACGCCACAACAGTACGGGGCCAATACTAGACATAGAAAATTCACATCAAAACCAAAAAGAAAACCTAGACGAACATACTATCTAAGAAAAAGCACAGCCCGAAAACCTTACCTAAACAAAAATAAACATGTTAGACGATTTAATCCAAAAAAGACTTATGCTAATACCATTACTTGTTTCGCATGTAACAAAACAGGACATTTATCTTCAGCCTGTCCCAATAGAAAAAACCTATACACTAAGGAATCTACTTTGGTCCAATGTACTAATTTAGATCTTCTGGAAATACAATCAGATATTTCAGATACCTCCTCCATATATTCAATTATCTCCGTAGATGATATGGAAGAAATCCAATCTACAACTGACTACTCATTAATAAATTCACTCACTACACCACAGTAGTTATGCAAAATATGGCATTCAAATGCCAGATATTTAAATAAAGATTTTGTGAATTAGGATTTCTAGATAATGAGGCAGAAGAAGAAATTAATTTAATGTACCGTCTAGATGACCGCTCCAAAGGAAAACAACTAGTCACCTGCGAACATGAGTGGCAACTTAAAGAGGGAACTGCACATACTCCTTGTTCATCTTGTGGGTTTTATCCGTGATCAACAAGCGAGGAACTTGCAAGAAATGTAGGCAACAAATTTGTAATACATCTTAAAGAAAATTTTAATATTGACATTCTGACACACCTAGGCTAGTCTCCTCTCGAACACACTTACTAGAGACCCGTCTTTCTGTGCTCGAAACTCGACTTAATCTAGTTGAAACTGAACTTAGACAACTACAAAATCAAATAGCTAACCAAGACTATGAGGATTTTCGAGATTCTCAACAATTACATTCTTCCAGAATTCCAGATGACACTAATCTGGTTTTTGTTAAAACTTCAAGTATGTGTAATCGAAGAGCCAGCAGCGTCGTGTCCAATGCACCTTAACGATCAAAGGTCATACATTAACTTTGCAAGCCCTAATAGATAGTGGCGCCTCTAGCTCTTCTATCGATAAAGAAACACTACTTTACATTATACCCTCTTCTTTTTCAAACAAACAAATCAACCCCAAATCAGTATTTGATGGAACTAAAAATGCTTGCTCTACTTATTTGCCAAGTTGTAATGCTTTCTTTTATACCAATCATGCAATAATAGTATCCCTCTAACTCTTACCCATTTATGGGTTACCAACCTTAATATTGCCAATGTGCACCTTATCCTCAGATTAAATTTTCTCCTCTCTCCACACCGGGCTTTCCTGCTTACCCTTGATTACGCCATTTTCCTCTCTACCCCCATTATTGCCCCTATTCTTTCCGAATATCCTCCTTCTCATCACGCTAGGGAGCGTCGTGGTACTTTGGATAGACCCGAACTTCTCCGACTAAAGCCCCAAGATTTGGATTACATAGACCAGGAAGAGGAACTTAACAATAGTTCCTCCTCACACCCACCTCAAACGTGTTCCTGTCAAACACAAGATTGTTCTTGCGCCTGTACAAACTCAGATGAATCTGAAATAGACACAGGAAATAAGTATGACTTCCCTACCGATACTATATCCCCTCGAAGTATACTAAATTTAATTAACACTCAAGAGAATTTGGAAGATATAATTTCAAAACTAGAAAAAATGGAAATCTTAGGAGATAATCCTATTAAGTACTGGGAACTGGATAAAATATATTGTAAATTAGATATTATAAATCCAGATTTAACAATTAAAGCCCAAAACTTGAAATATACAAATTGGGAAGCACAAGAGTGCAAAATGCATATTAAACAACTTTTAGATTACAAACTAATACAAAGATCTACTTCGCATAGAAGTCACCTTTCATAGTAAACAAGGGATCAGAACAAAAGCGTGGCCAGTCAAGAATGGTGTTTAATTATAAACGCTTAAATGACAATTGTAATGAGGATGGTTATAAAATTCCTGACAAAGAACAATTAATTAATAAAATACAAGATTCACAATGGTATTCAAAATTTGATCTTAAATCTGGTTTCTGGCAAGTCCGGATGCACCCAGAATCCATAACCTGGACAACATTCTCTTGCCCTGAAGGACACTTTGAATGGTTAGTTATGCCTTTTGGCCTAAAAATAGCACCACAAATATTCCAAAGAAAGATGGATACAATTTTTAAAGACACAACAAATTTTACATGTATATATATTGATGACATTTTAGTTTTCTCTAAAACTAAAGCAGAACATACAGCTCATCTACATATGATTTTTAACTTATTTGAAAAGCACGGATTAATAATTTCTAGAAAGAAGATGCAGCTTATGAAAAAACATATTGAATTCTTAGGAGCTGAAATAGGCCAAGGGAAAATAACTTTACAACCACATATTGCTAGTAAGATACTTGAATTTCCCGACAAAATTGAAAATACTAGATCTTTGAGAGCTTTTCTAGGACTTTTAAACTATGCAAGACCATATTTAAAAGATATAGGAAAAATAAGTGGAAATCTATACAATAAAACATCAACAAAAGGACAAAAACACTTTTAATCAACAAGATGTTTTAATAGTCAAACAAATTAAAGAATTAGTAAAAACATTGCCCAAACTAACACTACCATTAGATAATGACTATCTAGTCATAGAAAGTGACGGATGTGAGACAGGATGGGGAGGAGCTTTATATAAAAAACCCACAAAATATGACACAAAATCTGCAGAGACATTGTGTAGATATGCCTCAGGAAAATATAGAGAAAAAGGTCATTTGACTTCCTTGGATTTTGAAATATTAGCTGTTATTTACTGCCTTGACTCATTTATGCTATTTATTTGTGACAAAAAGGAAATTACCATACGAACAGACTGTGAAGCCATAATAAAATATAATCAACAGACTAAGGGAACTAGAAAATCTCTAAGCAGCAGAAGATGGATAAAATTTGCTGACACTATTATTAATAAAGGACTAAAAATAAATTGGGAACATATTAAAGGAATTAATAATTCGTTAGCCGACACTCTTTCCAGGTTGCTAACATGACGGATAAATTCAGAAATCACAGATCAGAACCAGTTGTCAACAGAAGACTAATGACTTTCGGGGAAGTAGAGATTCCACAGTACAACAAACATGAAGAACAATTCCATTTTGACACTAGACACATGTTGACACAGGTACAAAACTGCCTTATAGACAATCTGTGGCATATTCCCAGTACACCAGGAACAACCAAGCAAAAGGTGGCCGTCATAAAAGCCCTGATACAACATTTCCACCATACAGCAAAAGTAAAACATGGTGGTCAAGACAATATTTATTACACCATTCTAACAGGATCACAAGCCGGAGTCTACGCCACACAACATGAAGCAGCTCAGGCTGCTGTTGGAAGTGAAATCCAAGTTACTTACAGAGAATTTAAAGACCTTGGAGAAGCATTAACAGCTGTTAGGACAAAAGCGGGCCCAAATTATTTTGTAAGTGCCTCATTAAAAGGGAAAGGACCGATAAAAACAACCCGGACTCTTCATGGCTCCCAAAGATATGACTTACTTAGACATAACTACCAACCAAGAAACAAATGAGAAAGAATGACACTACAACAAGTTCAGACCTCCCAACAGATCTGACTACATACATCAAAACCCTGGCCGATAAATCAAACTGGATAGATTTCCAGCATATTCAGGAAGCTCTTAAATGGCTTCATAACTTGGCACCCTCTTATACAGGCATTACAATCAGCTATGAGGATGAGTTCAATTATAAACTTAAATGTCAAGATAATTTCCCTACATGCAGAGACGGTGAAGCAAAATGTGGCTGTAAATGTCAGGTAATATACAGTTTCAGAAAAGCAAGTATTGACATGAAAACATTCGCGCCACACAGATACAGAGGCAAGCTAATAACCCCTTTTCTCTTGATGGATTATGGGTTATTATATAAGCTATGGATAAGAGACATTGAGCTAACACAGGAATTCCCATGGAAACTCGAACAGTGCATAAGACACCTGTTAGTAGAAGAACATTTCAGAAACATAATAGTATGTACTTTTGAAAGTTCTCCTCCCGAATGGATAAACCTAAAAGTTGAACCAGCAAGGCATCTGATTAAGCTGGACGTCCACAAAATAGTCAATCCAGAAAAAGATAAAATTGAAGATTTTGTCCCCTCGGACGAAGAACTAGACTGGGAAATGTCTCTGCAGATTTTGTGTCATATTTTGTGGGTTTTTTATATAAAGCTCCTCCCCATCCTGTCTCACATCCGTCACTTTCTATGACTAGATAGTCATTATCTAATGGTAGTGTTAGTTTGGGCAATGTTTTTACTAATTCTTTAATTTGTTTGACTATTAAAACATCTTGTTGATTAAAGTGTTTTTGTCCTTTTGTTGATGTTTTATTGTATAGATTTCCACTTATTTTTCCTATATCTTTTAAATATGGTCTTGCATAGTTTAAAAGTCCTAGAAAAGCTCTCAAAGATCTAGTATTTTCAATTTTGTCGGGAAATTCAAGTATCTTACTAGCAATATGTGGTTGTAAAGTTATTTTCCCTTGGCCTATTTCAGCTCCTAAGAATTCAATATGTTTTTCATTTGCATCTTCTTTCTAGAAATTATTAATCCGTGCTTTTCAAATAAGTTAAAAATCATATGTAGATGAGTTGTATGTTCGCTTAGTTTTAGAAAACTAAAATGTCATCAATATATATACATGTAAAATTTGTTGTGTCTTTAAAAATTGTATCCATCTTTCTTTGGAATATTTGTGGTGCTATTTTTAGGACAAAAGGCATAACTAACCATTCAAAGTGTCCTTCAGGGCAAGAGAATGTTGTCTAGGTTATGGATTCTGGGTGCATCCGGACTTGCCAGAAACCCGATTTAAGATCAAATTTTGAATACCATTGTGAATCTTGTATTTTATTAATTAATTGTTCTTTGTCAGGAATTTTATAACCATCCTCATTACAATTTTCATTTAAGCATTTATAATTAAACACCATACTTGACTGGCCACACTTTTGTTCTGATCCCTTGTTTACTATGAAAGCAGGACTTCTATGTCTGGAAGTAGATCTTTGTATTAGTTTGTAATCTAAAAGTTGTTTAATATGCATTTTGCACTCTTGTGCTTCCCAATTTGTATATTTCAAGTCTTGGGCTTTAATTGTTAAATCTGGATTTATAATATCTAATTTACAATATATTTTATCCAGTTCCCAGTACTTAATAGGATTATCTCCTAAGATTTCCATTTTTTCTAGTTTTGAAATTATATCTTCCAAATTCTCTTGAGTGTTAATTAAATTTAGTATACTTCAAGGGGATATAGTATCGGTAGGGAAGTCATACTTATTTCCTGTGTCTATTTCGGATTCATCTGAGTCTGTACAGGCGCAAGAACAATCTTGTGTTTGACAGGAACACATTTGAGGTGGGTGTGAGGAGGAACTATTGTTAAGTTCCTCTTCCTGGTCTATGTAATCCAAATCTTGGGGCTTTAGTCGGAGAAGTTCGGGTCTATCCAAAGTACCACCACTCTCCCTAGCGCGATGAGAAGGAGGATATTCGGAAAGAATAGGGGCAATAATGGGGTAGAGAGGAAAATGGCGAATCAAGGGTGGGAAAGCCCGGTGTGGAGAGAGGAGAAAATTTAATCCGAGGATAAGGTGCACATTGGCAATATTAAGGTTGGTAACCCATAAATGGGTAAGAGTTAGAGGGATACTATTGTTGTCACAGTTGGTATAAAAAGAAACAGTACAACTTGGCAAATAAGTAGAGCAAGCATTTTTAGTTCCATCAAACTGGGTACTGATTTGGGGTTGATTTGTTTTATCAAAAAGAAGAGGGTATAAACAGTAGTGTTTCTTTATCGATAGAAGAGCTAGAGGCGCCACTATCTATTAGGGCTTGCAAAGTTAATGTATGACCTTTGACTGTTAAGGTGCATTGGACACGCACGTCAGTGGCTCTTCCAGTATTACACATACTTGGAGTTTTAACAAAAAACCAGTTAGTGTCATCTAGAATTCTGGAAGAATGTAATTGTTGAGAATCTCGAAAATCCTCATAGTCTTGGTTAGCTACTTGATTTTGTAGTTGTCTAAGTTCAGTTTCAACTAGATTAAGTCGAGTTTCGAGCACAGAAAGACGGGTCTCTAGTAAGTGTGTTCGAGAGGAGACTAGCCTAGGTGTGTCAGGAATGTCAATATTAAAATTTTCTTTAAGACAGGTATTACAAATTTGTTGCCTACATTTCTTGCAAGTTCCTCGTTTGTTGACTGCTGGATAAAACCCACAAGAGGAACAAGGAGTATGTGCAGTTCCCTCTTTAAGTTGCCACTCATGTTCGCAGGTGACTAGTTGTTTTCCTTTGGAGCGGTCATCTAGACGGTACATTAAATTAATTTCTTCTTCTGCCTCATTATCTAGAAATCCTAATTCGTCAAAATCTTTATTTAAATATGCTGGCATTTGAATGCCATATTTTTCGGCATAACTACCAGGTGGTGTAGTGAGTGAATTTATTAATGAGTAGTCAGTTGTAGATTGGATTTCTTCCATATCATCTACGGAGATAATTGAATATATGGAGGAGGTATCTGAAATATCTGATTGTATTTCCAGAAGATCTAAATTAGTACATTGGACCAAAGTAGATTCCTTAGTGTATAGGTTTTTTCTATTGGGACAGGCTGAAGATAAATGTCCTGTTTTGTTACATGCGAAACAAGTAATGGTATTAGCATAAGTCTTTTTTGGATTAAATCGTCTAACATGTTTATTTTTGTTTAGGTAAGGTTTTCGGGCTGTGCTTTTTCTTAGATAGTATGTTCGTCTAGGTTTTCTTTTTGGTTTTGATGTGAATTTTCTATGTCTAGTATTGGCCCCGTACTGTTGTGGCGTATATATGTGTTTACAGAATCCATATTGCTGATGTTTCAAATGTTTTTGTATTTGTATAAACGTACATTTTTCTTTTAATTTTGCTATGATATGTTGAATTCGTACTCCTATGTTATTGTGAATAGGTGACATAGTCATGGCACTCCAGTCCTTATGTATTTCTCTTCCTAATTCTCCAGGTAGTTTACTAAAAAGTCTTTCTCCTAGCTCATTGCTATAGTAGTTTCCAGAGATGGCTGTCAGTGCAAAGAAATCATTACAAAATTCTTTTACTCTACTCCAATCTAATAATTGTAATTGTTCTAGATCTCTCATTGCTTCTTGTTGTCTTATATTTAGTCCTGTATTAGAGTCTCTAGCGGTAATCATTGTATGCACCGCATAACAAAAATTGTGTATATTGTTTCCTTGGCCAGCTATCCTGGCTACTTCTTCAGGGAAATTTTGTTTAAAAGATTCCCAGGAGGCTCGTGCCACATCTCCTAAATAGTTTTCTGCAACTCTAAGCATAGCCGCTCCAGTTTCTATATCCATTTCATGCTTAGCCGCGTAGTCTCTTGCTACAGAGACTTTCCCTTAGGTATGTAATTGTGGGTCACATTCTACATTATATTTAGTAATACTGCATCTTTTCCGAAGAATGTTAGTTCTGGGGGTCCTCTACGGCCAATGGTTTTAAGTAGTGGGTTATTGTTAGTATACGGGTCGACTGCAGTTCTAGGGGGATGTCCTTGACTATAGTCTAATGTTCTCATAGTACTTTCTGGGTATGTGATATGGAATGGTCTTGAAGCAGAGGATTCTGCTGTATTCATTAAATTCACCTCTTTGTTTATGTTATTTAAGTTATCATTCATCTTAGTATCCAGAGGCATGTAGCCGGTAGAGTAATATTCTTTTGCTATAATATTGTTTTCTTCGTCTTTATATAACTTTACATTTTCCGGGAGGCCTTTGTGTAATTTATCAAACCTTTCTAGTTCTTGTACTTCTATTTCATTTAAGTGAGAGGCCATTTCTGCTGGCAAATAGACATATTCATTTAAGTCATCAAATGCTCCTCCTATGTTTACCAAGTTGATATCTCCTATGTTTACCAAGTTGATATTATGTCTTCTTTTATGTATTTCTACTAATCGGAGATGTTTCTGTCCAAATTCTCTTAGTTGTTGTTGAGCAATCAGTAAGGGGTCTTGTTCTTCTAAAAACACAAGGTTGTGTTCTTGGTTTTCAGTGTCTTCTTCTTCAATTAACCTATTGTGTGTATAGTTTGTAAATCTTACACTTAGTTGTCCATTCCTATCTTTATACATTAATGATTCTGTAGGTTGTAGAAGAGTTGGTTGTTCTTCTTCTAAGTTAATTGTCCATTCTAAATTGGCTAGTTGTTACAGGCTATCTTTGCAGGTCTTTGAAATTGAATTCCCCTTGTACTAAGAGTCTCTATTATTCCATCGATTTGAATTTTAAACTTATTATGTATATGGTTCATAGTTTTTCCCAGAAATATCATTTCAAGTTGGATATTCTTTCCTTGAAAATTTCCATATCCTTTCGCCTGTATCACTATTTTAATATGGTTAGTAAAATCTTTAATAGTCATGTTGAAATTAGGACAAATGTAGGTTATTCCTAAATTATCATTCATGTCTACTTCGGCTAAGCCAATAATGGCTCTTTCTTTATCCGAAAATCTAGAGTCATATAAGACTAAAAGGACCTTTCCTCCTATTCTTTGTCTTGTCATTCCTCTTAATCCAAAGACTATTAAGCCTAGATGTATATACTGGTGTTTCAAGGTTGCTAATTGTCTTCCTGACTGGTTAGTTATTAAATCTAAATGTTGTTCCTCACCGTCTGGGAGATGTAAAGCTTCTGTTCTTCGTTGCCTGTATATAGAAGTTGCTGATGTGAAATATGAAAATCTATTTCTTTCGTATAGGAGTCGCGGTTGTAACATATTTAATTGTTCATTAGAAAATATTTCTAAGTCTCGATATATGTTTATTACTTCTTCTAATGTTTGGCTTAGACTAGGAAGTGTCCGTATGTTGTCCAACCAAGAGGTGCTAGAGACTGATCTTCTTCCACTCAGTGTTCTAGATGTTCCAGTAAAACTTTACATCCTTGTTTGACTCATTTTGACTCTTCAGGTTTGTATGTTAAAAATGTATATGTAGTAGGACGATTTCTTATTCTTTTTCCAGTAGATAGTTTCCCCAAACCTATATTTATATTT
The DNA here is from genome assembly GCA_025175895.1 of Wurfbainia villosa. Classification (NCBI taxonomy): domain Eukaryota; kingdom Viridiplantae; phylum Streptophyta; class Magnoliopsida; order Zingiberales; family Zingiberaceae; genus Wurfbainia; species Wurfbainia villosa. Next base: position 65,327,221 of record CM045994.1, on the reverse strand, counting down.
TCCAGAGCTGATTTCCAGTTATCTTCTATTGGTACTTTAGACAACTTTTGTTCTAAATCAAATAATTTTCCTTCCAATTTGGTTATCCTAAAATGTAGGGATGTTAATAAGGCTATTATAGTATTATTTTTTGTTGTACTAATTTGATCACTTTTACTGTTAGCTCAGTAGAGGAATAATAACCGTCTTCCTTAGTTTTTGTATATTTTTGTACATAGTCTAAGGCTTCATCATAATGGGTATTTTCATAAATATGGTTCATTTAATGAGTAGTGCATTTATTTGTTCTTACGAATCTTGAATTCTGCTTCTATTGTTAGCAAGAAACTTTTTACTTCTGCTAAAAGATCTTTATGTTGGATTTCAAAAGTATGTGGTTGGTTTTCTCTAATTATTCTTGTAAGGTTTATTACGTCACTTCTCTTTGGTAGATTTATAAAATTTACTTGAGCAACTTTGGAGTTAAGGCTTTCTTGTGAATTCTTTAGATATATTATATTTTGCTTTATTTCATTGAGCTGGATTTGTTGTTGTCTTTGGTTTATTAATACAGTTTCCAGGACGTGATGTATGTCTCTAAACTTAGTTTCTGATGAAAAACTTTGTCCTAGTAGTATGTCTGTTATGGAGTTCAGGTGTGGATTATCAGAATGCAAGGAGTGAGTGGAGTCCTTAGCGTGTATATAGCAGCTATGTTGTCTTTTGTCTAATGTTTTTGTAGTTCGTGGCAGAGGGATAGATAAATCAAGATAATCAAATTTAGCTAGAGACTGCATACATTTTCCAGCAGTCGACTGTCAGAGGATATCCCGGGCACAGAACCGCTCATAGCCGATCGGCCGATTGACGAGGCGAATGATCATTGAGGTCCGAATGATCGCTAAGAGTTCCGTTAGACTACAACGGTCAGGATCCGACGTGTTCGGAGGTCGTTGTAGTGACGGCAGTCGATTGCCAAGGGCAGCAGTCGACTGGTGGCGGCCAACGGGAAGAAATCAACCCTCTCTATAAAAAGAGAGGGTGTAAGCCTTTAAGAGGCTAATGCTTATGCTCTAAGTGATCTTCCTAGTGCCCCACAAGCTCTAAACTCTTCTTACTTGTTTTTACTCCATTCTTATTGTAAGAAGAGTGATCTTGATTGTAAAGGTTACCTCCACCTAGCTTGGTGCAAAGGAGAGACCAATAGTGATTGGCTTTGGAGGAGTGATTCACCTCGGACGAATCGGGATCGTGGATTAGCGGTGTAGCCGTGAACCACGTTACATTCTTTGTTAGCGTTTGTTTTCTCGTATTTCTATTTGCTTGTCTTTATTAGTCTTCCGCTTGCGCTAATTAGTTTTATAGACGAGCAAATACCGGCATCCAAACGAAAAGGGCTATTCACCCCCCTCTAGCCGGCCGTTCGATCACCTACAAGTGGTATCAGAGCCAAGGAAAGCTTGTAGAGGACTAACCTCCACAACAAGCAATTTTCAAAATGGCCGGCTCCAACATTCATCCTCCGAAGTTTGAAGGAGAATTCGCTTGGTGGAAGAAGCGAATGGAGGTATTTTTCGAAACGGATTTTGATATTATGATTACAATGGAATCCGGTTTCGTTTTGCCTAGGGATGAAGAAGGGAAGCCAATAGAGAAATCTAGGTGGACCAAAAGGCAAAGGGAAGAGCACCTTGTAAATTCAAAAGCCAAGCATCATCTCTTCAATGTGCTCCCCCAACAAGAAATCAACCGAATAGGAGAATGCCTAAGCGCCAAGGAGATGTGGGAGAAGCTAATTGAGCTTCATGAAGGCACATCCGAGGCGAAGCTAGCAAGGAGAGATCTCCTCCGCTCCCAACTATCCAACATTAAATTAGAAAAGGGAGAAAAGGTAACTTCTTTGCATTCTAGATTCAAAGAAATTGTAAATGGACTAACAAGTGTAGGGGAAAGGCTCTCAAATCGCGATATGATAATGAAGGCCATAGATGCTTTCCCCCGATCATCCAAGTGGAGTTCAATGGTGGACTCATTTTACATTTCAAAGAATCTAGAGGTAAGTACTCTAGATGAATTTTTCTCCACTATGGAATTACATGAATCTAGGCTTGAAGGAATACAAGAAGAGCCAAAAATACAACCTTCAAGGGGAGTAGCATTGTTGGCAAATAAGGGGAAGAAGAAGATAGAGATCCCCTCCTCCTCCGATGATGAAGCCTCCACTTCCTCCATGGATAGCACGGAAGAAGCCTACATGGTAAGGAAGGTAAGGCGTGCATTTAAGAATTTTAGATTTGACAAATCTCATGATAGGAATAGAGGACCAAGGGGGAAGGTCATATGCTACAATTGCCAAGGAGAGGGGCACATAAGGGACAATTGTCCTCTTCTAAACAAGAGCAAGGAAGAGAGGAAGAAGAAAGAAGAAAAGAAGAGGAAAAAGGGGAGCAAGAAAAAGAAGGAGGAGGAGAAGAAGACAAAAGAAAAGGGGAAGACCAAAGCTCTAAAGGCAAGGACTTGGGATGACCCATCCTCATCCTCCTCATCATCATCGGATGAGGAGAATGCCTTTGTCACCAATTTGGCCTTGATGGCCTTTGATGACTTGGATTGTTCTTCATCCGAAAATGAAGGATCAAGCTCAAGAGGAGAGAGCTCAAGTGAAGGGGGAGCTTCTACATCCTCATCATCCGAAGAAGAAGATGACATGGAAACTATGGTAACGAAAGCCTCTCCTAAGAAAATAGTTTCCATAATTTCTAGTTTAACTAAGGACTTATTTGGAATGAAAAAGAAAAATAAAAGCATGCTTAATCAAATTAAGGCATTAGAAAATAAGCTAGAAAATGCATGCTTAAATGATAATATTTCTTCTAGCTTAAATGATGCATGCTCACATGACCTTTATGTGCCATTAGATGTTAGTGATGCATGTATAAATGAAAATAGGGCCTTAAGGGAAAAGGTAGATTATTTAACAAAAGCCCTAGAAAAATTCACAATTGGCTCCAACACATTGAACATGATCTTAGGAAGCCAAAGAGCTAGCTTCAACAAGAAAGGCCTAGGATATAAGGAAAAGAAAAATGAAAAGGCCTATAAATGCCTAATTGCTAGGGGACAAGATAAGAAGAAGGTAATAGCTAGAAAATGGATCCCCAAGGAGTATCTAGTGAACCCAATAGGCAAGAACTTATTTTGGGTTCCAAAATCCATCCTTAAGGGTTAGAATAATCCTAGGGTAGTCAACCACATGGACCTAACCTATATCATATTTTGGTTGACTTAAGATGACGGGACAACATTTTTTAGATAGTGTTGGGTGATGATAATGTGCCCATAAATAGATAATAATGCTTAAATCATGATGATTAATGTAATTACTATGTATGTTTGAAATCATGATTTATGATTTTAATATTTGGCACGTAATCATGAGAAATAGGGTTGAATCATGCTTTAGGTGATACTTTGCTTATTATCATCATATAATACCTAATGCATGATTGTTATTCAATGAATACATGTATTTCATGATCATAATGTAGAATTAATTGACATATGCCTTTATGATCATGATGATTGTTAGGTTGATACTTAACCTTGATAGAATTGTATGAATATGATGGTTAAGTATATACAAATACCCCCTAGGATGCATCTCACACTCACTATAGGCTAACTTGATTGCAAACTTAGCATGGGTGAGATGTTAGGATGATACAAATGTCCACTAATGCCTATGGCATTTAGATGGTCATTTAAAGTATCAACATAGCAAATAATAGACCAATCATGGGGAAGGCTTATGTTTAATTCATAGACATATTGCCCAAAGATCATGGTTGGATATTTCATATGTTTTCAAAACAATTTCTTAATCTAAGATCTAAGTATTCATGTTTTGAAACAATTCAAAGCAAGACTAGGTGTTAAAATGGATACTCTTATGACCAAAAACCTAGTAGTTTTTAAAGCTTTTGGATTTTTGGAAAATACATGGAAATATAATGATTTTTCATGAAAACCTATTTTTCCCTGATATATATACTTAAAATAAATGTGTTCCCAAAATTTCATGATTTTTAGAATTTTCTGGAATTTTTAATGCATTTAATTTACTTGAAAATCGTAATTTGAATCCATTGTGCGGATCATTTGCCATCGATAGCATGATCGATAACCTGAAAAATAGCCCAATATTTTCTGATTTCAGATTTTAATCAAGTTTTTGGGTTTCTCTTTCTACTATACTTGATACCATGAGTTTACAAATTAGGATTAATCTTTTTGATGGTGTCAAAGGGGGAGAAATGTATGTTTAAGTATGTTTAAGTAAAGGGAAACATATTTAGGGGGAGAAATGATTATGTTTATGATAGGGGGAGAAATGATTATGTTTATGATAGGGGGAGAACATTTTTATGGGGAGTTTCATGGATTAAGGGGGAGTTGCATGTTGCTATATCATGTTTATCTTTACATGCTTTTCTTACCTTAGAATTTATATCAAATGTTTTTACCTAACTTAAACGGATTGCCACACATCAAAAAGGGGGGAGATTGTTAGGGCAATCTCTTGCCGTAATATGGTTTTGATGGTGTGGCAAAGGGTTTAAGTTAGTGGGTTATGTGATTTGATATGTGCGTTGAAGTCGTGCAGGACTTAGTAATTCGCACATGGAGCCTTGGCGGGTTCACCCTCATAACCTCGGTCCTTGAGTCGGTGAAGGATGACTTTGCGGAAGTCGTGCGCTTGGATCATCCGAGGGACCGTCGGACGAGATGACTTGAAGTGAAGCCAAGGAAGCAGACTTCGGAGGCAAGAGACGCGAAGGAGCATTGCAGAGCCGTGCGCCTGATGCTGCCGAGGGACGTGGCCGTGAACGAAGAGAGCTTCGGCAAGGGACTTCAAGTGAGATGAGAGAATGAGTGAAATGTAAGTAGCTCATTAGGTGAACTTGGCCGAATGGCTGAGTGTCGGAGACTTGACCGCAAGGGTTAAGGTTTACCCGACCGCCGGAAGCTCAAACTTATGTTAAGTTTGAGTTTCACACGGCACCAGTCGACTGCCATGTCACGGCAGTCGACTGCTCTGAGTCAAGTGGGTTCGACTGGTATCCGACTGATGGGTTTATGCCCGTGATCGCCATGGAATGGCAATGGCGATCGTCGAAGGATATCCCGGCAGAAGCGCTCGTAGTCGGCGTCGATCGACTACGGAGGCGAATCGGCTGCGAGGTCGGTGATCGCTAAGAGTTCCGTTGGACTACAGCGGTCGGGATCCGCGTGTTCGGAGGTTGTAGTAACGATTCGATCGCCAAGGGCGTGATCGGTAGTGGCGGCCAGGAAGAAATCAGCCTCTCTATAAAAGAGAGGGTGTGAGCCTCAGTTACGTATTTGTAGCTATTAGTTACAATGATCTCCAATGGTACTAAAGCTCTAAACTCTTCTTACTTGTTTTTACTCCATTCTTATTGTAAGAAGAGTGATCTTGATTGTAAAGGTTACCTCCACCTAGCTTGGTGCAAAGGAGAGACCAATAGTGATTGGCTTTGGAGGAGTGATTCACCTCGGACGAATCGGGATCGTGGATTAGCGGTGTAGCCGTGAACCACGTTACATTCTTTGTTAGCGTTTGTTTTCTCGTATTTCTATTTGCTTGTCTTTATTAGTCTTCCGCTTGCGCTAATTAGTTTTGTAGACGAGCAAATACCAGCATCCAAACGAAAAGGGCTATTCACCCCCCCTCTAGCCGGCCGTTCGATCACCTACAAAATATTTAAAAATTATTTTACCCACAAAATAGTGAGATTGATACAAAGTTTAAAAGTTGAGAAAAACTTCAATATTGAGCCCTCTTTGTATCATCCCATTCAATGGTGATTGCTATCAAAAGATAGACTTCACCAAGGTTTTTCAAAATGATTTTGAAATATTTTTAAAACCTTTAATTTCTTTTTCCTAAACATCTTACTTGTATCTAGATATGTAAAATACATACAAGTCAAGTATTAGTGAGATGTGGGGTTTTTGTTATTTAGGGTTTCATGCATATCTCTAGGCAACAATATTTGATTCCCTTCAAATCATGTCTTAGTTCTTAAATCCATTTTATTTATGCATGAATGATGATTATGGCATGAATGATACAAAGATAAAAGCATGTGCCAAAATCATGATGTCATGACATATGAATGAAATCTAAGCATATATGACATATAGAAATAACCCTAAAAATGATCATGACATTTTATATGATAAAACTAAATATGATGTCATGTCATGGCAAGGCAAACAAAGCATGACAATTATAAAATACTAAGGTATGAAATACCTAAGTGTTAAATTCAATTTTCCATTTCTTAGAATTAAATTCATTTTGCCTTAATGTCATTTATCCCCCTAGTGTGCCAAAAACCTAAAATGGCACACCATTACTCCTAAGACCTAATTGTGCCAATTTAATCATTTTTCATCTTCTCAAATCACATTGGCATATCCTAATGTGTCAACTCACCATGGCTAGGTTAACTACTCATCCACTTAGGGTTGACACACCCTAACCCATTTAGCATGAATCGATCACGCTCCTAGGAACCCAATACCTATTGGAGCTCCTTGGGTTAACTAGGTATTCACTAGGGATAACTTCCCTAGATACCTTCCTAATGACCCTTTTTTGGCTTTGAAGCCTTAGTCAATTGGGTCTTCCTTAGGTCAACTCTAGAGGTGACTCCCCCTTTGACCTTCTGAGTGGCTACCTTAGTTTTTCTTGAATCCTTAGTCACTAAACAAACACCATGGCTAGTCATAGGGATGACTTCCCTACTAACCTTGGTTTTCCTAGACCTAGAAATAGTTCCATAATTGAATAGAACATTATGGTAGGACATAGGTTTGTGACCCAAACCTTTCTTGCCCTTGGACATTTCTTGTTTCCTAGGCCTTAAATTTTGAACATTTGACCCTTTAATTGAATTTGTAATTCTTGCTAGGGTCTTCTCTAATTTTTCTAGCCTTGACCTCAAGGCTTGGTTCTCTAATTCTAGTTTTCCCAATTTTGATTTATCATTAGGTTTTTGGGAATGACTCTTCTTCTTAGGCATATGCCTAGACTTTTTGGGGTTAATGCCCAAATTTTCTTCTATCCTCCGAATGGACTCCTTAGGTAGGATTTTTCTAGAATTAATGTGTCTAGGTTTGTCCTTAGGTAAGTCAACATGCTTGGCACATAAACAAAAATATTTGTTCCTAATAGCATGCTTTTCATTAATAATAGCAAGAGAGCTAAAATAATTCCTAGCATGCTTATTAACCTTAGAAATTGAAGGTGCATTAACTAAATTTACCTTAGGGTTAGCTTTGGAAGCTCCTCCTACATGAGATTCCCCTTCTTGCCCTTTCTTCTTCCCCCTAGGGCATTGGCTTCTATAATGTCCCCTTTGGTTGCATTTGAAGCACACAATGTGCTCCTTGCTTTTAATTGTGGGGACACCGGCATCTTTCACCTTTGGTACCGGTTGAGACTTCTTCACCTTCTTGGGACACTTACTTTTATAGTGCCCTTGCTCCCTACACTCAAAACATATTATGTGGTTTTTATCTTTAATTACAATGCATGAGTTACCTAGGGAGGTGGTGGAAGCCTCTTGATCACTTCTTCCGGAGGTAGATGTTTCGTTTTGATCTTACTCCGAAATGGAAGACCTCTCCTCCCCCTCAATGCTAGAGGTGGAGGTTTCCTCCAAGTCATCCACATATTCAAATGTAGATGGCGATTCTTCAACCTCCTCGGATCCGGATGTTGATGGACATTCTTCCTCGGCTTCCTTTTCTACTTGTGCTAGTTCAGGATGTTCATTGAATTGGATCATTTTATTCCATAAATCCTTTTCATCCCTATATTCACCTAGCCTAGACCAAATGTTGTTAGGAATCAAATCACTTGGCATTTTTATTACCTCAAGATTTATCTTGAAATCCTTCATTTGGTCCTTGGTCCATCTTGATCTTTCTATTAACTTGTTTTCCTTATCCCTAGGCACTTCAAAACCATTTTCAATAATTAACATGAAATCAAAATCGGTTTCTAAGTATACCTCCATCTTTCTTCTCCACCATTGAAAATCTCCTTCAAATTTTGGTGGTTGGAGGTTGTAGCCGACCATCTTGTCGTGCTTGTGTTGGCGGTTAGTCCTCGACAAGCAACTCGCTCTGATACCACTTGTTGGAACGTCGGTGGTCGGCTAGAGGGGGGTGAATAGCCCTTTTTCGTGTACGGTGGAAGTCGATCGTTCATTGCGTGTCGCTTGTATACAATTCTTGTTAATGCACAGTGAAAATAATAGTAATACGAATACAAAAGACAAACATACACAAATACACACGATATACGTGGTTCGGAACCTTAGGATTCCTACTCCACGGGTAAGCTTAACGAGCTCGTGTTATGCACACGACACTAACAACAACAACTTCTCGACAACACGTCGGAGGTGGAGAAACCTCGTACAAGCAATTACAAAGGTAATATAAAAATACAAGCAAAATACAAAGAACACAAATGACTTTGATCACTTTTGCTTGTTGCTTGTTGCTTTCTTTGGTGTAGCTCTTGAAGGTCTGAAATGCAGCAAAAATTCCCCTCCAAAATCTTTGGCGAAATCCTCCATCTCGAGCTCCATTTATAACCTGCATCGAGCTGATTTCGCACCCATCAGTCGACTGATCGTGACCATCATTCGATTGGTCTTGTTGTCGTGTCTCACAACGACTCGATCCACGCTGGCCAAGTTCCAATGGATCCATCATCAGTTGACTGGTCATCCCCATCAGTCGACTGATGATCTCATCAGTCGATTGATCATCGTGATCACTCGACTGGAAACCATTCTTTGCTCAAATTCGCCCCTATCAGTCGACTGATCCCATCATCAATCGACTGATGGCATCGACAGTCGACTGTTCAGCCAAAACCTGGTTAGTCGAACATCGATCGAGTCCAATCGACCTAGAGCAGTCGACTGGCACCTATGTCAGTCGACTGATGTCGGGTAAAACCTCAAATACCAAGTTGTTTGAGCATCTGACCGTCGGAAAAACCCTCAAACACCACGTTTGAGCCTCCGACACTCAGTCTTAGCCACTTGGCCAAGTTCACCTCTGTTGGTGCAGTAGGCACCCAAGTCAAACCTGAGTTTTGATTTTAGCAAACGATACAAAGTTAAGCTCATGTTGTTATCTCACGAGCTGAATCGAGTGTGCAGAAGATTGCTATAGCTGGAGCTGAAGGCTAGCGATACCCGGAGGAAGCCGCGGTGGTCGGGCGACACTTGAGTGACTTCGGAGGGAGCCGAAGGAATCGAGTGGAAGGTTGGAAGCAAAAGCGACATGGTAAGTATCGAGGTAAGCTCATGTGTGCGAGCGTAAGTGAGTTCGTATCCTCCTTACGGGGATGGTCTTAAGCGTAGATCCGACCAAAGACATCCCATCAATGGTCTAGGTCGAGATCGAACGATCGAAGGCCGTTGAAATAATGTTTTCTTTAAGCTAACTTTGCCTTGCATAAGAAGCATCATTGCCGCTACTTGGAGGACTCGATCGCCGTCCAATCACCATCGGAGTCGGTCGAATCGATCGATTTGCCATCAGTCGACTGATGATGGCCATCAGTCGACTGATAGTCAATGATCAGATTCGAGGAGTCAAGGCTTATCACCCCATTTCAAGGAGATTGGTGCTCAATTGTGATTGGCTAGGGTTCCTCTCGAAAAGGGGCTCAAAGGCTATAAAAGGAGGGCCAAACCTAGGGTTTTCTTCATCATTCTAAAGCTTCCAAAAGCCTCCGCCAAGCTACAACTTTTCGACCACGAAGTGCTTTCTCTCCGACGTCTAGGTCTTAAATTCTCTCTTATTGTAACGTCGGTTTTAGTTTTTATTTAAGTTCATTTCTTTTCGGAGCTTTTATCGTATACGAGGAGAGGGGGAGTGTCCCTCTACCTCAAGCTTTTTCCTTCTTGTATCGATTAACTCCTACCTCCAACGAGGAGGAGTTCCTTTAGTGCTTTTGCCCTCCGTACGTGGTCAAGGACCACTAGGGCCTTGGAGTAGTAGCCGAAGGCTATGAACCAAGTAAAACTTCATTGTCTCCTTTTACTTTTCATTTCCGCTGCAATTAATTATCTCTCGAGTTTTAACGAACGAAAAGAAAAGGAAAAGGTTTTTCGCTATTCACCCCCCCCCCTCTAGCGAACCACATCGATCCAACAACCTCATCCTCTCATGGAGTTCCCCACCGAAGCTCTCTTCCCTCGGCCTACGTCCCTCGGATGCACCAAGCGCACGACTTCGCAATGTCATCCTTCGCGTCTCTTGCCCTCGAAGTATGCTTTTCTTGGGCCTCACTCCATTCGCTCCCCATCCAGCGGTCCCTCGAATGCACTAAGCGCACGGCTTTGCAATGTCATCCTTCACCGACTCAAGGACCCCGAGCCTAGTGAACTTGTCAAGTCCTCAAGACTTCCCACACCAAGCCTCATGCTTGGATTTTTCATGCCAAGCCCCATGCTTGGACTTTTCACCACCAAGGCTACACACTTGGATTTATGTGGCCAACCCTATGTCTGACTTCCCATGACAATCCCATGTCATGCGTTTTGTCTAACATCAAAATATAATTCGAGTCAAACTCGAGTCCTAGGCCGATTGCACCAACATTCCAATGCTTTCCAAAACACATTCTAGGGTTAGGAGACATTAGGGTAACCTAGGGCAGCTGATATATGACTAAACAAATCTTGTTCAGTTGAAATCAACACCATCAGTCGATTTAAATCAGAAATTAGTCGACTGCTCCAAGTAGTAGTCAATTGGTTTAAGCAATGTGCAGAAAATAGCTTTCAAAGTTTTGATAAATCATAAGTAATTATAATGGGTGAAAAATAATTTTAAATTAAAATACCTATTAAATTGTGAAATTGATGCAAAGTACAAAACCATTGAAAACTTCAATATTTTTGTCTTACTTTGTGTCAACTTGTTCAATAGTGATTGCTATCAAAAACTAGACTTCACCAAGGTTTTTCAAAATATTTTTCAAACCTTATTTTGAACCATGGTCTATGGGATAAATGTACATGACTTGTAAATTAGTTTTCCTCATAATTCATCAATGTTATATTATGAGTTTGTGTTCATCTAAATGCAAGAACTATGCACCTTGAACTTAATTCATTTTCCTAACATCTCACATATGTATCTAATGTGTATCAATACACATACATGACTTCTTATAGTACTTGGAGATGTGGGTTTTTGTTCTTCTTTATCTAAGGGTTCATGCATTTTATCTAGGCAACTTTATTTGATTCCCTTACCATGGGACTTCAAATCATGTCATTGTACTTAATTTCATTTTAATTAGTCTTAATGTATGAAATATGATCATGACATAAAAATGTGCATAATTTAAACATTTGCCAATAATCATGATGTCATGGCATAAAAAAATTAAACCTAAACACAAGCATGACATAATTAAACTAAAAATTATTATGACATTGTAAATGATTAATATGAAGCATGATGTCATGACATGACATATGACAAACAAAGTATGATAAATAAAATATAAACGTATAAGAATACCTAGATTTCAAGCCTAATTATCATTTACTAGGATTAAACTCCATTTTGTCATAATGCATCAATTTCTTAAGTGTGTCAAAAATCCAAAATGATACACCATTGACTCTAACCTATCTTGTACCAATTTGATTGACTTTTCAAACTTTTCAAAATTTATTGGTACATCCTAAAATCTTTTAGGATATAATTTTAAACTCATTTCTAAGGTATCACATATCCTAGAAAATGGCCTAAAGTGCCACATTTACCATGGTTTGGTTAACTACCTATCCATTCAAGGTTGACACACCCTAAACCCATCTAGCGTGATGGAATCACGCTCCTAGGAATCCAAAATTATTTGAGCTCCTTGGGTTAACTAAGTATTCACTAGGGATGACTTCCCTAGATACCCTCCTAATGATCTTCCTAAACTTTGAAGCCTTGGTCATTTGGGTCTTCTCAAGATTAACTCTATGGGTAACTCCCCTTGTAACCTTATTAGTTACTTTCCTAGACTTCTTCGAATCCTTAGTCACTTGAGTCCTATCACGGTCAACTCTAGGGATTGCCTCCCTTGTAACCTTGACCTTCCTAGACCTAACATTGATTCCATAGTTAAATGGAATACTATGGTAGGTCGGCATTACCTCCTTGGACATAGGCTTGTAACCCAAATCTTTCTTGTCCTTTGGTAATTCTTGCTCCTAACACCTACGTTTTGACTCCTAGATCCTTTAATTGAATTTATTATAATTTGAAAGGTCTTTTCTAATTTTTCAAGCCTTGACCTTAAGTCTTGGTTTTCTACCTCTAATTTGTCCAATTTTTATTTTCCATTAATTCCTTGTGTTGGAATGTATACTGAAAGCCTAACTCTTTTTGTATGAACATTTTATTTTGGAATAAGAATCACATGATCATTATTTGCACTTTATATATGTGTGCATATTGTCTAATATTTTACATTGTAGATAACATGGTGCTTGGTGTGGCACAGAAGATCATGTTATCAGTCCCTTGTAAAATATAAGTAGAGGCTCACGACCAAGATGGTTTTAGACAAACCATTGGCATGGTTGTAGTGTAGCTTGGTATTGTTTTGTCTTAAACATAAAGTTACACTAGTACACTTAGGTGTATTGAGCAGGACCGACATAGAGGTGATTCAATTTAGTACTGACTACATAATTGAATCGGACCTCGGATATTATGTTGTGCATGCTCTTAATCCCGATATAATAACGGGCACATGTACTTAGTATTTATTTCTTTGATTTACCAGAGGGTGAGATTTAGATGGATTAAATCAATATGCCCGGTAAGTTGGGAAATGATATTATTTACATGGTGTGTCGTTGATTATAGGAGGAAACCGTGTCCTATATATTAGGTTGATGATGTCCCCTTGAGGAGCTCATAAGGTTCATCATGTAAACCCAGCTGGTTGACTTAGTCAATATGATGATAAGGTTGAGTGGTACTACTCGAGGAATTAGATGTTAATTAATTGATGGTCAGTAAATCAATTAATTGACGGACATTCGATATCTTAAACACGGGGAGATTAATGTACGAATAATATATGGAGCCCATATTAATTTATGTGGGTTGGTGAGGTAGTTCAATGATGATCCTCTAGTGGAATGGAACATCATTGATGGATCAAGTTTGTGTGGTTCCGATCCATCGGGTGGCCAAGACCCAACTCCTCCTTATGGTCCCTATCGTAGCCTAATATAATCTTTGTGAAGACTAGATCCAAGAATGTAAAACAAAACCTAGAACCAAAGGTTGGGATTAAATCCCTAGATCCGATGGTTAGGATGAAACCCTAGAACCAACGGTTGGGATTAAATCCCTAAGATCCGATGGTTAGGATGAAACCCTAGAATCGACGATTAGGATTAAATCCCTAGATCCGACGGTTGGGATAAAACCCTAGATCCGACGGATGGGATGAAACCCTAGATCCGATGGTTGGGATGAAATCATAGATCCGACGGTTGGGATGAAACCCTAGATCCGACGGTTGGGATAAAACCCTAGATCCGACGGTGGAGATTAAATCCCTAGATCCGACGGTGGAGATTAAAGGAGTCCTAAGCCTAACTCTATAAAAGGAAAGCTTAGGGTTGGGCGGTAGAATCAATTTGAATTGGGATTAGGGTTTGGAGCAAAAGTGGGCGGCTAGGGTTTGGAGCAAAAGTGGGCGGCAACCATCTTCCATCAATTGTTGCCGGCGCCCACTTCCTTCCATAAAGACTTGGCCGGCGCCCATCCTATAGGCCTCTCCCTTCTTCCTTGGCCGGCGGTTCTCCTTCCATTGGTGGCCGGTGTTCATCTTCCTCCATACTCTCCAAGGTGGCCGGCGGTTCTCCTTACATTGGTGGCCGGCGCATCATCCACTTGTTCCTTGGCCGGCCGTTGCATCAAACATTCTATCTTGATGGCTGGTTCTAGAAAGGAAAGGTATTTGTTGGTTCTTCTCTTTGTTAGCAGCGGACAAGGAAGGGAAGAACGCGATCTAGAAAGCTTCTACTCATGGAGGATCTTCGTCCACACGTCGTCCATGAGAAGGATAGGACATACGGTAGAATATCGTAAGGTATAAAGTTTTATAACTTTATTTTCAGATCTAAGAATGTTCTTTTAATTGTTGATTATACAATTATGCATATGTATATGTTTGGTATAATCATGGACCCCGAAGACAAACACAAAAACCGGCGATCCGTCTGTCGTCTCTTCCGCAGCTAACCAACTAGAAGAGTTGTGTTGCTTGAACAACTAGTTTGTTCAAGCGACCACTCAAGTTGTTAGCACGACGACGAATAGGTTGTGCTAATGAAACTCATCCCATCCGGATTAATTCTTTCATTAGTGAAAATTTTAATCCGGGGACATGGGAGCCAATGAGCCTCCGAAGCAACTCCCTTCAATTGGTATCAGAGCCACGGTTTCCGGTTTTGTGTGTTGAGGATTCAGTTAATTTTTTTTATGCATTTTTCATATATTATATGTGTCGGATAATAGTAGGATATGCGTAGTTTAACTCTTTGGTTGCAGGCATAAGATCCGACTATTATGGCCATGTGTGTGTATGTGAATGGATGTGTGTAAAAATTTATTATTTGAATCCTCGGGGTTGACGAGGCTAGATTAGTATTGAATTTTTGTAATTAAATACGACATTGTTTAGCCGCTCATTTTAGTTTACTTTCGATCTAGATTATTTGTACACTCCTTCGTGGAGTATAGGATCGATGGATGTAAATTAAAATAGTTTTATCTCAGCTTGGAACTCTTTGGTGACTTGTGCACGGGAAAAGATGGAGCGGACGAGGTGGCGACACGACGGGATGCATATTGGAGGACAATGCCATAATAGTTGGAAAAAATTCTGTTTTTTCCATATTTATTGCTTATTTGTTTTATATGCATGTTGTGTATAATTTAAAATTCCTCATTTGCAATTTACTAAGTGGGAGAGGGACATTTTAATTAATTCCCGCGGCCTCCATTACAATTTGACGTGTGATGCAACAAACTTGTGTGTCGGCTCTGAGTGCCTTCCTCCCTGAGGACGGGTTTGTTTGCGGATCACTAGGTAAAATAATGGTTAGAGGAAATTATCTAGGAGCATGTGTACTTCCACAGAGGTAAGGCACATAATCCAAAATAATTCCCTTAGTATCGTGTAATGGTGCACACTTAGATACAAATAAAAGTATCCTCCCCATAGGAGTCACTGCTTTTATTTGTAGGGCCAAAGAGGAACCAACTATTAATTTTATTTGTCAAAAAGTAAGATTGACAAGATAATAAAATTAATGGGTAAAACCTCCTCTTACAAATGTAGAATTCGTATACGTCCATACAGCGTGGCATGCGATATTCTCGGTGATTTGAGGTGTTGGTTGATTTCGGGATTTTATTATTTTGAGGAATCAATAATTTTTGAAATCTAATATTTTGATCATTGTGATTTTTAGGATTTTCAAATGGCTTTCCACCCACTTGCTGTGATTTTAAAAGAAAACAAACTTACTGGACCAAACTACATTGATTGGAAAAGAAACTTGGATATTATCTTAACTGCGGAGGAGTACAAATTTGTACTCTTCGAGGTCTGTCCTCCTAAGCCCTCCGATGACTCTGATGAAAAGGAGAAAGAACGTTATAAGAAATGGGTTAAGGCAGATGAGATGGTGCGGTGTTACATTTTGGCATCTATGTCAAATGTGCTGCAACATCAGCATCAGGCCATAGCCACAGCTTATGACATGATGTTCAATCTCAAGGAACTTTTCGGACATCAGAGTAGGGCGGCTAGGCAGGAGGCAATGAGAAACTTGATGACGACCACCATGATCGAGGGAACACCCGTTAGGGATCATGTTCTCAAGATGATGGCTCATCTTAATGAGATGGAAGTCCTCGGAGCTGAGATCGATGAGGAAACCTAGGTCGATATCATTCTTCAGTCTCTGCCTAGGAGTTTTGAGCAGTTCCGCCTCAACTACAACATGAACAAGAGGTTGTATTCATTGGCGGAGCTTCTGACAGAACTCTAGGTGGCAGAGGGGCTTTTTCGTCAGAGTGCTCAAGCCATGGTCGCTCAGAAGGTTTCTTCCTCTAAACCGAAAGGTAAGAAGAAGAAGAAGCAAGGTGGAGCGAAGAAAGTGGCAGTGGGACCTCAGGCAGGAGTGAAGAAGCCGAAAGGCAAGTGCTTCACTTGCAAGTGGACATTGGAAGGCTGACTGTCCCTCGAAAAGAACACAGTATATCTTCTTGTTTAGTTGTTGAAACATGTTTAGCGGTGTTATCTACGTGCTCGTGTGTGTAGATACAGAGCCATCGATCATGTCAATACTTTGCGGGGTTCCGGAAACCCGATGACTAGCCTGAGGAGAGATTACCGTCTTCATGGGCAATGCTTCAAAGGTGGCAGCTATTGCAGTGGGAGACGTTTATTTATCTTTTGATAGGAATAAAGTTTTGGTTTTGAGAAATTGTCTTTATGTACCTACTTTTAGAAAGAATTTAATTTCAGTTTCTAAATTGTTTATGGATGGGTATTCTTTTTCTTTTAATGACAAAGTGGTTATAAAAAGGAATAGGGAGATTATCTGTTCTGGTACATTGGTTGGCAATTTATATACTCTTGAACCAAAAACTCCCACGATGCATATAGAAATCAATAACTCATCTTCTAAGTCTAATAAGAGAAAAGAACCTTCGCAAATGAACCAAACATATCTTTGGCATCTAAGGCTTGGTCATATTAACCTAAGCAGAATTCAAAGGTTGATAGCTGATGGACCTTTGGGTTCATTAGTGGTGGAGGATCTCCCAACCTGCGAATCTTGCTTGGAAGGTAAAATGACCAAGAGGCCTTTCAAGGCCAAGGGGTATAAAGCCAAAGATGTGTTAGAATTGGTTAATTCTGATTTGTGCGGTCCTATGTCTATCCAGGCAAGAGGTGGTTTTGAATACTTCTGTTGGGTTTCCGGCACCGCGGCGTGTGTGTGTTCGATCATGTTTCATAAACATGAGCACAGCGGAAGCAATTAGAAATAATAAATCTATATTTATTACAACACACACAACACACGCATGCATATTACAACAAGTGTAGACATAATCGTAAATTAAAATTTGCAATAAAAGAAATTATCTACGTTATACCTTTCGTATGACGTGTAGCGGGAACGACATCAACCGGAACGATCCTCGTAAGAATCGTCTCTATCCGTATCCACGCCGAGCTCCTCGGGATGACTTCGCTAAGTCACGAGCTTCGTCTTCGTATGGGTTACTAGCCTCGTGTTGAAGACGACGTGATCGAGAGATGATCACGATCCGAATCCAAATTCGGATCCTAAAACGAGTTCTCAAAACTCGCTTCTCCGGAGAGGTATTCGTCAACCGTTTGACGAATCCTTCATCCCCCACCTCAGAGGATTACCGGAGATCAAATCCCCGGTAAATTAGCCGCTGTCGGAGCACTAACCGTCGTCCAAACGACACTCCGACGAGAGGAGGAGAAGCTGTCCAGAAAACTGGACAGCTTGGTGGAGGATATAGGCGTCGGCCAACCAAGGAAAGAAAAGGCTCACCTTGATGCCAAACCTATAGGAGATCACCGGAGGGTCACCGGAGGATAGCCGACTGAAGCTTGGACGCCGGCAACAAGTTGGACGGCGGCACAAGAGGTTGGGCGACGGCACACTAGGGTTGGCGCCGAAAACCTCCTTCAAGGGGTGGGCGGCAACTCCAAGGGCTAGGGTTTGGATTAGGGTTTAAGCCCTATTTTATAGAGAACTAATTCTCTTAATGGTTAATGGATCATATCCATAAAGCCCGTTAACCCGCTCCATTAAGATAAGTTAAAATAAACCAAACCATGATGGTTTATTTTAAGTTAAAACGAACGAACCAACTTTTGGTTCATTCGTTTAAAATAAACCAAACCCTTTGGTTTATTCTCATCCATTGGATTAGAACCAAACCATTTTGGTCCATCCATTATGTCTTCATAAGACACGGCCCATCCACGCTTCCATTGCATGAAACAATTTCATGCTCGCTTTATGTTTGGTCCAACCAAACATAGTTTCTCTCTCGAGAATCCCATTCTCAAGCTCGTTTTAAATCCTTTGGATTACACTCGTTGTCGTGTGACCAAATAGGTTCTCGGTTTATGTTGGCCGCCTATAATTAACCATTAATTATAGAACGATCATGAGTGGCACCTAGTAGTACATCATGATCCCCAATTAACCGAAAAGATCAACGGTTGATCCGTAACTATTTCGAAACCCTTCAAGATGGCTCGAATGAATCGTGCCCCATTCCCTTCACTCATCTTATACCCACTTGGTTAGGACATGGTCTATTGTGTCGGTCCCCACTAAGTCGACTCGTCACACCTAGCCCAAGTATCATTTCCTCGTCCTACGGATTCTAGTTACTCCACATGTATTGAAGAGTACCTTACTCTAAACATGTAATGCTTTGGCCAAAGACTTTAGTAACAATCCGACGAGAGGCCATGGGTATACATCTCCTCGCAAGGAGTGGTGAATCCTTTATAGGCTATTCAAACACCTTCTATCACTCGACTTATACCCAATCATCCGGGTCCACATCTCCTCGAGAGATGTTTGCTTAAGATGTCAAAGCATAAGTCTCCATGATCAAGATGACTTGAATACCGCAAGTCAAAGGAACATCGCACTTAAGCCACAAGAAGAACTTCATTGACATATCTATATATGCAGAGAACCATATGAAGTCTTACTAGGTCACTCCAATGAACTAGTTACCATAACTAGCATCCACGATTAACTCCGGACATCACAATGTCTCCAGCCAGTGAGAATCAGCTGCTTGGATACACCAAGGAGTATACCTCGTGCTAGTCTCGACAGAATTTATGGTGTCCAAATCCATCAATTCATCGACTAGGGATAATTCCGATACATCACAATTACACATGTAGAGATACTCACTAGTTGTGATCCAATCACAAATTCTCTCATGCTGTGAATCGTATCATGGACATTCAGTAAATGAGTTTAAGATCCAATCAAATACATAAAACATGTATACTCAAATAGTGAATCTTCATTTATCATATAAATGGTTCATACATAAGGCGATTGCCTTAGGACATCTCTCATATATTACTAACAACTTCGTCTCATTTATAGACGATTATTCAAGGTATGGATACATTTATTTGATGCGCCGCAAGTCTGAATGCTTTGACAAGTTCAAAGAATTCAAGGCTGATGTGGAGAATCGTCAAGGTAAAAGTATCAAGACACTACGATCTGATCATGGTGGCGAGTACCTCTTGGGAGAGTTTAGGAGTTACTTATCAGAGTCTGGGATTCAATCCCAATTGTCTGCACCTGGCACACCCCAGCAGAATGGTGTAGTGGAGCGAAGGAATAGGACTCTTATGAAGATGGTCAGATCGATGATGAGTTATTCTGAGTTACCTATTTCGTTCTGGGGGTATGCACTGGATACGGCAATGTACACTCTGAACTTGGTTCCATCTAAATCAGTACCTTCTACCCTCAGAGAATTGTGGATCGGGCGAAAGCCTAGTCTCGAGACATATTCGGATATGGGGAGTCCAAAGACATGTCTTTGAAAGCCGATCGCCGTAAGTTGGAACCTCGCATGTATGTGCATGTTTGTTGGCTACCCTAAAGGAACGAAAGCTGGTTTGTTTTATAATCCTAGATATCAGAGGGTGATCGTTAGCACGAACACCAGATTTCTAGAGGAGGATTATGTAATGAACCACAAGCCCAAGAGTAGGATTGTTCTTGAGGAATTGACAGGGGAAGTCCCGCCTTCAGTACCACCGGTACAAGAGGAGACACCACAAGTCACTGCACCGCGTGTCACAGAGCATACACAGGAGGCACCTCGTCGTAGTGGGAGGGTTGTGAGACAACCCAATAGATTCATGTTTTTGGGAGAGTCTTCGGACTTAGTCCCTGGCGAACATGAACCTGATCCCTGGACATATGATGAGGCAATCCAAGATAGAGATGCGGTATCTTGGCAAAGAGCGATGAATTCAGAGATAGAATCTATGGATTCTAATCAAGTTTGGGAGCTAGTAGAACCATCCGATGGTGTAAAAACCATTGGATGCAAGTGGATCTACAAGAGAAAGAGAGGAGTAGACGGGAAGGTTGAGACCTTCAAAGCTAGGCTTGTTGTGAAAGGGTATACTCAGAAAGAGGGCATCGATTATGAGGAGACCTTTTCGTCGGTGGCTATGCTTAAGTCTATCCGGATTCTCTTATCTATAGCTGCTCATATGGATTATGAGATTTGGCAGATGGATGTCAAGACAGCTTTCCTTAACGGAAGTCTTGAGGAGAACATCTATATGCGGCAACCAGAGGGATTCATTGCTAAAGGCAAAGAGCATCTTGTATGTAAGCTTCATCGGTCCATTTATGGATTGAAGCAAGCTTCTAGATCTTGGAACATCCGCTTTGATGAGGTAATCCATTCATATGGATTTATTCAAAGTCTGGATGAGCCTTGTGTATACAAGAGATGTGACGGAAACGTAGTGGTGTTTCTTGTACTATACGTAGATGACATTTTGTTAGTTGGAAACAATATCAAAGTGTTATCAGACGTAAGGGTATGGTTGTCCAAACAGTTTGACATGAAGGACTTGGGACAAGTGGGACACATCCTTGGGATCAAAGTTATAAGGGATCGCAAGAAAAGGATGTTGTGCTTATCTCAAGCTTCATACATTGACACTATCCTTGCTCGTTTTAGCATGCAGAACTCCAAGAAAGGTTTTTTACCTTTTAGGCATGGAGTCCCTTTATCTAAAGAGATGTGTCCCAAAACATCAAAGGAGATAGAGGACATGAAGGCGGTTCCTTATGCTTCGGTAGTAGGAAGCCTCATGTATGTCATGCTATGTACGAGACCAGATATCTGCTTTGTCGTGGGCATGGTTAGCAGATATCAGAGTAATCCTGGACAGGGACATTGGACTGCGGTAAAGCATATATTGAAGTACCTGAGAAGGACTAGGGATTATATGCTGGTTTACCGGGCAGATCAATTAGTCCCTATGGGTTACACGGATTCGGATTTCCAATCATATAGGGACAAGAGTAAGTCTACCTCGGGGTTTGTGTTTACTTTTGGAGGTGGAATCATAGTATGGAGGAGTGTCAAGCAGAAATGCGTGGCGGACTCTACCATGGAAGCTAAGTATGTGACAGCCTCTGAGGCAGCCAAGGAAGTTGTATGGCTCAGGAACTTCTTGATGGACTTGGATGTGATTCCTGGTTTGCCCAGAACTATCACAATTTATTGTGATAATAGTGGTGCAGTTGCAAACTCGAAGGAACCACGAGCCCATAAGGCGAGTAAACACATAGAGCACAAGTACCACCTTATACGAGAAATCGTAAAGCGAGGAGAAGTTGCTGTCGCCAAGATTGCATCAGAGGATAACCTGGCGGATCCATTCACTAAGGCCCTTCCAGCGAAAGCGTTTGATAGGCATGTGGAGGACATGGGGATCAGATGTATGGCAGAGTGATGACGGCATAGTCTTTTAGTATAAGTTGGAGATTGTTGGAATGTATACTGAAAGCCTAGCTCTTTTTGTATGAACATTTTATTTTGGAATAAGAATCACATGATCATTGTTTGCACTTTATATATGTGTGCATATTGTCTAATATTTTACATTGTAGATAACATGGTGCTTGGTGTGACACAAAAGATCATGTTATCAGTCCCTTGTAAAATATAAGTAGAGGCTCACGACCAAGATGGTTTTGGACAAACCATTGGCATGGTTGTAGTGTAGCTTGGTATTGTTTTGTCTTAAACATAAAGTTACACTAGTACACTTAGGTGTATTGAGCATGACCGATATAGAGGTGATTCAATTTAGTACTGACTACATAATTGAATCGGACCTCGGATATTATATTGTGCATGCTCTTAATCCCGATATAATAACGGGCACATGTACTTAGTATTTATTTCTTTGATTTACCAGAGGGTGAGATTTAGATGGATTAAATCAATATGCCCGGTAAGTTGGGAAATGATATTATTTACATGGTGTGTCGTTGATTATAGGAGGAAATCGTGTTTTATATATTAGGTTGATGATGTCCCCTTGAGGAGCTCATAAGGTTCATCATGTAAACTCAGCTGGTTGACTTAGTCAACATGATGATAAGGTTGAGTGGTACTACTCGAGGAATTAGATGTTAATTAATTGATGGTCAGTAAATCAATTAATTGACGGACATTCGATATCTTAAACACGGGGAGATTAATGTACGAATAATATATGGAGCCCATATTAATTTATGGGGGTTGGTGAGGTAGTTCAATGATGATCCTCTAGTGGAATGGAACATCATTGATGGATCAAGTTTGTATGGTTCCGATCCATCGGGTGGCAAAGACCCAACTCCTCCTTATGGTCCCTATCGTAGCCTAATATAATCCTTGTGAAGACTAGATCCAAGAATGTAAAACAAAACCTAGAACCAAAGGTTGGGATTAAATCCCTAGATCCGATGGTTAGGATGAAACCCTAGAACCAACGGTTGGGATTAAATCCCTAAGATCTGATGGTTAGGATGAAACCCTAGAATCGACGATTGGGATTAAATCCCTAGATCCGACGGTTGGGATAAAACCCTAAATCCGACGGATGGGATGAAACCCTAGATCCGATGGTTGGGATGAAATCATAGATCCGACGGTTGGGATGAAACCCTAGATCCGACGGTTGGGATAAAACCCTAGATCCGACGGTGGAGATTAAATCCCTAGATCCGACGGTGGAGATTAAAGGAGTCCTAAGCCTAACTCTATAAAAGGAAAGCTTAGGGTTGGGCGGTAGAATCAATTTGAATTGGGATTAGGGTTTGGAGCAAAAGTGGGCGGCTAGGGTTTGGAGCAAAAGTGGGCGGCAACCATCTTCCATCAATTGTTGTCGGCGCCCACTTCCTTCCATAAAGACTTGGCCGGCGCCCATCCTATAGGCCTCTCCCTTCTTCCTTGGCCGGCGGTTCTCCTTCCATTGGTGGTCGGCGTTCATCTTCCTCCATACTCTCCAACGTGGCCGGCGGTTCTCCTTACATTGGTGGCCGACGCATCATCCACTTGTTCCTTGGCCGGCGGTTGCATCAAACATTCTATCTTGGTGGCCGGTTCTAGAAAGGAAAGGTATTTGTTGGTTCTTCTCTTTGTTAGCAGCGGACAAGGAAGGGAAGAACGCGATCTAGAAAGCTTCTACTCGTGGAGGATCTTCGTCCACATGTCGTCCACGATAAGGATAGGACATACGGTAGAAGATCGTAAGGTATAAAGTTTTATAACTTTATTTTCAGATCTGAGAATGTTCTTTTAATTGTTGATTATACAATTATGCATATGTATATGTTTGGTATAATCATGGACCTCGAAGACAAACACAAAAACCGGCGATCCGTCCGTCGTCTCTTCCGCGGCTAACCAACTAGAAGAGTTGTGTTGCTTGAACAACTAGTTTGTTCAAGCGACCACTCAAGTTGTTAGCACGACGACGAATAGGTTGTGCTAACGAAACTCATCTCATCCGGATTAATTCTTTCATTAGTGAAAATTTTAATCCGGGGACATGGGAGCCAATGAGCCTCCGAAGCAACTCCCTTCACCTTGGACATTACAAAGAGAGATTTTGATTGCAAACAATTACAAGTAACGAATACATTACAAAGAGAGATTTTGATTGCTTGCACTTTGGTTGCTTTGGACAAGTTTGGAAGGTCTGAAATGCAACAACAATTCCCCTTCAAGATCATCAAAAATCGACAGCTCCAAATCTCCACGAAGCCTCCATATAAAGCTGAGCTCGGGTAGATTTTTCACCTTCCAGTCGACTACTCTTACTTAGCAGTCAACTGGCCTCAATATTGTTGTCTCACAACAACTCCATCTATGCTGGAATCTATCCAACGGATACATCAGCAGTCGACTGCTGGCCTATAGTCCACTAGTCAATCGGCTATCCAAGAATTTATGGATTACTACAGTGTCATCAGTTGACTGCCCATACATGGTAGTCGACTGCTACAACCTCAGCTAAGTAGTCGAACCTTAGTCGACTCCTCGACCAGTCGACTGGGGCATAACCCCAGTCGACTGTTCCGAGTCAACTAGGCTCCTGAGTGTCAAATATTTGGCTAGTCGACTGACCCAAAGTCCCAGTCGATTGATAAATCTCAACCATGTGATTTAACTAAAGTATGATGCCCTCATACTTGATTGACCACTCTTAGCCTATACCTAAGCCTTCTAGATACCTCCATTAGCCTCACGCCTCTTGGATCTCTCGAGTCCATGACTCTTCATCCTTCGTGTTAGCCTTCAGATGCTTGCATCAATTATGTCATGCTAACCAAGTGCTTTGCCAAGGTTTATTTGAGCTTATGCCACCAGGACTCCATGCTTGGACTTTACACTGTCAAAACCTCACTCTTGAACTTTCTTGCTAAGATCTATTTGGACTTACGCCGCCAAGACTATATGCTTGGACTTTACGTTGCCAAACCTACGAACTTGGACTTTCTCTTTGCCAAGTACCCATGACTTGGACTTTCTCTTTGCCAAGTACTCATGACTTGGACTTTCAATTGCCCAGTATCAATGACTTGAACTTTCCAATTGCCAAGACCATGCTTGGACATTCCATGCCAACTTCATGTTGGTCTTTCCAATTGTCAAAGTTCACTTGGACTTTACGCCACTAAGACTACATCAATCCTTGAATCCTAGGGAAATATTATCCAACACAACTCATTCGTGAGCACTCGTGAGTACCTCCATTATTTACAATCCAATTGAAATTCAGTCGCGGTCTAACGGGTATCAGAGTATGGCCAAACCGAACTGATGGCGACTATATTCTGGCTTGATTGCCTTCTGAATCAACCACAATTGCGCCCGTTAGCGATCGAGGCGTTGGTGGCCGCAATTCGACGGGATTCCGATCGCAATCGTATGAAAATCCGACTGCGATCCGCCCGACATCGAAATGTGACCGGTTCACTGTCAAATTTTGATCGGATTACAGACACCAATGCCTTCAGCGATGGCGACCGCAATTCGATTGGATTCCGACCACGATCCGATCGGCACCAGAGTCTGATCGAATCACGATCGGATTCATGCCGAATTGTGATTAGAATCAATCGCAATTACGGCCGCCAGCCGTTGTGGTGCTGTCAGGTACAATTTGGCTGGATTCTGATCTAAATTCAATTGGAATCCAACCATGGTTCAATTGGTCGGTCGACTGAATGGCGACGATAATGACGACGACAACTCCAACGGGTTCCAGGGTTGGCTATAATGCTCATCGAAGAAGAACGTCATGGGCGAGAGCACTGTGCATTTCCATTTACTGTGCAATTCCGTGAATTGAACAAAGATATGACAGCTCACAGTACATCGCCACGAGCGGGCAGCGATCGTCGCCCACGATAATATTTCTCTATATCTTTATATATAGAGAGAGAAATATTATCGTGACGTTCTTCTCCGATGAGCATTATAGTCAACTTCTGACTCATTGGGGTCGCTACCATCGCCGTTGTCATCATCTGGACAACCAATCACCCAAACTGTGGTCGCATTCCGATTGAATTTCGGTCGAAATCTGGCCGAATTGTGGTTGCCAGTGTCGCGACCTCTGACTGCCACAATTTGACCAAAATCCAACCGTGGTCCGGTCAGCACCGGAGTCTGACTGGATCTCGATCGGATTGCGACTGGAATCAGTCACAGTGCTGGCGACTGCAATTCGACAGATTCTTATCGCAATTCGGTCGTGGACCAGTCGGACTTCAACGTCTTCTTGGCCAGACTTCGACCGGATTACGCTAGGAATCTAGCTGCTCTGTGATAATGCCGAGCGGCACCGTCGATCATTGGAAGTCGAGTGCTCAGGCATAGAAAATGGGTGCTCGAGTGATGAAGTTACTGTGCATTCACCGTTATCGTGACAACTATATATATGTATATATAATGAAGTGATTTGATGATAGATAATGGAGATTATGGATGAATTGTGTAGCATAAGTTCTTAATAGGTAAAACTATATGTAAAAAAAAAACAACTGAGAATCACCTGATCAAAGATAAAGGAAATGTGTTTAGTGAAGCGACAACAGCGAGCGAGTAAATGGAGAAATTTCTGCAACAAAGGGTCTAACGAAGCCACCAATGCAATGCAAAAGCAGAAGTAAACAAAATTCCTAGTTAATTTATCCAAGTAGTATCGATCCCATCGCCATAAACTAAAAAAAAAAAAAAAAAGAACCGATAGCTTTCAATAAGCTTCCTCCCTCAACGCCAAAATCTCAATCAAACGTTGTAAACTATGAACGCGCCAGTGCAGGGATTCGCTTCCATCACCCCGCCCATCCTTTTATTCCCCGCACAAATTCAAGAATGCAATCTTCTTCAATCAATTCCAACATGGCTAGTAGCCCAATACCTTCGCTTCTTTGCCAGCTGCTATTCTTCTTCTTCCTCAGCTTCAACGTTTCCTGCACCAACGGCGCTAAACAGCACCGCCGCCTGATATCTGTCAGCTCTCTGCTGATGAACAACACCGAATGCTCCTCTTCCTTATCGTCTGATTCAGGTCTTCTTAAAGATTGGAGTTGATTCGGAGCCAAATATCTTTTTGATGTAATTTTGAAACTTACAACAAATTGAACATTCCAATTTTCAGCAGAATATGGCGAGAGCAGGATTCCAGTCGTGCACAGCCACGGCCCCTGCTCTCCCCTCCGGCAGCCGAAGCCACTCGACCACGGACGCCGTGTCCTCGAGCATGATCGACGACGAGTGGAATCTCTCCACCGCCACCGCCTCCAAGCTCAATCTTCCTCCCGATCCTACCCAATCAACTCGTTGGCTGCCACCATGCAAGGCCGCTCCGGCCTTGCCCTCGGCAGCGCCGACTTCGTTGTCACCGTTGGCTTTGGCAGTCCGCCTCAGGCTATGTCCGTCATCTTCGACAGCGGCAGCGACATCAGCTGGATCCAATGCAAACCATGTTCCTCTTGCTACACCCAGAAGGAGCCCCTCTTCGACCCCTCCAAATCCTCTGACTACCGGCTGTTGTCCTGTGACTCAGGCTACTGTTCCAGCTCTTCCCCCGCCATCTGCGACGGATTCGGCCATTGTAGATACACCGTCACGTACGGCGATGGATCCCAAACCTTCGGTCTCCTCTCTCAAGACACGTTAACGCTCACCTCCTCCTACGTGCTCCCCGACTTCGTCTTCGGGTGCGGCGATGACAACAGCGGCCTCTTCGGCGAGGTTGCCGGGATCGTCGGTCTTGGACGCGACCACATTTCGTTGCCATCCCAAGCCAACGGCGCCGGCGCCTTCTCCTACTGCCTGCCGCCGTACGCGAGCTCCACCGGCTACTTGGCCCTCGGCACTAGCAACGGCAGTCGGCTGAATTCCCCAAAGAACCTCCGTTTCACTTCATTGCTTTCGCAATTCGACGCGCCATCGTTTTACTTCGTGGAACTCGTGGGGATCAGTGTAGGAGGAAAGGATCTTAGAATATCCCCGACAAGCTTCAGTGACCCTGGCACCTTCATCGACTCGGGGACCGTGCTCACGTACCTTCCGGCGGACGTCTACGCGGCGCTGCGGTCGGAGTTCCGGTGGTGGATGAGGAAGTACCCAATGTTGGCAGGAGTGGATCCTCTGGACACGTGCTATGACCTGAAAGGGTACGACAGGGTGGCAGTGCCGGCGGTGGTGCTGCAATTTAGCGGCGGGGCGAGGTTGGACGTCGACGGTTCGGGGATACTGTTCACGTTGGATAGCTCGAGCGCGATCGCGTGCCTAGCATTCGCTGAAAAGGATCCGAATGGCTTCTCAATCATCGGGAACATGCAGCAGAAAACGTACAACATCGTCTACGACGTGCCTAACGGAAAGATTGGATTTGGCGCCGGAGGATGCACCGCCGATCCATTTTAAAAGAGCATTTGATGATTGATTTTGAATCAATCGATCATTATTCTTTCTTTGTCAGAAAATTGTTCCTGCTAATTTTCTGTTGTTCTCTTGTATATTATATTTGGATGTCGCTCCCGTCAATTGCTTTACATCGTTGTTGTTTTTTTCCCTAAATCTAGTTATTTAGATTTCGTCTTATTATTCACAGAGGTGAACGACTTTCTCTTCTGATGCGGACGGGTGAAATCTGTTTACTCCCTTTTTCAATGCAGTGAGGCACTGAGGAAGATCTCAGAGGGTTTTCACAGGCCGCAATCAGTAAGGAAGTAAGAGGATGAAGTAGATGAAACGCAAAAACCAGCACCAGCAATCGAAACTCAGACACAAGATGTAACGTGGTTCGGAATAAGGATTCCTACTCCACGGAGGTGAGTTTTCTCACCGAGGACAGTGCCCAAGCACTTTCACTATGAAGGTCCTCCTTTACGGAAAGTAAGTTTCCGAAGGTGGAGGAGAAAAAACCTCTTATAATAATCTCACCAGACGAGAAAAATACAAGAGATATAACAACGACAGGTCTCCGTCCTTCTTCTCCGGCGAGGTGGTTGTCTTCTTCTTTCCCCTCCTCCTGCGTCCCCTTACCTCTTGCTGCGTGGGAATAATTGCCGGCCTCCCCTTTTCTCCTTGCTTCCTCTCCTTTTATCTCCTTTTTCTTCCTTCATCGTAACGTCGTGGGTTATCTCCATCGTACACGTGGCCACCACCTTTCCCTGGAGAATAATTCTGTTACAGATATCAGGAGTGAAGACTCTTTGGAATATTATGTGGGGCCTCCCAGGCCGTTGCCTAACACTCTTTCCTCTATTTTTTGGGAAACTAGGCTAGACTATCTCCCTCAACCTTCCGTGTTGAGGGAAGCTAGTTTTAGGTCTATAGCCCACGGGCGCCCTAACCCTAGGGTTCCTCATCAACCCGAACCAATTCCTCTCTTTCCCGTTCCCAACTTCCCCTTGTAGGGATCAGATTGGGCTGGCTTCTTAGCGAAGCGCCCTCCGCCTCTCCTTTGTCGTATCAATTGCTTTCATTAACTCTCCCGTACCAATGACTCTCAATATTTGCCTGTACCGATGGCTTCCAATATTCGCCCGTGCCAATGGCTTCTGAGGTTCGCCTGTGCCAATCTTCCTTTCCTTTCTTAGCTGAGCCGTGTATTTTGGATCGGATCTTAGGTCACCCGCTAACCCCTCTATCGGGGATTATGTAAAGAAGGTACCAGTAGTATTATTAGTCAACCCCAAAAAATAGTCAAGCGAAGTTATAAGCTTGACATTCCTAATGTACATAAAGTTTCTGACATATTCTTCATTTCTCGGCTTAAATCCATCCGTTCCCCTATAACTCCCCCCAGTATATTGAAGGAGGCCTGCTGGGCCCATGGGCTCCGCTTCTCCTTCTCCTTCTGTGCAGCTGAATCGTCGCGGAAAATCCTATATAAGCCCTCGCCTTCTTCTTTTAGGTATCGGTTAGTGTGCTTAATAATCCAGTCTGTTCTTCTTCTCCCGTGATTCTCATCGGCGGTGTTGCGGCGACCCAGTTCTTCCTTTCCTCACACGATTCTTCTTTACCCTCCGAGTAAGTGCTCTGCTTTGTTCACACCCATGGCTCCTAGGACCCTCTCTTCACCCGCCTGGTATGAACATACCATAACTCAGTTAGATTGCAACCATTATTTCTTTAACCTGAGGAACAACTACATAGAACCTTCTATAAAATATTGTTTCACGACCAAACTGCATCGACCTCATAAACCTCCTCCCGACTTGACATGCTTTTTCTATGAACAATTTCTTAACGGCCTATCCCTGCCAGTACCACAAGTCTATCTGGACCTTCTAAACTTCTATGGACTATCTCTGAACCAATTCACCCCCAACTCCTTCTGGATTTTATCGGGAGCTCACATAGTGTTCCAACATTTGAACCTCTCTTTGACCCCCGAAAATATTCCATTGCTTCTTCCAATTAAAGTCTTCTAAGGCAGGCCTCTTCTATTTGTCTAGTCGTTCCGACTTTCAATTCCTGGTGAACCTGCCTACTTCCCACAAGGGTTGGGAAGCCTTATATTTCTTTGTACAACTCCCAGAGTCTTTACCTTACTCTGATACTTGGAAGGTAGACCTTCCTGAATTGCCTTCTTTTCGGAAAATGAGGACCAAATGTCCCTTCCCGGAAGTGTATAGAGTCTTAGGAGAGATGCATTACTGCTCAAACCATCTGATAGAAACTCCCCTCTTAAGCCACTTTGGATTGTCTCCTCTACCTTTGACGACTTCGGTTGCTATAGGTAGGGTGACATTTATCCTGCAATGTGACTTCCTTTTTAGGGCATTCATCTTTCTTACCAGTATATCTTGTAGATAATCTGATGCAGAAGGCTTTGGTGGAAGGGGAGTCGATCGAGGCTGCCAAGAAGAAGAAGACCCTGACTAAAAGAGGCAAATCCACAGTAGCTCCGTCATCTCCTCGGAAGAAGCTGCGGCTTATCAAGAAAGGAGCTTCAAGTTCTTCAGCTCTCCTTCCCTTGTCTTCCCACCAGCCGGAAGCTCGACCCCTAATCATCTATAAACCCAGAAGGGAAGGCAACACCTCCCCTGCCTCTTCTTTAGCTCCCCAAGGAGGAGATTCTCCCTCCCAATTTCTGCATTCTTCTCCCTCCGCACATAATTCACCCCTGCCTCCTCATGCAGAATCCCTCCAAGCTCCAACGTCGTCCGACTCGAGAACCGTTCCTACCCCTCTTCACCGTACCAGGCCCCCATCTTCTTCGGAAGGAGAAGACCCTTCCCTTCCGGTTCCTCCGAGGGCCACTTTGGGATCTTTGCTAAAGATTCGGCACCCTTCGGAGGTAAAATTCTTTAACCAGTCGGGTATACAAGGCTCGTGTGAGCAAGTGAGCAAACTGCTGGCAGAGGTATTTACTCCTTCTTCTCCTCCTCTTTGCTATGGGTATTTCCCTATACTGATGTAGGCTGATAATGTTCCTCTCCTTTTAGGCCTCCACTCAAAATAACAACATGGTAATCCACCTAGCCCGATTCCAATCTAGTGCGGCGACTCATCATTTTGCCGCCGTGTCGCAACAGAAAGAGCTCGCGCGATGATTAAACGAACAAGAGGCAAAGGAGGCAGACTTTAGGGGTCAATGCGAAGATGCCACGATGCAATTAGCCTTGGTTCGAAGCGAGAAAGAGGAACTGCAACGAAAAAATGAGGAACTAAAACAGCGCCTATTTTTGCAATCTAGCGAGCTGCAACAGGTAGATATCCTGACTCAGGAATTGAAAGAGTATAAGAGATATCTCATGGATTCCATGATCAAGGAGGCTGATTCTTCGACTACTATCACGCAGCTTCAACAAGAACGTCACTATTTTAACCTAGAGCGTCAAGCCTGGGCAATCACCAGGGAATCCTGTGCGAAGAAGTGTCAGGAGTTTTTCTCCATGGTAACGGCTATTCCCCTAACCTTATCATCGGTGGCTCAGCAGCAATCCATCCTTCACCAAGAATATTCAAAGGCCCTCTCGACTTTGGGTCGTCAGGCCATACAGGCGGCCACTGAAAAAGATGCTCTGGCAGCTGAACTGGCGGAAAGTCGAGCTCAACTAGCCAAATGCCAAGACCAGATGAAAGAGCAGGAGGATGATCTTAAAAGACGATATGTGAAGAAGGGGGTAGATTTGTTTGTATTAGGCTTTGAGGGGTCCTCGGCTCAAAATGCCGAGCAGGGATACCCGCCTCCCGTCACGGACACTAGTTACTTGGATCCGGTAGGGGCGTTAGCTAAGTGTCCGCCCGATCTTTTCGAACTGTAACTTATAACATTTTCTTTTTAGTAATTTCTCTGATGGCTTCTCGCTTGCTTCTAAACGATAACTTTGTCCATATAACTAACTATCATTATCTCATTATGCTCCTTGAGGGGTTGGGAATTCGGAGCCAATTTTAAATTGATCTTTCTCTATGCTGTTATCTCTTTCCCGTGTCGTAAATGCAGTATAATAATCCTCGGTGGTTCGGGCTTGTGGGAGAGATCTCGAATACCGTTATTCCCCTTCGCTCTAATTTTGGTTCGGGGATTCGCTTGAAAGGTCTTTACCTGATATTATTCATATCCGTCTCGATTCTGGTTCGGGAATTCGCTGGAAGGGTTTTTACCCAACATCATTCATATCTGTCCCGATTCTGGTTCGGGAATTCGCTTTAAATAGCTCTTGCTTGTTGATCTTCCCTATCTCTCTTACTGCTTTGGAAATTATATCAACCTCTTCGTCTTCTTTCCCTTTCCCAGAACCTCTGTTGCCCCTTTCCTTCCATTATAAATCCTTCGTCCCCCATGTCTTCATCCTGTTATCTGTCTATCATGGCTTCAGCGGGGCATCCTATCGAAATTTCTTCAGAGTCGGAATCTTTTGAACTACAAGACTGGGTCTCTGAGGATATGGAAGATTCAGAGACCCGCTCAACTGCTACTTCAGCCCTCCGCCCCCTTCCGTTTCCGCCTTTCCGTCCAGCTCCCACCCCTTCGGCAGGGAGGTCCTTCCGCGCTCCTTTCCCCTCCTTCTGCAACCGAGTGTGGAATCCTCCCTTCACGTGAGAATATACAGTGGGAGATCCTCGTGCCGCCGCTAAACTTTCCCCACTTCCACCAGCACTAGCTTTCGCCCCATTTTCCCCGGCGAGGACTCATCCTTCTTCTTTCGATGAAGGTCCACCAGTTCTTCCTCCCCCTCAAGGCGAACGCTTCAGAGTCATATTAGCTCCTTCTCCCCCCAAAGAGACATCTCCCGTTTCATCTGTTAGGAGTAATCATGGAAAATCTTTATAGATCAAGCTAATGTAATCATTTCAAATATGTTAATAAAAAATAAGGGAGGCAAATGATATCTGTTTTTGTCTTTTTCCTGTAGAAGTAAGGTTTCTGCCTTCCAAAAGGGACGGTAGTCTGATCCGAACATACCTTCCTCTATCATTTTTCGGGGATTCAGACCCTCTTAATTACAATTGTAGTCCCGTCAACCTTCTCACTACTGCCCCCATGTTTCCTCTTCTTTATTGGCATTTATGGTCGCCACTTCTCCCACCAATAAATGCACTATTCCCCCTTCATTGCCATAAAAACCCCCGACCTTTACCTGATAGCTTCCATCATTCTCCTTTTTCTTTTGCTTGCCATGGACAAGATATCGGAACAGGGTAGCAGTTCCTCGCCTTCTAAAGAACAGATAAATGATCGTCGTTACATAGCTATCTTGGAGGAACAAGTGGAGTGTTTACAGCAACAGCTGAAGGAAACTTACGCCAATAATCGCTCCCTGCGCCAACAACTGGTCGGGTCCCGAAAGGAACTAGCCAAGCAGACCTTCTTGCAGCAATCCTACTCAACCATACAAGGGAACTCCCTTTGTTCCTCCTAACAAAGAACTGTAACGCCCGGGATATATAAGGGTTGCTGTTTGTTATCTTCCCTTGTAGATGATTCAGAATATGTAATTTTCTCACATTAATGAACTTTTCTAGTTTATCTCCTTTCTCCAGTATCTTCTGAGTCATATATTTCGGCTCTTCCGTCTTTCCAATCTGCTGGGTATATGGAACCCTTAAATGAGTCAACCCTGCTATTTCACAGGAATACAACAATACAAAATTAAACAAGAATTTCAACTCCCCCCTCCCCTTTACGGGGACAAAAAGTGATATACCACTGAGGAAGTCCCAGTCCTCCCGTTCCACCACCGCACGGGAATATCTTCCGCTCTACGGGGATAGAAATTTATATATAGAGAGTAAATAACAACCGAAAGATATCGGTTCTTCCATTCCACCACCACACGGGGATATCTTCCGCTCTGCGGGAATAGAAATTTATATAGATAAAGTAAATAACAACCGAAAGATATCGGTTCTTCCATTCCACCACCACACGGGGATATCTTCCGCTCTACGGGGATAGAAATTTATATATATAAAAAGTAAATAACAACCGAAAGATATCGGTTCTTCCGTTCCACCACCACACGGGGATATCTTCCGCTCTGCGGGGATAGAAATTTATATATATATAAAGTAAATAACAACCGAAAGATATCGGTTCTTCCGTTCCACCACCACACGGGGATATCTTCCGCTCTGCCTTGCGGGGATAGAAATTTATATAGATAAAGTA
The DNA here is from genome assembly GCA_025175895.1 of Wurfbainia villosa. NCBI lineage: Eukaryota > Viridiplantae > Streptophyta > Magnoliopsida > Zingiberales > Zingiberaceae > Wurfbainia > Wurfbainia villosa. The sequence continues at coordinate 65,292,816 of CM045994.1, read as the reverse complement.
AATAACAACCGAAAGATATCGGTTCTTCCGTTCCACCACCACACGGGGATATCTTCCGCTCTGCCTTGATGAGGATAGAAATTTATATATATATAAAGTAAATAACAACCGAAAGATATCGGTTCTTCCGTTCCACCACCACACGGGGATATCTTCCGCTCTGCCTTGCGGGGATAGAAATTTATATAGATAAAGTAAATAGCAACCGAAAGATATCGGTTCTTCCGTTCCACCACCACACGGGGATATCTTTCGCTCTGCCTTGCGGGGATAGAAATTTATATAGATAAAGTAAATAACAACCGAAAGATATCGGTTCTTCCGTTCCACCACCACACGGGGATATCTTCCGCTCTGCCTTGCGGGGATAGAAATTTATATATATATAAAGTAAATAACAACCGAAAGATATCGGTTCTTCCGTTCCACCACCACACGGGGATATCTTCCGCTCTGCCTTGCGGGGATAGAAATTTATATATATAAAGTAAATAACAACCGAAAGATATTGGTTCTTCCGTTCCACCACCACACGGGGATATCTTCCGCTCTGCCTTGCGGGGATAGAAATTTTTATAGATAAAGTAAATAACAACCGAAAGATATCGGTTCTTCCGTTCCACCACCACACGGGGATATCTTCTGCTCTGCAGGGATAGATAAATTTGTATGTATAGCACCAGGGCAATGAGCATAAAGGAGGCAACGCCTTCATATCATTCCTCTTTGGTTCCCCTCCTAAAAGGGGAATGCCTATGTCCGCCCCTTCTCCTGCAAATGGGGGGCTTTAGTACATAATGGGTCATTTAGAAATATAAACCCTTCTTTCCCTTTTACCACACGAGAAGCCCACTAATGGCTGCAAGCCCATTCTTCCCCCTTGGTCTTCGTTTCTTCTGCCATCCTCCTCCCTTCGCCTTTTTGTCTCCTTCTTCTTCATCTGTTTTCTCCTCCGCCGCCAAACCTCGTTTCCTTGATTCTTTCTTCCCAAATTCTCTTTTCCTTATCTTTTTCAGACCCATAAGATGCATTCTAACTTCTTCCAGAGATAGCAGTCTACCCGAATCACAAACGGGATCTTTGGTCAGCCCTTCGCTTCTTCTTCCGCTTCACCTTCCCCAATCACCATCATACCTGATTCACCTCGCCGTTCTCCCTCTCCTCCTCCGGCGACCCTCACTACCCCCATCCCGGAGGAAGCCAGGGTCCTTACAAGCCCTAACTTTCCCACTCTTTCTCTTTCCGCCAACGACGTTCAGAAATCGCCTTCTTCTTCCTCGCAACCTGGGGATGAACCTGGGGAAGGTGTATTCCCATGTCAGCCAATGACAGAGGATGGATCACCTCTGTCTTCTCTTTCCCCGGCCCGTCCTTCCTTTTCTGAACCCATGGCGGTTGATATTCCTTCACTGCCGACTTCCCCCCTGGCTCATCGCCTAAAGAATCCCTCTCCTCCTGTGGGCCCTGACTAGGGTTTCTCTACTTCTTGCATCCCTACCGAAGGCTCCTCCAGCCCCATGCTCATCCTCTCGTCATCTCAAGATCCTTCCTTCGATCAACCTCCTTCCGTCTTTCCTTCCGCACTCAACCCCCAACCAGGCGTGACACATATCCTCCCTGCAACTATGGATCTGCCGCCCCTGACTACCACTTCCGTGGGTCGTCCAAAGGATGCGCTTCCCTCTTTCCATTCTCAATCGATGGATATCGCCCCCATTCTCTCCTTTATAGGAGAGGTTCCTCCTTCAGCATCTTTCGTCCCATCTTCTTCACTTTCTCCCCGGAGTCTTCGGATTCTAAACTTAGAGGAAGTGGTTCCTCGCATGGAAGGCCTGCGCCATGCTCTGGACTTGGTATGTTTCCTTACTCAGCTTCCTTAGCTTTGTCTAGCTGATCAATTTCTTTTCCCACGACACGCATAAAGAATTGGATCGCTCTCTTCATCAACACCAAGTTCAAGCCCAAGAATGGGAGCGTCAACAACGGGAAGGCTTGGCGGATGCTCAAAATCGAGAACGACTCCTGCTACAACAATTGCACCTGTGCCAAGAGCAATTAGCCGAAGCTCGCCAGCAAATTCAAAAGGATGCTGACACTATTGCAGCATTAAAGGAGCAACCACGTCCAGGTGCAGAGCCACTCGTCCCCCAGCAGGAAATCCAGTCGGCCTCTCTTGGCGCAGAATCTTCCTCAGCTCAAGAGTTACTATGTCTTAAAGGGCAGGTAGCAGAGCTCCTCAAGGGGAAGCAACAGGATTCTGACGCCATTGCTCATCTTCAGGTTCAATATCAGCGAGCACAAGATAAGATAGGGGACCTTCGTACCCGCTTGTGCAAGGAGGTACAAGAAAACTCATCCCTTATAAATTCCCGGGCGCATGCTCATGCCCATCTACGCAGGCAAGAAACTTCCCTCCAGAGGATGAGCACTGAACTTGCCCGAACCAGATCGTATTCCGAAGCAGTGGAGGGGATTTCGGCTTCCATGCGTCAAAATATGGTGGAGATGACGCACCTTGTGCAGCAGGACCAAAGTTCCCAAGCCGATGATGTCTCCATCTTGGCCGATGCTATTATGGAGGTGTCACAGCGCTATGTGGATGTGCGTCGAAATCTTCAAACACAACAAGAGACATGCGAGAGGCTGCATCGAGAGCAAGCCACAGTCGTCCCCATTGCGAGGAGGAGCAGCTCATCATCTTAATGCGCGCCACCTATCAGGACGGCTTTAATGAAGCGGTTCGGCAGTATGCTGCCCAAGGGTTACCTCCTCCCACTTATCCTCCATTTTCTTTAAATTGGGAGGCTGGTTTTCGATGTTATCCTCCCGACCGGTTTAAGCTGTAATTTAATATCCCATTTTGGCGCGGGAATTTCCTTTCTGTTTTTCTTTTTCTTCTTCAAAATGTAATGATAATACCATATTGCCCTTATAAATAAGCCCTTAATGAAATTTGGAGAATACTTGACATCTAATTAACGCAATCAATTCAAGAAGCACCCCCTTCGGAGTTTCATAATTTCCCTTCTTCTATTCCATGTTTCTCATACAGTGTGAAAGAGTTTTAAATGAAGGGCATTCCAAGGTCGTGGAAGCTCTTTGCCTTGGTCATCTTTCAGATAGTATGCTGACCCTGCTACGCAGCGTGTTATTTCATAAGGTCCTTCCCAGTTGGGAGCCAGCTTTCCAGGGTCTCCAGCGGGATTGACTTTACGCAAAACCCAATCCCCTTCTTGAAATCTCCGAGGCATCACTTTCTTATTAAAGGCTCGCTGCACTCTTTGCTTGTACAATTCTACTCGCCTCTGTGCCATCTCTCGCCTTTCTTCCACCAAGTCCAATTCGGTGCTTCGGATGATTTGGTTCGTATGCCTTTATCCGAGCGCTATTCAACAAAACCTCGACCGGAATAACGGCTTCCACCCCATATACCAAACTAAAGGGAGTTTCTCCTGTTGCTGTCTTGGGTGTGGTTCGATAGGCCCACAGGACGCCAGGTAACTCTTCTACCCAGTTTCCCCTCTGAGCACCCAACTTGGTCTTTAATCCTTGAATGAGGATCCTGTTAGTTACCTCCACCTGCCCATTCGCTTGAGGATGGGCTACCGAAGTGAAAGCCTGCTGAATGTTGAGACTTTGGCACCATTCTTGGATCTTTTTTCCTTGGAACTGTCGTCCATTGTCACTGACTATTTTCCGAGGAATACCATATATGACAAATGATATTTTTCCATAAGAATCAGATACGGATTCTCGCAATTTTGGCTAAGGGCTCGCTTCCACCCATTTGGAAAATAATCCACACTACCAACAAAAACTTCCTCAGAAGGTGCCACGCAGATCGGGCCTACTATATCTATTCCCCATCGATCGAAAAGGACAAGAAGAGATTACGCTTTCATTAACTCACCGGCCGCTCGTAACGGTTGCTATGCTTCCGATAAGTGATGCGTGTTTGCACTATATGAGCAAGATTCTTGTCAAGAGTAGGCCAAAAGTATCCTCGCTAATAAGGCCTTGCTAAAGTTCTCCCTCCTAAATGATTGCTACAACATCCTTCATGGATCTCCCGGAGTACCCATTCCGCATCCTCGTTTCCCAGGCATTTTAACAAGGGTCGCCCAAAAGAGGTCTTGTATAGGTCTTCATTTAAGAGGATGAACCGTTTAGCTCGGTTTATTAAAGTGGATGCCGTTATTTTCCCTTCAGGGATCTTCCCGTGCCATAAATAAGCTATGATGTCGGTCCTCCAATCAAGAGTTAGGCTTGATTCAGGTACGTCTCCCTCCACGCTGCATATTGCTAAGGAAGTATGAACTCTCGTATGGATCGCTTCCGAGGATTTTATTCCTCCCATAGTGCTAGCCATCCGAGCCAATTCATCTGCCTTCCCGTTATGCTCCCGTGGGATTTGCTTCAAGAGGACCTGAAATTGAGCTTTTTCTTTCTCAAAAGTCTTCAAATTCTTATGCAGTCTTTCCTCCCGAACCGTAAAAGAACCTTGAAGTTGTGATATTACCAACTGGGAATCCGAGTGGATCACAATGGAAGAAGCCCCCACTGCTTTAGAAACTGTATTCCCTACTAGAATGGCTTCATATTCCGCTTCATTATTATATGCCCGATATTCCAAGCGAACTCCTAATTGAGTTTCTTCACCCTCCGGGGAAATTAATAAGATACCAACGCCGCTGCCTGTAGATCCTGAAGAACCGTCTACGAATATATTCCATGCCTCTGATCCCTCCTCCTTTGTTGCCGAACCATCTTCCGCGCCGCAAGGTACCTCTCGAAAAATCAGCGAGTGCTTGGGCCTTGATAACCGTTCGAGGTTGGTAGTGAATATCATACTCGCTTAGTTCTACTACCCATTTGGCCAATCTTCCAGAGAAATTTGGCTTGGTGACGACCTTACCCAATTCGCTGTGTGTTAGAACGGTGACGGGATGGGTCAAGAAGTACGGCCTTAATTTGTGGGCGGTTAGTACTAGGATATACGCCAATTTCTCTAGCTCCGTATAACGGAATTCTGCCCCCTTCAGGATATGGCTGGTATAATAAATAGGTTGCTGATGAGAACCTTTTTGTTTCAATAATACCGAACTAACGACTCCTTCCGAGATGGCCAGATACATCCATAATGGTTCTCCAGGTATTGGTTTGGCTAGCAGGGGGAGTCCAGCCAAATATTTCTTCAACTCCTGGAAAGCCTGTTCACATTGATCATCCCACTGAAATTTAGTAGCCTTGCGTAAAATCTTGAAAAAAGGCAGCCCCTTGTCCGCCGATCTAGCTATAAATCGGGATAAAGAAACAATCCTGCCCACCAACTTTTGGGTCTCTCGCAGACTAGCAGGTGACTTCATGTTGCATAGGGCTTGCACTTTCTCAGGGTTGGCTTGTAGCCCCTTCTCCGTCACTATGTACCCCAAGAACTTGCCACTCTTTACCCCGAACAGGCATTTGTTAGGGTTTAGTTTCATATTAAATCGCCTTAATGTAGCGAAGGTTTCATTTAAGTCCTTGACTAAATCCCGAGTGACCTTTGATTTGACCAAGATGTCGTCCACGTATACCTCTACATTCTTCCCTTCGCTCATGAAGATTTTGTCCATAAGGCGTGATAGGTGGCTCTGTGTTTTTTAGTCCGACGCATTACCACATAAGCGTATAACCCCGCAAATACAAGCTAACCCTCTTTTGATCTTCTTGGGCCAAAGGTATTTGATGATACCCTTGGTATGCATCCATCAGAGACACCACTTCATATCCCACTGTAGAATCCACCAATTGGTCAATATGAGGCAAGGGGTAGCAGTCTTTAGGGCATGCTTTATTCAAATCACGGAAATCGATACATGTCCTCCATTGCCCCGAAGGCTTGGGAACCAAGACTACATTAGAAACCCATTCGGGGAACTGGATTTCCTTTACATGACCCGCTTTTAGTAGTTTGTCCACTTCTTCTGCTATGACTTTGTCCTTTTCTGGTCCAAAATGCCACCTCTTCTGTTGGACGGGTCGGGCTCCTTTAATGATATTGAGATGATGTTCTGCCACTTGAGGATGGATCCCCGTGAGATCATGCACATCTTTTGCAAAGATGTCTTCATTCCCCTTCAGGCAAGCTACCAGCTCTTCTTTGACATCTAGCTGTTGTGATATTCGTGTGGCCTTTCCTGGAGCGATTTCCACCAGTTCTCCCTCCTCTATTTTATCAACTTTGGGGGGGATTCCTCTAGGACACAGACATCAGTGATGATGACAGCTTTGCCCTTCAGGTCCTCGGTTCGGGCTTTCTTCTGATCGTCCCGAACCATTTGCACGCAAGCCTCGGAGGCCTATACATTCTCCACGAACTTCGCCCACCAATTGACCTACTGGAAATTTCAGCTTCTGGTGGTATGGGGAAGCCACTGCCTGAAAAAGGGTGAGGAAAGGACGCCCAAGAATAGCGTTATAAGTGGACGGAGCGTCCACAATAAGGAAAGGAATTATACTGGTTTTTTGGTTGGGTTTTACACCCAGAGTTAAAGGCAATGATATCTGTCCCTTCGGGTGAACCATGTGCCCTGCGAATCCGAAGAGGGGAGTGGACACATCTTCTAATTGGGCATTTCCCAGCTGCATTTGTCTGAAGGCTTCCTGGAAAAGGATGTTAACAGAGCTTCCCGAGTCAACTAGTACCCGGGCCACTTCATAATTGGCCAGGGATATACGGATAACCAAGGCGTCCGTGTGGGGCAGCAGGACACCTTGCAGATCTTCTGGCCCGAACGAAATGGGCGGTGCAACTTGAATAGTCTGGTCGGTGATGATGCCCAAACTCTCCATGAGACGGGCGTATGACTTCTGTGCCCGGTTGGAGTCCCCGTCGGTGGGTCCTCCAGCTATAACATGAATAACTCCCCGTGTGGGAATGTCATCTAGATTGGATGAAGGGCCCTCCCCTGATGGGCCTTCTTGAGACACAACCTCCTGGGATGGCGTTTGGAAAGTGACCCGGGGTTGTTGATTATACGGCCCTGGACGGGTTACATTAGGTCGGGGGCCTCGCCGCGCCGGCCCTCCTGCCTGAAACTTTACTTGCAGATATGCAGTATGGAGGCGATCCAATTCTTCTTGTAACTTGAAACATCGACCACTACTGTGGTCGTATTCTATGTGATATTGGCAAAAGAACGGGGTTGGGGGGTTACGCGGGATCCCCCTGTGTCCCAAGGGTCATTGTAGCAGACCCTGCTGGTCGTAAAATTCCATTTCACGTTCTTTCAATGTCCTCACAGGAGGAAGCGCTTCAGCAGCCATGATTTGTAATGGCGGGGTGGGGCGAACACCTTGCAGCATTGGACGAGGCCTCGGAACCTCCTGCCGAAAAGGTCTTGTATACTCCCGCCGAGGGGGGGCTTGAAGAGCAGCGGGACGAACTCTTTCGACTGGGGATCTGCGATCCGCTCGCCCTCCGTACCTTTAATCCTTCTTCTTCGATAAATCGCTCGCACGGCCAGTACTTCGTGAATCGTCCGTAGGTTGTCTTAACAAGGAACTGAGGAAGGGGCCCTCCCGCAGCCCATGCTGAATAGCGCCTCTGAAAGATTCAGATCGGGTGGCGGGGATTCCCCGGGCTGCAGAAGTGAATCGATGAATATACCCCCTAAGGGATTCCGAAAGTCCCTGGGTGATATGCATTAACAAAGAGGCGTCTTGTTTATACGCCTTGCAGCTGACAAATTCTCGACTGAACATTCTCTAGAAGTCAGCAAAACAGGTGATAGACCCCGGGGGCAGAGTAGTAAACCACTTTTGCGCCGAGCCAATCAGGGTGGTTCGGAAGACTCGGCACTTGAGAGCGTCAGTATAACAAAGGAAGCGAGGCCGGGCCGACCGTCGTGCATATGTGCTCTTCAGGATCCGTCGAACCATCATACTTACTGACCTGAGGGTTCCGAAAGTAGGATGGAGGGAGCTCAGTGAGAATGTCCATCGTGAAGGGACTGGGCTCGTATACTTCCGGGGGTCGGGTTGATTGACTTTCACCCTGTTCCTCTCTGCGCGTTTAGGTGAAGGACATAGTATTCTGAGGCGTTCTTCCCCCCAGTCTGCCTCCAAGCAATACTTCCCCATTGGCGGCTATACGAGAGGGAGGAGGCCCTTCTGGGGGTGGGCCTCTGGAAGAAGGTTCCCCGGAGTGCGGATGCAGATATCCGGTCCTTCTCCTTTCCCTGGCGAGGGCTTTTGTAATAGCGTCATCCATCAGGGCCTTCAGCTGCGATGGTAGAAGGGTGATGGGGCACTCCTCCGCTGCAGAGGTAGTAGGTTGTTGTACTTCTTCAGGTTGCATCTCGACGTCCAGCTCAAATGTTCCCACAGACGGCGCCAACTAATGCGGACGGGTGAAATCTATTTACTCCCTTTTTCAATGCAGTGAGGCACTGAGGGAGATCTCAGAGGGTTTTCACAGGCCACAATCAGTAAGGAAGTAAGAGGATGAAGTAGATGAAACGCAAAAACCAGCACCAGCAATCGAAACTCAGACACAAGATGTAACGTGGTTCGGAATAAGGATTCCTACTCCACTGAGGTGAGTTTTCTCACCGAGGGCAGTGCCCAAGCACTTTCACTATGAAGGTCCTCCTTTACGGAAAGTAAGTTTCCGAAGGTGGAGGAGAAAAAACTTCTTACAATAATCTCACCAGACGAGAAAAATACAAGAGATATAACAACGACAGGTCTCCGTCCTTCTTCTCCGGCGAGGTGGTTGTCCTCTTCTTTTCCCTCCTCCTGCGTCCCCTTACCTCTTGCTGGGTGGGAATAATTGCCGGCCTCCCCTTTTCTCCTTGCTTCCTCTCCTTTTATCTCCTTTTTCTTCCTTCATCGTAACGTCGTGGGTTATCTCCATCGTACATGTGGCCACCACCTTTCCCTGGAGAATAATTTTGTTACAGATATCAGGAGTGAAGACTCTTTGGAATATTATGTGGGGCCTCCCAGGCCGTTGCCTAACACCCTTTCCTCTATTTTTTGGGAAACTAGGCTAGACTATCTCCCTCAACCTTCCGTGTTGAGGGAAGCTAGTTTTAGGTCTATAGCCCACGGGCGCCCTAACCCTAGGGTTCCTCATCAACTCGAACCAATTCCTCTCTTTCCCGTTCCCAACTTCCCCTTGTAGGGATCAGATTGGGTTGGCTTCTTGGCGAAGCGCCCTCCGCCTCTCCTTTGCCGTATCAATTGCTTTAATTAACTCTCCCGTACCAATGGCTCTCAATATTAGCCCGTACCGATGGCTTCCAATATTCGCCCGTGCCAATGGCTTCTGAGGTTCGCCCGTGCCAATGGCTTCCAATATTCGCCCGTGCCAATGGCTTCTGAGGTTCGCCCGTGCCAATGGCTTCCAATATTCGCCCGTGCCAATGGCTTCTGAGGTTCGCCCGTGCCAATCTTCCTTTCTTTTCTTAGCTGAGCCGTGTATTTTGGATCGGATCTTAGGTCACCCGCTAACCCCTCTATCGGGGATTATGTAAAGAAGGTACCAGTAGTATCATTAGTCAACCCCGAAAAATAATCAAGCGAAGTTATAAGCTTGACTTTCCTAATGTACATAAAGTTTCTGACCTATTCTTCATTTCTCGGCTTAAATCCATCCGTTCCCCTATAACTCCCCCCATTATATTGAAGGAGGCCCGCTAGGCCCATGGGCTCCACTTCTCCTTCTCCTTTTGTGCAGCTGAATCGTCGCAGAAAACCCTATATAAGCCCTCGCCTTCTTCTTTTAGGTATCAGTTAGTGTGCTTAATAATCCAGTCTGTTCTTCTTCTCCCGTGATTCTCATCGGCGGTGTTGCGGCGACCCAGTTCTTCCTTTCCTCACACGATTCTTCTTTACCCTCCGAGTAAGTGCTCTGCTTTGTTCACACCCATGGCTCCTAGGACCCTCTCTTCACACTTTGGTAGTATGAACATACCATAACTCAGTTAGATTGCAACCATTATTTCTTTAACCTGAGGAACAACTACATAGAACCTTCTATAAAATGTTGTTTCACGACCAAACTGCATCGACCTCATAAACCTCCTCCCGGCTTGACATGCTTTTTCTATGAACAATTTCTTAACGGCCTATCCCTGCCAGTACCATAGGTCTATCTGGACCTCCTAAACTTCTATGGACTACCTCTGAACCAATTCACCCCCAACTCCTTCCGGATTCTATCGGGAGCCCACATAGTGTTCCAACATTTGAACCTCTCTTTGACCCCCGAAATATTCCATTGCTTCTTCCAATTAAAATCTTCTAAGGCAGGCCTCTTCTATTTGTCTAGTCGTTTCGACTGCTAATTCCTGGTGAACCTGCCTACTTCCCATAAGGGTTGGGAAGCCTTATATTTCTTTGTACAACTCCCAGAGTCTTTACCTTACTCTGATACTTGGAAGGTAGACCTTCCTGAATTGCCTTCTTTCCGGGAAATGAGGACCAAATGTCCTTCCCGTAAGTGTATAGAGTCTTAGGAGAGCTACATTCTGCTCAAACCATCGATAGAAACTCCTCTTAAGCCACTTTGGATTGTCTCCTCTACCTTTGACGACTTGGTTGCTATAGGTAGGGTGACATTTATCCCGAATGTGACTTCCTTTAGGGCATTCATCTTTCTTACGATATCTTGTAGATAATCGATGCATAAGGCTTTGGTGGAAGGGGAGTCGATCGAGTCGCCAAGAAGAAGAAGACCACGACTAAAAGAGGCAAATCCACACTATCTCCTCAAGAAGTCAGCGCTTATCAAGAAAGGAGCTTCAAGTTCATCAGCTCTCCTTCCCTTGTCTTCCCACCAGCCGGAAGCTCGACCCCTAATCATCTATGAACCCAGAAGGGAAGGCAACACCTCCCCTGCCTCTTCTTTAGCTCCCCAAGGAGGAGATTCTCCCTCCCAATTTCTGCATTCTTCCCCCTCCGCACAGAATTCACCCCTGCCTCCTCATGCGGAATCCCTCTAAGCTCCAACGCCGTCACTAGAGCAGTTCCTACCCCTCTTCTGCAGTGCCCCATCTTCTTCGGAAGGAGAAGACCCTTCCCTTCCGGTTCCTCCGAGGGCCACTTTGGGATCTTTGTAGAAGATTCGGCACCCTTCGGAGGTAAAATTCTTTAACCATTCGGGTATATAAGGCCCGTGTGAGCAAGTGAGCAAACTACTGGCAGAGCTATTTACTCCTTCTTCTCCTCCTCTTTGCTATGGGTATTTCCCTATACTGATGTAGGCTGATAATGTTCCTCTCCTTTTAGGCCTCCACTCAACATAATAACATGGTAATCCACCTAGCCCAATTCCAATCTAGTGTGGAGACTCGCCATTTTGCCACCGTGTCGCAACAGAAAGAGCTTGCGCGATGATTAAACGAACAAGAGGCAAAGGAGGCGGACTTTAGGGGTCAATGCGAAGATGCCACGATGCAATTAGCCTTGGTTCGAAGCGAGAAAGAGGAACTGCAATGAAAAAATAAGGAACTAGAACAGCGCCTCTTTTTGCAATCTAGCGAGCTGCAACAGGTAGATATCCTGACTCAGGAATTGAAAGAGTATAAGAGATATCTCATGGATTCCATGATCAAGGAGGCTGATTCTTCGACTACTATCACGCAGCTTCAACAAGAACGTCACCATTTTAACCTAGAGCATCAAGCCTGGGCAATCACCAGGGAATCCTGTGCGAAGAAGTGTCAGGAGCTTTTCTCCATGGTAACGGCTATTCCCCTAACCTTATCATCGGTGGCTCAGCAGCAATCCATCCTTCACCAAGAATATTCAAAGGCCCTCTCGACTTTGGGTCGTCAGGCCATACAGGCGGTCACTGAAAAAGATGCTCTGGCAGCTGAACTAGCGGAAAGTCGAGCTCAACTAGCCAAATGCCAAGACCAGATGAAAGAGCAGGAGGCTGATCTTAAAAGATGATATGTGAAGAAGGGGGTAGATTTGTTTGTATTAGGCTTTGAGGGGTCCTCGGCTCAAAACGCAGGCGGATACCGCCTCCGGCACGGACAATAGTTACTTGATCCTAGAGCGTTAGCTAAGTGTCCACCCGATCTTTCGAATCAGTAACTTATAACATTTTCTTTTTAGTAATTTCTCTGATGGCTTCTCGCTTGCTTCTAAACGATAACTTTGTCCATATAACTAACTATCATTATCTCATTATGCTCCTTGAGGGGTTGGGAATTCGGAGTCAATTTTAAATTGATCTTTCTCTATGCTGTTATCTCTTTCCCGTGTCGTACAGTGCAATAATCCTCGGCGGTTCGGGCTTGTGGGAGAGATCTCGAATACCGTTATTCCCCTTCGCTCTAATTTTGGTTCGGGGATTCACTTGAAAGGTCTTTACCTGATATTATTCATATCCGTCTCGATTCTGGTTCGAGAATTCGCTGGAAGGGTTTTTACCCAACATCATTCATATCTGTCCCGATTCTGGTTCGGGAATTCGTTTTAAATAGCTCTTGCTTGTTGATCTTCCCTATCTCTCTTACTGCTTTGGAAATTATATCAACCTCTTCGTCTTCTTTCCCTTTCCCAGAACCTTTGTTGCCCCTTTCCTTCCATTATAAATCCTTCGTCCCCCATGTCTTCATCCTGTTATCTGTCTATCATGGCTTCAACGGGGCATCCTATCGAAATTTCTTCAGAGTCGGAATCTTTTGAACTACAAGACTGGGTCTCTGAGGATATGGAAGATTCAGAGACCCGCTCAACTGCTACTTCAGCCCTCCGCCCCCTTCCGTTTCCGCCTTTCCGTCCAGCTCCCACCCCTTCGGCAGGGAGGTCCTTCCGCGCTCCTTTCCCCTCCTTCCGCAACCAAGTGTGGAATCATCCCTTCACGTGGGAGTATACAGTGGGAGATCCTCGTGCCGCCGCTGAACTTCCCCCACTTCCACAAGATCGCTTTCGCCCAGCTTTCCCGAGGACTCATCCTTCTTCTTTCGATGAAGGTCCACCAGTTCTTTCTCCCCCTCAAGGCGAACGCTTCAGAGTCATATTAGCTCCTTCTCCCCCCAAAGAGACATCTCCCGTTTCATCTGTTAGGAGTAATCATGGAAAATCTTTATAGATCAAGCTAATGTAATCATTTCAAATATGTTAATAAAAAATAAGGGAGGCAAATGATATCTGTTTTTGTCTTTTTCCTGTATAAGTAAGGTTTCTGTCTTCCAAAAGGGACGGTAGTCTGATCCGAACATACCTTCCTCTATCATTTTTCGGGGATTCGAACCCTCTTAATTAAAATTATAGTCCCGTCAACCTTCCCACTACTGCCCCCACGTTTCCTCTTCTTTACTGGCATTTATGGTCACCACTTCTCCCACCAATAAATGCACTATTCCCCCTTCGTTGCCATAAAAACCCCCGACCTTTACCTGATAGCTTCCATCATTCTCCTTTTTCTTTTGCTTGTCATGGACAAGATATCGGAACAGTGTAGCAGTTCCTCGCCTTCTAAAGAACAAATAAATGATCGCCGATACATATAGCTATCTTGGAGGAACAAGTGGAGTGTTTACAGCAACAGCTGAAAGAAACTTACGCCAATAATCGCTCCCTGCGCCAACAACTGGTCGGGTCCCGAAAGGAACTAGCCAAGCAGACCTTCTTGCAGCAATCCTATCAGCGTCAACTATGGGGTCAACCTCAACCATACAAGGGAACTCCCTCTGTTCCTCCTAACAAAGAATTGTAATGCCCAGGATATATAAGGGCTGTTGTTTGTTATCTTCCCTTATAGATGATTCAGAATATGTAATTTTCTTACATTAATGAACTTTCCTAGTTTATCTTCTTTCTCCAGTATCTTCTGAGTTGTATATTTCGGCTCTTCCGTCTTTACAATCTACTGGGTATATGGAACCCTTAAATGAGTCAACCCTGCTATTTCACAGGAATACAACAATACAAAATTAAACAAGAATTTCAACTCCCCCCCTCCCCTTTACGGGGACAAAAAGTGATATACCACTGAGGAAGTCCAGCCTCCTGCTCCACCACCGACGGAATATCTTCTCATGGGATAGAAATTTATATATATAGAGTAAATAACAACCAAAAGATATCGGTTCTTCCGTTCCACCACCACACAGGGATATCTTCCGCTCTGCGGGGATAGAAATTTATATAGATAAAGTAAATAACAATCGAAAGATATTGATTCTTCCGTTCCACCACCACACGGGGATATCTTCCGCTCTGCGGGGATAGAAATTTATATATATATAAAGTAAATAACAATCGAAAGATATCGGTTCTTCCGTTTCACCACCATACGGGGATATCTTCCACTCTGCGGGGATAGAAATTTATATATATAAAAAGTAAATAACAACCGAAAGATATCGGTTCTTCCGTTCCACCACCACACGGGGATATCTTCCGCTCTGCCTTGCGGGGATAGAAATTTATATAGATAAAGTAAATAACAACCGAAAGATATTGGTTCTTCCGTTCCACCACCACATGGGAATATCTTCCGCTCTGCCTTGCGGGGATAGAAATTTATATAGATAAAGTAAATAATAACCGAAAGATATCGGTTCTTCCGTTCCACCATCACACGGGGATATCTTCTGCTCTGCCTTGCGGGGATAGAAATTTATATATATATAAAGTAAATAACAACCGAAAGATATCGGTTCTTCCGTTCCACCACCACACGGGGATATCTTCCGCTCTGCCTTACGGGGATAGAAATTTATATAGATAAAGTAAATAACAACCGAAAGATATCGGTTCTTCCGTTCCACCACCACACGGGGATATCTTCCGCTCTGCCTTGCGGGGATAGAAATTTATATAGATAAAGTAAATAACAACCGAAAGATATCGGTTCTTCCGTTCCACCACCACACGGGGATATCTTCCGCTCTGCCTTGCGGGGATAGAAATTTATATATATATAAAGTAAATAACAACCGAAAGATATCGGTTCTTCCGTTCCACCACCACACGGGGATATCTTTCGCTCTGCCTTGCGGGGATAGAAATTTATATATATAAAGTAAATAACAACCGAAAGATATCGGTTCTTCCGTTCCACCACCACACGGGGATATCTTCCGCTCTGCGGGGATAGATAAATTTGTATGTATAAGCGCCAGGGCAATGACCATAAAGGAGGCAACGCCTTCATATCATTCCTCTTTGGTTCCCCTCCTAAAAAGGGGGAACGCCTAGGGCCGCCCCTTCTCCTACAAATGGGGGGCTTCAGTACATAATGGGTCATTTAGACGCCAAACCTCGTTTCCTCGATTCTTTCTTCCCAGCCCCTCTTTTTCCTTTTCTTTTTCAGACCCCCAAGATGCATTCTAACTTCTTCCAGGAGATAGCAGGCCGCTACGAATCGCAAGCGGGATCGTCGGTCAGCCCTTCGCTTCTTCTTCCGCTTCACCTTCCCCAATCACCATCATACCTGATTCACCTCGCCGTTCTCCCTCTCCTCCTCCGGTGACCCTCACTACCCCCATCTCGGAGGAAGCCAGGGTCCTTACAAGCCCTAACTTTCCCACTCTTTCTCTTTCCGCCAACGACGTTCAGAAATCGCCTTCTTCTTCCCCGCAATCTGGGGATGAACCTGGGGAAGGTGTATTCCCATGTCAGCCAATGACAGAGGATGGATCACCTCTGTCTTCTCTTTCCCCGCTCCTTCCTTTCAACCCATGGTGGTTGATATTCCTTCCGATTCCTTCCTCGCTCATCGCTCAAGAATCCTCTCCTCCGTGGCCCCGATCGTGGTTTCTACTTCTTGCATCCCTACCAAGGCTCCTCCCACCCCATGCTCATCCTCTCGCTGCTCTCAAGATCCTTCCTTCGATCAACCTCCTTTCGTCTTTCCTTCCGCACTCAACCCCCAACCAGGCGTGACACATATCCTCCCTGCAACTATGGATCTGCCGCCCCTGACTACCACCTTCGTGGGCCGTCCAAAGGATGCGCTTCCCTCTTTCCATTCTCAACCGATGGATACTGCCCCCATTCTCTCCTTTATAGGAGAGGTTCCTCCTTCAGCATCTTCCGTCCCGTCTTCTTCCCTTTCTCCCCGGAGTCTTCGGATTCTAAACTTAGAGGAAGTGGTTCCTCGCATGGAAGGCCTGCGCCATGCTCTGGACTTGGTATGTTTCCTTACTCAGCTTCCTTAGCTTTGTCTAGCTGATCAATTTCTTTTCCCACGACCGGTATGTAGGCCCTGACCAACCATAAAGAATTGGATCGCTCTCTTCATCAACACCAAGTTCAAGCCCAAGAATGGGAGCGTCAACAACGGAAAGGCTTGGCGGATGCTCAAAATCGAGAACGACTCCTGCTACAACAATTGCACCTGTGCCAAGAGCAATTAGCCGAAGCTCGCCATCAAATTCAAAAGGATGCTGACACTATTGCAACATTAAAGGAGCAACCAGTACGTCAGTGCGAGCCACTCGTCCCCGGCGGGAAATCGATCGGCCTCTCTTGACGCGAGAATCTTCCCTCGGCTCAAGAGTTACTCGTCTTAAAGGCGGTGGCGAGCTCCTCGAGGAAACAGCAGGATTACAGCGCCCGCTCGTCTTGAGGTTGATATCAGTGAGCATAAGATAAGATAGGGGACCTTCGTACCCGCTTGTGCAAGGAGGTACAAGAAAACTCATCCCTTATAAATTCTCGGGCGCATGCTCATGCCCGTCTACGCAGGCAAGAAACTTCCCTCCAGAGGATGAGCACTGAACTTGCTCGAACCAGATCGTATTTCGAAGCAGTGGAGGGGATTTCGGCTTCCATGCGTCAAAATATGGTGGAGATGGCGCACCTTGTGCAGCAGGACCAAAGTTCCCGAGCCGATGATGTCTCCATCTTGGCCGATGCTATTATGGAGGTGTCGCGGCGCTATGTGGATGTGCGTCGAAATCTTCAAAAACAACAAGAGACATGCGAGAGGCTGCATCGAGAGCGAAGCCCTGGCCGTCCGAGCCGCGAGGAGCAACTCATCATCTTAATGCGCGCCACCTATCAGGACGGCTTTAATGAAGCGGTTCGGCAGTATGCCGCCCAAGGGTTACCTCCTCCCACTTATCCTCCATTTTCTTTAAATTGGGAGGCTGGTTTTCGATGTTATCCTCCCGACCGGTTTAAGCTGTAATTTAATATCCCATTTTGGCGCGGGAATTTCCTTTCTATTTTTCTTTTTCTTCTTCAAAATGTAATGATAATACCATATTGCCCTTATAAATAACCCCTTAATGAAATTTGGAGAATACTTGACATCTAATTAACGCAATCAATTCAAGAAGCACCCCCTTCGGAGTTTCATAATTTCCCTTCTTCTATTCCATGTTTCTCATACAGTGTGACAGAGTTTTAAATGAAGGGCGTTCCAAGGTCGTGGAAGCTCTTTGCCTTGGTCATCTTTCAAATAGTATGCTGACCCTGCTACGCAGCGCGTTATTTCATAAGGTCCTTCCTAATTGGGAGCCAGCTTTCCAGGGTCTCCAGCGGGATTGACTTTACGCAAAACCCAATCCTCTTCTTGAAATCTCCGAGGCATCACTTTCTTATTAAAGGCTCGCTGCACTCTTTGCTTGTACAATTCTGCTCACCTCCGTGCCATCTCCGTGCAATTCAGGTAGCCCTTTCTGAATTGCCTTCCTTCCGAGAAATGAGGACCAAATGCCCCTTCCCGGAAGTGTATAGAGTATTAGGAGAGTTACATTACTGCTCAAACCATCTAATAGAAACTCCTCTTTTAAGCCACTTTGGATTGTCTCCCCTACCTTTGACGACTTCGATTGCTGTAGGTAGGGTGATACTTACCCTGCAATATGACTTCTTTTCTAGGTTATTCATTTTTCTTATCAGTATACCTTGTAGATAATCTAATGCAGAAGGCTTTGATGGAAGGGGAGGCGATCGAGGCGGCCAAGAAGAAGAAAACATCGACTAAAAGAGGCAAGTCGGTAGCAGCTCCGTCATCCCCCCGGAAAAAGCTGTGACTCATCAAGAAAGGAGCCTCAAGTTCATCGGCTCTTCTTCCCTTATCTTCCGACCAGCCGGGGTCTCAACCCCTAACCATTTATGAGCCAAGAAGGGGAGGCAGTACCTCCCCTGTCCCTTCTTCATCTCCCCAAGGAGGGGATTCTCCCTCCCAATTTCTTCATTCCTCCCCATCTGCACAAAATTCACCCCTACCTTCTCATACAGAATCCCTCCCAGCTCCTATACCTTCCGACTCAAGAGCTGCTCCTACCCCCCTTCGTCGTATCAGACCCCCATCCTCCTCTGAAGGGGAGGATCCTTCCCTTCCTGTTCCTCCGAGGGCCACGTTGGGATCCCTGCTGAAGATTCGGCACCCCTCGGAGGTGAAATTCTTCAATCATTCGGGCATACAAGGCCCATGTGAACAAGTGAGCAAACTGTTGGCAGAGGTATCTACTCTTTCTTTTCCTCCTCTTCATTATGGGTATCTCTATATGCCGATATATACTGATAACTTTTCCTTCCATTCAGGCCTCCACCCAGCATAACAACATGGTGGTTCGGCTGGCCCAATTCCAATCTAGTGTGGAAACTCGCCACTTTGCCGCCGTATCACAACAAAAAGAGCTCGTTCGGCGGTTGAACGAGCAAGAGGCCAAGGAAGTGGACTTTAGGGGCCAGTGCGAAGATGTCATGATGCAACTAGCCCTGGTCTGAAGCAAGAAAGAGGAGCTACAACGAAAAAATGAAGAACTTGAACAGCGCATCTTTTTGCAGTCCAGCGAACTGCAACAGGTAGACGTCCTGACCCGTGAACTGGGGGAGTACAAGGGATCTCTTTGGGATGCCATGACCAAGGCTGCTGACTCCTCGACCACTATTATGCAGCTTCAGCAAGAGTGACACCGGCTTGAATTGGAACGTCGAGCATGGGAAACCACCAAGGAATCCTGTACAGAGAAATGCCAGGAGCTTTCCTCCATGGTGGCAGCTCTTTCTCACACCTTATCGCTAGTGGCTCAGCAACAGTCTACCCTCCACCAGGATTACCTAGAAGCTCTTTCAACCTTGGGGCAGCAAGCTATAAAGGCAGCTATCGAAAGAGATGCTTTGGCGGCTGAATTGGCAGAAAGTCAAGCTCAGGTGGTTCGATATCAGGACCAACTGAAGGAGCAAGAAGCCGACCTCAAGGGACGCTATGTCAAGAAGGGGGTAGACTTATTTATACTAGGCTTTGAGGGGTCCTCAGCTCAAAACGCTGAACAAGGATACCCACCTCCTAGCACGGACACCAGCTATTTAGATCCTACGGAGGCGCTAGCTAAGTGTCCACCCGAACTTTTTGAGTTGTAATTTCTACTATTCTCCTTTTTGGTAATTTTGTCACTAGCCTTTCTTTTGCTTCTGAATGAGGAATTTGTCCATATGTTTAATTATCATTGTCTTGTCATGTTTCTTGATGGATCGAGAATTCTGAACCAATTTTAAACTCCTCCCTTTTATACCGTTATCTCTTTTCCCGTATCATATGGCGCAATCACCTCGTTGGTTCGGGCTTATTGGAAAAATCTTGAATAACATTATTCACCTCCGCCCCAATTTCGATTCGGGAATCCGCTTGAAGTATCTTGCCTAATACTATTCACATCCGTCCCGATTTCGGTTCGGAGGTCCGCCTGAAGTATTTTGCTTGATATTATTCACATCCGTCCCGATTTCGGTTCGGAGGTCCGCCTGAAGTATCTTGCTTGATATTATTCACATCCGTCCCGATTTTGGTTCGGAGACTTGCTTTAAGTGACTCTTGCCTATTGGGTTTTCTCATTCCTTTTGCCGCTTCGGATACTGCATCAATCTCTTCGTCTTCTTCACCTTCCCAAGAACTTCTGCCGTCGCTTTTCTTCCATTATAAATCATTGCCCTCCATGTCTCCCTTCTTATATCTCACTATCATGGCTTCAGAGGGGCACCCCATCAAAATTTCTTCAACTTCAAAATCTTACGAGCTGCAGGATTGGGTTTCTGAAGACACTGAAGATTCAGAGACCCGCTCAACTGCCACTTCCGCTTTTCGTCCTCTTTCTTTTCCACCTCACACTCCAACTCCAACCCCTCCTACAGGGAGGTCCTTTCGTGCTCCCTTCCCTTCCTTCCGCAATAGAGTGTGGAATCCTCCCTTCACTTGGGAGTATACAGTGGGAGACCCCCGTTCCGCTGACGAACTCCCTCCACTTCCACCAGCGTTGGCTTTCATCCCAGTCCCCCCGGCGGAAGCTCATCCTTCTCCGTCCGATGAAGGTCCATCAGTTCCTCCTCCGTCCCAAGGCGAGCGCTTCAAGGTCATCTTGGCGCCTTCTCCCCCCAAAGAGACCTCTCCCGCCTCGTCTGTTAGGAGTAATCAAAGGAAATCTGTATAGATCAAATTAATGTAATCATTTCAAATATATCAATAAAAACGAGGGAGGGAACTTGATATTTGCTTTTGTCTTTTTCTCGTAGAAGGTTTCTGTCTTCAAAAGGACGGTAATCTGGTCCGAACATGCCTTCTTCTGCCATCGCCCGAGGATTCGGACCCTCTTAATTACAGTTATAGTCCCGTCGACCTTCCCACTACTGCCCCCACGTTTCCTCTTCTTTACTGCATTTATGGTCCCTATTTCTTCTACCAATAAATGTACTTTTCCCCTTCGTCGCTATAAAAGTCCCCGACCCTTACCTGATAGCTTCCATCCTTTCCTTTTCTCTTTATTTGCCATGGACAGAATATCTGAACAGGGCAGCATTTCCTCTCCTTCTGAAGAACAGATAAATGATCGCCGATACATAGCTAGCCTGGAGGAGCAAGTGAAGTACTTACAGCAACGACTGAAGGAAACTGTTGGTGCAATCGGCCCAGGTCACGATTGACCAGGACTCGAGTTTGACTTGAGTGATGTTTTGATGTTCGACAAAAACATATGACAATGTAATTGTCATTTGGTAAAGTCCAAGTCTTGAGTACTTGGCATGGAAAGTCCAAGTGGGACACTTGGCACATGAAAAGTCCAAGCATGGGTCTTGGCATGAAAAGTCCAACATGGGTTGGCAAGGGAAAGTCCAAGCTTGAGTCTTGACATTTGAGAAGTCCAAGGGTTTGATATTGGCTGCGTAAAGTCCAAGCGGGAGTCTTGACAGCATAAGACCAATGGTTGGCGGCGTAAAGTCCAAGCGGAGTCTTGGCGGCGTAAGTCCAAAGTGCCTTGGCGGTGTAGACACCGTTAGCATGACATAGCCGATGGAAGCACCTGAAGGCTAGCGCGATGGATGAACAAGTCATGGATGACTTGGAGGGATCCGAGGGGCGTGAGGCTGATGGAGGTGACTAAAAGGCTTAGGTCTAGGCTAAGGGTGGTCTAGCAAGTATGGGGGCACCATACTTGGGTTAAAACCTCATGTTTGAGGTGTGCCCGGTCGGCCCGGTGCCATGTGGCGATCCGGACCGAGTCAACTAGGGTTTATTTGCGGGTTATAGCCTAGCGATCATTGCCGAGTTGTCGCGATCGGTGATGGCTCAGCGATCGGCGATTGTGTAATCGATCGTGGTGCTCGAGAAATTGGCCACAGAATGGAGTCGAGACTCGACTGGTCGAGTGAGGACTCCATCAGTCGACTAATGGTCACAATCAGTCTACTGATGAAGGTTCCGTTAGACTTATCTAGCGTGGATCTAGCCGTTGTCTCATGACAACAGTGGCATCAGTCGACTGATGGTCCCGATCAGTCGACTGATCGACTTTTTCCAGCACAGGTTGAAGCTATATATGGAGCTCGTGATGGAGGAAAAACTATCGATTTCTTGAGGGTTTTGGAGCGATTTGCTGTTGCAAATCAGGATCTCCAAGGTGATTTCAAGCAACCAAGCAATCAAGCAATCCAAAGGCAATTGTAAAGTAGTTTTCTTTACTTGCATTGTATTTCATTATTGTAATTGCTTGTATTAGTATCTTATTGTTGTAAGATTACTTGTAAGGAGTTTCTCCACCTCCGACTTGTGTCGAGAAGGAGTATTTGTGATTAGTGAGTGTGTGTGCATCACTGTAGCTCTTTAGAGCTCGATCCGTGGAGTAGGAACCGTGCGGTTCCGAACCACGTTATATCGTTGTGTTAGTGTGTTGTATATTTCATTATTGCTTTCATTATCTATATTCCGCTGCGCTAACGAAATTGTAGAAACAAACGCGAAAGAATTCCATTGACGCTATTCACCCCCCTCTAGCCATTCCAATATTCCTAACAGAAACTTCCGCTAGTAATCGCTCCCTACACCAACAACTGGTCGGGTCCCAAAAGGAATTGGCCAAACAGATCTTCCTGCAGCAGTCTTACCAGCGGCAACTATTGTGCCAACCTCAACCATACAAGGGAGCTCCCTCCGTTCCTCCCAACAAAGAACTGTAATACTCAAGATGTATAAGGGTTTCTGTTTGTTATTTTCCCTTGTAAATGACTCAAAATATGTAATTCTTTCGCATCAATGAACTTTTCCAGTTTATCTTCTTTCTCCAGTATCTTCTGAATTGTACCACGCTTTACTTCTTTCGTATTCACATAGACTTACATATAACTGAGGCATATTTCGGCTCTTCCGCCTTTTTACTCTACTTGGTATATAGAACCATTAAATGAATTGACTCTGCTATTTTGCAAGAATAAAATAATGTAAAGTTAAACAAGGACTTCAACTTCTCCCCCTTTACGGGGACAAAAGGTAATATATAACTGAGGAAATCTCAGCTCCTCCGTTCCGCCACCACACGGGGATATCTTCCGCTTCGCGGGAATAAAATTTTTGAGTATAACTGAATGAATTTCAGTTCTTCCGTTCCGCCACCACACGGGGATTTCTTTCGCTTCGCGGGGATAAAAATTTTGTATACATAATATATAACCGAGGAATTTCAGTTCTTCCGTTCCGCCACCACACGGGGATATCTTCCGCTTCGCGGGGATAGAAATTTTGCATATAATATATAACCGAGGGATTTCGGTTCTTCCGTTCCGCCACCACACGGGGATATCTTCTGCTTCGCGTGGATAGAAATTTTGTATATATAATATATAACCGAGGGATTTCGGTTCTTCCATTCCTCCACCACACGAGGATATCTTCCGCTTCGCGGGGATAGAAATTTTGTATATATAATATATAACCGAGGAATTCTGGTTCTTCCGTTCCGCCACCACACGGGGATATCTTCCACTTCGCGGGGATAGAAATTTTATATATATAATATATAACCGAGGAATTTCGGTTCTTTCGTTCCGCCACCACACGGGGATATCTTCCGCTTCACGGGGATAGAAATTTTGCATATAATATATAACCGAGGGATTTCGGTTCTTCTGTTCCGCCACCACACGGGGATATCTTCCGCTTCGCGGTGATATAAATTTTGTATATATAATATATAACCGAGAGATTTCGGTTCTTCCATTCCGCCACCACACGGGGATATCTTCCGCTTCGCGGGGATAGAAATTTTGTATATATAATATATGGCTCAGAAGCCATCAACGTAAAGGAGGCAACGTTTTCATATCATCCCTCTTTTGTGCTTGTCTTTCGAAGGGGAACGCCTATATCCGCCCCTTCTTATGCAAATGAAGGCTTTAGTACATACTGGGCTATTTAGAAAGAATAACCCTTTTTTCCTTTTCACTTGGGGACTCCTTTACCATAGACGAGGAGCCCAATAATGATTACAAGCCCACTCTCCTCCCTTTTATAGGGGATCCTTTTGTCTTCGTTTCTTTTTCTATCTTCCTCCCCTTGCCTTTTCATCTCCTTCTTCTCCATCTGTTCGTTCCTCCGTCGCCATACTCTGTTGCCTTAATCCCTTTTTTTAGCCCTTTCTCTTTATTCTCAGACCTTCAAAATGCATTCTACCTTCTTCCAGGAAATAGCGGGTCGTTATCCACATCGCAAGAAGAAAATCAGTCAGCCGTCGACTTTGTCTTCTTCTTCACTTTCCCCGATCACCACCACACCTGCTTCATCTCGTCCGTCTTCTTCTCCTCCCCCTGCATCCCTTTTTACTTCCGTTTTGGAGGAAATCGAGACAATTAGTCCTTCCTCGATTTCTCCGGCATTTACAAACCCTAGCTCTTATGCTTTTTCTCCCTCTGCCACCAATATTCAGAAGTCGCCTTCTCCTTCACTGCAACCTATGGATGAACCCGGGGAGGATGCACTTCCATGTTAGCCGACGACAGAGGCTGGCTCACCCCTGCCTTCTATCTCCCCTGAATATCGTTCTTCCTCCGAACCCATGGCGGTTGATATCCCCTTACCACAAACTTCCCCCTCCACTCATCGCCTGAAGAGCCCTTCTCCTCCCACAAATATCATCCCCCTTCTCCCCCTCACCAGTGAACTTCCCACCTCAGTATCATCTGTCCCATCTTCTTCCTTTTCTCCCAGGAGTCTTCGGATCCTGAACTTAGAGGAAGTGGTTCCTCGCATGGAAAGCCTACGCCATGCTCTGGATTTGGTATGTTTTCTCGATTAGCTCTCTTAGCTTTGTCTTACTAACCGATTTCTTTTTCACAACTGGCATGCAGGCCTTGACCAACCATCAAGAGTTGGATCGCTCCCTCCATAAATATCGGACTCAAGCTCAAGAATGGGAGCGACAACAACGGGAAGATTTAGCGAATACTCAAAATCGAGAACGACTCCTGTTGCAACAATTGCACCTGTGCCAGGAGCAATTATCCGAGGCTCGCCAACAAATTCAGAAGGATGCTGATACCATTGCAGCGTTAAGGGAACAACAACGTCCAAGTGTGCAGCCACCCATCCCCCAGCGGGAAGTCCAACTGGCTCCTCTTGATAAGGAGTCTTCCTCGGCTCAAGAATTAATACGTCTCCAAGGGAAGGTAGCAGAGCTCCTCAAGGGGAAGCAATAGGATTCTGACTCCATCGCTCGCCTTCAGGTTCAATACCGGCGAGCACAGGATAAGATAGGGGACCTCCGCACCCGCTTGTGCAAGGAGGTACAAGAAAACTCATCCCTCATAAATTCCAGGGCGCATGCTCACGCCCATCTACGCAGGCAAGAGACTTCTCTCCAGAGGTCTCGAACTCGCCGGACGGATCTTATTACAAGCAGTGGAGGGGATTTCAGCTTCTATGCGTCAAAACATGGTGGAGATGACGCACCTTGTGCAGCAGGACCAAAGTTCCCAAGCCGATGATGTTTCCATCCTAGCCGATGCTATTATGGAGGTGTCACGACGCTATGTGGACGTGCGTCGAAAACTTCAAGAGCAACAAGAAAAATGCGAGAGGCGGCATCGAGAGCGAAGCCCTGACCGTCCGAATCACCAGGAGAGACTCATCATTTTGCTGCGCGCTGTTGGTGCAATCGGCCTAGCAGTACCTTGATGGTATTTTGATGACAGACAAAACTCATGACATGGGATTGTCATGGGAAAGTCCAACATGGGTTGGCATGGAAAATCCAAGCATGGAGCTTGGTGTGGAAGTCCAAGGGGGAAGCCTTGGCATGGGAAAGTCCAAAGCATTGCGAAGCCGTGCGCTTGGTGCTTGGTGAGAAATGCATTGCGAAGCCATGCGCTTGGTACATTTGGGAAGTCTTGAGAACTTGGCAAGTTCACTAAGCTCAGGTCCTTGAGTCGGTGAAGGATGGCATTGCGAAGCCGTGCGCTTGGTGCATCCGAGGGACCGTCGGACAGGGAGCGAATGGAGTGAGCCCAAAGGGAAGCATACTTCTAGGGCATGAGACGCGAAGGATGGCGTTGCGAAGCTGTGCGCTTGGCGCATCCGAGGGACGTAGGCCGAGGGAAGAGAGCTTTGGTGGGGAACTCCATGAGGGATAAGGTGGACTTGGCCAAGTGGCTAAGACTGAGTGTCGGAGGCTCAAACTTGATGTTTGAGGGTTTACCCGATGGTCGGATGCTCAAACAACTTGGTGTTTGAGGTTTTGCCCGACATCAGTCGACTGGCATAGGTGTCGGTTCGACTGATCCAAGTCGACTAGAGTTCGACTGCTGTAAGGCTAGAGTTTTGTGCTTGGCAATCGACTGCCATGGATCGCAATGATCGTCGACAACGATCGCCGAGGGATGGCAATGATCGATGGGAGTGTCGCGAGCACGTAACACTCCGTAGTCGAGGCGATCGACTCTTTGGGTCACCAATCGGTGATGGGCATCATCATTCGATCGTAGGTGATCCGCTGGAACTTGTCCAACGTGGATCCGCCGTTGTGAGACAACGCTACAGATCGGCCGATCGGGTCTTTTGGCGCGATCGCTAGCGCGAAAACCACGCAGTTATAAAAGGAGCTCGAGATGGAGGTTTTTGCAATGGTTTTGTGGAGCTATTGGAGGAATTCTGCTGCGCATTCCAAATTCCTTCAAGAGCCAATCAAAGCAAGCAACAAGCAAAGCGATCAAAGCAATCGGTGAAAGTTTTCTTTTGTATTGTATTTGTGTATTTGCTTGTATTTCTATATTACATTGTAATTGCTTGTGAGAGGTTTCTCCACCTCCAACGTGTTGTCGAGAAGGAGTGTTATAGTTAGTGTCGTGCGCATAACTAGAGCTCGGTGAGCTCGCCCGTGGAGTAGGAACCATTCGGTTCTGAACCACGTATATCTTGTGTTGTGTGATTGTGTATTGTTAGCTTCATTATTATTGTTATTCCGCTGCGCTAACGACAATCGTAGACAAGCAACGCAAGAAGAATGAGTAAATTCCGACATCGATTGTAAGAGGGCTATTCACCCCCCTCTAGCCGGCCGTTCAATCTCCTACAAGTGGTATCAGAGCCGAGGTCGCTCTTCAAGGACTAACCGCCGCGAGAGCACTACAAATGGCTGGCTTCATCCATCCACCGAAATTCGATGGAGATTTTGCTTGGTGGAGGAAACGGATGGAGGTATATCTCAAAACCGATTTTGATTTTATGATTATTATAGAAAACGGTTTTGAAATGCCTAGGGACAAGTACAATAAGCCAATTGAGAAGTCAAAATGGACCCAAGACCAAATCAAAGACTTCAAGACAAATCTCAAGGTAATCAAGTTGATTAGTGATTTGTTACCTAACACTATTTGGTCTAGATTGGGTGATTATAGGGATGCAAGGGAATTATGGAATAATATAACGAAATTCCAAGAAAATTCCCAACCGGCACAAGTAGAGGAAGATGCCGTGGAAGAGAGCCCATCCACATTTGAAGATGTTGATGATTTGGTGGAGACCTCCACCTCTAGCGTTGAGGGGGAGGAAAGGATTTCAATTCCGGTGCAAGATCAAAATGAAGCTTCTACCTCCGGAAGAAGTGAAGAGGCCTCCACCACCTCCCTAGGTAACTCAAGTGTTATTATTTTAAATAAAAATCACATAATATGCTTTGAGTGTAGGGAGAAAGGGCATTACAAGAGCAAATGCCCTAAATTGGCCAAGGAGAAGGCATCGATACCAAAAGTCAACCCAAAGTCAAACGATGCCGGTGTTCCCAAAATCAAGAGCAAAGAGCACATTGTGCTTCAAATGCAATCAAAAAGGACACTACCGAAGCCAATGCCCTAGGGGGAGGAAGAAAGGGCAAGAAGGTGCAATTCATGTAGGGGGAGCTCCTAAAGCTAACCCTAAGGTACATTTAGTTAATGCACCTTTAATTCCTAAAGTCAAAAAGCATGCTAAAAATTATTTTAGTTCTCTTGCTATTATCAATGAAAAGCATGCTAAGAGAAATAATAAGGTGTATTGTCTAGGTGCCAAGCATGTTCATATAACTAAGGACAAACCTAGGACCCAAAACACTAGACCTCTCCTACCTAGGAAATCAATTAGAAGAATTGAAGAGAATTTGGGTATTAATCCCAAGAAATCTAGGCATATGCCTAAGAAGAAAACCAACTCCCAAAAACCAAATGAAAATTCAAAATTGAGGAAATTAGAGTTAGAAAACCAAGTCTTGAGATCAAGACTTGAGAGAATGGAGAAAACCCTTAGAATTATAGAAAACTCAATTCTAGGGTCAAATACCCAAAAGTCAAGACCTAAGGTTCACAAACGGTCTAAGGGCAAGGAAGGTTTGGGTCACAAACCTAAGCCCAAGAAGACTTATCATAATGTTCCATTTAATTATGGAACTATTTCTAGGTCTAGGAAAACCAAGGCTAATAGGGAAATCATCCCTAAGTCTAGCCATGGTATGTGTTTAGTGGCTAACACCTCAAAGAAATCAAATGTAGCCACTAAGAAGGTCAATGGAGGAGTCACCTCTAGAGTTGACCTAGGAAAGACCCAAAAGACTATGGCTTCAAAGCCTAAAAGAGTCATTAGGAAGGTATCTAGGGAAGTTATCCCTAGGGAATACCTTGTTAACCCAAGGAGCTCCAATAGATATTGGGTTCCTAAAAGCATGATTGATTCACGCTAGATGGGTTAGGGTGTGTCAACCCTAAATGGATGGGTAGTTAACCTAACCATAGTAGAGTTGACACATTAGGATGTGCCAATGTGTTTTGAGAAGTCTAAAAATGATTAAATTGACACAATTATGTCTTAGAGGTATTGGTGTGCCATTTTGGGTTTTTGGCACACTAGGGAAATGAATGACATTAAGGCAAAATGAATTTAATTCCTAGAAGTGGCAAATTAATTTTAACACTTAGGTATTTTATACCTTAGTATATTTTTCTTGCCATGCTTTACTTGCCTTGCCATGTCATGAAATTATTTTCATTTTCATCTATAAAAATGTCATGATCATGTTTAGATTTATGTTTAGATGTCATGTATGCTTAAGTTTCATTCACATGCCATGACATCATGATATTGGCATATGTTTTTATCTATATCATATCTATGCCATAATCATATCATGCATGAATTAAAATGGAGTTAAGGACTATGGCATAATTTGAAAGGAATCAAATAATATTGCCTTAGAAATATGCATGAGAACATAAAGACAACAAAACCCACATCTCACTAAAAACTTGACTTGTATATGTTTTACACATCTAGATATTGGTGAGATGTTTAGGAAAAAGAAATTAAAGGTTTGAAAAACATTTTGAAAACATTTTGAAAAACCTTGGTGAAACCTATCTTTTGATAGCTATCACCATTGAATGGGATGATACAAAGATGGCTCTTTATTGAAGCTTTTCTTAAATTTTGAACTTTGTATCAATCTCCTAATTTAGTGGGTAAAATAAATTTTCAATATTTTTCACTCATAGTGTTTAAGATAAGTATTATACGTATGCATTTTCAAGATTTTTAAAATTACGTATATTTACTTATGGATTTCAAAATGCGATCGGTGATAATAAATCTAATCAGGTAAGTATGGTATCGTGAGTCAGTGCCAGTGATTTCGGGTAAACTTGATAGTTAGACCCATGTTTAGCCATGTTTTGGTCCCCTAACCACTCCTAACCCTAGGATATGCTTGGGAGAGCATTAGAGAGGGTGGAAATCCATTGGATATGGATTAGGAGTTGGGTTGAGGGTGAGTATCAATTTTAAGGTGGAAGAGAGTTCATTGTTGAACTTTGCCTTAATTTTGATTTGGTTAATGTTCCTATTGGCTTAGGGACTCTCCAAGGACATTATTGGTGTAATGGTCAAGGGGGAGCAAGCCTCTAGGGGGAGGTATCCATCTTGGGAAGATGGATGTGTATTTCCTCATGGGAGGAAAATTGGGTTGCCTCTCTTTGAGTGATATGGGATCACTAGAAAGATTGTAGGCATGTGTTCCTCCAAGGGAGAGATTGTAAGATCTCATTGGGATATGAGACATTCATACCCTTGGGGAGGACCTTTTTGATGTAATGTCAAAAAGGGGGAGAAGTTACCAAGTTGCCAATTAGGGTTCGTTGGAATTCTCATTGGGATATGAGAATTGTCAATATGGGAGAATTGGTAGACTTGAGATGGTAGTTTTGTCAATCATCAAAAAGGGGGAGATTGTTGGTGCAATCGGCCCAGCAGTACCTTGATGGTATTTTGATGATAGACAAAACTCATGACATGGGATTGTCATGGGAAATTCCAACATGGGTTGGCATGGAAAATCCAAGCATGGAGCTTGGTGTGGAAGTCCAAGGGGGAAGCCTTGGCATGGGAAAGTCTAAAGCATTGTGAAGTCGTGCACTTGGTGCTTGGTGAGAAATGCATTGCGAAGCCGTGCGCTTGGTGCATTTGGGAAGTCTTGAGAACTTGGCAAGTTCACTAAGCTCGGGTCCTTGAGTCGGTGAAGGATGGCATTGCGAAGCCGTGCGCTTGGTGCATCCGAGGGACCGCCGGACGGGGAGCGAATGGAGTGAGCCCAAAGGGAAGCATACTTCTAGGGCATGAGACGCAAAGGATGGCGTTGCGAAGCCGTGCGCTTGGCGCATCCGAGGGACGTAGGCCGAGGGAAGAGAGCTTTGGTGGGGAACTCCATGAGGGATAAGGTGGACTTGGCCAAGTGGCTAAGACTGAGTGTCGGAGGCTCAAACTTGATGTTTGAGGGTTTACCCGACGGTCGGATGCTCAAACAACTTGGTGTTTGAGGTTTTGCCCGACATCAGTCGACTGGCATAGGTGTCGGTTCGACTGATCCAAGTCGACTAGAGTTCGACTGGTGTAAGGCTAGGGTTTTGTGCTTGCGCGATCGCATCGCCATGGATCGGCAATGATCGGTCGACAACGATCGCCGAGGGATGATGATCGATGGGAGTGTCGCGAGCAGAACGCTCCGAGCCGTCGGGCGGCCGATCGATCATTGGTCACCCGATCCGATGGGCATCATCACCGATCGTAGGTGATCCGTTGGAACTTGTCCGACGTGGATCCGCCGCTGTGAGACAACGACTACGAGCTGATCGGGGCCTTTTGGCAGTCGACTGCTAGGCGCGAAAACAACTCGATGCAGGTTATAAAAGGAGCTCGAGATGGAGGTTTTTGCAATGGTTTTTGTGGAGCTATTGGAGGGGAATTACTGCTGCATTCCAGTCCTTCAAGAGTCAATCAAAGCAAGCAACAAGCAAAGCGATCAAAGCAATCGGTGAAAGTTTTCTTTTGTATTGTATTTGTGTATTTGCTTGTATTTCTATATTACATTGTAATTTCTTGTGAGAGGTTTCTCCACCTCCGACGTGTTGTCGAGAAGGAGTGTTATAGTTAGTGTCGTGCGCATAACTAGAGCTCGCCCGTAGAGTAGGAACCATTCGGTTCCGAACCACGTATATCTTGTGTTGTGTGATTGTGTATTGTTAGCTTCATTATTATTGTTATTCCTCTGCACTAACGACAATCGTAGACAAGCAACGCAAGAAGAATGAGTAAATTCCGACATCCATTGTAAGAGGGCTATTCACCCTCCTCTAGCCGGCCGTTCAATCTCCTACACGCGCCACTTATCAGGACGGATTTAATGAAGCGGTTCGGCAGTATGCTAACCAAGGATTACCTCCTCCAACTTATCCTTCATTTTCTTTAAATTGGGAGGCTGGTTTTCGACGTTATCCTCCCGACCGATTTAAACTGTAATTCGATATCTTGTTGTGAAACGGGAATTTCCTTTCCATTTTCTTTCTCTTCTTCATGATTGATAATCAGTACCGTATTGCTCTTGTAAATAACTCATTAATGAAATTTGGAGAGTACTTAACATCTAATTAACGCGATCACGTTAAGGAGTACACTCCTTCAGAGTCTCATAATTTCTCTTCTTCTATTTTCTACTCCTCATACAGTG
This sequence comes from Wurfbainia villosa, assembly GCA_025175895.1. Lineage (NCBI taxonomy): Eukaryota > Viridiplantae > Streptophyta > Magnoliopsida > Zingiberales > Zingiberaceae > Wurfbainia > Wurfbainia villosa. Next base: position 65,261,071 of record CM045994.1, on the reverse strand, counting down.
TGAAAAAGTTTTAAATGAATGGCATTCCAAGGTCGTGGAAGCTCTTTGCCTTGGTCATCTTTCAGATAATATGCTGACCCTGCTACGCAGCGCGTTATTTCATAGGGTCCTTCGATTTGAGCTAGCTTTCCGGTCTCAGTAGATTAACTTTACGCAAAACCCAATCCCCTTCTTGAAATCTTCGAGGCATTACTTTCTTATTAAAGGCTCGCTGCACTCTTTGCTTGTAGACTTTCGCTCGCCTCCGTGCCATTTCCCGCTTTTCTTCCACCAAGTCCAATTCAGTGCTTCGGATAAGTTGGTTCTGATTTGGTTCGTACGTCTTTATCCGAGCACTATTTAACAAAACTTCGACCGGAATAACAGCTTCCGTCCCGTACACCAAACTAAAGGGAGTTTCTCCTATTGCTGTCTTGGGTGTAGTTCGATAGGCCCACAGGACGCCTGGTAACTCTTCTACCCAGTTCACCCTCTGAGCCCCCAATTTGGTCTTTAATCCTTGAATGAGGATCCTGTTAGTCACCTCCACTTGCCCGTTCGCTTGAGGGTGAGCGACCGAAGTGAAAGCCTGCTGAATGTTGAGACTCTGGCACCATTCTTGGATTTTTTTTCCTTGGAACTGTCATCCATTGTCACTGACTATTTTTCGAGGAATACCATATCGACAAACAATATTTCTTCATAAGAACTGTATTACGGCATTCTCAGTAATTTTGGCTAAGGGCTCTGCCTCCACCCATTTGGAAAAATAATCCACAGCCACTAATAAAAACTTCTTCTGTAAGGGTGTCGCTGGCATCGAACCTACTATATTCATCCCCCATTGATCGAAAGGACAGGAAGAGACTACGGCTTTCATTAACTCAGCCGGCCATTCGGAACGGTTGTTATGCTTCTGACAAGCGGGACAAGCTTGCACCATACGAGCAGCATCTTACTAGAGAGTAGGCCAAAAATATCCTGCTAATAGGGCCTTTCTTGCTAAAGCTCTCCCTCCTAAATGATTGCTGCAGCAACCTTCATGAATCTCCCGGAGCACCCATTCTGCATCCTCCTTTCCCAAGCATTTCAATAAGGGTCGTCCGAAAGAAGTCTTGTACAAATCTCCATTTAAGAGGGTGAACCGTGTGGCTCGGCTTATTAAAGCGGATGCCGCTATTTTTTCTTCAGGGACCTTCCCGTGCCGTAAATAAGCTATGATGTCAGTCCTCCAATCAAGAATTAGGCTTGATTCGGGTGCATCTTCCTCCACGCTGCATATTGCTAGGGAAGTATGAATTTTCGTATGGACCGTTTCCGAGGACTTCATTCCTTCCATAGCACTAGCCATCTGAGTCAATTCATCTGCCTTCCCGTTATTCTCCGCGAATTTGCTTTAAGAGGACGAAAATTGAGTCTTTTCTTTCTCAAAAGCCTTCAAGTACTTATGCAGCCTTTCCTCTCGAACCGCAAAAGAACCTTGAAGTTGTGATATCACCAACTGAGAATCCGAATGGATTACAATGGAAGAATCCCCCACCGCTTTTGCAGCCTGCAATCCCGCTAGAATGGCTTCATATTCCGCCTCATTATTAGATGTCCGATATTCCAGGAGAACAGCTAGTCGAGTTTCTTCACCATCAGGGGAAATTAATAGAACACCGACGCCACGCGTAGATCTGAAGAATCTCTGAATATATTTCATGCCTCTGATCCCTCCTCTTTGGCTGTCGAACCCTCTTCCAAGCCGCAGGGTACCTCTGCTAGAAAATCAGCAAGCGCTTGGGCCTTGATAACCGTTCGAGGTTGGTAGTGAATATCATACTCGCTTAGTTCTACCATCCATTTGGCCAATCTTCAAGAGAAATTGGGCTTAGTGACGACCTTGCCCAATTCGCTGTGTTAGAACGGTGATGGGATGAGCCAAAAAGTACGACCTTAATTTGTGGGCGGTTAGCACTAGGATATACGCCAACTTCTCCATCTCTGTATAACGGAATTCCGCCCCCTTCAGGATATGGCTGGTATAATAAATAGGCTGCAGGTGAGAGCCTTCTTGTTTCAATAATACCAAACTAACGGCTCCCTCTAAGACGGCCAGATACATCCATAATGGTTCTCCGGCTATTGGTTTGGCTAGCAGTGGGAGTCCAGCCAAATATTTCTTCAACTCTTGGAAAGCCTATTCACATTGATCATCCCACTGAAATTTAGTAGCCTTGCGCAGGATCTTGAAGAAAGGCAGTCCTTTGTTCGCTGATCTGGCTATGAATCGTGATAAAGAAACGATCCGGCCCACCAGCTTCTGGGTTTCCCGTAGATTAGAGGGTGACTTCATGTTACATAGTTCTTGCACCTTCTCAGGGTTGGTTTGTAACCCTTTCTCAGTCACGATGTACCCCAGGAACTTGCCACTCTATACTCCGAACAGGCATTTGTTAGGGTTTAGCTTCATATTAAACCGCCTTAATGTAGCGAAGGTTTCATTTAAGTCCTTGACTAAATCCCGAGTGGTCTTCGATTTGACTAATATATCATCCACGTAGACTTCCACATTTTTCCCTTTATGTCCTGCAAAGATTTTATCCATAAGGCGCTGATAGGTGGCCCCTGCGTTCTTTAATCCGAACGGCATTACCACATAAGTGTATAACCCTCTTGCAGTCACAAAGCTAACCCTCTTTTGATCTTCTTCGGCCAAAGGTATTTGATGATATCCTTGATATGCATCCATTAGGGACACCACTTCATATCCCACAGTAGAATCCACCAATTGATCAATACAAGGCAAGGGGTAGCAGTCTTTAGGGCACGCTTTATTTAAATCACGAAAATCGATACACATCCTCCATTGCCCCGAAGGCTTGGGGACCAGGACTACATTAGAAACCCATTCGGGAAACTGGATCTCCTTTACATGACCAGCTTTTAGCAATTTGTCCACTTCTTCGGCTATGACCTTGTCCTTTTCTGGTCCAAAATGTCGCCTCTTCTGTTGGACGGGTCGGACTCCTTTAGTGACATTGAGCTGGTGTTCAACCATTCGAGGGTTAATCCCCGTGAGGTCATGCACGTCTTTTGCGAAGATGTCTTCATTTTCCTTCAGGCAAGCCACCAGCTCTTCTTTGGTTTCCAGCTGTTGTGCCACCCGTGTGGCCTTTCCTGGAGCGATTTCCACCAGTTCACCTTCCTCTATTTTGCCAGCCTTGGGGGGGATTCCTCCAGGATGCAGACATCAGTGATGATGACATCTTTGCCTTTGAGGTCATTGGTTCGGGTTTTCTTCTGATCGTCCCGAACCATTTGCACGTAGCAGCTCCTGGAGGCCTTCTGTTCTCCACGGACTTCTCCCATCGATGGACCCACCAGAAATTTCAGCTTCTGGTGGTACGGGGCAGCCACGGCCTGAAAAATGGTGAGGAAAGGACGCCCAAGAATAGTGTTATAAGTGGACGGAGCATCCACAATGAGGAAAGGGATTATACTAGTTTTTTGGCTAGGCTTTATGCCCAGAGTCAGAAGTAATGAAATCTGCCCCGTAGGGTGTACTACATGTCCTGCGAATCCAAAGAGGGGGGTGGCCACATCTTCTAACTGGGCATTCCCCAGCTGCATCTGTCCGAAGGCTTCCTGAAAGAGGATGTTGACGGAACTTCCTGAATCGACCAACACCCAGGCCACTTCATAATTAGCCAAGGATATGCGAATAACCAAGGCGTCCGTATGGGGCAGTAGGACACCCTGTAAATCTTTTGGCCCGAATGAAACGGGCGGTGCAGCTTGAATAGTCTGGTCAGTGGCGATGGCCAAACTCTCCAGGAGACGGGCATACGACTTCCGCGCTCGGTTGGAGTCCCCATCGGTAGGTCCTTCAGCTATAACATGAATAACTCCTCATATGGGAGCGTCATCTAAATTGGATGAAGGGCCCTCACCTGATGGGCCTCCTTGGGAAACAACCTCTTGGGATGGCGTTTGAGGGAAAGTGACTTGAGGTTGTTGATTATAGGGCCCTGGACGAGTTACATTGGGTCGGGAGCCTCGCCGTGCCGGTCCTCCTACCTGGAGCCTTACTTGTGGATATGCAGTATGGAGGCGATCCAATTCCTCTTGTAACTTGAAACATTGGCCACTACTGTGGCCGTATTCCGTATGATATTGGCAGAAGAATGGGGCAGGGGGGTTACGTGGGATCCCCCTGTATCCTAAGTCGTTCGGCCAGGACCACTGGTCATAGAATTCCATTTCTCGTTCTTTCCAAGTCCTCACAGGAGGAAGCGCTTGGCGCCATGATTTGTAAGGGTGGGGCCAGGCGAGCACTGGCGGCGTGGACGAGGCCTCGGAACCTCCTGTCGAAAAGGTCTTGTATACTCCCGTCGAGGGAGCACTTGAGGAGCAGCAGAATGAGCTCTTTCAGTTGGGACTGCTGCGGCAGTCCGTTCAGCTCTCCGTACCTTTAATCCTTCTTCTTCGCGGATAAACTGCTCCGCACGACTTAGTAGCTCCACATAACTATCCGCAGGTTGCCTTAATAAGGAACTGAGGAAGGGGCCCTCCTTGACCCATCTTTGAATAGCGCCTCTGAAAGATTTGGATCGGGCGGAGGGGATTCCCCTAGCTGCAGAAGTGAATCGGTGAATATACCCCTAAGGGATTCTGAGGGTCCCTGGGTGATATGCATTAACATAGAGGCGTCCTGTTTATACGCCTTGCAGCTGACAAATTCCCGGCTGAACATTCTCTGGAAATCAGCGAAACAAGTGATGGATCCTGGGGGCAGAGTATTGAACCACTTTTGTGCCGAGCCAATTAGAGTGGTTCGAAAGACTCGACACTTGAGAGCGTCAGTATAACAGTAGAGCGAGGCCGCTCCATCAAATTGAGATATGTGCTCTTCGGGATCCGTTGAACCGTCATACTTATTGATCTGAGGATTTCGGAAGTAAGATGGAGGGAGCTCAGAGAGAATGTCCATTGTAAAGGGACTGGGCTCGTATATTTCCGGAGGTCGGGTTGATTGACTCTCGCCCTGTTCTTCCCTGCGCGTTTGGGTGAAGGGCATAGTGTTCTGAGGCGTTCTTCCCCCAAGTCCGCCTCCAGGTAATATTTCCACATTGACGGCTGTACGAGATGGAGGAGGCATTTCTGGGGGTGGGCCTCTGGAAGAAGGTTCACCGGAATGCGGATGCAGATATCCGGTCCTTCTCCTTTCCCTAGTGAGGGCTTATGTAATAGCGTCATCCACCAGGGCCTTCAGCTGCGATGGTAGAAGGGTGATGGGGCGCTCTTCTGCTGCAGAGTTAGCAGGTTGTTGTACTTCTTCAGGTTGCATCTCGACGTCCAGCTCAAATGTTCCTGAGCCCAAGCGATGCGGGGCCAGGTGAAATCTGTTCACTCCTTTTTTAATGCAGTGAAGCACTGAGGGAGATCTCAGAGGGTTTTCACAGGCCGCAGTCAGTAGAGAATAAGAAGATGAAGCAGATGAAACGCAAGAAACCCACGTTAGCACTCGAGACTCAGACACAAGATGTAACGTGGTTCGGAATAAGGATTCCTACTCTACGGAGGTGAACTTTTCTCACCGGATGCAGTGCCTAAGTACCTTCACTATGAAGGTCCTCCTTTACGGAAAGCAAGTTCCCGAAGGTGGAGGAGAAAGACCTCTTACAGTGATATCACAAAACGAGAAAAATACAAGAGATGTAACAATCGACAGATCTCCGTCCTTCTTCTTCGGAGAGGCGGTTGTCGCTCTTCTTCTTCTCCTGCGTCCCCTTCTCTCTTGCTGGGTGGGAATAATTGCGGATCTTTTTTTTCCTCCTCGCTTCCTCCCTTTTATCTTCCCCTTTCCTTCATCGTAACGTCGTGGGTTATCTTCATCGTACACGTGGCCACCACCTTCACCTGGAGAATAATTCTGTTACAGATATAAGGAGTGAAGACTCCTTGGAATATTGCGTGGGGCCTCCCAGGCCGTTGCCTAACACCTTTTCCTCTACTTTTCGGGAAACTAGGTTAGAATATCTCCCTCAACCCTCCGCATTGAGTGAAGCTAGCTTAGGTCTATAGCCCACGGGTGCCCTAGCCCTAGGATTCCTCATCAACCCGAACCAATTCCCCTTTTCCCCGCACCAGACTTCCTTCGTATAACCGCATCGATCAGGCTAAGTCGACCCTCTATCCATCCCGTCGGCTTCTGGAATTATCTTGCTAAACCAATTCTTGCTCCACTCTTTAGCGAAGTGCCTTCCGTCTCTTCTTTGTTGTACCAATTGTTTCTGCTAACTCTCCCGTGTCAATTGTTTTCGATATTCTCCCGTACCAATAGCCTCTGATATTTGCGCCCGGACCAATAGCCTCTTATATTTGCGCCCAGACCAATGCTTCCTTTTCTCCCTTCACTGAACCGAATATTTTGGCTCGGATCATGGGCCCCCACTAACCTATCTATTGGGGATTATGTAAAAAAGGTACCAGCAGTATCAAATCCATTCATTAGTCCGAGGTCATTTCGACAAAGGCTATGTTCATTAGTCCGGCAACATTGCTTTTTCTGAATATTAGTTCAGGTCGATTGAAATTATTGGCTCCGCTATTGACCTTGTGGACTCACATTGTTCAAAATGCAATTAGAGGGACTATATATGAATTGTGAACATTCGTAGTCTTAAACTTGTAAATGTCTAATAAGGGAAAATGATTCACCTTGATGGGCATTCATGAGTCAAAATACAAGTGTGAGCAAATATATGATTTCATAAAATTTTCATGAGTATATATTTGTGGTTTAACATCTGAATTTTAACATGTGGATGTGTATAAAGGTGAAATGTGTTGGAACGATTTGATGCTAATATCAATATTAGAGCAAAAGGGGTGAATAGTGATCGTGACAATAAATAGAAAGAACTCTTGCTGCAATCCCAACAAGGTCACAAAAATAGAACTAATAATGAAAACATAAATAAATATAAAGACATACCATACCAACAAAAACACAGGTATCTATGTGATTGTCTCTCCAGCAGAGAAATCTCTTATAAGATTGTTATAATAGGTGCTATGTAAGTTAAGGTTTTACAACGAGGGTCAACAAGAATAACAATAAAACAAAGTTTCTTTTTTATCATTCTGTTGTTGTTCAATTTATGGTCTCTGAACTCCATTTTGAAGCTTATTTCATAAATTTTATTGTTGACATAATTTTGCTAATGTAGCGTCCATCATTCAATTGGTCCTTCACCATCACTTGACTAATCTAATTAATTCCAACAAATTGTGATTGTTTTCTATGTTTCCCTTGACATCTACTTTATCTAGGTTTCACCAATAAACTAGCCTTCACCATATCTAATAGATCAGATTGATTGAACATAGACAATTATTTAACTAGTCAACTAAAATAAAACAATTAGCAAGTTTTTCTGAGTCAATAAGCAGTCAATTGATTGGATAATAAAAAAATAATATATAGTAAGATTTAGTCAACTACCCAATCTCTAAGTGATCAATTAGTGCTCACGTATTTCTAGTCGACTAACATATTTATTTCAATCAATTTAATGATTGAGTCCACCTAAATTAAAAGCTATTCTCATTGAGTCCACCAATTTAATGATAGAAATAATAGCAATAACGAAAGCGAAGGCAAACACAAATACACCAATACATAAGTATGTAATGTGGTTCGAAACCGAGTGGTTCATACTCCACAGATCGAGCTCTAAAGAGCTCTAGTGATACACATGCAACCACTAATCACTAAACTCCTTCTCGACAACACGTCGGAGGCGGAGAAATCTCGTACAAAGATTACACTAAGTAATACAAAGTAAAACAAGCAAATACAAAAGGAATACAACACTCTATGCAAAGAAAAACTTTACAAATGCTCTTTTGAATGTTTGCTTGTTGATCGCTTGAACCATGGTTGAAGACCCTGATTTGCAGCAGCAAATCGCCTCAAGAACGTCTAAGAAATCGCTACTCCAAACCTCCTCCACGAGCTCCATTTAAAGCTGTTGCCTGGGTTGGAAATTTCCTATCAGTCGACTGATCGAGACTATCAGTCGACTGATGACACTGTTGCTGTGAGACAACGGTGTGATCCACGCTGGAAAAATCCAACGGATAGGACATCAGTCGACTAATCATGTCCATCAGTCGACTGATCGAGCCTTCACTCGATTGCTAACCCAGCAGTCGAGTTTGACTGCGTTCTGTGCTCGAAATACTGAGCACCAGTCGACTGATCACACGATCAATCGACTGATCGGTCCAACAATCGACTGTTGGGGCACTCCTTGCAGTCAAACCCTAGTTGACTCATATCAGTCAACTAATACTTCTCAAACATGAGGTTTTACCCCAAGTATGGTGCCCCCATACTTGCTAGATCACCCGTAGTCTAGACCTAAGCCTTCTAGCCACCTCCGTCAGCCTCGCACCTATCGGATCCCTCTAAGTCATTCATGACTTGTTCACCCATACGCTAGCCTTCAGGTGCTTCCATCGGCTATGTCATGCTAACGGTGTCTACACCGCCAAGGTACATTAGACTTACGCTGCCAAGACTCCGCTTGGACTTTACGCCGTCAACCATTGGACTTATGCTGCCAAGACTTCACCCTTGGACTTTACGCCGCCAATATCAAACCCCTTGGACTTCTCAAATACCAAGTACTCATGACTTGGACTTTCACTGCCAAGACTATACCCTTGGACTTACGTGGCCAAGACTACACCCTTGGACTTTACTTGTCAACCCATGTTGAACTTTCCATGTCAAGACCCATGCTTGGACTTTACATGTCAAGTACTCAAGACTTGGACTTTCCATGACATGGTCAACTCCAGTCAACCATCAAAATCCCTCTCGAGTCAAACTCGAGTCCGGTCAATCATGATCCGGGTCGATTGTGGCAACAATCTCCTCAAAACATTATCAGACATTAATGTCAAACATAAATGTCAAACCTTCATGTCAAACATCAAAACATCGCTCGAGTCAAACTCGAGTCCGGTTAATCGTGACCTGGGTCGATTGCACTGACAATCTCCCCCTTTTTTATGTTTGACAAAAACACATACCTTTGAGTTAGAACACTAACTCAAATCTTCTTACCAATTATCCCAAATTGGTAATCCCATAAATTCTCCCAAACATTCTCCCCCTTTTTAACTAACATCAAAAAGGTTTTCTCTCCAAGGAGGTTAATGTCTCATGTCCCAATGAGATCTTATAATCTCCCCCTTTGTCCTAAAATACCTAAGATGTCTACAATCTTCCTAGTGATAAGTTCCATATCACTCAAGAGAGTCAATCCTGCACACTCTCCCAATTTTCAAATTGGGTGTCTTAAAATCCTATTTCTCCTCCTCATGAGGAAAAATATCATCCATCATCCCATGATAGATACCTCCCCTTAAAGACTTGCTCCTCCTTAACCATTGCACCAATAATGTCCTTGGGAAGTCTCTAAGACAATAGGAACTCTAAACCATCAAAATTAAGGTCCAAAATTCAACATAGAACTTTCCCACACCTTAAAAATTGATACATCACCCTAACAACTCTCCTAATCCATATCCAATGGATTTTCACCCTTTATAATGCTTCCCAAAGCATATCCTAGGGTTAGGAGTGGTTAGGGAAATTTACCATTGCTGAAAACGGGCTAAACAACCTTGTTTTTCCCGAAAATCAGCTTGGCAATCGAGTCTCTCAGAAATCAGTCGACTGCCGGGCTTATCAGTCGACTGCCACCAAGGACAGTCGACTGATAACTAAAATTTCAAAATTTTAATTATCAGAAATGAAATTCATAAATAATTATACGTAATTCAAAAAATCATGAAACTTCATACGTATAATACTTATGACCAATATAATGGGTGAAAAATGTTAGAAAAATATTTTACCCATAGAATATCGAAATTGATACAAAGTTCATAAGAGAAGAAAAACTTTAATATTTTAGCTCACTTTGTATCAGCTTCATCAATGGTGATTGCTATCAAAAGATAGACTTCACCAAGGTTTTCTAAAATGATTTTAAAATATTTTTGAAAACCTATATTGGATCATGTTCCTTGGGCTTAATGTACATGGCTTGAACATAAGCTTTCCCAATGATCTACCATATGATTTTAAAATGTTTTTGAAAACCTATATTAGATCATGTTCCTTCGGAACCTTAGGATTCCTACTCCATGGGGTGAGCTCAACGAGCTCTAGTGATGCACACACCACTAATAAATCTCCTTTTCGGTGACACACCGGAGGTGGAGATATCTCATACAGATAATTACAGCAGTAATACAATGAAATACAAGCAAATACAAAGACAATAATGAAATACAAGTAAAGAAAACTTTACAATAATTGCTTTGAAAGCTTGCTTGTTTGATTACTTGAGCTGAACTTGAAGGCCCTGACTTGAACCAGCAAATCGCCTCAAATCGCCCAAGAAATCGATGGCAAAAACCTCCCCTTCGAGCTCCTTATAAAGTTGCAACTCAGGTTGATTTCCACCTAGAAGTCAACTGCTCATACCCATCAATCGACTGCTCCTGTAGCCATTGTCTCACAATGACTTAATCCACATCGCCATTCCAGCCAACAAATACACTGCAGTCGACTGCCATTACCATCAGTCAACTATCAAGTCCGTAGCTGACTGCTCAGTCGGCTACCGAGTTTTCTGTGCTCACGACCAAAATTAGCAGTCGACTGCCCTCCATGGTAGTCGACTGCTCAAGGCCAGTCGAGGCGCCGCCTCGACTGAGACTCTAGTCGAGGCGCCAATCGAGGCACCTTGCATTTGTGGTAGCAACTCGATCGCTGATCGATTGCCGACATGGCCGATCGATCGTCATAATCCCAAAACACTTGACGATCGATAACCTCAAACATGAGGTTTAACCCCAAGTATAATGCCCTCATACTTGCTAGACCACCCTTAGCCTAGTCCTAAGTCTTCTAGCCACCTCCGTCTGCCTCATGCCTATTGGATTCCTCCAAGTTATCTATGACTTGTTCATCCATACGCTAGCCTTCTATTGCTTGCATTGGATAATATCATGCTAATCGGGTCTACACCGCCAAGGCACATTGGGCTTACACTGCCAAGACCAATGCTTGGACTTTACGCCGCCAAACATTGGACTTATGCTGCCAAGACTCTACCCTTGGACTTTACATCACCAATATCAATCCTTGGACTTCCCAATTGCCAAGTACCCATGACTTGAACTTTCACCGCCAAGACTACACACTTGGACTTTCCATGCTAACTCCATTTTGGACTTTCCAAATGTCAAGACTCATGCTTGGACTTTCTATTGCTAAGTACCCAAGACTTAGACTTTACCATTGCCAAGACCCAAGCTTAGACTTTCCATGCCAAGTGTCCCACTTGGACTTCTCCATCATATGGTCAACCCCATGTCAACCATATAGTCAACCCATTATCAAACAATGGTTAACTCATTGTCAAACATCAAAATATTACTCGAGTCAAACTTGAGTCTGGTCAATCGTGACCAACAATCTTCCCCTTTTTGATGTTTGACAAAAACCAAACACCTTTGAGTTAGAACCCTAACTCAATCTAATCTATTTGTGCAATCGACCTAGGTCACGATTGATCATACTCGAGTTGGACTCGAGTAGTATTTTGATGTTTGACAAAAGAGTTGACCATTATTTGATAATAGGTTGACTAGATGGTTGACTTGGGGTTGCCCATAATGGTGAAATCCAAGTTGGACACTTGGCATGGAAAGTCCAAGCTTGAGTCTTGGCAAATGGAAAGTCTAACATGGGTTGACATGGAAAGTCCAAGCATGAGTCTTAGCAAGAGAAAGTCCAAGCACGAGTCTTGGCAAGGGAAAGTCCAAGCTTGAGTCTTGGCATTTGAAAAGTCCAACATGGAGTTGGCATGGAAAGTCCAAGGGTAGAGTCTTGGCAACATAAGTCCAATGGTTTGGCGACGTAAATTCCAAGCGGTAGTCTTGGCAGCGTAAGCCTAAATGTGCCTTGGCGGTGTAGACGAGCTTAGCATGACAATAGCTGATGGAAGCTTCTGAAGGCTAGCGTATGTATAAACAAGTCACGGATGACTTAGAGGGATCCAATTGGCGTGAGGCTGATGGAGGTGGCTAGAAGACTTAGGTTTAGGCTAAGGGTGATCTAGCAAGTATGAGGGCATCATACTTGGGGTAAATCTCATGGTTGAGGTGTAGCAGTCGACAGGGGATATGGACCAGTCGACTGGTCAGGTTTTTTGACACTTGATAGCCGAGTCGACATCGAGCAATCGACTGGGATTATGACTAGTAGATTGATGTGAGTCAACTGGCGATCAACTGCGGTTGAGCTACCGTCACAGATGCAAGACGCTTTGACTGGCACCTTGACTGGTGTCCCAGTCGAGGCGGCACCTTGACTGGCCTCGACTACGGCGGCCACAGATGCAAGGTGCCTCTATCGGCGCCTCGACCGGTGCCTCGATCGGTGCCTCAACCGGTGCCTCAACTGCTTGATCAGTCGACTGCCATGAAGGGCAGTCGACTGATGGGTTGGTCACGAGAGCAGAACGCTCGGTAGCCGACTGGTTAGTCGGCTACGGCCTTGACAATCGACTGATAGGTAATGGCAGTCAAGTGCCAGTGTTTCCATTGGAGTTTTGCCGACGTGGATTAAGTCATTGTGAGATAACGGCTATATGAGTAGTCAACTGGAGCCTTATGGCAGTCGACTGCTAGGTGAAAATCAGCCCGAGTTGCATCTTTAAAGGGAGCTCAAAGGGAAGGATTTTTGCAGTGATTTCTTGGGCGATTTGGAGTGATTTGCTGGTGCAAATCAGGGTCTTCAAGTGTGGTTCAAGCAATCAAACAAGTAAACATCCAAAGCAATAGTTGTAAAGTTTTCTTTACGTTGTTTTATGTATTTCATTCATATTTGCTTGTATATTTCTTGTATTACTTTTATAATCCTTGTACAAGGTTTCTCTGCCTCTGACTTGTTGTCGACAAGGAGTTTTTTTGATTTAGTGGTGGTGTTTGCATCACTAGGGGTCATTCGAGCCCAACCCATGGTGTAAGAACCTTAAGATTCCGAACCACGTTATATTGTCGTGTTCGTGTGATTGTGTTGTTTGTCTTTGTTCTAGTTTGTGCTTTTATTTTCTGCTGCGCACTAATCATTATATAGAGACAAGCATGATCGAATTACGCCAAGCGAACGAACGCACCATTCACCCCCCTCTAGCGCTCACCGAAGTTCCAACAATTGGTATCATATCCCGGTGGCTCTAAGAAGAAGAAGACGCTCCAATACACTATAATTGGTATCAGAGCTAGGAGCTCTTCTATGGATTAACAACCGGGAGCAAAGCGCTAGAGGGAAGAAGATGGAGTTTTAAGAAAAATTAGGATGGGACATCAACACTCCAATTCTATACACCTTCTATGGGCAAGAAGACTTCAATCAATCGAAGATGAGGATTGAAGAATTCATAATGATGAAGGACTTCAAAGATTGGTCCGCCTTGATGGAAGGATTCGTATATCCAAGAAGTTCGAAGAGAGGATTCCTCAAGATGAAGAAATGGACTGAGGAATAACTCCAACATTTCGAGAGAAATAAGAGGTAATAAAATTCTTAGATGATTTAATCTCTAATGATGTTTTGTATAGATTAGGTGAATATAAGGATGCAAAGGAGTTTTGGAGCGAATTGACAAAGCTCCATGAAGGACCATCACCGACCTCAAGTGAAGAACAATCTCAAGAAGCCGAAGAATGCTCATCGGCTAAAGAGCTTGAGGAAGGAGAAGTAGAAGAGGGGGAAGAAGCCTCCACCTCTAGGATTGAGGAGGAGGACATTAGATCATCCTTAATGTCAGAGCAAGAAGAACATAAACCATTTATCTCCGGTCAAGAAGAAGAGGAAGTTCAAAATTCCACCACTGCCCTAGGTAACTCAAACACATGTGTTAATAATAAAATTCATATAATATGTTTTGAGTGTAGAGAAGCCAGACACTACAAGAGCAAGTGTCCGAAAAAGGTCAAGAAGACGACACAAGTCGTGCCAAAGACCAAGGAAACCGGTGCCCAAAGACAAAAGAGCAAGGAGCATGTCATTTGCTTCAGGGGCACTATAGAAGCCAATGCCCTAGGAGAAAGCAAAGCAAGGGACATGAGGAAGCATCACATGTAGGGGGAGCCTCTAAGGCAAACCCTAAGGTATATTTTAGTAATGCACCTTCTAATTTTAATGTCAAAAAGCATACTAGAAATAATTTAAATACTCTTGCTATTGTTCATAAGGAGCATGCTAAAAATAGGCTCTATTGTTTAGGTGTTAAACATGTCAATTTTAGAAATAAGGAGAAATTTGGGACTAATAACTCTAGAAAAATCCTACCTAGGGAAACTATTAAGAAGATAGAAGATCATTTAGGCATTAACCCTAAGAAGGGTAGGCATATGCCTAGAAGAAATGGTAATGCCCAAAGACTCAATCAAAAATAAAAAATTGGGCAATTAGAATTAGAAAATCAAGTTTTGAGGGCAAAACTTAAAAAATTAGAGAAAGACCCTTAGGAAAATGTAAAATCAAATACAAGGGTCAAATAGTCAAAATCTAGGGTCTAGGAGGCAAGGTCCAACCAAGGGCAAGAAAGGTTTGGGTCACAAACCTAAGCCCAAGGAGACCTACCATAGTGTTCCATTTGATTATGGAACACAACCAAGGTCTAGGAAAACCAAGGTTAATAGGGAAGTCATCCCTAATGATAACCAAGGTAAGTGCCTAGTGGCCAAGGTTTCCATGAAACATAGGGAGGCCACTAAGAAGATTACAAGGGGAGTCACCCCTAGAGTTAACCTAGGCAAGACCACAATGACCAAGGCTACCAAGTCTAGGAGGGTCATTAGGAGGCTATCTAGGGAAGTTATCCCTAAGGAATACCTAGTTAACCCAAGGAGCTCAAATAGATATTGGGTTCCTAGGAGCGTGATTGGTTCAAGCTAAATGGGTTAGGATGTGTCAACCTTGATTGGATGGGTAGTTAACCCAACCATAGCAAAGTTGACACTTTAGGATATTTTCAAGGTTATGTGATATCTTGGAAATGAAGTTTTAATTTTAATCCTAAAAGATCTTAGGATGTGCCAATTGATAGTTATGGAACCGAAGCTTCGCTTCGCACCTCAGTCGCTTGTGCTTGGCAATCCCATCTACATCCCCGAATAAAAAAATTAATCCAAGACGATGACATATTACCCAAGCAACCGATCTATCATCATGCTATTCTATTAGAGTGGTCTCTTGAACAAACTTGTTGTTCAAGGAACCTAACACTTTTCCTCGATTAGCCGCAGAATAGATGATATACGGATCGCCGGTTTTTGTGTTTATCTTCGGGGTCCAAGTAAATTAGCCACATGCAATTACATACATAATATAAAGAAACAAAAGGAAACCAAAACAAGAATTATACCTCTTGGTCTTCTATTGTATGTCCTATCATCCTCTTGGACATTGTGTGGGCAACGATCCTCCAAGAGATGAAGCCTCCTAGATCTTGTATCTTCCTTTCCTTGTTCGCTCCAAATAAAGGAAGATAATAAGCTCCCTACTTCTCCTATCTAGTTCCGGACACAATCCCTTTGGAGAAAGATCAAACCTCTTCCTCCTCTTTGTTATTGACACCGGCCACCAAGGAGAGGGAGATGGAAGATGGGCGCCGGCCAACAAGAGGAGCTCTTGTTGCCGCCGGCCAAAGCTTGAGGAAGAAAGGAGGTGGGTGCCGACCAATCTTGGAAGAAGATAGGCATCGCCTAAGAGGAAGTGGTGATGGGCGTCGGCAATAGGGAGAGGATACCAAGAGAAGGAAACCCTAACCCTAATCCTTTCCTTGCTTCTATTGCTGCCCAAGACCAATGAACCTTGTTCTTCTTGCCGCCCAAGCCCTATCCCTCCTTTTATAGAGTTAGTCTTAAGCCTCCTTTCAATCTCCACCATCGGATCTAGGGTCTCATTTTCCACCATCGGATCTAGGGTTTCATTTTCCACCGTCAGATCTAGGCTTTCATGAGGGTTTTAATAGGCTACAATAAGAACCATGAGGAGGAGTTGGATCTTAGCCACCCAATGGATCTATCCCACATAAAGTCCAATCCATTAATGATAATCCATTCCACTAGAGGATTATCATTGATCTACCTCACCAACCCCCATAAATAAATATGGGCTCCATATATTAATTGTACAAATATCTCTCCGTGTTTAAGATCTCGAATGTCCGTCAATTAATTAATTTACTGACAATTAATTAATCAACATCTAACTCCATGAGTAGTACCACTCAACCTCATCATCATGCCGGACCAAGTCCACCTGCAGGATTTACATGATGATCCTTATGAGCTCCTCAAGGGGACATCATCATCCTAATATATAGGACACGGTTTCCTCCTATAGTCAACAACACACTATGTAAATAATATCATTTCCCAACTTACCGAGCCTATCGATTTAATCTATAAATCTCGCCCATTGATAAAACAAAGAAATAAATACTAAGTACATGTGCCTGTTATTATATCAGGATTAAGAGCATGTACACCATAATATCCGAGGTCCGATTCAATTATATAGTCAGCAATAAATCGAATCACCTCTAAGTCGGTCCTGCTCAATACACACAAAGTGTAGTAGTGTAATTCTATGGTCAAGACAAACCAATACCAAATTACACTACAACCATACCAATGGTTTGTCCAAAACCATCTTGGTTGTGAGCCTCTACTTATACTCTACAAGGAACTGATAACATGATCTCCCGTGTGACACTACACACCATGTTATCTATAATGTAATGTATCAGACAATATGCATAACTATAAATATGTAAACAATGATCATGTGATTCTTATTTCAAAAATAAAGATGTTTATACAAAAGATAGACTTTTCAGTATACATCCCAACACCAATATATTTTGAGAACTATGAAAAATTAATCAAATTGGCACAAACTAGGTTTAGAGGTCATGGTGTGCCATTTTGGGTTTTGGCACACTTGAGAGATAGGTGATAATATGACAAAATGGAATTAATCCTAACAAATGACAACTAATATTAAATTTTAGGTATTCTTATGCCTTATATTTTATTTTCCATGCTTTGATTGTCATATACCATGTCATGACATCATATTTCATCTTTATCATATAAAATGTCATGATGATGCTTAGGATTTATCTTTTAATGTCATGTATGTTTAGATTAAATTTATATGCTATGACATCATGATTATTGGAACATATTCTTAATTATGATATATTATATGCCATAATCATCATTCATGCATTAATTAAAATTGATTTAAGGACTATGACATGATTTGAAGTCCCATGCATAAGGGAATCAAATAGTGTTGCTTTAGAAAAATACATGACATCCTAGTTTAGGATGAACAAAACCCACATCTTACATCACATTGACATGTGTGTGTATTGATACACCCTAGACACATGTGAGATGCTAGGAAATGAGTTAAGTTCAAGGTGTATAGTTTTTGCATCTAGACAAACTCAAACTCATCTTATACCATGGATGAATCATGAAGAAAGCTTATGTACAAGTCATGTGCATTAAGCCCATAGACCATGGTTCAATATAAGGTTTTAAAACTATTATAAAATCATTTTGAAAAACCTTGGTGAAGTCTATCTTTTGATAGCAATCACCATTGTGGAAGTTGATACAAAATAGCTCAAAAACATTGAAGTTATCAATGGTTTTGAATTTTATATCAATCTCTTATTTTAATGGGTATTTTTTTCTAATATTTTTCACCCATAATGATTGACTTAAGTATTATATATATGAATTTTCATAATTTTTCATATTATATATAATTACTTATGATTTTCTAAAAACCAATTTTGGAACTTGATTTTTGCAAACTGCAGAAATCAATCGACTGCCAAGTGTGGCAGTCGACTAGTGTCAAGAGAGTCGAGGAGGTGCCTCGACTGCAGTTGCAATCACTCGACTGGCCTTAGGGGCAGTCGACTGGTAGCTGAAAGAGTCGACTGTCAGGTCTAATTTTGGATAAACAAAGGTTGTTTAGCCTGATTTCAGCTATGTTAGATTAGCCTAACTACTCATAACTCTAGGATATGCTTTGGAAAGCGTTGGAAAGGGTGAAAATCCATTGGATATAGAATAGGAGAGTTGTTTGGGTGTGTATCAAGTTTAAGGAGTGTGAAAATTCAAGGTTGAACTTTTATACTTAATTTTGATGGTTTAATGTTCCTATAGGCTTAGGGACTCCCCAAGGACATTGTTGGTGTAATGGTCAAGGGAGAGCAAGCCTTTAGGGGGAGGTTATCGATCATGGGATGATGGATGTATTCTTCTTCATGAGGGGGAGAATTTTGAGTTTTCAGAGAAGTGAGGATTGCCTCTCTTTAGTGATATGAGACTTATCACTAGAAAGAGTGAAGGCATCCTAGATGTTTTTAGACCAAGGGGGAGATTGTAAGATCTCATTGGGATATGAGACATTGACACCCTTGGGAAGAGTCTTTTTGATGTATGTCAAAAAGGGGGAGAATTTGGGAAATACCAATTTAGAAAATTGAAAGGATTGCATTGAGTTAGTGTTCTAACTAAAAGATGTTGATTTTTGTCAAACATCAAAAAGGGGAAGATTATTGATGCAATCGACCTAGGTCACGATTGACTAGACTCGAATAGTATTTTGATGTTTGATAAAGGAGTTGACCATTGTTTGATGATGGGTTGACTAGATGGTTGACTTGGGGTTGACCATAATGGAGAAGTCTAAGTGGGACACTTGGCATGGAAAGTCAAAGCTTGAGTCTTGGAAAATGGAAAGTCCAACATGGGTTTGCATAGAAAGTCCAAGCATGGGTCTTGGCAAGGAAAAGTTCAAGCTTGAGTCTTGACAATTGGAAAGTCCAACATGAGTTGGCATGGAAAGTCCAAGCATGGGTCTTGGCAAGGGAAAGTCCAAGCTTGAGTCTTGGAATTTGGAAAGTCCAACATGGAGTTAACATGGAAAGTCTAAGGATTGATATTGATGGCGTAAAGTCTAAGGGTAGAGTCTTGGCAGCATAAGTCTAATGGTTTGGCGGCGTAAAGTCCAAGCGGTAGTCTTGGCAGTGTAGACTAGCTTAGCATGACAATAGCCGATGGAAGCACCTGAAGGCTAACGTATGGATGAACAAGTCATGGATGACTTGGAGGGATCCAATAGGCGTGAGGTTGATGGAGGTGGCTAGAAGGCTTAGGTATAGGCTAAGGGTGGTCTAGCAAGTATGAGGGCATCATACTTGGGGTAAACCTCATGGTTGAGGTGTAGCAGTCGACTAGGGATATGAACCAGTCGACTAGTCAAGTGTTTTGACACTTGACAGCTGAGTCGATATCGAGCAATCAACTGGGATTATTACCAATCGACTACCGTGAGTCGACTGGCGATCGACTATGGTTGAGTTGCCATCACAGACGCAAGGCACCTCAACTCGCCTATGTTAGTATGAGCCCTTAGTGCCAATTATGAGTGATTGGTGAGGGAGATTTTTGTATTATATTCTTATATTGATAAAGGCAAAGATTGATTATTATATTTCTTTATGCGTGTGCCAGCTAAATAAATATAATAATGCCCTTGAATAGTAGGTTCTTATCTACAGTATATCAATTGGTAGAATTGATTATGAGAAGTTGTAGAGAACACTATTCTTAAATATTCTTAGTCGAGTATTATATTAATAGACAAGGGCTATATTGATACATTGTGACTAGCATGTAGGTCAATGGATGACTTGATCTCACAAGTCATGGATATGTGATATCACATTGACACATGGGTATATATATATTGGAGACTATATATACTGAATTGACCCGCCATGAGAAAGTATCATGGATCGTTATATAAGTGTCATATACTTTCTCATGTGACTATTAGTATGAATAGTCCTTAGACCTGAAGTCACTACGGTTCCCTACATAAGGAGTTATGTATTTTGGTATCGTCAAACGTCACCCGTAATAGGGTGGACTATAAAGGCGGTCACTGGATATGTAACTGTTAGTGATATATGAGAGATGTCCTAAGGCAATCACCTTATGTTTGAACCATTTATATGATAAATGAAGATTCACTATTTGAGTATACATGTTTTCATGTATTTGATTAGATCTTAAACTCATTTACTGAATGTCCACGATACGATTCACAACATAAGAGAATTTGTGATTGGATCACAACTAGTGAGTATCTCTACATGTGTAATTGTGATGTATCGGAATTATCCCTAGTCGATGAATTGATGGATTTGGACACCATTGATTCTGTCGAGACTAGCACGAGGTATACTCTTTGGTGTATCCAAGCAGCTGATTCTCACTAGATGGAGACATTGTGATGTCCGGAGTTAATCGTGGATGCTAGTTATGGTAAATAGTTCATTGGACTGACCAGCCGTAAGACTTCATATGGTTCTCTGCATATATAGATATGTCAATGAAGTTCTTACTGTAGCTTAAGTGCGATGTTCCTTTGACTTGAGGTATTCAAGTCATCTTGATCATAAAGACTTATGCTTTGACATCTTAAGCAAGCATCTCTGAGGAGATGTGGACCCGGGATGATTGGGTATAAGTCGAAGTGATCGAAGGTGTTTGAATAGCCTATAAAGGATTCACCACTCCTTGCGAGGAGATGTATACCCATGGCCTCTCGTCAGATTGTTACTAAAGTCTTTGGCCAAAGCATTACATGTTTAGAGTAAGGTACTCTTCGATACATGTGCAGTAACTAGAATCCGTAGGACGAGGAAATGATACTTGGGCTAGGTGTAACGTAGTCAGCCTAGTGGGGACTGACACTATAGACCATGTCCTGAACCTAGTGGGTATAAGATGAGTGAAGGGAATGGGGCACGATTCATTCAAGCTGCTGAAGGGTTTCAGAAGTAGTTCTGGATCAACCGTTGATCTTTTCGGTTAATTGGGGATCATGATGTACTACTAGGTGCCACTCATGATCGTTCTATAATTAATGGTTAATTATAGACGGCCAACATAAATTGAGAACCTATTTGGTCACACGCACAACGATCGTAATCCGAAGGATTTAAAACGAGCTTGAGAATGAGATTCTCAGACCGAGAGAAACTAGGTTTGGTTGGACCAAACAATGAAGCGAGCATGAAATCGTTTCAGTCGCAATGGAAGCATGGATGGGTCATGTCTTATGAAGACATGATGGATGAACCAAATTGGTTTGGTTCTAATCCAATGGTGGAGAATAAACCAAAGGGGTTTGGTTTGTTTTAAACGAATGAACCAAAGTTGGTTCGGTTCGTTTTAACTTAAAATAGACCAAATCGGTTTGGTTTATTTTAACTTAAGTTATTGGAGCGGGTTAACGGGTTTTGGTTATGAACCAATAACCGTTAGGAGAATGTGTTCTCTATAAAAACACGGCTTAAGGGTTTTTCCAAAACCTAAGGGAATAAGCCATTGAGTTGCCGCCCAAAAACCCTTGCTCCTCTTTTGTTGTTGCCGCCCAACATGGTGTTGCCGCCAACTTCATGGAGCTGCTGCCACCTCCTTGCCGCCGGACAACCACCTATTGCCGCCGGCCACTTGCTTCTTCCGGTGATCCTCCGGCGACCCTCCTTGGCTCCGGTGACCAAGGACTAGCCGGTCCTCTTCCCTTTGGCCGGCGCTAACTCCTCCACCAAAGCTGTCCAGTTTTCTGGACAGCTTGTTTCCTTCTTATCGGAGCATCATTGGGATGACGTTTGGAGCTCCGACAGTGGTAGCCTTACGGGGGATTTGATCTTCGGTAATCCTCATAGGTGGAGGATGAAGGATTCATCAAACGGTTGACGAATACCTCTCCGGAGAAGCGAGTTTTTGAGGACTCATTTTGGATCCGAATTTTGATTCGAATCGTGATCTTCTCTCGATCACATCGTCTTCAACACGAGGCTAGTAACACGTACAAAGACGAGGCTCGTGACTTTGTGAAGTCATCCCGAAGATACTCGGCGTGGATATGGATAGAGACGATTCTAGCAATAATCGTTCTGGTTGATGTCTTTCCCGCTACACGTGATACGTCAGGTATACGTAGTATAAATTTCCTTTTATTGCAAAATTTGAATTTACGGTTATATCTACACATGTTGTACTATGCATGCATGTGATGTGTGTGTTGTAATAAATTAGATTTATTATTTTATTCCTTCTGTTGTGCACATGTTTACAAAACATGTTCGAACACACACTCGCCACGGTGTCGGAAATCCAACAGTGGTATCAGAGCCCAGGTTGTGTTTCGACATAATCGTAAAATTGTTTTGTGATAGTCATAATGATATTTCTGAAAATTTTCTACTTTTGGAAAGTTAGAAGTATTTATGGAAATTTTTCAATTTTGGAAAGTCTAAGAAGTATTTATGGAAATCTTCTACTTTTGAAAAGTTGGAAGTATTTATGGAAATTGATATTTTCCATAAATAAAATATTTGATTAGATTTTTGAAATTTGTTTCCTAATTTAATCATGATTTGATTTGGGAAATCAAATCTTTAAATATTTTATTTCCATAAGTAGTTTTGATGATTTAGAAAATTGGTTTCCTAAATTGACTTTCCTTAATCAACTATTTCCACAAATAAAATATGTGATTAGATTTGGAAATTTATTTCCTAATTTAATCATTATTTGATTTGAAGAATCAAATCTTAAACATATTTTATTTCCATAAATAGTTATGACATATAAAGAAATTTTGTACATGACATAATTGTATGTCATGTAATTGCATTAGATGCATATCATAATATCATGCGTGTCGTGACATGTAGATGTATGCCATGTATGTCATGCCATGTAGATAATTGTTATTTGCATGCAAAGAGAATGAGACATAAAAACCCTTACTCAATATTAAAGCCTACACCTTCCATTAATATGGTTAGAACCAGAGTTCCGTTTCTTGTTTGGGTTGTTGGACTCTCTCCAAGCCCGGCTCGAACCCGAATATGTTCAAACCATGGAATAGTTTAATACTAATATGGTAAGAGTCAAAGGTCAATCGTTAGCTTTGGTTGTTGGACTCTCTCCAAGCCGGGCTAATTGGTTGAATGCGCTCTAACCATATTAAAACTATTTCTCGATTAATGGGTTGGCTTTAACCTGGAGCATCGGCTTGTTGGACTCTCTCCAAGGTCGATGTTAAGGGAGGTGAAGTTGGGTCCTATGCATATGATGCATACTTGTTAATGTGTTAACAACCCGATGTATGTGTGAACATTCAATAAGTTGATAGCACATTGTGATAGTTGCATATATGTGATATGCAATCGGTATATTTGATACCTACCATCGTAGTTATGAATGACTTGTTGGACTCTCTCCAAGGTTGTTCATATCTATGTTGGATATCATCCCATTCGGAGATGGACCTATGATCTCCCGAAGTGATTTTGGGGTTTTTGAAATTCGAAAAATGAATGGGATTTATAAATGTGTATTGATGCATTTAAATCATCTTTCTCATATATGCTCGAGTTGTATTTCTAGGATAATTGATTGATCATGATGTCTTTGAATTTGCACTCTATCTTGGATTCAAATAAATTGACTATGCCAAACTTCTTGGACTGGCTTAGAAACTTGAGAATTGTTCTCAAGGTGAAAAGCTTGCATATGTCCTCGAAGCGCCTCTTCCCAATCGTCCTAGGGACGATGCAACTCAAGACCAAATGTTGGTCTATCAGAAGCATGTGGCAGATTCTGAACTGGCAAGTTGCATCATGCTAGTTGCGATGGTACCTGAGCTGCAAAAGCAGCATGAGCATATGGATGCTAATACCATGGGTTGTTTGATGAGCAAGCGAGATCCGAAAGGTTCGAAGTCTCCAGGCTCCTCTTCACCACGAAGATGCAAGAAGGTTCGTTTATAGTGCAGTTTGTGCTAAAGATGAACGGGCACATCGAGCGACTAGCCACCCTCGGGTTTGTGATGGATCATGAATTAAGTATTGACTTAATTCTGCATTGTTTGCCCAAGAGTTTCTCACAATTTGTGATGAACTATCGGATGAACAAATTAGAATCCACTATTCCTGAGCTCCTCAATATGCTGAAGACTGTGGAGCCTTCTGTGAAGCATGAGGAGAAGGCGGTTCTGTTAGTTGATTCCTCAAAGAAAGGTTCTAAGAGGAAGGCAAAGGAACAGAAGAAAGGGAAGAACAAGAAGGCTAAGAAGGCAGAACCAGCACAAAAGGGCACTTGCCATCATTGTGGCAAGGAAGGCCACTGGCGAAGAAACTGCAAGATTTATCTTGAGTCTATGAAGAAGAAGAAGGCATCCGATGCCCCATCCTCTTCAGGTATCTTCGTTATTGATTGTCATTCTATTTCCTTAGACACTTGGGCATTGGATACTGGGTGTGGCTCACATATATGTAATGACATACAGGGGCTAAGGAATAGAAGAAGACTCATCAAGGGAGAGTCAAATTTACGTGTTGGGAATGGAGCAAAGGTTGTTGCACTCACCATCGGAACGTATTTGTTGAAACTCCCTGCAGGACTCGTCTTAGAACTGGACAATTGCTTTTAAGTTCCTTCATTGATAAAGAACATCATTTCTATTTCTTGTTTAAATAGAAATGGTTACCATTTAACGTTTAGTAACAATTGTTGTTATATAACTTTGAATGGCGTACTTTATGGAACTGGAACTTTGAGCAATAGTATTTATACGTTGGATGTATTCAGTGGCATTTTCAATATCGAAGCGAGCAACAAGCGTGCTCGAAAGGATAATCAATTAGACTCCTACATGTGGCATTGTCGTCTTGGCCATGCAAGCAAGAAACGCATGTCCGAATTACACCGATGTGGAATTCTGGAATCGTTTGAATTGGATTCATACAATACATGTGAATCATGCTTGAAAGGCAAGATGACTAAGTTACCTTTTACAGGAAAAGGTGAATGAGTGAGAGAGTTGCTAGGTCTAATACATACTGATGTATGTGGACCTATGTCAACTCAAGCTTTAGGAGGCTATAGCTACTTCATTACCTTCACCGATGATCACTCACGGTTTGGGTATGTGTTCTTGATGAAACACAAGTCTGAAGCCTTTGAAAGGTTCAAAGAATTCAGAAATGAAGTAGAGAAACAACATGACAAGAGTATTAAAATACTTCGATCGGATCAAGGTGGTGAATACTTAAGTCAAGAGTTTCTTGATTATCTAAGAGACAATGGTATATTGTCTCAATGGACTCCGCCATATACATAACAGCATAATGGTGTATCTGAGAGGCGTAACCGGACCTTGTTGGACATGGTCAGGTCAATGATGAATCATGCGAATCTTCCCAAGTCCTTTTGGGGCTATGCACTGCATACAAATTGCTTACTTGTTAAATGTAATGCCAACTAAGGTAGTCTCTACTACTCCATATGAGATATGGAATAGTAAGAAACCTCATGTATCTTACTTGAAGATATGGGGTTGTCCCGCTTATGTGAAGCGGATCAGACGTATAAATTGATGCTAAGTCCGATAAATGTCTATTTATTGGATACCCTAAGGAAACAAGGGGTTACCAATTCTATCATCCCGTGGAACAAAAGGTGTTTGTTTCAAGGCATGCTGTGTTTCTAGAGAAAGAGTTTCTCTTGCAAGAAAACAGTGGGAGTGTCGTCGAGCTTGAGGAGGCTCGAGAGACTCAAATAGACATTGATGAGATACCTGGTGAAGTACAACAGCTGATAACTCATTGTGATAAGCAATCGGCTAGACCTATTGAAACACCACATCTTTGTAGATCTGGTAGAACACGCAACATTCCTGAGAGATATGAATTTCTCGTAAGTAAATCGAACGACGTGTTACTCATTGATGATGAGGAGCCTACCAGTTATGAAGAAGTACTGACAAGTTCAGAAAGGGATAAGTGGCTTGATGCCATGAAGTCAGAAATGGATTCCATGTATGAAAACCAAGTTTGGAACTTGGTTGACCCACCTGAAGGCATCAAGCCTATAGGATGCAAGTGGGTTTTCAAGAAGAAAACTGACATGGATGGTAATGTGATTAACTATAAGGCTAGATTAGTGGCGAAAGGATATCGTCAAAAACAAGGTGTTGATTATGATGAAACCTATTCGCCTGTAACTATGCTTAAATCCATTCGGATGCTCCTGGCCATAGCGGCTCATTATGATTATGAGATATGGCAGATGGATGTGAAAACAACTTTCCTTAATGGAAACCTGCTTGAGGACGTGTATATGATACAACCTGAGGGTTTCACATCGGTTGATAAAACCAAGGTATGCAAATTGCGACGGTCCATATATGGATTGAAGCAAGCATCCAAGAGCTGGAATATTTGTTTTGATGAGACAATCAAAAAGTTTGATTTCTCACAAAATCCAGACGAACCTTGTGTGTACAAAAAGGTTAGTGGGAGTGTAGTCGTGTTCCTAGTATTGTATGTCGATGACATATTACTTATAGGAAATGATGTTTCAGTCTTACAGTCAGTTAAGATTTGGTTGTCCAAGACATTCTCCATGAAAGACCTGGGAGAAGCAACCTACATCCTCGGGATTAAGATCTATAGAGATAGATCGAAACGGTTGCTTGGTCTTTCACAGTCTACATATATAGACCGAGTGCTAAAGAGGTTTAGCATGTCAGAATCCAAGAAAGGTTTCCTACCCATCAGGCATGGGGTACACCTTTCAAAGTTTATGTGTCCGCGCACAGAAGACGAGAGGATTTGCATGAGTAAGATTCCCTATGCATCCGCAATAGGATCTATCATGTATGTTATGTTATGTACGAGGTCCGATGTATCATATGCTCTTAGTGTCACGAGTAGATACCAGTCTGATCCAGGAATGGATCATTGGGTGGCTGTTAAGACAATCCTTAAGTACTTAAGAAGAACTAAGGATGTGTTCCTAATATATGGAGAAGGGTACATGGTGATACGTGGGTATACGGATGCCAGCTCCAGACAGACAAGGATGATTCCATGTCTCAGTCTGGGTATGTATTCACCTAGAATGGAGGCGCAATAAGTTGGAAAGGTTCCAAGCTTGACACTATAGCGGATTCTGCCACTAAGGCAGAATACATTGCAACTTTGGAAGCAGCAAAGGAAGCAGTTTGGATCAAGAAGTTCATCTCTGAACTTGATGTGGTCTCATCAATGATCCAAATATGTGCTTCACCGCTATCATCTTATAAGAGAGGTCATCAGTAGGAAGGAAATACAAATCAAGAAAATACCCACTGAAAGGAACTTAGCGGATCCTTTGACTAAGGCATTACCTCAAAGTAAGTTTGAGGGTCATGTTAGAGCATATGGTATTGGATACCGTAGCAATTGGCATTAGGCCAAGTGGGAGTTTGTTAGTGATATATGAGAGATGTCCTAAGGCAATCGCCTTATGTTTGAATCATTTATATGATAAATGAAGATTCACTATTTGAGTATACATGTTTTCATGTATTTGATTAGATCTTAAACTCATTTACTGAATGTCCACGATACGATTCACAGTATGAGAGAATTTATGATTGGATCACAACTAGTGAGTATCTCTACATGTGTAATTGTGATGTATCGGAATTATCCCTAGTCGATAAATTGATGGATTTGGACACCATTGATTCTGTCGAGACTAGCACGAGGTATACTCTTTGGTGTATCCAAGAAGCTGATTCTCACTAGCTGGAGACATTGTGATGTCCGGAGTTAATCGTGGATGCTAGTTATGGTAACTAGTTCATTGGAGTGACCAGCCGTAAGACTTCATATGGTTCTCTGCATATATAGATATGTCAATGAAGTTCTTACTGCAGCTTAAGTGCGATGTTCCTTTGACTTGCGGTATTCAAGTCATCTTGATCATAAAGACTTATGCTTTGACATCTTAAGCAAGCATCTCTGAGGAGATGTGGACCCGGGATGATTGGGTATAAGTTGAAGTGATCGAAGGTGTTTGAATAGCCTTTAAAGGATTCACCACTCCTTGCGAGGAGATGTATACCCATGGCCTCTCGTCAGATTGTTACTAAAGTCTTTGGTCAAAGCATTACATGTTTAGAGTAAGGTACTCTTTGATACATGTGCAGTAACTAGAATCCGTAGGACGAGGAAATGATACTTGGGCTAGGTGTGACGTAGTCAGCCTAGTGGGGACTGACACTATAGACCATGTCCTGAACCAAGTTGGTATAAGATGAGTGAAGGGAATGGGGTACGATTCATTTGAGCTGCTGAAGGGTTTCAGAAGTAGTTCTGGATCAACCGTTGATATTTTCGGTTTATTGGGGATCATGATGTACTACTATGTTCCACTCATGATCATTCTATAATTAATGGTTAATTATAGACGGCCAACATAAACTGAGAACCTATTTGGTCACACGCACAACGAGCGTAATCCAAAGGATTTAAAACGAACTTGAGAATGAGATTCTCAGACCGAGAGAAACTAGGTTTGGTTGGACCAAAAAATGAAGCGAGCATGAAATTGTTTCAGTCGCAATGGAAGTATGGATGGGCCGTGTCTTATGAAGACATGATGGATGAACCAAATTGGTTTGGTTCTAATCCAATGGTGGAGAATAAACCAAAGGGGTTTGGTTTGTTTTAAACGAATGAACCAAAGTTGGTTCGGTTCGTTTTAACTTAAAATAGACCAAATCGGTTTGGTTTATTTTAACTTAAGTTATTGGAGCGGGTTAACGGGTTTTGGTTATGAACCAATAACCGTTAGGAGAATGTGTTCTCTATAAAAACACGGCTTAAGGATTTTTCCAAAACCTAAGGGAATAAGCCATTGAGTTGCCGCCCAAAAACCTTAGCTCCTCTTTTGTTGTTGCCGCCCAACATGGTGTTGCCGCCAACTTCATGGAGCTGCTGCCACCTCCTTGCCGCCGGACAACCACCTGTTGCCGCCGGCCACTTGCTGCTGTCGGTGATCCTCCGGTGACCCTCCTTGGCTCCGGTGACCAAGGACTAGCCGGTCCTCTTCCCTTTGACCGGCGCTAACTCCTACACCAAAGCTGTCCAGTTTTCTGGACAGCTTGTTTCCTTCTTGTCAGAGCGTCATTTGGATGACATTTGGAGCTCTGACAGTGGTAGCCTTATGGGGGATTCGATCTCCGGTAATCCTCATAGGTGGAGGACGAAGGATTCGTCAAACGGTTGACGAATACCTCTCCGGAGAAGCGAGTTTTTGAGGACTCATTTTGGATCCGAATTTTGATTCGGATCGTGATCTTCTCTCGATCACATCCTCTTCAACACGAGGCTAGTAACCCGTACGAAGATGAGGCTCGTGACTTTGTGAAGTCATCCCGAAGATACTCGGCGTGGATACGGATAGAGACGATTCTAGCAAGAATCGTTCCGGTTGATGTCTTTCCCGCTACACGTGATACGTCAGGTATACGTAGTATAAATTTCCTTTTATTGCAAAATTTGAATTTACGGTTATGTCTACACATGTTGTACTATACATGTGTGTGGTGTGTGTGTTGTAATAAATTAGATTTATTATTTTATTCCTTCCGTTGTACACTTGTTTACGAAACATGTTCGAACACACACTCGCCGCGGTGCCGAAAATCCAACAATAATAAATTATGCAGAGGGATGTGAGTGATGTAGATGGAATCTATCCCTCTCATATGACGGGAGTGATATCTTTGGCCTCTTGATAAAGTAGGACCACGAAATGCATGGTCATGCTCAAATGAGTCAATATGAGATATTGAGTTCATTTGTTTGAGTGAGTCTACTTGGGGATCAAGAAACATAAAGATCGATAAGAGGATGACACGGTCTATGCCTCATTGATCGATCTGAGATATCAAAGATAGAAGGACACCGTCATATGATAATAGTCACGGAAGAGGTTGTCGGATCTCAACATTCTCATCACTTGGGTTGCAATGATGTATTGCTAGATGTCGCTCATTGCTTATGTATCTAAAATGGTTTTTGGATACATTGCCAACGTTATGAGAGCCTATAGGGTCACACACAAAGAACATATTATTTTGGAGATGAAATCATTTTAGTTTGACTAAATGAATTATTAGTTAATTGGATTAACTAGAATGAGTAAGACTCATTACTTGGCTAAATTTGAGTTGGACTCAAATTGGTTTATGTTGAGTTAGACTCAAGTCAAACCAAAAGAAGAAGGCTAAAATGATTAATTATGATTAATCATTGTTTACACAGATTAATGATTAATTGTGATTAATCATGATTTACACGAATTAATAAAATGGGGTTTTTTAAATGGGATTTAAAAGCTCATTAATATGCATTTAATGAGCATTAATTGGCTTCCTTTCTTTCAACGTGGAGAATAAGGAAGAGTGGAAGTGCATTTAATGTCTCATTAATGTGCATTATTTGTGTTTTTTGATTTCAACGTGGTAAACGAGAATAATTTTGATTAATCTCATATTGCTTTTCTCTTGAAGCCGAGAATAGAGTGAACGAAGAGAGACCTTGGTGTGGTTGCTGGCACAACCAATTGGTTCACCTCTTCTCTCCAAGATTGTGTGTGTGTGGATACCTTAGAAATACGGTTACCCTAACCATATTGTGATCCGACCAAGTCTTGGACGAGCGGGATAAGTGAAGGGCGTCGCATCGAAGGTATACTTCTTCCTCTAGATGAGATCTAGCAAAAGTAGGATACGAAACATTTATGATTTTTCGCTTGGATCTCTGGAGGGATCCTAATTTTTCCACTGCGAATTTTTTTTGTTTATCGCGATGGATCCCTACAGCCTCGGCTGTGGCGGCCACAAATGCTAGCAACATCTCGATTACTTGATCAGTCGACTACCATGAAGGCCAGTAGACTGATGGGTTGGTCATGAGGGCAGAATGCTCGGTAGCCGACTAGTCAATCGGCTACGACCTTGGTAGTTGACTGATGTGTAATGGTAGTTGACTGCCAGTGTATCCATTGGAGTTTTGTCGATGTTGATTAAGTCGTTGTGAGATAACGACTACAGGAGCAGTCGACTGGGGTCTTATGGCAGTCGACTGCTAAGCAGAAATCATCCCAAGTTATAGCTTTAAAGGGAGCTCGAATGGGAGGATTTTTGCAGCGATTTCTTGGGCGATTTGGAGCGATTTGCTAGTGAAAATCAGGGTCTTCAAGTGTAGTTCAAGCAATCAAATAAGCAAGCATCCAAAGCAATAGTTGCAAAGTTTTCTTTATGTTGTTTTGTGTATTTCATTCATATTTGCTTGTATATTTTTTGTATTACTTTTGTAATCCTTGTACGAGTTTTCTCCGGCTCCGACTTGTTGTCGAGAAGGAGTGTTTTTTGTTTAGTTGTGGTGTTTGCATCGTTAGGGCTCATTCGAGCCCAACCTGTGGAGTAGGAACCCTAAGGTTTCGAACTACGTTATATTTTTGTGTTCATGTGGTTGTGTTGTTTGTCTTTGTTCTAGTTTGTGCTTTTATTTTCCGCTGCACACTATGTTAGTGCAGTAGGCACTAGATAATCGAACATAGGTTTTGATTATGAAAAAGACCCAAAGCTAATTAATTTTGGGACGGTCGGCTCTTGGAAAATCTACTACTGTAAAATTAATAAGCACTAATTATGGAAAATACCAAGAGCTACAAACTGTTGGGTTTCTGACACCGCGGTGAGTGTGTGTTCGAACATGCTTCGCAAACATGTGCACAACGGAAGAATTAAAAGAAAATAAATCTAATTTATTACAACACACACATCACATGCATGCAAAGTACAACATGTGTAGACATAATCGCAGTTTCAAATTTTGCAATAAAAGAAAATTACACTAGTTATACCTGACGTATCATGTGCAGCAAGAATGACATTAACCGGAGCAACTCTCGCTAGAATTGCCTCTATCCATATCCACATCGAGTACCGTCGGGATAGCTTCACCAAGCTATGAGCCTCGTCTTCGTAGGAGTCACTAGCCTCGCGTCGAAGACGATGTGATCGAGAGAAGATCACATTCCGAATCAAAATTCAGATTCGAAAATGAGTCCCCAAAACTCGCTTCTCCGGAGAGGTATTCGTTAATCGATTGATGAATCCTTGGTCCTCCACATATGAGGATTACCATAGATCCAATCCCCAACAAGGAAGTCACTGTCGGAGCTCCAAACGCCGTCCAAATGATGCTTCGACAAGAAGGAAACAAGCTATCCAAAAACTGGACAGCTTGGTGGAGGACTTGGCGCCGACCAAAGGAGGTGGCCGGCTAATCCTTGGTCACCAGAGCCAAGGTAGATCGCCGGAGGGGAGGCCAGCAACAGCTAGACGCTGGCGGCACAAAGGGGTGACGACTCAAGAGCTGGGCGTGGCTTCCTTGGGCGGCGGCAAGGAGAAGAGAGGGAGAGGAGATGATGAGAAGTTTCCAAAAATAAAACTTAGGGCTCTCCAAACCTCTAACTGCGTTTTTATAGAGCACCTATTTCCTAACCATTAAGAAACCTTTTCCTTAGAGTTATTGGTTCATAGCCAAAACCCGTTAACCCGCTCCAATAACTTAAGTTAAAATAAACCAAACCTAGTTGGTCTATTTTAAGTTAAAACGAACCGAACCAACTTTAGTTCATTCGTTTAAAACAAACCAAACCTCGTTGGTTTATTCTCCACCATTGGATTAGAACCAAACCAATTTGGTTTATCCATCATGTCTTCATAAGACTCGACCAATCCATGCTTCCATTGCGACTGAAACAATTTCATGCTCGCTCCTTGTTTGGTCCAACTAAACCTAATTTCTCTCGTTCTGAGAATCTCATTCTCAAGCTCGTTTTAAATCTTTCGGATTGCGCTCATTGTGCACGTGACCAAATAGGTTCCTGATTTATGTTGGTCATCTATAATTAACCATTAATTATAGAATGATCATGAGTGACACCTAGTAGTACATCACGATCCCCAATTAACCGAAAAATCAATGGTTGATTCCATAACCATTTCTGAAACCCTTCAATAGCTACAATAAATCGTGCCCCGTTACCTTCACTCATCTTATACCCACTTGATTCAGGACATGGTCTATAGTGTCAGTCCCCATTAGGCTGACTACATCACACCTAGCCCAAATTTCATTTCCTCGTCCTACGGATTCTAGTTACTGCACATGTATCCAAGAGTACCTTACTCTAAACATGTAATGCTTTGGCCAACGACTTTAGTAACAATCCGACGAGAGGCCATGGGTATACATCTCCTTGCAAGGAGTGGTGAATCCTCTATAGGCTATTCAAACACCTTCGACCACTTCGACTTATACCCAATCATCCCGGGTCCACATCTCCTCGGAGATGCTTGCTTAAGATGTCAAAGCATAAGTCTTCATGACTAAGATGACTTGAATACCACAAGTCAAAGGAACATCGTACTTAAGATGTAGTAAGAATTTCATTGGTATATCCATACATGCAGAGAACCATATGAAGTCTTATAGCTGGTCACTCCAATGAACTAGTTACCATAACTAGCATCCACGATTAACTCCGAACATTACAATGTCTCGAGTCAGTGAGAATCAGCTGCTTGGATACACCAAAGAGTATACCTCGTGCTAGTCTCGACAGAATTGATGGTGTCCAAATCCATCAATTCATCGACTAGGGTTAATTCTAATACATCACAATTACACATGTAGAGATACTCACTAGTTGTGATCCAATCATAAATTCTCTCATGTTGTGAATCGTATTGTGGACATTCAGTAAATGAGTTTAAGATATAATCAAATACATGAAAATATGTATACTCAAATAGTGAATCTTCATTTATCATATAAATGATTTAAACATAAGGCGATTGTCTTAGGACACCTCTCATATATTACTAACAGCTAGAAGGCTTAGGTCTAGGCTAAGGGTGGTCTAGAAAGTATGAGGGCATCATACTTGGGGTAAACCTCATGGTTGAGGTGTAGCAGTCGACTAGGGATATGAACCAGTCGACTTGTCAAGTGTTTTGACACTTGACAGCCGAGTCGACATCGAGTAGTCGATTGGGATTATGACGATCGACTCAGTAGTCGATCGATTGGGTCGAGGTCATTTCGCATCGAGCAAGGCGCCTGATCAGTCGATGCCATGAAGGGCAGTCGACTGATGGGTTGGTCACGAGGGCAGAATGCTCGGGAGCCAACTGGTCAGTCGGCTACGACCTTGGTAGTTGATTGATGTGTAATGGCAATCGACTGCCAGTGTATCCATTGGAGTTTTGCCGATGTGGATTAAGTCGTTGTGAGATAACAACTATAGGAGCAGTCGACTTGGACCTTATAGCATTCGACTACTAGGCGAAAATCATCCTAAGTTGTAGCTTTAAAGGGAGCTCGAAGGGGAGGATTTTTGCAGTGATTTCTTGGGCAATTTAGAGCGATTCCTAGTGAAAATCAGGGTCTTCAAGTGTAGTTCAAGCAATCAAATAAGCAAGCATCCAAAGCAATAGTTGTAAAGTTTTCTTTACGTTATTTTGTGTATTTCATTCATATTTGCTTGTATATTTTTTGTATTACTTTTGTGATCCTTGTACGAGTTTTCTCTGCCTCCGACTTGTTGTCGAGAAGGAGTGTTTTTGATTTAGTTGCGGTGTTTGTATCGCTAGGGCTCATTCGAGCCCAACCCGTGGAGTAGGAACCCTAAGGTTTCGAACCACGTTATATTTCCGTGTTCGTGTGGTTGTGTTGTTTGTCTTTGTTCTAGTTTGTGCTTTTATTTTCCGCTGCACACTATGTTGGTGCAGTAGGCACCAGATAATCGAACTTAGGTTTTGATTATGGAAAAGACCCAAATCTAAGGTCATATTGTTGTCTAACGAGCTAAACCAAGTGTGCAGGAATGGTTAAGCTAAGCTAAAGGTCGGCGACACCCGGAGGATCTCGAATGGAGAAATCGCGATGGTTAGGCGACACAGGCAAAACTTCGGAGGGAACCAAAGAATCTAGGTGGAGACTTGAAGCAAAGATCAAAGTCATAAAA
The DNA here is from genome assembly GCA_025175895.1 of Wurfbainia villosa. Classification (NCBI taxonomy): domain Eukaryota; kingdom Viridiplantae; phylum Streptophyta; class Magnoliopsida; order Zingiberales; family Zingiberaceae; genus Wurfbainia; species Wurfbainia villosa. The sequence goes on along the minus strand of CM045994.1, from coordinate 65,225,947 downwards.
GGACCTAAGGTAAACTTGTGTGTGTGAATGAAAGTAAGGACGGGTCCTCCGTACGGGGACATCCTTAGGCGGCGATCCGATCAAGACTTCCCGTGAAAGGTTTAGGTCGAGATCGGACGGTTCGTGTCCGTTGAATTAACTCTTATTACTTTGATTTCAAGCTAACTCTTTGATGTTGTTAAATACCCTAGCCAACAGTCAACTGCTGGCTGTTAGCAGTCGACTGCCATTCAAATTTCATCTTCGATGAGAGTCAAACTTCATCCCCTTATCTTAGGGTGAGGTGGCCTTTTTGGATAGAACTTGATCTCAACGTCTAGGGGGTTGGAAGGCTATAAAAGAAGGGGGCTTTCACCCCTTTTGGTCATCATTCAAGCTTCCGAAATGCTCCCGCAACACCACTCTTCTACGACGACTCTACAACGACGAAGCACTACCGAAACACCGACGACACGACTATAAGTTCAAGATCAGATCGTCGTTGGTAAAAGATTTCAGTAAGTTCAATTAAATTGCTTGTACTTCTCTACTTTATCGTTGTATTTTTCTTTAAGAGGAGAGGTGGGATTGTCCCTCTTCCTCAAGCTTTGTATTCTGTTGGGTTTCCCCGGCACCGACGTGGGTGTGCATTTGAACATGTTTCGTAAACATGCACAGTGGAAGAAAATAAAATGAGAAATAACTAACTTATTACAACACACACACCACATGCATGCAAGGATACATCAAGTGTAGACATTATCGCTATTTCAAATTTTGCAATAAAGAAACTAATCTAGGTATACCTGACGAATAACGTGAAGCGGAAATGGCATCGACCAAGCGACCCTCGCGAGTTTTTCCTCTATCCGTATCCACGCCGAGTATCGTGGGGATATCTTCACAAATCCATGAGCCCCGACTTCACAAGAGGTACTAGCTTCGCGTTGAAGTCGTTGTGATGTGAGAGACGATCACAACCTGAATCAAATTCGGATCCAAAAATCGAGTTCCACAAACTTGCTTCTCGGAAGCGGTTTTCGTCAACTAATTGATGAAATCTTAGTCCTCCACCAAAGGGGATTGCCGAAGATCCAATCCCCGGCAAATAGGTCACTACTGGAGCGCAAAACATCGACCAAACGACCTCTCCACGAAGAGGATAACAAGCTGTCCAAAACTGGACAGCTTGTTTTGGTGGAGGAGATGGTCGGCTGCCCTTGATGGCCGGCAACCAAGGGAGGATGGCCGGAGGAGTTGCCGACGACCGGTGGATGGTCGGTGGCAAGGAAGAGGTGCAGCAACTCCAATGGGCGGCGACACAAGGATCTTGGGTGGCAACCACACCTCTCCTAGGGTTGGGCGGCAACAAAAAGGGAGGAGAAGAGAAAAAAAAACGGCTAGGGTTTCCAAAACCTTGAATCGATTAATTCACAAAAACCCTTAAGCCGTGTTTTTATAGAGAACATATTCTCCTAACGATTATTGGTTCATAACCAAAATCCATTAACCCACTCCAAAAACTTAAATTAAAATAAACCAAACCACGTTGGTCTTTTTTAAGTTAAAACGAACCGAGCCAATTTTGGTTCATTCGTTTAAAATAAACCAAACCCCTTTGGTTTATTTTCCACCATAGGATTAGAACCAAACTGATTTAGTTCATCTATCATGTCTTCATAAGGCTCGACCCATCCACACTTCCGTTGCGACTGAAACAATTTCATACTTGCTCTTTGTTTGGTCCAACCAAACCAAGTCTCTCTCGATCTAAGAATCCTATTCTCAAGCTTATTTTAAATCCTTCGGATAACACTCGTAGTACGTGTGACCAAATAGGTTTTCGGTTTATGTTGGCCGTCTATAATTAACCATTAATTATAGAACGATCAGGAGTGGCACCTAGTAGTACATCATGATCCCCAATTAACCGAAAAATCAACGGTTGATCCCATAACGCTTCTGAAACCCTTCAGCAGCTACAGTGAATCGTGTCTCGTTCCCTTCACTCATCTTATACCAACTTGGTTCAGGACATGGTCTATGTGTTAGTCCCCACTAAGCTAACCACGTCACACCTAACCCAAGTATTACTTCCCCGTCCTATGGATTCTAGTTACTGCACATGTATCCAAGAGTACCATAATCTAAACATGTAATGCTTTGGCCAAAGACTTTAGTAACAATCCGATGAGAGGCCATAGGGCATACATCTCCTCGCAAGGAGTGGTGAATCCTCTGTAGGTTATTCAAACACCTTCGGGCACTTCGACTTATACCCAATCATCCCGGGTCCACATCTCCTCGGAGATATTTGCTTAAGATGTCAGAGCATAAGTCTACATGACCAAGATGACTTGAATACCACAAGTCGAAGGAACATCGCACTTAAGCTGCAGTAAGAACTTCATTGACATATCCATATATGCAGAGAACCATATGAAGTCTTACAGCTAGTCACTCCAATGAACTAGTTACCATAACTAGCATCCATGATTAACTCCAGACATCCTAATGTCTCCAGCCAGTGAGGAATAGCTGCTTGGATAAACCAAGGAGTATAACTCGTGCTAGTCTCAATAGAATTAATGGTGTTCGAATACATCAATTCATCGACTATGGATAATTCCAATACATCACAATTACACATGTTGAGATACTCACAGTTGTAATCCAATCACAAATTCTCTCATGCTGTGAATCGTATTACAGACATTCAGTAAATGAGTTTAAGATCCAATCAAATACATGAAAACATGTATACTCATATAGTGAATCTTCATTTATCAAATAAATGGTACAACCATACGGCGATTACCTTAGGACATCTCTCATATATCACTAACAAGCTCCCACTTGTCCTAATGCTAATCGCCATGGTATCCAATACCATAAGCTCTAACATGACCCTCAAACTTACTTTGAGGTAAGGCTTTAGCTAAAGTATCCGCTAAGTTCCTTTCGGTGGGAATCTTCTCGATTTGTATTTCCTTCCTACTTATGATCTCTCTGATCAAATGATAGCGGCGAAGTACATGTTTGAATCATTGATGAGACCTTGGTTCTTTTGTCTGTGCAATCGCTCCATTATTGTCGCAGTAGACTGGTATTGCTTCAACAATGGTTGGAACCACACCAAGTTCAAAGACAAACTTATTGATCCAAACCGCTTCTTTTGCTGCAACCGAAGTTGGAATGTATTCTGTCTCAGTGGTAGAATCCGCTACAGTGTCTTGCTCAGAACTTTTCCAACTTATTGCGCCTCCATTCAAGGTGAATATGTACCCAGATTGAGACCTAGAATCATCCCTGTCTGTCAGAAAGCTGACATCTATATATCCGCGTATTACCATATCACCCTCTTCATATACTAAGAACACATCCTTAGTTCTTCTTAAGTACTTAAGGATTGTCTCAACAGCCGCCCAATGATCTATTCCTGGATCAGATTGGTATCTACTTGTGACACTCAGAGTATATGATACATCGGACCTCGTATATAACATAGCATACATGATAGATCCTATTGTTGATGCATAGGGGATCTTACTTATGTAAATCCTCTCGTCTTCTGTGCACGAACACATAGACTTCGAAAGGTGTATCCCATGCCTGATGGGAAGGAAACTTTTCTTGGATTTCGACATGCTAAACCTCTTTAGCACTCGGTCTATATATGTAGACTACGAAAGACCAAGCAACTATTTCGATCTATCTCTATAGATCTTAATCCCGAGGATGTAGGTCGCTTCTCCCAGGTCTTTCATGGAGAATGTTTTGGCTCAAGTATTCATCGCCTCGATCCGATCGAAGTATTTTAATACTCATGCCAAGTTGTTTCTCTACTTCATTTCTGAATTCTTTGAACCTTTCAAAGGCTTTAGACTTGTGTTTCATCAAGAACACATACCCAAACCATGAGTGATCATCAGTGAAGGTAATGAAGTAGTTATAGCCTCCTAGAGCTTGAGTTGACATAGATCCGCATACATCAGTGTGTATTAGACCAAGCAACTCTCCCACCGGTTTACCTTTTCCAGTAAAAGGTAACTTGGTCATCTTGTCCTTTAAGTATGATTCGCATGTATCGTATGAATCTAATTCAAATGATTCTAGAATTCCACATCGATGTAATTCGGACATGGGTTGCTTGCTCACATGGCCAAGACAACAATGCCACATGTAGGAGTCTAATTGATTATCTTTTTGAGCACACTTATAGCTTGCTTCGATATTGAAAATGTCACTGGATACATCCAACGTATAAATACCATTTCTTAAAGTTCCAATCCCATAAAGAATGTCATTCAAAGTTATGTAACAACAATTGTTACTAAAAGTTAAATGGTACCCATTTCTATTTAAACAAGAAATAGAAATGATGTTCTTTATCAACGAAGGAACATAAAAGCAATTGTTCAGTTCTAAGACAAGTCCTATAGGGAGTTTCAACAAATACGTTCCGATTGTGAGTGCAGCAACCTTTGCTCCATTCCCAACGTGTTAATTTGACTCTCCCTTGATGAGTCTTCTTCTATTCCTTAGCCCATGTATGTTATTACATATATGTGAACCACACCTGGTATCCAATACTCAAGTGTCTAAGGAAATAGAATGACAATCAATAACAAAGATATCCGAAGAAGATGGGGCATCGGATGCCTTATTCTTCTTCACGGACTCAAGATAAATCTTGCAGTTTTTTCGCCAATGACCCTCCTTGCCGCAATGATGGCAAGTGCCCTTTTGAGCTAGTTCTACCTTTTTAGCCCTTTTCTTCTTCCCCTTCTGCTATTCCTTTGACTTCCTCTTAGAACCTTTCTTCGAGGAATCAACTAACAACACCGTTCCTTGCTCATGCTTCATAGAAGGCTCCACAGTCTTCAGCATGTTGAGCAGTACCATAGATGAACCTTCTTACATCTCAGAGGTGAAGAGGATCTTGGAGACTTCGAACCTTTCGGATCTCACTTGCCCATCAAACAACCCATAAAGATGAAAGACTATGGTATGAGCATCCATATGCTCAGGCTACTTCCGCAGCTCGGGTACCATCATGGCTAGCATGATGCAACTCACTAGTTCAGAATCACTCACATGTTTATGATGGGCCAATAATTGGTCCGGAGCTGCGTCATCACTAGGACAGGCGGGAGGAGGTGCTTCGAGGACATACTCAAGCTTTTCAGCCTTGAGAACAGTTCTCAAGTTTCTAAGCCAGTCCAAGAAGTTCGGCCCAGTCAATTTATTCGAATCCAAAATAGAGTGCAAATTCAAAGACATCATGATCAAGCGATTAACCTAGAAATATAATTCGAGCATATATGAGAACATGATTTTAAAATGCATCAACATACATTTATATATCCCATTCATTTTTTAAAATTCAAAAACCCTCAAAATCAATTCGGGAGATCGTAGGTCCATCTCCAAATGGACTGATATCCAACATATATAAGAACAACCTTGGAGTGAGTCCAACAAGTCATTCTTAGCTATGATAGTAGGTATCAAGTATACCGATTACATATCACGTATATGTAACTATCACAATATGCTATCAACTAATTGAATGTTCACACTTACATTGGGTTGTTAACACATTAACAAGTATGCATCATATGCATAGCACCCAACTTCACCTCTCTTCACATCGACCTTGGAGTGAGTCCAACAAATCGATGCTCCAAGTTAGAATCGACCCATTAATCATGAAATAGTTTTAATATGGTTAGAGCGCATTCAACCAATTAGCCAGGCTTAGAGTGAGTCCAACAACCCAAACTAACCATTGACCTCTGACTCTTACCATATTAGTGTCAAACTATTCCAATGATTTGAACATGTTCAGGTTTAATCCAGGCTTGGAGTGAGTCCAACAATCCAAACAAGAAACAGAACTTTGGTTCTAACCATATTAATGGAAGGTGTAGGCTTTAATATTGTGTAAGGGATTTAAGGTCTCATCCCCTTTGCATGCAAATAACTATTATCTACATGACATGACATACATGACATACATCTACATGTCACGGCACGCATGATATAATGATATGCATCTAATGTAATTACATGACATACAATTATGCATGTACAAGTAGTCTCCATATTGTCAAAATTAATTTTTGGAAATAAAATATGTTTGCGATTTGATTTCCTAAATCAAATCCCGATTAAATTAGGAAACAAATTTCTAAATTTAATCACATATTCTATTTATGGAAAATATTAATTAAGTAAATTCAAATTTAATTTAGTAAATAAATTTCCTAAACTGTAATTTCCTAATCACATTAGAAAATTTCCAATTTGAATTTCTTTACTAATTAAAATTTCCATAATTATTTCTAAACTTTCCAAAAGTAGAAAATTTCCAAAAATACAATTATGACTATCGGAAAATAATTTTACGATTATGTCGAAACACAGTCGGGCTCTGATACCACTGTTGGGTTTCCTCGGCACCGACGTGGGTGTGAGTTCGAACATGTTTCGTAAACTTGCATAGCGAAAGCAAATAAAATGAGTAATAACTAACTTATTATAACACACATACCACTCGCATGCAAGGATACATCAAGTGTAGATATAATCGCTATTTCAAATTTTGCAATAAAGAAACTAATCTTGGTATACCTTACGAATAACGTGAAGCAGAAATGACATCAACCAAGAGACCCTCACGAGTTTCGCCTCTATCTGTATCCACGCCGAGTATCGTGGGGATAGCTTCACAAAGCCATGATCCCCGACTTCACAAGAGGTACTAGCTTCGCGTTGAAGTCGTTGTGATCCGAGAGACGATCACAATCCGAATCAAATTCGGATCCAAAAATCGAGTTCCACAAACTCACTTCTCGAAAGCAGTTTTCGTCAACTAATTGACAAAACCTTGGTCCTCCACCAAAGGGGATTGCCGGAGATCCAATCCCCGGCAAGTAGGTCACTGTCGGAGTGCAAAACGTCGACCAAACAACCTCTCCACGAAGAGGACAACAAGCTGTCAAAAATTGGACAACTTGTTTTGGTGGAGGAGATGGTCGGCCAAAGACTTGGATGGCTGCCCTTGATGGCCGACAACCAAGGGAGGATGGCCGGAGGAGTTTCCGGCGACCGGTGGATGGTTGGCGTCAAGGAAGAGGAGGAGAAACTCCAATAGGTGGCGACACAAGGAGCTTGGGCGGCAACCACACCTCTCCTAGGGTTGGGCGGCAACAATAAGGGAGGAGATGAGAAAAAAAAACGGCTAGGGTTTCAAAAACCTTGAATCGATTAATTCACAAAAACCCTTAAGTTGTGTTTTTATAGAGAACATATTCTCCTAATGGTTATTGGTTCATAACACAAATCCGTTAACCCGCTCCAATGACTTAAGTTAAAATAAACCAAACCGCATTGGTCTTTTTTAAGTTAAAACGAATCGAACCAATTTCGGTTCATTCGTTTAAAACAAACCAAACCCCTTTGGTTTATTTTCCACCATAGGATTAGAACCAAACTGATTTGGTTCATCCATCATGTCTTCATAAGACTCGACCCATCCACGCTTTCATTGCGATTGAAACAATTTCATGCTCTCTCTTTGTTTGGTCCAACCAAACCAAGTCTCTCTCGATATGAGAATCCTATTCTCAAACTCGTTTTAAATCCTTCAGATAACTCTCGTAGTGCATGTGACCAAATTGGTTCCCGATTTATGTTGGTCGTCTATAATTAACCATTAATTATAGAATGATCATGAGTGGCACCTAGTAGTACATCATGATCCCCAATTAACCGAAAAAATAACGGTTGATCCCATAACGCTTCTGAAACCCTTCAGCAGCTACAGTGAATTGTGCCTCGTTCCCTTCACTCATCTTATACCCACTTAGTTCAGGACATGGTCTATGTGTCAGTTCCCACTAGCCTAACCACGTCACACCTAGCCTAAGTATTACTTCCTCGTCCTACGGATTCTAGTTACTGTACATGTATCCAACAGCACCATACTCTAAACATGTAATGCTTTAGCCAAAGACTTTAGTAACAATCCGACGAGAGGCCATGGGTATACATCTCCTCGCAAGGAGTGGTGAATCTTCTGTAGGCTATTCAAACACCTTCGGGCACTTCGACTTATACCCAATCATCCCAGGTCCACATCTCCTCGGAGATGTTTGCTTAAGATGTCAAAGCATAAGTCTACATGACCAAGATGACTTGAATACCACAAGTCGAAGGAATATCGCACTTAAGCTGCAGTAAAAACTTCATTGATATATCCATATATGCAGAGAACCATATGAAGTCTTACAGATAGTCACTCCAATGAACTAGTTACCATAACTAGCATCCACGATTAACTCCGAACATCCCAATGTCTCCAACCAGTGAGGAACAACTGCTTGGATAAACCAAGGAGTATAACTCACGCTAGTCTCAACAGAATTAATGGTGTCCGAATACATCAATTTATCGACTAGGGATAATTTTAATACATCACAATTACACATGTAGAGATACTCACTAGTTGTGATCCAATCACAAATTCTCTCATGTTGTGAATCGTATTGCGGACATTCAGTAAATGAGTTTAAGATCCAATCAATTACATGAAAACATATATACTCAAATAGTGAATCTTAATTTATCAAATAAATGGTACAACCATAAGGTGATTGCCTTAGGACATCTCTCATATATCACTAACATATTCGTTGTCTCCTACCTCCAACGAGGAGGAGAAGTTTTAGTGCATTGCCCTCCGTAGACGATTTCAGATCGTAAGGGCCTTGGATTAGCAGTCGGTAGGTTGTGAACCAAATAAAACCACTTTGTGTTCATTTATTTTCCGCTGTGCTTTTACTTACGCTTAGCTTTATTGAAATGAATGAAAAGTTTTTACGCTCGCTATTCACCTCCCCCCCCCTCTAGCGACGCTTTTCGATCCTACAATTGGTATCAGAGCAGGGGCGCTACGATTTGGTGCAACCACTAATCTAGCACTTGGCTTTAAGTTTTCTTTTCATTTTTGGTTTTACAATTGGTAAGTTAAGTATTTTCATTTCATTTAATTTCCTTCTCCCGCACTACTAATCCAAGACAAGAGTCTTGCTACCTTTTTGTCGTTTTTGTTTTTGTGAGGTTCTCTTTTCTCTCTATATGACCCATCTCGAAGGGTTTAGCACTACCTGACCTCCATTTTACAATGGAGATGACTTCCGTTACTGGAAGAGTCGGATGGAATGCTATTTAAAAACACAAGTAGAGATGTGGATTGTAATCCAAACTGGGTTCACGCTTCCTACAAATGAAGATGGTGAATCGTTGGATTGCGATCAATGGACAAATGCCATAAAACGGCAAGTAGAAGTCGATGCCAAGGCTACGCAAGTCATACAGTGCAGCTTGTCCAAAGAAGAGCTCAACCTTGTCAGCCCCTTCATCAGTACGAAGGATTTGTGGAACGAGCTCATCGAGCTACACAAAGGAACCGACGATGCTAAGGTATATAAGAGGGATCTATTTTTAAATAAATTATACAATCTAAAAATGCAGGTTCATGAGACCGCCACCCAATTACATGCACAAATCCAAGATATCATCAATGGTCTACATTCGATCGGATAGAAGGTCGAAAACTAGGACTTAATAAGGTACGCGCTTAACGCTTTCCCTAGGACTACCTTGTGGGCATCCATGGTTGATGCCTACAGGGTTTCTAAGGACCTTTCTAAGATTAGATTAGATGAAATGTTTTTTTAATTTGAGTTACATGAGCAGTCTAATTTGGCCTCCGCCGAGAAAAGTATTGCCTTATTTGCAGGACCGAAGAAGAAGTCCAAAAGCAAACCACCTCCGGAGGAAGAAGACGAGTATGAGTCGGAGATTGACGATGAGATGGAAACTGAACTAGTGAATCTAGTTTGGAAGATGATCAAAAGCCGAAAACAACACATCAATCAATACAAGGAAGGTAAGTCTAAATCAAATTCCAACTATAGATGCTATGAGTGTAACAGGTTGGGCCACATCAAGTTGGAATGTCCAAAGCTCAAGAACAAGGCACAAAAGTCTAAGAAAGCACTCAATGCTACATGGGAGGAATCGTCGAAGGAGGAAGATGAGCTCAACAACCTCATCTTCATGACCAAGCCGACCGAACCCGAGGAAGAGTCCGACTCCGGATCTGACGACGAGTCTCTAATTAAGACAAGCCACAGATCCGTATCCGGTTCAAAAGATTCACTCAAGGTAAGTCGGTCTTTAATTCATATGTTATATAATGCAATTAAGTTTTTAACTAGAAAGTTAGCTAAGCCCGAGTCCAAGGTCAAGACCTTAGTTGAGGAGGTTAAATGTAACATCCCAAATTTTAGTTACTATATTTTTATTTAAACGAAATATATATATATATATATATATATATATATATATATATATATAAGAATAAAAAAATGAATAAATAGTTCGTAGTCGAGGCTTGAACCATGAACCGTTGATTTGGGGGAATAGGCTTCCCACCACTATGTCATAAGATTACCAATGAGTAGGATATAACAGAATATATCTATTGGTAGAAAAAAAAAAAAGAATTTGATTAATCTAGATGATCATTTAAAGGGATAATTAGGTTAAGAAAAATCCTAATTTATATATATATTTCTTTTCTTTCCTCTCTCTAAAACCTCACGCCGACCTCTCTCTCTCTCTCTCTCTCTCTCTCTCTCTCTCTCTCTCTCTCTCTCTCTCTCTCGCTCTCTCGTTTTTCCTCCAGCCGCAGAATAGCCTTCTCCCCTTTCCTTCCCTAACCCTCCGACCCTATCTGCGTGGTGTTGCACCGATTGCGAGAGCAAGAGGTTCCTATGTGGTGCGCCGTCGAGGACAAGGGAACGAGTCCGATAAAGGGCGGTGACGAAGAGGAGGATTGGAAAGAAGGAAGCCGCCGAAGCAAGGAAGAAGGTTGTCTTCTCTTTAGATAATTCAAGAGGGGATTTTCAAGAGGGACTTGGTAGAGGATCACGCTAAAGCAAGGAAACACGTAGGAGGTCTTCTCTTTGCGAAGTCTAACGGTATAAATTGGTGAAAAAGCGTAGGATGTAAGTATCCCCTCACCTGCAGTATAAGTGCTTACAATGTAATGTTGTATGCTTGATTTTGAACGAAAGAATCTAGAACTATGTGTAGAAGGTTCGGCTAATAGAATTAGAGAAATTATTCTTGTTGAAATTCTTCCACGTTATGCATGTTAGATGATGATTTCTATTTATGTTAGCTTAATTTTCCTTATGTCACTACCTTATGCCATGTTAAATTGTACTCATGTCGATTTATGCTATGCTAGATGCTTATGTTTTCACCCATGTTAGGAATGACTCACGTATATGAAATATCTAAGAAATGTTTCCCTAAGAGTGGGGACAAGAACACTCTTTAGGACAAAGAACATGTATGTTATTTTACTTTATGCATGACTTGTACCGGACCCTAACAAGGTCCACGGGATGGGCTCCAAGGTTGCCCCTAGGTCGACTGGACATAAACGGACCTAGTAACCCTTGATGGGTTGGGATTAGCTACCTCGGATCTATTTAGGATGTGCGTGAATGATGTATGTGGTACAATGTCGGGCCCAATATATTGAGATTATGTTTAAGTATATAAACTATATGTTTTCAAAGAGCTTCCTTCATATATCATTTTATGTTCATCGAATTATCATGTTTAGAGACAATGTACTGTTGCGATGAAAATGCTAAGTTTATGTTCTTTTCCTAAATTGATCATGTCTCTACTTTAAATAAATGTTGTGCTCATATGTTGTTTAAACGAACATGTCATTACTTTACGTTTAATTCATGATGCATATTTTTGTGAGTAGGAAAGGACCTTACTAAGACTATGTGCTTACAGTTTACTTTCCTTATACTGCAGAAAAGGGTAAGGAATGAATAAATTAAAGGGAGCAGCAGGAGGGGCAAAGATGTGTGTGGCAGTGGCATGGTGGACGAGATCATTTTTTATATACAGACTTATGCATGATTTTCAGTTTATGTGTAAATTGTTAGTAGACGTTAATACTTTCTATGGTTGTTACTCATGTTTATTTTTATGAACCTTGAAATGGTTAATACATGTTTAGTTAAATAAATTGCTAAGACCTTTTGCCATGATTAAATTGTTAGGTTGATTGGGTTAATGTAATTAGAGTTAAAAGTTGTAAAGTTTTTAAATGCTTCTGCTATTATATGCATGAATGTATGATCGCGTAGCGCTGCTACCCGTCTATAGGATGTGTGTTAGGAGGATAGGAAGGGCGGGCGTTACAGGTGGTATCAGAGCCTAGTTCTGCCTTTCCACTACACACACATCAAGCTTCCATCCTGCCGCTCCAAGTAAGACATGCTATGCCTACTCTATTTATTTCATGTATGATATATATACGCTAAGAAATGTTTTTAGTTAGGTATGCATGAATATAAGTAAGGATGATAAACTTATGTTGGCATTTTTTTTATCATTTATGAAGATAAGCATGGACAGAAGACGCGGTAATGGAGTCAGTGAGACAGAATCTCCACCGGATCTTATGTAGGTGGTTATTGAACTCCAACGTCAAGTCGTTGAACAACAGAAAGTGATAAATGCCTTAATGACTCAGCAGGGAAACCCTAGTGGACCACGAGGGACGGCGAGCGCATCGGATAGGCTGCGGCTACACCGGATACCACCGGGAGGCTCGGCACGATAGTTCGATCGAGCTTACGATCCGATGGTAAAGGCTGAAATCGGAGAATTTCTCGGGTAATTGTGAACCATGGGATGCCCAGTCCTGGTTCAAAACGGTGGAAAGAATAGTAGAGCTGTTGGATTGGCCTGAACATGAAAAGATTAAGTGTGCATCCTTTTGCCTTTCTGGAGATGCTCGAATGTGGTGGGAAAGAATTAAAGCAAAGAGGCAAGTAAACCAAATGAGATGGACGGACTTCGAAGCTGAATTTTTCGAAGAATTCTTCCATATGCGAGTGACCAACAAGCACTACGATGATTTCACCGGGTTCAGGCAAGGTGACCTATCAGTTAATGAAGCGGTGAAAATATTCAACTGATAGGTCACCTTGCCTGAACCCGGTGAAGATGCTCCAACCTGAGATAGCTCTGAACGTGGCCGACGGAGTGAATAGACCGTAGACCACAGAGGAGCTGTTCAGTAGTGCCCTAATCACCGAGCACTACCTGAACAATATTAACCAGGAAAAGTAGGCGCTGGGTGAAGGCAAGAGTCAAGGCCAGCCAGGAGGTCAGAAAGCTCAGGGTAACTGGAAAGGAAACCATAGTGGCAAGAGGAAACAATGGAACGACTCTAAAGGTGGTCCAACGAACAAACAAGCCAAGATTACCCAATGTACTACATGTGGGAAACCACATACCGGGGTGTGCTACAAGGGCACGAATAGATGCTACCGCTGTGGACTGGAAGGACACAGAGTCAGAGCGCCCTACCCGAGTTGAGCACCTCCTCGTGATATGCCAGTATAGGTGCTCCTTCCCACACACGGATCTGTTGCAATAGAAGGTACCGGATAAGCCAAGGAGATTGGAAGCCCGCTTGATTGCGGCCAATGTCAGGGTTTTCTCTCTCACTAAGGAAGACATGGCGAATGATTCTACTATTGTCACAGGTCAGATAATTATTTTCTGTCAGCATGCTACTGTATTATTTGATACTGGTGCAACACACTCGTTTGTCTCTACGCCTTTCAAAAGGAAGATTGACATACCCCTGCAAGTTTTGGATTGCGAGTTCTTAACGACCCTGCCCTCGGGAGAAGTGATGCCTTCTACTCATATGCTACGAGTCGCACCCATCAGAATTGCAGACAAAGAACTCTACTGTGATCTGATAGTGCTCGGCATGCAGGATTATGATGTCATATTGGGCATGGATTTCTTAAGCAAGTACGGTGCTTCGATTGAGTGCCGTAAGAGAAAAGTGGTCTTTCAGCCTGAGGCAGAACCTATGTTTGAATTCATTGGAGAGCCAAGGAAAAGAACCTATAAATTCTTATCAGCTCTAAAGGCATGCAAGATGTTAGACAGGGGATGCACTGGGTTTCTAGCACATGTTGTTGATACAAGTCAAGCCGAGGACCAGAAGCTAGAAGATGTCAGAGTGGTATGCCACTACCGCAGTATTTCTGATGAATTACGAGGTTAGATAGGGAAATTGAATTTGAGATCGAATTAATTCCTGGTACTCACCCGATCTCTAAAGCACCTTACCGGATGGCACCGACTGAATTGAAGGAAATTCAGGGACAGCTACAGGAGTTACTCGACAAGGGTTTTATTCGCCCTAGTCACTCTCCATAGGGAGCTCCGGTACTGTTCGTAAAGAAAAAGGATGGGACTATGCGCCTGTGCATAGACTACTGAGTGCTAAATAATGTGACGATCAAGAATAGGTACCCTTTACCATGGATTGATGATCTATTCGACCAGTTAAAAGGTGCCACCGTCTTTTCAAAGATTGACCTCAGATTTGGCTATCATCAAGTGAAAGTAAAACCAGATGATATACCGAAGATAACTTTCCAAATAAGATACGGACATTATGAGTTCGTAGTCATGCCTTTCGGAGTGACGAATGCTCCTGCTATGTTCATGGACCTGATGAATCGGGTATTCTCGGTGTTTCTTGACAAGTTCGTGATCGTCTTCATTGACGATATCCTCGTCTATTCGAGAAATCAAGAAGAGCATGCCGAACACCTAAAGATGGTATTACAGATTCTTTGAGAAAAGCAACTATATGCCAAGTTCTCCAAATGTGAATTCTGGCTCGATCAAGTATCTTTTCTGGGTCATATTATATCCAAAGATGGAGTTATGGTAGACCCAAGAAAGATTGAAGCTATGAGTAACTAGAGCAGGCCAAAGAATGCTAGCGAAGTGAGGAGTTTTCTCAGATTAGCGGGCTATTACTGAAAATTCGTAGAAGACTTCGCCAGAATAGCAGCACCTATGACAGTTCTCACCTGGAAGAACAAGAAGTATGTATGGACGGAGGAATGTGAGAAGAGTTTCTTGGAGCTGAAAAGGAGACTTACAAGTGCTCCAATCCTTACTCTCCTAGAGAACAACAAGAGCTTCGACATGTACAGCGATGCCTCCGGATTGGGACTCGGAGTTGTACTTATGCAGAGGGGTAAAGTTATTGCCTATGCCTCTAGGCAACTCAAGGAACATGAAAAGAACTATCCCACTCATGATTTAGAGCTAGCACCTGTGGTCTTCGCTCTCAAGGTATGGAGGCACTATCTGTATGGAGCACAGTGCAAGATTTATACGGATCACCGGAGTCTGTGGTATTTCTTCACTCAGAAGGACCTTAATATGAGACAACGCAGATGGCTGGAGCTCGTGAAGGACTATGACTGCGAGATCTTTTACCATCCTGGCAAGGCAAACAAAGTCGCTGATGCACTCAGCAGGAAGTCCAATGCCACCCAGATGTCCTTATCAGTATTGTCTCGATCGCTGGAGAAGGAAATTATGCGCTATGGAATCGAGGTTATTTCCGAGCAGCTTTCGACCATGGCAATAATACCAGCACTATTCGATGACATATTAGCAAAACAAAGTGATGATCCAAGTCTCCAGAGGATCAAGCAGGAGATCCTAGAAGGAAAAGGCGAGAGTTTCCGTATCGCCAATAGCAGAGTATTATACCTTAGGGATCGGTTATGTATCCCTAACGATCCGGAACTACGCAAAAAGATATTAGAGGAGGCTCACGAAACCCCCTATTCTATGCATCCGGGATCCACCAAAATGTATCAAGACCTGAAAGAGAAATTCTGGTGGTCCGGTATGAAGAGGAACGTAGCTCAAAGACGTCAAGCACCGACCGACCGCCAAGTTAAAGCAGAACACCAGATGCCTGGAGGAGTTCTGCAACCGATCCAAATTCCGGAGTGGAAATGGGAAGACATCTCTATGAATTTCATTTCAGGTCTTCCCAGGACTACGAACGGATATGACGCTATATGGGTTATCATTGACAGATTGACAAAGTCAGCTCATTTCCTAGCGATCAAGATGACATATTCGATTGAGCAACTGGCTCAATTATATGCTAAGGAAATCATCAGATTGCATGGTATTCCCAAGACCATCATTTCAGATAGGGATGGTCGCTTCACTTCACAGTTTTGGGGATGCATTCATAAGGCACTTGGCACGAAGCTATGTTTCAGTACCGCCTTTCATCCTCAGACAGATGGACAAATAGAAATAGTGAATCAAGTACTGGAAGACATGTTACGAGCTTGTGCCTTGGATTTCAAAGGGAGTTGGTGCCGCTACTTATGTTTAGCGGAATTCGCTTACAATAATAGCTACCAAGCTACCATCGGAATGGCACCTTATGAAGCATTATATGGGAGGAGATGCAGGTCTCCGAACTATTGGTACGAAGGTGGTGAGAAGAAAGAGATGGGACTTCAGACGGATTTCATCGACAACACCACCTGAGCAATACAGAATATCTGTCAAAGAATAGAGACTGCTCAGAGCCGGTAGAAGAACTATGCGGATCAGCGACGTAGACCTTTGGAATTCAATGTCGGAGATTTGGTATTTCTCCGGGTAGCTCCTATGAAAGGAATAATGAGATTCGGGAAGAAAGGAAAGCGAAATCCGTGATACGTAGGACCGTACAAGATCCTGAAAAGAGTTGGCAAGGTAGCTTACGAGCTAGGACTACCTCAGGAGATGTCTGCTATTCACAACATGTTCCATGTCTCGATGCTTAAGAAGTGCATTTCCAGTACCGACCAAGTGGTCGAGCCACAGACAGTGCAAATTCAAGAGGACCTGAGCTATGAAAGTCGACCTATCCGGATACTAGACCGAAAAGTCAAAAGACTAAGGAATAAAGAAGTACCCTTAGTGAAGGTCCTATGGTAAAGTCAACGATACGAATAAGCCACCTGGGAATGTGAGGATGACATGAAGCAAAAGTACCCCGAGTTGTTCTAAGTTTCGAGGACGAAACTTTTATAAGGTATAAGGGATTATAACATCCCAAATTTTAGTTACTATATTTTTATTTAAAGGAAATATACATATATATATATATATATAAGAATAAAAAAAATAAATAAATAGTTCGTAGTCGAGGCTTGAACCATGAACCGTTGATTTGGGGAAATAGGCTTCCCACCACTAAGTCATAAGATTACCAATGAGTAGGATATAACAGAATATATCTATTGGTAGAAAAAAAAAGAAAGAAGTTGATTAATCTAGCTGATCATTTAAAGGGATAATTAGGTTAAGAAAAATCCTAATTTATATATATATTTCTTTTCTTTCCTCTCTCTAAAACCTCACGCCGACCTCTCTCTCTCTCTCTCTCTCTCTCTCTCTCTCTATCTCTCTCGCTCGCTCATTTTTCCTTCAGCCGCTGAATAGCCTCCTCCCCTCTCCTTCCCTAACCCTCCGACCTTATATGCGTGGCGCTGCGCCGATTGCGAGAGCAAGAGGTTCCTGCATGGTGCGCCACCAAGGACGAGGGAACGAGTCCGATAAAGGGCGGTGACGAAGAGGAGGATTGGAAAGAAGGAAGTCGCCGAAGCAAGGAAGAAGGTTGTATTCTCTTTAGATAATTCAAGAGGGGTTTTTCAAGAGGGACTTGGTAGAGGATCACGCTAAAGCAAGGAAACACGTAGGAAGTCTTCTCTTTCCGAAGTCTAACGGTATAAATTGGTGAAAAAGCGTAGGATGTAAGTATCCCCTCACCTGCAGTATAAGTGCTTACGATGTAATATTGTATGCTTGATTTTGAACGAAAGAATCTAGAACTATGTGTAGAAGGTTCGGCTAATAGGATTAGAGAAATTATTCTTGTTGAAATTCTTCCACGTTATGCATGTTAGATGATGATTTCTATTTATGTTAGCTTAATTTTCCTTATGTCACTACCTTATGCCATGTTAAATTGTACTCATGTCGATTTATGCTATGCTAGATGCTTATGTTTTCACCCATTTTAGGCATGACTCACGTATATGAAATGTCTAAGAAATGTTTCCCTAAGAGTGGGGACGAGAACACTCTTTAGGACAAAGAATATGTATGTTATTTTACTTTATGCATGGCTTGTACCGGACCCTAACAAGGTCCACGGGATGGGCTCCAAGGTTGCCCCTAGGTCGACGGACATAGTACGAACCTAGTAACCCAATAGGTTCGGGATTAGCTACCTCGGATCTATTTAGGATGAGCGCGAATGATGTATGTGGTACAATGTCGGGCCCAATATGTTGAGATTATGTTTAAGTATATAAACTATATGTTTTCAAAGAGCATCCTGCATATACCATTTTATGTTCATCGAATTATCATGTTTAGAGACAATGTACTGTTGCGATGAAAATGCTAAGTTTATGTTCTTTTCCTAAATTGATCATGTCTCTACTTTAAATAAATGCGGTGCTCATATGTTGTTTAAATGAACATGTCATTACTTTACGTTTAATTCATGATGCATGTTTTTGTGAGTAGGAAAGGACCTTACTAAGCCTATGTGCTTACAGTTTACTTTCCTTGTACTGCAGAAAAGGGCAGGAATGGATAAATTAAAGGGAGCAGCAGGAGGGGCAAAGATGTGTATGGCAGTGGTATGGTGGACGAGATCATTTTTCATATACGGACTTATGCATGATTTTCAGTTTATGTGTAAACTGTTAGGAGACGTTAATGCTTTCTATGGTTGTTACTCATGTTTATTTTTATGAACCTTGAAATGGTTAATACATGTTTAGTTAAATAAATTGCTAAGACCTTTTGCCATGATTAAATTGTTAGGTTGATTGGGTTAATGTAATTAGAGTTAAAAGTTGTAAAGTTTTTAAATGCTTTCGCTGTTATATGCATGAATGTATGATCACGTAGCGCCGCCGCCTGTCTATAGGATGTGTGTTAGGAGGACGGGAAGGGCGGGTGTTACATTAAACTCCTTAAACACGAGGTCTCCCTAACCTCTTTGACTAGTCAAGTTCAAGAGGAGGACTCATCTCGAGTTGAAAAACTCGAAGTTGATAACTCGCTCTTGAAAGGGAAAGTCAAAAATCTTAGGCAAACGTTGGAAAGTTTTACTTTGGGATCCAAGGGACTTGACCTACTACTTTGATCGCAAAGGGTCGTGTACAACAAGGCCGGATTAGGGTTTAGATCAAAGATGACTAACAAGTTGTATATGTCAATCGTAAATCGTAATAGAAAACAAGTCCAAGCATGGATCCTAAGACTGCCTTAATTTCACAACTAGAATCTAATAAGTAATGGGTTCCCAAGGACCAAATCCACTACATGGATCGACCGAATTGATTCAATGGTCCAAGGGGAGCTAGTACTAAATTTGTTTGTTCCATTACATGAAATTAGTCTTTGCATGCTTAGTTATTTTGTTTTAATTTTTAGAATGGCTAGATAGGGTTAATAACTCGTCAATCTTGACAACATACGCGACGAGATGATAGTACGTTAGGGAAACGAAGTCTTGTGCTTCCGAACTAGATAAGGCATATCTAGCTTGGTGCACTCGACTAAGTTGAACTAGCTGAAGCTACCTCGTCGTATCCTTAACTAGTTAGACCATGAAGTAATCTTAAGTGACTCAAGTAATCGATTTCTTGAATTTGGCTTTGTCTAAGGAAGTGGTCATTGTTGCGATCAAAGAAGGCCTCTGTGCCTCACCACAACCTGGAAGCCAATTTCTCGAAAAAGTTAGTTGACCAGCTAAGGGTTAATTCCAAATCTAACCCAAGGTTGATTAGTTTCAATTCATTAAATTTAATCAAGTAAAATTAAAGTCATCTCACAAAACACATAAGGATAACATGTTTGATCATGTAGAAAGGGTGAGATGACTCTAGGACTAATAAACTTCAACCAATTCTTAAATTCCAATATCTGATCCAACTACTATATGTGTAGGATCAATGGATGTTGGATAGTGGGTGCTCCTGACACATGACCGAAGACCGAATGAAATTTTCGAAGCTTAGATTAAAAAGTCAATGATCAGTAGCTTTCGGAAATAATGGCAAGCTCAAAATCATCAGATCATGTGATATTGAGCTAAACTCTAACCTTACAATTCGAAATGTTTTCTTAGTCAAAAATTTTGAGTATAATTTACTTAGTGTAAGCCAATTGTGTGACAACAACTATAAGGTTATATTCTTAGAAAATGAATGCTTAATTAAAACTAATGAAACTTCTAAAACACTACTTAAAGGAACTAGGAATAACAATATCTACACAATTAATTTACTGATGTGAGGAAAACATATAGGGTTTTAGGAGTAGTTTTCGCTCACATCTCATTACATTTTATGTTTGTTTTGTGCATATTTTACTTTGTTTTGCATGCATTTCCTATTTTCTGATTCAGAGATCTGCTCTTTGTACTTTTGTGTGCAGGATAATATTTCATGGGGAAAACAACGCACTTTCGGAGCAAAAGAAGGACATTTTGCAGCTGGACGCAGAAGGGGACACGACCAGGGCATGTTTACACATGGTCATGTCCAAGGGTGGAAATTGGCCACCATGGCGCCACACACGGTTTGGTCGTGTGGCGTTGTGCGATTCCGATGCGAGTCGATTATTTTCTAGGTTTTAGAGATATCCAGGCTGATGTCTATATAAAGGAGGCTATGCCCAAACCCTAGGGGGAGGCACGACGGCTGAGACGACACTCCGACACCCTAAAAAGCTTTGGGAACTCGCAATGGGGAGGAAGAAAGCCGTCGGAGATCCAAATTTTGCACTTCAATGCCGGAGAGAAGAGTCACATTGGATTGTAATTTTTGTTCCTTGCATAATTTCTATTGTTTATACGAATATGATCATGCTTTGTGTTTCTCCTCTCTTATTTATAGAGTAGACTCTTCGATTCTAGGACTAGAGAATAGTTTGTGTTGAGTTAGAACATATTGGTTCAAATATCTTTTCGTTCTTGAATTTATATTTGCAATTGGCATTTGGTTTAGAGCTATAACTATTATTTTGGTTTTCTATCTACTGTGCTAGCCGATATGAGGGGTGACAGCTCTCGTATCTAAGATTTAGGAGAATTAAGGAGAAACCTAAGGGGTTGGCCTCATCTCCCATAATCGTGGGTAGAAGGATACGATAGAGTAGGAAACGCACCCCATTTTTGACTCGTCGCAGGGATCGATTCGGCATCCTCGTACTGACTATCCCATCCTAAGTCCAGGGGTCGACCTGGTAATGGCAGAGGTAGCTTTCGATAGATGCGAAAGCTCATCGGGGGAGTGTATGATGTCCTTTCCACAAAACCGTAGCTAGAAACCTAGACAAAACCAAATTGACAACGTGTTCTGCGACACACAAACAAAACCGAAATCCTAGAATCCCTTCCAAAGACTCACAACTAGTTCCTTTCTTCTTCCGTGTGACACCGTATTGAGTTGGGACTGCCGTCAACCCTCACAATCATAACCCTTAGATCTGAATTCCGAACAATAACCTCCACTTACCAAATCGGTACTCGAATCTCAGTCCCTGTGGGATCGATAATCTTTTTATTACTTGACGACATTCGTGTACTTGTGGGCGTTGAGCGTGAGCACGTGGTTCGAGTCCTCGACGGTCTCTGTCGTGAGATTTGAGGTCGCATTCATGTGCATCATTTACCCAACTCCTCAACCAAGTATCTTATGACACAACAAGAGGAATCTTGATTGTGACACCGACGACTTGGCCACTCGCACCCAAGACTCATTCACAAGGTGAGTCAGAGGCTTGCCCAACCTTAATAACTTGGATAATAAAATATATAATACTTGTCAATAAGGTAAACAAACTAGGGAACAACATCAACTAACTAACCAAGAACGAACCAAAAGTGTGCTTGAGCTCCTACACTTGGATCTATTCGATTCTCATGGAGCCAAGTCACTAAACGGAAGTCAATTTTACTTAGTCATAATTGATGACTACTCTAGGTTTACCTGGGTTAGATTCCTTAAACACAAAAGTGATACCTTAGACTAACTTACTGTTGGTGCAATCGGCCCAGGTCACAATTGACCAGGACTCGAGTTTGACTCGAGTGATATTTTGATGTTCGACAAAAACATATGACAATGTAATTGTCATAGGGAAGTCCAAGTCTTGAGTACTTGGCATGGGAAGTCCAAGTGGGACACTTGGCATTTCGCAAAGTCCAAGCATGGGTCTTGGCAAGGTAAAGTCCAAGTCATGGGTACTTGGCATGGAAAGTCCAAGTGGGGCACTTGGCATTTGGGAAAGTCCAAGTCTTGAGTACTTGGCACAAGGAAAAGTCCAAGCATGGGTCTTGGCATGGAAAGTCCAACATGGGTTGGCAAGGGAAAGTCCAAGCTTGAGTCTTGGCATTTGAGAAGTCCAAGGAGATGGATATTGGCGACGTAAAGTCCAAGCGGAGTCTTGGCGGCGTAAGTCCAATGTGCCTTGGCGATGTAGACACCGTTAGCATGACATAGCCGAGGGAAGCACCTGGAGGCTAGCGCGATGGATGAACAAGTCATGGATGACTTGGAGGGATCCGAGAGGCGTGAGGCTAATGGAGGTGGCTAGAAGGTTTAGGTCTAGGCTAAGGGTGGTCTAGCAAGTATGGGGGCACCATACTTAGGTTAAAACCTCATTTCCGATCGCTTCATTGGAGCAGCTTGATCGGTCGACGATTTACGCCGATCGCTAAGGGCTCTACCGATCGCCACCCAATGTCAAGCATTAACGCCCGTACGATCGGGCCGACTACGGTGTCGGTAGCAACCGCAAATAATCGCCAAGAGATCCGTTGGAGTTTTTCTAGCATAGATCGAGCCGTTGTCTCACGACAACAGTGGCATCAGTCGACTGGTGACTTATGGCAGTCGACTGATGTGCGAAAATCCAGGTTGCACGCAAGGATAAAAGGAGCTCGACGGGAGGGTTTTTATCATCAGTTCTTAAGCGATTTCTTGGACGTTTTTGAGGCAATTTGCTGCTGCAAATTAGGGTCTTCAACCACGGTTCAAGCGATCAACAAGCAAGCAATCAAAAGGCATTTGTAAAGTAGTTTTCTTTACTTGCATTATATTTCATTGTTGTAATTGCTTGTATCTATTTCTTATTGTTGTAAGAATAGTTTGTAAGAGGTTTCTCCACCTCCGACTTGTGTTGAGAAGGAGTATTTGTAGTTAGTGATTGCATTGGCATCGCTAGAGCTCTTTAGAGCTCGATCCGTGGAGTAGGAACCGGTTCGGTTCCGAACCACGTTATATCCTTGCGTTTGTGTGTTTGTGTTTTCGTTATTGCTTTATTATCTTTGTTTCCGCTGCGCTAACTAAAATTGTAGACAAGCACGTGAACGTTTTCCATCTACGCAAGAGTAAACGCTATTCACCCCCCCCCTCTAGCGGCGTCAAATTTCCAACATTTGGTATCATAGCCCGGGGCTCTTCTACGGACTAACCGCCGGGAGCTAAGACAAAGAGGCTAGAGGGTGAAGATGGAAGAACCATTGGGATGGGACATCAACACCCCAATTCCCTATTCCTTCTATGGACGAGAAGTTTTCAATTCTTGGAAGGCGAGAATTGAAGATTTTTTGATGATGAGAGACCTTGAGGAGTGGTCCGCGTTGATGGAAGGATTTGAATATCCTAAGGGACCAAAGGGAGGGTTTCTCAAGAAGAAGAAGTGGAGTGAGGAGCAACTCCAACAATTCGATAAAAACAAGAGGTAATCAAATTCATTTTTGATTTAATTCCTAATGATCTTTTGTGTAGTCTAGGTGACTATGTGGATGCCAAGGAGCTATGGAGCGATTTGGCCAAGCTCCATGAAAGTCTATCATCGGTCCAAGAAGAAGGACCATCACCCTCTCAAGCTCAAGCAAGCACATACCCATCTAAAGAGCTTAAGGAGTCGGAAGTTGATAGGGAGTCGACTTCCGGATCGGAGAAAGAAGAGGTGGAAGAGGTGGAAGAAGCATCCACCTCAAGGATTGAGGGGGAGGAGATAACTTCCACACCGGAACATCAAGAAGAAGCTTCGACATCCGGTCAAGATGAAGAAGCCCAAAGTCCAATTCCGGTCTCCATTAACCAAGGTAACTCAAACATATGTGTTAATAATAAAATGCATATAATATGTTTTGAGTGTAGGGAAACCGGGCACTATAAGAGCAAGTGCCCAAAGAAGAATAGGAAAGCTCCACCGACTCCAAAGGTCAAGGATGCCGGTCCCTCAACGCAAAAGAGCAAAGAACAAGTAATTTGCTTTAAGTGCCGACAACCGGGACATTTCCGGAGTCAATGCAAGAAGGGGGACAAGAAGACTCAAAATGGAGCATCATATGTAGGGGGAGCTAAGGCAAACCCTAGGGTAACTTCTAATTTTGCTCCTTCTTCAATTTACAAGCAAAAGCATGCTAGGGATTTCAATTCACTTGCAATTTATGAAAAGCATGCTAATAGGAACAAGTATTTTTGCTTAGGAGCTAAGAATGTCTACTTAGATAATAGGGAGAAATTTGGGACTAATGTCCCTAAAAACAATTTACCTAAGGACAAACCTAGGTCAAATAACTCAAGATCAATTTTACCTAGGGAGACAATTAGAAAGGTGCAAGAGCACCTAGGTCTAACCCTAAATGGACTAGGCATATGCCTAGAAAGTCCCATGCCCAAGATTTAAATCAAAATTCTAAAATTGGGCGATTAGAAAAGGAAAATCAAGTCTTGAGGTCAAGGTTTGAAAAACTTGAAAAGACCCTAAATAAGATACAAAATCAATTTAAAGGGTCTAGTGGTCAAAATCAAGGGTCCAAAAGTCAAAGTCAACACCTAGGACCTAAGAGTCAAAAGTCAACCAAGGGCAAGCAAGGTTTGGGTCACAAACCTAAGCCTAAAGTGGCTTATCATAGTGTTCCATTTGACTATGGAACACAAACTAGGTCTAGGAAGACCAAGGTCAATAGGGAAGTCATCCCTAGAATTGACCAAAGGGTGTGCCTAGTGGCTAGGGTTTCTAGGAAACCTAGGGTGGCCACTAAGAAGGTTGCAAGGGGAGTTACCCCTAGAGTCAACCTAGGTAAGACCCAAATGACCAAGGCTAACAAGCCTAGGAGGGTCATTAGGAAGGTATCAGGGAGGTTATCTCTAAGGAATACCTAATTAACCCTAGGAGCTCAAATCGGTTTTGGGTTCCTAAGAGTGTGATTGATTCACGCTAGATGGGGTTAGGGTGTGCCAACCTTGATTGGATGGGTAGTTAACTCAACCATGATAAAGGTGGCATTTTAGGTCATTTTCAAGGTTATGGTTACCTTGGGAATGTGGTTTGATTTGAATCCTAGAGGTTTTCAGGATGTGCCAATATTAATTAAGAAGTTTGATAATTTGATCAAATTGGCACAATTTAGTTTTAGAGGTTTTAATGTGTCAATTTGGGTTTTTGGCACATTTGGGAAAATTTAGAATAATATGGCAAAATAAACCTAATTATATCATATGGCAATTAATATTAAAATTTAGGTATTACTATACCTATATATTTTATATGTCATGCTTTGTTTGCCATATAACATGCCATGACATCATGCTTACTTTTAATCATTTTATATGTCATGTTCATGTTTAGGATTAAGGTTTCAAATGTCATGTGTTTTTAGATTTCATCTTATGCCATGACATCATGATTATGAGCATATGCTTATTTATATCATTTCTAATGTCATAATCATTCATGCATTTAAGACAATTGGTTGAAATTGATTTAAGGACTATGGCATGACTTGAAGTCCCATTTATAAGGGAATCAAGTAGGGTTGCCTAGGAAATACATGAAACCCTAGATAAAATGAATCAAAACTCATATCTCACATCCAATTGACATGTATGTGTATTTATACACCCTAGATACATGTGAGATGCTAGGATATGAGTTAAGTTCAAGGTGCATAGTTTTTGCATCTAGATGAACTAAAACTCATCTAATTTCAATTTGTGGATCATTGGGAGAGCATGTGTACAAGTCATGTACATGGAGCCCAAGGAATATGATCCAAAATAAGGTTTTGAAAACATTTTAAAATCATTTGGAAAAACCTTGGTGAAGTCTATCTTTTGATAGCAATCACCATTGATAGAGTTGATACAAAATAGGGCCAAAACATTAAAAATTTCAATGGTTTTGAGTTTTGTATCAAACTCACTATTTTATGGGTAAAATAATTTTCAAATATTTTTCACCCATTGTATTGACTATAAGTAATATACGTATCAAGTTTCGTGATTTTTCAAAATACGTAGAATTACTTATGTTTTTTCAAATCTCGATTCTGATAGCTAAAATTCAGAAATTTCAGCTATCGATCGCATTTGCGGCGAATGATCGATATGGGTAATGATCGACATCGTGGAGTCGACTGCCAGGTCTGATTTCAAGTTAACAAAGTTTGTTTAGCCCGTGTTCAGCTATGGAAAAGATTCCTAATCACTCCTAACCCTAGGATATGCTTTAGGAAGCATTATAAAGGGTGAAAATCCATTGGATATGCTTTAGGAAGCATTATAAAGGGTGAAAATCCATTGGATATGGATTAGGAGCTGTGTTAGGTCAAAGTATCAAATTTAGGGTGAGTGAAAGTTCTATGTTGAACTTAGAACCTTAATTTTGATGGTTTAGAGTTCCTATTGGCTTAGGGGCTTCCCAAGGACATTGTTGGTGCAATGGTCAAGGGGGAGCAAGCCTTTAGGGGGAGGTATCCATCTTGGGATGATGGATGTGTTTTTCTCCTTGAAGAGGTGAAGCTATTGGGAGAGTATCATCAATTGGAAAAATTGATGGGTTTTTGATACCCAATTTGGAAATTGGGAGAGTGAATAGGATTGCCTCTCTTGAGTGATATGTGACTTATCACTAGGAAGATGGCAGACATCCTAGGTATTTATTTTTGGATCAAGGGGGAGATTGTAAGATCTCATTGGGACATGAGACATTGACCTCCTTGGAGAGAAAACCTTTTTGATGTTAGTCAAAAAAGGGGAGAATATTTGGGGGAGAACATTTGGAGAGTGCTTACCAATTTGGAATAATTGGTAAGGGATTTAAGTTAGTGGTCTAACTCAAATGATTTGTTTGGTTTTTGTCAAACATCAAAAAGGGGGAGATTGTTGGTGCAATCGGCCCAGGTCACGATTGACCAGGACTCGAGTTTGACTCGAGTGATATTTTGATGTTCGACAAAAACATATGACAATGTAATTGTCATAGGGAAGTCCAAGTCTTGAGTACTTGGCATGGGAAGTCCAAGTGGGACACTTGGCATTTGGCAAAGTCCAAGCTTGGGTTTTGGCAAGGTAAAGTCCAAGTCATGGGTACTTGGCATGGAAAGTCCAAGTGGGGCACTTGGCATTTGGGAAAGTCCAAGTCTTGAGTACTTGGCACAAGGAAAAGTCCAAGCATGGGTCTTGGCATGGAAAGTTCAACATGGGTTGGCAAGGGAAAGTCCAAGCTTGAGTCTTGGCATTTGAGAAGTCCAAGGGGATGGATATTGGCGGCGTAAAGTCCAAGCGGAGTCTTGGCGGCGTAAGTCCAATGTGCCTTGGCGGTGTAGACACCGTTAGCATGACATAGCCGAGGGAAGCACCTGGAGGCTAGCGTGATGGATGAACAAGTCATGGATGACTTGGAGGGATCCAAGAGGCGTGAGGCTGATAGAGGTGGCTAGAAGGTTTAGGTCTAGGCTAAGAGTGGTCTAGCAAGTATGGGGGCACCATACTTGGGTTAAAACCTCATTTTGAGATTCGGTCGGCGGCCAATCGTGTCGACGGCACGATCGCGGCCTGTCGGAGTCGATCGCCGGGCCCAATGTCGATAGTCATGATCGCGATCAATGTCGAGCACGAGCGCTCCGTAGCCGGCGGGCGTCGACCGCGGGCGATCGCCAATGTTGTCAGTCGACTGCCAAGAGATCCGTTGGAGTTTTTCCAGCGTGGATCGAGCCGTTGTCTCACGACAACAGTGGCATCAGTCGACTGGTGACTTATGGCAGTCGACTGATGGGCGGAAATCCAGGTCGCACGCAAGGATAAAAGGAGCTCGACGGGAGGGTTTTTATCATCAGTTCTTAAGCGATTTCTTGGACGTTTTTGAGGCGATTTGCTACTGCAAATCAGGGTCTTCAACCACGGTTCAAGCGATCAATAAGCAAGCAATCAAAAGGCATTTGTAAAGTAGTTTTCTTTACTTGCATTATATTTTATTGTTGTAATTGCTTGTATCTATTTCTTATTGTTGTAAGAATAGTTTGTAAGAGGTTTCTCCACCTCCGACTTGTGTCGAGAAGGAGTATTTGTGGTTAGTGATTGCATTGACATCGCTAGAGCTCTTTAGAGCTCGATTCGTGGAGTAGGAACCGGTTCGGTTCCGAACCACGTTATATCCTTGCGTTTGTGTGTTTGTATTTTCGTTATTGCTTTATTTTCTTTGTTTCCGCTGCGCTAACAAAAATTGTAGACAAGCACGTGAACGTTTTCCATCTATGCAAGAGTAAACGCTATTCACCCCCCCTCTAGCGGCGTCAAATTTCCAACACTTACCAACTTATGTAAATTAATATAAAATGAAAAGAACCTTAAGATTAAAAGACTTAGAAGCGATCATGGTGGTGAATTCGAAAACCATAGGTTCACCGACTTCTGTAACCTAAATAGATACCATCATGAATTCTCCTATCCTAGAACTCCACAATAAAATGGTCTAGTCGAGCGAAAGAATAGAACCCTACAATAAACCAATAGAACCATGTTAAACGACTACAGCCTACCCGATAGGTTTTGGGCAGAAATCGTTAGTACGGCGTGTTATGTCCAAAATAGAATCCTACTAGTCAAGAGGCACCTTAAGACCCCGTACAAAATCTACCATGATAAAGTACCTAACATTAAATACTTTAGGGTATTTTGATGTAGGGTACATATCCTAAATACTAAGGACTACCTAGGCAAATTCACCTGTAAAACAAATACCAAAATATTGTTAGGATATTCAACCACAAGTAGAGCCTATAGAGTCTACAATAATGAAACCCTTAAAATCGAAGAAACCATTAATGGTGTATTCAACGAAGGAGATAAAACCATAAAACTGAAAAGACCTAACTCAGTATGCATATACTAAATCCCTAGTCACACATCAATATTACCCATTATACACAATATTGAAATGTCCGACAACATATTTATTTTATTCCATCCAGTTTAGCAGTCTCAACTACACACTTAATCCTCAGAACCTGAAGAAAAATAGAACATCAAATCATCTCCCCTCAATCTGAAAAACCCTGTTTCATAGATGCCCCGGACAATATGTGTCATGCTCATCATCCCATGCAACCATCGAAGACCGCTCAATCTCTTCACCTTCACTTTCATATTCTGATTCTTCCTTTTCACTCTCAGAGTATTCCTCAAGCGGTCTCTTTGATGAGCGAGCAGCAGACAAGGATGGTTTCCGTTGCATATTCGTACGTAGATTTGACTTTTTTTGCATTAATTATGCGCTTTTCAGCCCTTGCTTCTGCTTCCAAGTCTTCCTCAAAACGACTACGAGCTGAACCTCGACGAGAACTGTAATAGTCTTCCGCTTCATCTTCCTCATCAAGAGCCTCTTCCAAGAACCCTGGAGAGAGTTGTCTTCCTCTATGGACAGGTTGTGCATACTTGCGGTTAACCTTTTCTCTTTTCCTATGAAGAAGTGTATTGGCTCTGATAGTTTGGCCAACAACCTTTTCTTTTTCTTCTTTCTCTCTCTCTGGATCAATCTCCGTAATACAATTCTTCACCTTATAAACCTCATCTTCTGTAAGAGCCTTCCTTGAGATTGCAAAATTCCCTTTCCACGTCGAAGAAAAAGGTGGCTTTGATCATGATGTTCATCATTCACTGATATGTCCAAAACTTCATTTCCAATCAATAACTGTAGACTTCCATCTTTCCACCTCACAAACCTTGCATTACTTTCATACTGAGAGACTGTGCCATCACGGTTCTTCAACATTCTCCAGCGCACAATATTGTCCTCTAAGCGAATCCGTTTCTTCACACCAGATTCATCAGTTACAAAAACATCTTCTTCAACAATGTCTTAGGATCAAAAGGCTTTGGTTCAATGCCCATGATGTTAGACACTTTAATGACATTCATCCTATCGGGTCGACTAGGCGGAGGTTGCAAAGGTACATCCAAATCCAATGGTGGGCCAACTGGTTTTTCTTTAGGTTTATCCTCAAAATTATCATCCTCAGTTCCATATTGCATATCCTCATCAGGCACTATGTCTTCTGCAGGATGTTTCCTCCTCTGCAGGAGATCTATGTGAATCATGCTCAATTTCATCTTGACCACCATATTCAGCCTGTTCATCCTCATCAGAATCTCCAAATACATCACGAACAACTTCTTCATCTTTTTGCTCATCCATTGACCTTAGTCGAAATTTCACCTTGACTTCCTAGGTTGATCAGAGTCAATCTCTTCATCTTCACGATCCACATAACGATTGTCTTCAGATTCCTCAGATTCACTAGCCATCACATCTCTTCTTCTGCTGGTCCATAACCTTCTTCTTCACTTTCTCCATCTTTTGGTTCACTTTCCATCTTCTCATAACTAATTCCTCTTTCTGGAGAACTTTGGAATCTTTCCCCCTCACTCTCTACTTGCTCAAGATCAGCATCATGAGCTTCAGCTTCACTTTCCATTTCAACCTCACCTTGCCTCTCCATTTCACCATCACAATAGTTCTCAGCCTCACCTTCACCCTCACCATCATTCTCAGCCTCAAGATCACCATCATTCGATTCATAATCAGAGTGATTGGCGGCCGCCTCATGAACCGAATTGACTTCCTCCTCTTCTTCCTCTTCGTCTTTGGACTGTTCTCCGAAAAGGTTTTGCATCATCTGGTTCCTCGTCTCGTCGGCCATGTCTCTCTCCCCTCCCATTGGAACTTCTGACTCCTCCCCCGCTCTCTCAATGGTTCGATTGAGCAGCCGAACTGAAGAAGATCGATCTTTCGCTGCCTTCCTGTCGCTTTGGCTTTGCTTGGTCCGTTCGCCCGTAGTAAAACCAATTGATGAACCGATTAATACTAGACCTAAATCTGACCATGAAAATGAGTCTAGTATAAATCCTAACCCAAGTCAGTCTAGGTTACAATCGAATCATCCTATTGATCAAGTGATAGGTGATCCCATCCTAGGGGTTCAAACTAGAGCATCATATAGAAACCTTAGTCAAATCTCTTTAATCTTGAAAATCAAACCCAAATCAATTGAGCAAGCTCTTCTTGATCCCGATTGGATTATTGCTATGCAAGAAGAGCTAGCTCAATTCACTAGGAACGAAGTTTGGGAATTAGTACAATCACCTAAAGATAAATCGATTATTGGAACAAGGTGGATATTCCGGAACAATCTCGATGACAAAGGTGAAGTAGTTAGAAATAAAGTGAAATTGGTCGCAAAAGGATTTAGTCAAGTAGAGGGGTTAGATTATGACGAAACCTATGTCACCGTAGCTAGACTAGAATCAATCAGAATGTTATTATCCTACACTGCAAATCGAGGATTTAAACTATTTCAAATGGATGTGAAGTCAGCATTCTTAAATGGAATTATTAAGGAAGAAGTCTATGTTAGCTAACCCCTAGGATTCGAAAGCTTAGACAAACCTGACCATGTTTTTAAACATGAGAAATCCTTATATGGACTATAACAAGCTCCTATAGCTTGGTATGAAAGGTTTTCTATTTTTCTCATGTCTAAAGGGTTTAGCCAAGGATTAGTCGACCCAACCCTCTTCGTAAAATCCATAGGCAAAGAAATCTTTATTTCCCAAATTTACGTAGATGATATAATTTTTGGAACAACCAACTCAATCCTACTAAACGAGTTCATTTCACTAATGAAAAGTGAATTTAAAATAAACTTAGTAGGAGAATTAACTTTTTTTCTAGGATTACAAATTAAACAAACTAAGGAGGGAATTTACTTACACCAACATAAATACGCTAAGGAATTAATTAATCAATTCGGAATGAAAAATGCTTAGGTAATAAATACACTGATGGCCACAAATGTTAATATAGGTGAAGACTTAGAAGGCAAACCAATAGACCTTAAATACTATAGGAGTGCAATAGGTAGTCTCCTGTACTTAACTGTGAGTCGACCCAATATATTATTCGCAGCAAGTATGTGCGCAAGGTTCCAAACTTGTGCTAAGGAGTCGCACCTAACGTTAGTTAAACGTATCCTTAGATACCTAAAGGGTACACTAAATGTAGGAATTTGGTACCCTAAATCTACCGAGTTCAAACTAATCGGCTACTCTGACTCGGATTATGCCAGTAGTAAACTCGATAGAAAGAGCACGAGTGATTGTTGTCAACTCCTCGGCTCGAGTCTAGTGAGTTGGTGTAGTAGAAAGCAACACTGTGTTGCCTTATCTACCATCGAAGTCGAATACGTCGCGATGGGTGAGTGTGTAGCTCAGCTTCTTTGGATGAAACACACTCTTCAAGACTTTAACTTAAATTTTAACAACACCAAAATTTACATCGACAATATTAGTTCAATAAATTTAACCAAAAATCCTATATGTCACTCTAGGACCAAATATATAGAGGTCAAACACCACTTCATTCGAGAACATGTAGCTAACGGGACCATACAACTCGAATATGTGGAGTCCAAATCGAACCTAGCAGACTTGTTTACCAAACCTTTACCCGAAGTAGAATTTAGTTTGCTTAGACGTAAATTAGGTATGTGCATAATAGAGTAGGACATAAAACTTATATTTTTGCTATACTCTATTTACTTTTCATGCAAAATGGAACTAGCCTAGGACTTACCCTAGAAAGCATGCACCTATAGATTTAAGGAGTCAATACATCTCACAACACATAGGACTAATGTGTTTGTGTACTTAGCCACGTAGATGAGCGTGAGATGTTAGGACCTTACTCCTGGTTCCAGATCTAGATCTAGTGCATCGACATGGACCATGGAGTATAATTATCTAAATTAACCAACTCTAATCAGGACTTATTGATCATTCTGTATCAATCAAGTCAAATAGAGTTGAACATTCTATTAGTTGAGCTTATGTTTAAAGTATTATTTTCAAAATCTAATAGGAACATGCTTGGACTTATAAAACATAATCACTATGTTTCGAAAAGTTAATTTCTATAAACCTCCACACTTTTTGATTTATGGCAAAAGGGGGAGAAAAGGCCAAAGTTAAGGGATCAAAAATTAATTTTTGATAACTTAACTTAAACTTAACTTATACATTTAGGCCAATGTTAAGCAATCTTGATTACTTAAGTTGCAACCGTTATGGGGGAGAGCTAAGATCCTTTTTCAAGTACTCACCTAAGGTCAAGGGGGAGGACTTGAAAAAGAGTTTTACTCATACTCGTACTTATGCTAACTTACTAAGTTACTCTCACTAACTTACTAAGTTATGCATTTATGCCTCTTTCATATTTACTCTTATTTCATTAATGCACGTTTATTTTTCTTTAACTTTGTGTCGGTTTTCCATAGATCAAAAAGGGGGAGATTGTTGGTGCAGTAGGCACCAAATAATCGAACCTAGGTTTTGATTATGGCAAAGACCCAAAGCTAAGGTCATATTGTTGTCTAATGAGCTGAACCAAGTGTGCAGGAATCGTTAAGCTAAGCTGAAGGTCGGTGACACCCGAAGAATCTCAGATGTAGAAACTGCGATGGTCGAGCGACACCGGGAAAACTTTGGAGGGAGCCGAAGAATCCAAGTGGAGACCTGAAGCAAAGTTGTAAGTCACAAAATGACCTAAGGTAAGCTCGTGTGTGTGAGTGAAAGTAAAGATAGGTCCTCCGTGTTGGTGCAACAATGCCCCAAGCATTTATATATTTTGATGTTTGGATAATCATCTAAGTTAGGCAATGTTTTGTGATCTAATTGTAAACATGTTTAAATGACAGGAAAATCCAAGTATGAAGACTTGGTAAAAGACAAGTCCAAGTGTGATCTTGGCAAAGAGAAGTCAAAGGAAAGGTCTTGGCAGCGTAAGTCCAAGCATGTAGTCTTGGCGGCGTAAAGTCCAAGCAGTCCTTGGAAAAGAAAGACCAAAGGAAAGTCTTGGCGGCATAAGTCCAAGCATGTAGTCTTGGCGGCGTAAAGTCCAAGCATACTTTGGCAAAGAAGAAACCCAAAGCATGACGAAACCGAAGGAAGCTTTTGAAGGCAAGCGCATGGATGGAGTCGTGGACTCAGAGAAATCCTAGAGGCGCAAGGCTGATGGAGAAGCTAGAAGGTTAAGTCTAGGCTTAGGTTATGTTTTCAAGTATGAATTAGTCATACTTGGGGTGTGCCAGTCGACTGGAACATGGTGTCGGTCGAACTGGCCTTTAAAATGCAGCATTAGAGGTTGGAAGGTTGTTAGCGATGATCGGGTTTATCCTCCGAATCGTGAGAGTCGACTGCACCGATCGCCGCAGATAGCCGGCGATGATCGCCATTATTGGCGATCATCGCAATAAATGATGGCCTATAGCCGATCGCGGCTACGGCCGATAGCAAGATTACCGAATCGCCATCGTGGCAATCGACTGATAGTCTTCCCGTTGGCGATGACGACGGCAAATCCCGTGAATCCGGCTGTTCAGAAGCCATTAGAATCGGCGGCAGTCGACTGATGTAAGTCATCAGTCGACTGATAGACCTCCAACGGGAAAAAGAGGCTCTTTCCTATAAAAAGAGCCCAAGGGGAGCAAGAAGAGGCTAATGCTTATATTCTGATCTTTCTCCTAAGCTCCCACAAGTTTTTCAAGCTTTCTATGTGATCTTAAATCCTCTCCTCCTCTCTCTAAGCTCAAGTTTCATTCTTTGTAAAGAAGAGGAGGTTTTTGTTGTAAAAGAAAGCTTCTTAGTGGAATTGCTTGGGTTGATCCACCTTAAGGATCGCCGTGGAGTAGGAGCATTATCTCCGAACCACGTAAAGGCTTTGTTAGCATTGCTTTTTGTTTTTACATATATTATTTGTGTTTGCTTCTGCTAATTACTCTTGTAGAAACGAAAAGCGCTATTCACCCCCTCTACCTTCCAAACGATCACCAACAAGTGGTATCAGAGCCCGGATCGCATCGGAAGATCTAGCAGTCAACCGGAGCAAAGATGGCTTTTCAAGAGGGGTATAGCACGGTGAGACCTCTGTTCTTTGACGACAATGACTTCGGATATTGGAAAGGTAGGATGGAGTATTACTTAATGAATGATATTGAAAATTGGTTTAGTATTGTAGATGGATTCGAAAAGTCGGTCGACGAATTCGGAGCACCACTACCGACAAAAGATTGGACAAGAGAGATGGCCAAGAAAGCACAAGCAAATGCAAAAGCAACGACCACACTTCAATGTGGTCTATCCAAGGAGCAACTCTCTAAAGTCGGGCCCTTCAACTCCGCAAAAGAGCTTTGGGAGAAGCTCATCGAACTCAACGAAGGATCCAAAGAAACAAGAAGGGCCAAGAGAGATCTTTTGATTGGCCAACTCCAAAGCTTCACCATGAAGACAAACGAGACCGTGAGCCAAATGCACGGGTGTTTCAAGGAAGTAGTCAATGGACTACATGTTATAGGTGAGAAGGTCGACAACCGAGACCTTGTAAGGTATGTGTTACAAGCTTTCCCTAGAACCACCTTATGGGCTTCAATGGTAGATGCCTATAAGGTCTCTAGGGATCTTTCATTAGTTAAGTTAGATGAGCTATTTTGTGAATTTCAATTACATGAACAAGCTAACACTTCATCCAAAGAGAAGGGTATAGCTCTTTTTGTAGGAAAGAAGGAGAAGAAGAAGAAGGAGAAGAAGGAAGTGTCCTCCTCATCCGAATCCGAGGAAGACTCATCAAGTAGTGAAGATGAGTTATCGGCAAGCGAGGTGGCACATTACGTCAAGAAGTTTGGTGGGAAGTCAAGAAGACTCACCAAGAAAGATGTGAAGAGGATGTTACTATCCTCAAGAGGTAAATCTTCAAATAATTCAAATTCTTCATCTAATGTAACTTGTTATGGTTGCAATAAGAAAGGGCACATCAAGCCAAATTGCCCGGAACTAAAGAAGAAAGAGGAGAAAGAAAAGAAGCATAAGGAGAAGAAGGAAAAGAAGGAAAAGAAGAAGAAAGAAGCAATGGTGGCTCAAACTTGGGACACCCTAAGCATGGAAGACACTTCCGATGATGAAGAAGTATGTCATGCCACCCGAAATCTAGCCCTCATGGCTTTAGAGGAAGAAACCGGGAGTTCAAGTGAGGAGTCTTCATCCTCTTCATCAAGCGACGAATCATCATCAAGTGATGATGATGAGGTAAACAACTCACCTAAAGTAGATTTACTTTACAAAACTATTGCATGTTTACAAAATGCTTTAAATAGATTGAAAACTAGGATTAAGGATCTAAAAATAGAGATCAAATCACTTAAGAGTATAGATTCATCATGTGGTAAATTATCTAGTGATAACGATGAATGTACCCTTAGGGATGAAAATGATGAATTAAGAAAAGAAATAGGTAAATTAAGAGCATGCTTAGAAAAATTCACCAATGGTTCAAAATACCTAGACATGATTATTAAGGATCAAAGGGTCATCTACAACAAGGCCGGATTAGGATATAGGCCTAAGGAAAAGGAGGTAGCATTCACATCCCTTGTTAGTAGAAAATCCATAATTAAAAGCAAGGGTAGAAAGGCTTGGGTACCTAAGAAATTTATAATTGATGCTAGTGGTCCTAAGATTTGGGTACCTAAGGATTGTATTTTTTATGTGATATAGGTAGAAGAACCAAGCTTGTGGATAGTTGATAGTGGGTGCTCAAAGCATATGACCGGTGATGAGAAGAAGTTCTCCACTATCAACCACACTAGCAAGGGAAAGGTGTCATTTGGTAATAGCGGCAAACTTAAGATTCTAGGAAATGGCACAATTGAGGTATCCCCCAACCTTGCCATTCATAAAGTGCTATTAGTTAAAAATATGAAATTTAATTTACTTAGTGTAAGTCAACTATGTGATGCAAACTTTGATGTTAGATTTGATTCCTCAAAATATTTTATAAGACACAAAACTCTAAATGATTGCATGTTAGTAGGCTTTAGGAAATCAAATATATATTATGTTGATTTATCCTATGCTACTAATGCTTCCACTAAGTGTCTTATTGCAAAAGAGGAAGAAAGTTGGCTTTGGCATAGGAGGCTAGGACACATAAACATGAAGAACATAGCCAAAATAGCAAAAATGAAGTTAGTCAAAGGGTTGCCCAAAGTCAAATTTCTCAAGGACAAAATGTGTGATGCATGCCAAGAAGGGAAACAATCAAAAACATCACACAAAGGTAAAAATTTACTTAGTACCGCTTTACCGTTAGAACTCTTACATATGGATTTATTTGATTGCCATAGTACCCCCTCTATAATTGGTAGTAAATATTGCTTGGTAATAGTAGATAATTTCTCTAGGTTTACTTGGGTATTTTTCTTAAAAAATAAAGATGAAACCTTAGGAATAATCATAGGATTTAGCAAAAGAGTAGGAAATGAAAGAAAACTCAAAATCAACCGGATCCGTAGTGATCATGGTGGAGAATTTGAGAATTCTAACTTTTCAAATTTTTGCTTAGAACAAGGGTACAAGCATGAGTTTTCTTGTCCTAGAACACCCCAACAAAATGGGGTTGTGGAAAGGAAAAATCGTGTCCTACAAGAAGCGGCTAGGACAATGCTTAATGCATACTCCTTACCTAGCTACTTGTGGGCGGAAGTGGTTAATACCGCTTGCTATATCCAAAATAGGGTATTGATTCATAGGTTTTTAGGAAAAACTCCATTTAAATTGTGGAATGGTACAATTCCAACAATTCATTATTTTAAGGTCTTTGGATGCAAAGTCTATATTTTAAATACCAAAGACAACCTAGGTAAGTTTGAGTCCAAAGCGGATGAGGTAATCCTAGATGGATACTCATCCACTAGTGTAGGGTATAGAGTTTACAATAAAAGGACTAAAAGGATTGAAGAATCTTCAAATGTTCAATTTGATGAATCCTCAAATACATATCCTAGGAAATCCCCTATTAATGATGATATTAATAATGAAAATCAAGAAATTACCCAACAATTTCAAGATTTAACCTTAGGGGGTAATGATCAAGGGGGAGGATTGAATCAAGGGGGAGCAAAGGATGATTCCGATGATGAGCATAGGATTGAGGTTGATCATGATCAAAACCAAATTAGTACACCTCCTAGAACCATAAGAGTTCATCAAAGTCACCCCTTAGATCAAATTGTGGGTGAATTATCTCAAGGAGTTAGGACTAGGTCATTCCATAGGGATCCCACTAATCATATAGCTCTAATTTCTCAAATTGAGCCCAAAACAATTAAAGATGCATTACTTGATCTGGATTGGATCTTAGCAATGCAAGATGAATTGACTCAATTTGAAAGGAGTCAAGTATGGGAGTTAGTTCCTAGACCAAGTGAAAACACCATTGTTACTACAAGATGGGTCTTTAGGAACAAACTAGATGACCAAGAAAATATCACTAGAAATAAAGCAAGATTAGTTGCAAGGGGTTTTAATCAAGTTGAAGGACTTGATTATGATGAAACATATGCCCCGGTTGCTAGGTTAGAGTTCATTAGAATACTTTTAGCATATGCCTCCTATATGGGTTTCAAACTCCATCAAATGGATGTCAAATCGGCATTCCTAAATGGGTTTATTAAGGAGGAGGTATATGTAAAACAACCTCCCGGGTTTGAAAATATGGACTATCCAAACCATGTATACAAACTTAGGAAAGCTTTGTATGGTTTGAAACAAGCTCCCCGGGCTTGGTATGAAAGATTATCATCTTTCTTAATTTCTAAGGATTTTAAAAGGGGTAGTATAGATCAAACTCTCTTTATAAAGGCAACATCTAAGGACATCTTTGTAGCCCAAGTATATGTTGATGACATTATCTTTGGGTCAACAAATGATGAACTCCTTCAAGACTTTATTCAAAATATGGAAAAAGAGTTTGAAATGAGTCTAGTTGGGGAATTAAATTTCTTCCTAGGATTGCAAGTCAAACAAACTAGTGAAGGTAATTTATATTTATCAAACCAAATATGCTACGGAAATGATTAAGAAATTTAGTTCGGAAAATGCTAAGGTGGTTTCAACTCCAATGGCAACCAATACTAAAATAGATAGTGATAGTGAAGGAAAACAAATAGATCTTACACTTTATAGGAGCATGATTGGTAGTCTCTTGTACTTAACCGCTAGTAGACCCGACATATTATTTGCGGTTGGTATGTGTGCTAGGTATCAATCATGTGCTAAAGAATCTCATTTAGTTGTCGTTAAGAGAATATTAAGATATGTTAAAGGCACAATAAATGTAGGATTATGGTACCCTAGGACTAGGTCTTTTGATTTGATTGGGTACACCGATTCTGATTATTCTGGTTGCAAATTGGATCGGAAGAGTACTAGTGGTGGATGTCAATTCCTTGGGTCCTCCCTAGTTAGTTGGAGTAGTAGGAAGCAACCTTGCGTTGCATTATCTACCACCAAGGCCGAATATGTGGCTATGGGTGGTTGTGTAGCTCAACTACTATGGATGAAACATACCCTAGAAGATTATGAGCTATCTTACTCCAACATGAAAGTATTTTGTGATAATGTGAGCACCATTAATTTGACCAAAAATCTGGTGCATCACTCTAGGACTAAGCACATTGAAGTGAAACATCACTTCATTAGAGATCATGTGGCTAAGGGAGACATTGAGCTTAATTACATTGAATCTAAGTCCAACCTAGCCGACATCTTTACCAAGCCTCTCCCCGAAATAGAATTTTCATCACTTATGAGAGAACTTGGAATGTGCTTTGTAGAATAGAAGTGTAGGTTTACATGATCCCATAAAAAATCTAGGTTTTATACCTCTAACCATCTCACAATAGACCTAAGAAACCATGATTTGTGTATTTAGCCACCTAAAAATCATGTGAGATGTTAGGAAGATGCACTTGGTTCATCATGCTTGTTATGATGCATTATCATGAGCCAAAGTGTTATCTAGAGACATTAATCCTTCATTGGACCAATCATTGGGAAGGCCTATGTACAATTAATGTGCATATAGCTCCAAGAATATGATTGGAAATGTCAAATAAAATAAAATTTAAACTATGTCTATCAAACCTTGAGAAACAATTTTCTATTGATAAGCCAAAGTGATACAAAGTTTGCAAAAAATATCATAACTTTTGAAAAATCTCAAGATTGTGTCAATATCAAAATCCAGAGGTGATATAATTTTAAAATAATTTTTCCTTGATAGGAAATGATCTAACAATATTAACCATAAAATTTCATAATTTTTTGATCCTTATTGAATTAATTATGATTTTTTTAATCTAGCCAAAAGGCTATCAGACTGATATCGATCGTGGCGCTATCGCTTGATTCGGTAATCTGACGATATCGAACCGGACTTACGGCTCGCTATCGATTCGACTTCCATTTATAGCGATCATTCACGCCTGGCGCTTCGTATCACGGCCAGCGATTCGATTGTCGCTTCTCCAGTTAGACTATCATTTATGTCGATCAGCCCGTACCTGCGCTTCGTATCGGCTAGCGATTCGATTGATCGCTTCTCTCGATTGCCATTTATGGAAGTCGATCACGCACAAAAGCGCTTGTATCATGGCCGGCCAGTCGATCTCTCGATTCATTCTTTCCATCCTCTTCCTCTTCCGACGAACTTCCACTGCACCTTTTAGCCGTTCTCCCTCATTTTTCTGGCGACTTCACCGACCGATGCTCCCATTTGGAGTGCTCTTCGACTCGAGGACCTCCTCTTGTCACCCCGTTCATGCCCTAGTTTCCACTGAAGATCGCTCACTCGGCTAGGGTTTCGTGACACTCGCGTCCGGCACTGTTCCTTGATCTTTCACCATGCCGCCTAGGTAAACCCTCATCCCTGATCACAGTTTGTTTGTTCCTATAATTTTGTTTCACTAACCGGTGCTTATTTTGTTGTCTTTGTGCATGCATCATCCTTAACCTACATTGTGCATGCTTGGTTTATTGTCTTTTGGCACATTTAGACTTAAGCATTATGCTACTAAGCATGCCCGGGTACCTCCGACCAACGAGGGCCCGTCAAACCCTCCACCCTTTGTCGATCCTCGATTTCCAAACTCCGCACTTGAAAGTGCCTTCAATAAAAATAAATTCCAACTTATTCCACCTCGATCAATAGATCCAAAATTTCTTAAAGACTACTGTTTTGATATTGTTCAAATCATCCAACACTACAAACTTGAATCATTAGTTTTTTGTGAACATCATGTAAATATCACTCTTCTTTCTGAATTTTTCAACAACTTGTGACCGGTTGGAGATGGGCTGAGATACCGGACTCGCGTTGCTCAGTGCGATCTGGATTTTAGCCCCCATATCTGGACCGATTTTCTCGGATGTCTCTCTTCCGAGAATGATTTCATTTTGTATCCATCTTGGAGTGAACCTCTTCCACCTCCTTTGAGGAGATTTCTTTAGATTCCCTTCATACTACTTTCTATCACTCTCCTCGACCTTTGAACACCAATCTATTTCAATCACAAGAACTTTCTGCCTCTGACAATGTCCTTTATAAGGTCATTGCTCATTGTCTTCTCCCTATAGTTACCCATGGTTTGGCCTTGGTTCGACCTACACACTTCCTTCTCATGCATATCCTTCGTTAATACTTAGACATCGATATTGGTCTCAATACCTTCCACTGCATCACTCATTTCATAAGGCCAAACAATGGGAAGGTTCATATACCTTTTGGAAATGTCCTTACTCAGTGGCTCAGCTCCGTAGGCATTGATGTCAACATAGGAGTCATTAAAATCATGAATAGAAAATATGACGGATGACTCGTGGAGCTTCTCCTTGGCGGGCTTGAAGGCCGGAGGGTTCGTTACAGGACCTCACGGCCACGGCGTGGTGGCGCTCGCACGGAGGATGCGCTGCGAAGGAGATCTTGAGGGTGTTCTTGAGGAGCCGATGAGGAGGAGACTACTGCAGGCGATACTGTTCTGCCAGACACATCCTTCATTGCCCGCTTCGATGCTTTTGTAGAGCGGGTAGACACACGTTTTGAGGAGCTGCGCTTGGGCCAACAGGAGCTTCGCCGGGAGCATCAGGAGCTCCTCTCCCTCGTGAGAGGGATGCATCGGCAGCAGCAGGACATTTTGGCGATTCTCCGCCCTACTGCACCTGGATACCCACCTCCTCACGATGGTTCATCATCTGCACCGATGGATGTTGAGGACGACGATCGTTAGCTAGCATGTTTTTGTTATTTTCATGTAATAAACTCCTACTTGTGTAATGACTTTTGATTAATGAAATGAAATTGTGTCTTTGTTTAGTTCATTTCTATCAGTGCCTACAACTTGTTATTTGTCAAGTTTAGAAGTTGAGCATATAGTACGAAGTTATGAATATTGATACGATACAATTACACTTTTTGCGTCATATTTTTGTTATTTTGAATATCGTATCAATCCATTAATCTGATGAGCATGTTTTTCGTCTAATATTTTTCATATGTTATATTAGTTGAATAAAATGTGTATGACGAGTTTCGTGATTTTTGGACATCCACGGAATTTTCTACGCATTTTTAAACCTTGACAAAAAAATTTAAATTTCAGATTTATCGATATCGATCGCCATTATTGGCGCGATCGCTTATACCAAGATTGATTGATGTCAATTCCAGTCGAACCGGTGACACTGTTTTGGAATAGAAAAAGGTTTTTCATCGGTTAAAAGGTTCAATTTTGGACATTATATGATTTCCACAGTATATACATGATAACTTGTATGGAAAGACGGATTTTCTTGATGCACTGGTTTAGGGGGAGCTACATCCCTTATTTCTATAATTGTTGGTGCAAGGCTAGGACATATTTGCCTATTCTATTGCTTATGTTTTGCTTCACATATTATTTCCACATCATGAAACATGTCTTGGATTAAGGGGGAGCTTCATATCAATTTTATACCTTTGTTCAAGATGTGTCAATTATAATTCTTTCCTGCACTTATTGGATAAACTCTTCTCTTTTTGTTGTATGTCAAAGGGGGAGAAGGGATATTTAAGTTAGAATTCATATTGAAATATGTATGTGTTAAAGACCTAACTTAAATGATTGCCAAACATCAAAAAGGGGGAGATTGTTGGTGCAACAATGCCCCAAGCATTTATATATTTTGATGTTTGAATAATCATCTAAGTTAGGCAATGTTTTGTGATCTAATTGTAAACATGTTTAAATGACAGGAAAATCCAAGTATGAAGACTTGGTAAAAGACAAGTCCAAGTGTGATCTTGGCAAAGAGAAGTCAAAGGAAAGGTCTTGGCAGCGTAAGTCCAAGCATGTAGTCTTGGCGGCGTAAAGTCCAAGCAGTCCTTGGAAAAGAAAGACTAAAGGAAAGTCTTGGCGGCATAAGTCCAAGCATGTAGTCTTGGCGGCGTAAAGTCCAAGCATACTTTGGCAAAGAAGAAACCCAAAGCATGATGAAACCGAAGGAAGCTTTTGAAGGCAAGCGCATGGATGGAGTCGTGGACTCAGAGAAATCCTAGAGGCGCAAGGCTGATGGAGAAGCTAGAAGGTTAAGTCTAGGCTTAGGTTATGTTTTCAAGTATGAATTAGTCATACTTGGGGTGTGCCAGTCGACTGGAACATGGTGTCGGTCGAACTGGCCCTTAAAATGCAGCGTTAGAGGTTGGAAGGTTGTTAGCAATCGACTGGGGGTTATCCCAGTCGAACTAGTGAGAGTCGTCGTGAGCCGACCGGCTACGGCTATTAGCAAGATCAATCGAATCGGCCATCGCAGTGGCCGATCGATAGTCTTCCCGTTGGCGATGACGACGGTAAATCCCGTGAATCCGGCTGTTCAGAGCCATTAGAATCGACGACAGTCGACTGATGTAAGTCATCAGTCGACTGATAGACCTCCAACGGGAAAAAGAGGCTC
The DNA here is from genome assembly GCA_025175895.1 of Wurfbainia villosa. NCBI lineage: Eukaryota > Viridiplantae > Streptophyta > Magnoliopsida > Zingiberales > Zingiberaceae > Wurfbainia > Wurfbainia villosa. Next base: position 65,181,755 of record CM045994.1, on the reverse strand, counting down.
TTTCCTATAAAAAGAGCCCAAGGGGAGCAAGAAGAGGCTAATGCTTATATTCTGATCTTTCTCCTAAGCTCCCACAAGTTTTTCAAGCTTTCTAAGTGATCTTAAATCCTCTCCTCCTCTCTCTAAGCTCAAGTTTCATTCTTTGTAAAGAAAAGGAGGTTTTTGTTGTAAAAGAAAGCTTCTTAGTGGAATTGCTTGGGTTGATCCACCTTAAGGATCGCCGTGGAGTAGGAGCGTTATCTCCGAACCACGTAAAGGCTTTGTTAGCATTGCTTTTTGTTTTTACATATATTATTTGTGTTTGCTTCCGCTAATTACTCTTGTAGAAACGAAAAGCCCTATTCACCCCCCCCTCTACCTTCCAAACGATCACCAACACTCCGTACGGGGACATCCTTAGGCAGCGATCCGATCAAGACTTCCCGTGGAATGTCTAGGTCGAGATCAGACGGTACATGGCCGTTGAATTCACTCTTATTACTTTGATTTTGAGCTAACGATCAGTTAAAAATAATCACGTGGAATCCAATGATAGGGTTCATCAGTCGACTAATAGGGTTCATCAGTCGACTGCCATTCAAATTCCAGCTTCGATGAGAGTCAAATTTCATCCCCTTATCTTAGGGTGAGGTGGCCTTTTTGGATAGAACTTGATCTCAACGTCTAGGGGGTTGGAAGGCTATAAAAGAAGGGGGGTTTCGCCCCTTTAGGTCATCATTCAAGCTTCCGAAATGCTCCCGCAACGCCACTCTTCTACGATGACTCTACAACGACAAAGCGCTGCCGAAACACCGACGACATGACTATAAGTTCAAGATCAGATCATCGTCAGTAAAAGCTTTCATTAAGTTCAATTAAATTGCTTGTACTTCTCTACTTTATCGCTGTATTTTTCTTTAAGAGGAGAGGTGGGATTGTCCCTCTTCATCAAGCTTTATTTTCGTGTATTCGTTGTCTCCTACTTCCAACGAGGAGGAGAAGTTTTAGTGCATTGCCCTCCGTACACGATCTCAGATCGTAAGGGCCTTGGATTAGTAGCTCGTAGGTTGTGAACCAAGTAAAACCACTTTGTGTTCATTTATTTTCTGCTGTGCATTTACTTACGCTTAGCTTTATTCGAATGAACGAAAAGTTTTTACGCTCACTATTCACCCCCCCCCCCTCTAGCGATTCTTCTCGATCCTACACACTAATCATTTTATAGAGACAAACACGATCGAATTATGCCAAGCGAACAAACACGCCATTCACCCCCCTCTAGCGCTCACCGAAGTTCCAACACAATCCTCCCAATTGTCCAAATTGGGAATTCCAATTTCTCATTCAAATTCTCCCCCTTTTTGACATACATCAAAAAGGCTCTCTCCAAGGGTATCAATGTCTCATATCCCAATGAGATCTTACAATCTCCCCTTGGTCCAAAAACATCTAGGATGCCTTCACTCTTCCTAGTGATAAGTCTCATATCACTAAATAAGAGGCAATCCCCACTTCTCCAAATCTCCCAATTCTCCAAATTCTCTCCCTTATGAGGAAGAATACATTTATCATCTCATGATGGATAACCTCCCCCTAAAGGCTTGCTCCCCCTTAACCATTGCACCAACAATGTCCTTGGAGAGTCCCTAAGCCTATAGGAATACTAAACCATCAAAATTAAGGTTGAAAGTTCAAACTTAAACTTGCACACACCTTAAAATTTGATACATCACCCTAGACAACTCTCCTAATCCATATCTAATGGATTTTCACCCTTTCAATGCTTTCTAAAGCATATCCTAGGGTTAGGAGCAGTTAGGGTAGCCTAACATAGCTAAAATCAGACAAAACAAATCTTGTTTACCCGAAATCAGCACTTGGCAGTCGATTCACCTTGATGCCAGTTGACTGTCATCCATGGCAGTCGACTGATTTCTGCAAATGCAGAAATCAAAAATCAGAAATGAATTTTGGAAAAATATAAGTAATTATACGTAATTTTAAAAATCATGAAACTTCATATGTATAATACTTATATCAATCATAATGGGTGAAAAATCTTTGAAAAATAAAATACCCATAAAATAGTGAGATTGATACAAAGTTCAAAAATAAGAAAAACTTCATTGTTTTGAGCCTACTTTGTATCAACTTCATCAATAGTGATTGCTATCAAAAGATAGACTTCACAAAGGTTTTTCAAAATGATTTTAAAACCTTATATTAAACCATGGTCTATGGGATTAATGCAAATGACTTGTACATAAGCTTTCCTCATGATTCATACATGGTATAAGATAAGTTTGAGTTCATCTAGATGCAAGAACTATGCACTGTGAACTTAACTCATTTCCTAACACCTCACATGTGTCTATGGTGTAGGGAATCCATGCGCGCTCGGAAAAATTTTACAAGCACATAAGAAGCGGAAAAGTAGGATCCCTCCAGAGATCCATGCGGAAACCATACTCGTTTGATCGATTCTATCCTATGAGATTCGTAGTTACCTTCGATGCGAGCCATTCGCAATCCCGTTAGCAACACTTGTGTGTAAGATGTCTGGATCTCAACACGGTCAGGATGCCCATGCCTCCACAGTATCCACACGAACCGTGAGATGAAGAGGAACCAAACTGTGGTGCTAGCCACAAGATGTTGGTTCGGTCAAGGAGGTAGAACAAGAAGGAGAAGAAGATCACACTCAAGAGTCTACAAAAACAACCACCACAAACACTAAGTCTCATCTAATCCCTTTTATATTCAACCATTGAATATGAAGGGTTTGTGACTCTTGGTTTCCATAGAATTAATAACTCATTAATCTCATCTTAATGATCATGCAACCCTTCTTAATGGTGAGTCTCACTCAATCCGAATTTGACTTGAGTCTAACTCGGGTCAAATTCATTGAGTATACCTTGAGTCATACTTAATCTGAATTTAACTTGAGTCTAATTCGGGTCAAATTCATTGGGTATACCTCGAGTCCCCCTCAATGAATCTAATCTATATTAGACTCAATCTGATGGTCCAATGTCTCATCGCATGAGCCATCTCCAACTCACATGTCTTAAGTGTGTGACCCAATAGGTTCTCGTAACATTAGAAATATTTCTAAAACACTTTTAAAGACATAAGCAATGAGCGATATCTAACAATACATCATTACTACCCAAGTGACGAGAATGTCGAGATCCGACATAACCTTTCCATGACTACTATCTTGTATGACTCAGTCCTTCTATCCTTGATATCTAGATTGATTAATGAGACATAGACTGTGTCATCCTCTTATCAATCATGAGTTTCTTGATCTCCAAGTAGATTACTCAAACAAATAAGCTCAATATCTCATATTGACTTATTTGAGCATGACCATGCATTTTAGCAGTCCTACTCTATCAAGGGGCCCAAAGATATCACTTCCATTATATGGAAGGGATAGATCCCATCTACATCACTCACATCCCTTCGCATAACTTATTGCATACCCAGTGATCGCCTTTATAGTCACCCTGTTACGGGTGACGTTTGACGAAGCCAAAGTATACAACTCATTATGTAGGGAACCGTAGTGACTTCAGGTCTAGGGATTATTCATACCAATAGTCACATAAGAATGTTTATGACACTCATATAACGATCCATGAAACATTCTCATGACAGGTCAGTTCAGTACATAGTCTCTAATATGTACCCTTATGTCAACTTGATATCACATATCCATGACTTGTGAGATTAAGTCATCAATTGACCTACATGCTAGTGTCTATGCATTATTATTCATATATCACAGATAAGAAATAATATAATAAGCAAATCTTGCCTGTTATTAATGAAATATCATACATATGATCCCTAATCAATCATCTCATGATTGGCACTAAGGGCTGACACTAACATAGGGTGTATCAATACACACACATATTAATGTGATGTGAGATGTGGGTTTTGTTCATCCTAAACTAAGGTCTCATGCATTTTTCTAAGGCAATACTATTTGATTCCCTTATACATGGGATTTAAATCATGTCATAATCCTTAAATCAATTTTATTAATGCATGAATGATGATTATGACATAAGTGATAGCATTAATAAACATGTGTCAATAATCATGTGTAGGGATTTATTATGCAAAATAGCATATGCGCAACGGAAAAATAGGATCCCTTCCAAGTGATCCTTGCGAAAGAAAACCTCGTACAAAAAATAAATTTCTCAAAATCTATCTTATAGGAGAATATTACCTTTGTTGTGTGCCCTTTTTAATCCCGCTTCTCCTTGGGTTTGTTGGATCTTTTAGCACGTTCAAATGTTCGTGCCTCTATATGTATCCACACGAGCAAGCTCTTGTCTCACAAAAGAAACTAGAAGAGCTCTCCTTTACTTCTTGCTAGAGAAGTCCCTAAAGGAGAGGAAGGTAGGGAAAAAGAGAAAGAAAGAAGAAGACCACTCTTTTTGCTAGCCTACACTCACAAAAGCCACACAACCAAAGCCTCTCACCACCAAGCTCTCTCCAAGCCTCAAGCTTCACCTAGTTTGGCCGGCCACCCCATGGAGTGTTTTATAGGATTCAAAAAACCTTTCACCTCCTATCACATTCAATGCAATCAATTACATTGAAAAATAATCACACTCCTTGTTTGGCCGGCCACATGTGGAGAAATTCCAAAGGTCAAAACCCTTTGTCTCCTTCCACCTCATCAAGCTTAGGTGGCATGCTTATGTGGCATGCTTAGGTGGCATTCATGCATGTTGAATTAATCTTATTAATTCAATAAGCTTATGTTATCATATTGAATTAATCTCATTAAATCAATAAGGTAACATATTGAATTAATCTTATTAAATCAATTAAGCTTAGGCTATCATGATAACATATTTATTTAATCTTATTAAATTAATAATCTTAGCATATTGAATTAATCTCATTAAATCAATAAGCTTAAAGTCCAAAAACCATTTTGTACTTAAGCTCATTCCCAAATTATTCTAGTCAAACTAGAATGCACTAATTCTTCTAATCATCATGCTCTTTGTGTGTGACCCTATAGGCTCTCATAACGTTGGCAGTGGATCTAAACTCTTTTAGATACACAAGCAATGAGCGACATCTAGCAATACATCATTGCTACCCAAGTTACGAAATAAGTCAAGATCCGACTAACCTTTCTGTGACTACTATAATGTATGACCGTGTCCTTCTATCCTTGATATCAGATTGACCAATGAGGCATAGACCATGTCATCCTCGATCAATCTATGTGTTTCTTGATCCCTGAGTAAACTAACTCAAACAAATGAGCTCAATATCTCATATTGACTCATTCGAGCATGGCCATGCGTTTTAGTAGTTCTACTCAATCAAGGGGCCCACAGATATCACTCCCGTCATATGGGAGGGATAGATCCCATCTACATCACTCAATCCCTCCGCATAATTTGTTATATACCCAGTAATCGCCTTTATGGTCCACCCTGTTATGGGTGACATTTGACGATACCAAAGTACATAACTCCTTATGTAGGGAACCGTAGTGACTTCAGGTTTGAGAACTATTCATACCAATAGTCACATGAGAAAGTTTATGGCACTCATATAACGATCCATGAAACTTTCTCATGGTGGGTCAGTTCAGTATATATTCTCTAATATATACTCATGTGTCAACTTGATATCATATATCCATGACTTGTGAGATCAAGTCATCAATTGACCTACATGCTAGTCTTTATGTATTAATATTGCCCTTGCATATTAATCCTTGACTAGGATCATTTAGGAAAGTGTTCTCTACAACCTCTCATAATCAATTCTGCCAATTGATGTGCTGTAGATAAGAACCTACTTTTCTAGGGCATTATTATATTTAATTTAGCTGGCACAAGCAAGACGTAAATATAATAACCAATCCTTTGCCTTTATAGAATATGATACAAAAATATTCCCTATTCAACCATCACATGATTGGTTCTAGGACTATAACTAACAATCTCCCACTAGCACTAGTACCAATCACTATAATATCTGATACCTAGTGACCTAGTGTGACCATCATGCTTCCTCTGTACTAAAGCCTTGGTCAATGGATCTGCGATGTTAGCTTCTGTCGGTACTCTGCATATCCTCACATCTCCTCTATCGATAATCTCTCGAATGAGATGGAAGCACCGCAGTATGTGTTTGGTCCGCTGATGTGATCGAGGTTCCTTAGCCTGTGCAATAGCCCCATTGTTGTCACAATAGAGGTCTATTGGATCTGCAATGCTAGGAACTACCCCAAGTTCACTGATGAACTTGCGGAGCCAAACAGCCTCCTTTGCTGCATCAGACGCAGCAATATACTCGGCTTCTATTGTAGAATCAGCAATTGTATCCTGCTTCGAACTCTTCCAGCTCACAGCTCCACCATTCAGGCAAAACACGTACCCCGATTGCGATCTATAGTCATCCTTGTCTGTTTGGAAGCTTGCATCACTGTAACCATTTACAGTTAGCTCCTCATTGCCTCCAAATATCAGAAAATATTCTTTCATTCTTCGTAAGTATTTAAGAATATTTTTGACTGCTATCCAGTGACTTTCACCTGGATCCGATTGGTATCTACTCGTCATGCTCAAAGCATACGAGACGTCAGGACGAGTATAAAGCATGGCGTACATGATAGACCCTATAGCAGATACATAAGGGATCTTATCCATGCGATCTCTCTCCTCCTTAGAAGAGGGACATTGAGTCTTCGAAAGACTCACACCATGTGATAAAGGCAGAAATCCTTTCTTGGAATTTTGCATAGCAAAACGATCTAGCACTTTATCAATGTATGTACTCTGACTTAGGCCAAGTAATCTTTTAGATCTATCTCTATAGATCTTGATGCCTAGAATATAGGTAGATTCACCTAAGTCTTTTATCGAGAAATAATTCCCTAACCACATCTTCACAGACTGGAGTAAAGGAATATCATTTTCGATGAGAAGTATGTCATCTACATACAAGATAAGAAATACAACTGTTCTCCCACTATTTCTCTTGTAGACACAAGGTTCATCTTCATTCTTGATGAAACCAAACTCCTTGATTGCATCATCGAATCGAAGATTCCAGCTTCGAGAGGCTTGCTTTAGTCCATAAATGGACCTTTGCAGTTTGCATACCTTTCCAGGATGCTTTGGATCTTCAAAACCCTCAGGTTGTGTCATGTACACATCCTCGAGTAGCTTTCCATTTAGAAAAGCGGTTTTGACATCCATCTGCCAGATCTCATAATCGTGGTAGGCTGCAATAGCAAGTATGATCCGAATGGATTTAAGCATCGCAACTGGTGAAAAGGTTTCATCATAGTCAATACCATGAATTTGTTTGAATCCTTTAGCCACAAATCTACCTTTATAGGTATGCTTATTACCATCCATGTCAGTCTTTACTTTAAAGACCCACTTACACCCAATGGGTTTTACCCCTTCAGGTGGATCAACCAAAGTCCATACTTGGTTAGTGTACATGGATTCCATTTCGGATCTCATGGCCTCTAGCCATTTCTCGGAATCTAGGCTCATCATAGCTTCTTGATAGGATGTAGGCTAGTCAAGATCGACAAGCAATACATCACCGTTGTCAGTCAAGAGAAAAGAATATCTCTCGGGTTGACGACGGATACTATCAGATCTACGAAGAGGTTGATCTACTTGAACAGGTGTTTGCTCCACAACTCTTTGGGCAACATTTTCCTCATCCACAACACTTTGTGGTGCCTGTTCATTTTCCATCGAAGCCTTAGTGTTATCTTCATCTTGAATTTCTTCAAGATGAATTTTACTCCCACTAGTTTTTCTAGAAATAAATTCTCTTTCTAGAAAGACAACATTTCTGGCAACAAACACCTTGCCAAGTGTGGGATTGTAAAAGTAATATCCCTTAGTTTCCTTGGGATATCCTACAAAATAACACTTATCTGATTTGGGTCCTAGTTTATCTGAGACTTGACGTCTAACATAAGCTTCACAACCCCAAATCTTTATAAAAGACATTTTGGGACTCTTCCCAGTCCATAACGTATATGGTGTCTTTTCTACGGCTTTTGATGGGACGCGATTAAGTGTGAAAGCGTCTCTAGAGCTAAACCCAAAAAGGAAGTAGGTAGATCAGTCTGGCTCATCATTGATCGTACCATATCTAATAGAGTACGATTTCTCCTCTCAGATACACTATTCCATTGTGGTGTTCTAGGTGGAGTGAGTTGGGATATTATCCCACACTCAGCCAGGTGATCACGAAACTCTTGACTAAGGTATTCACCACCTCGATCTGATCGAAGTAGCTTTATACGCTTACCAAGTTGGTTTTGTACTTCATTCTTGAATTCTTTGAACTTTTCAAAGGATTCTGACTTATGTCTCATCAAATATAAGTAGCCAAATCTACTCATATCATCAGTGAAAGTAATAAAGTACTTATAGCCTCCTCTGGCTTCGACATTGAAAGGGCCACATACATCAGTATGTATGAGTCCTAACAAGTCCGTCGCTCTCTCGTCATGTCCACTAAATGGAGTTTTAGTCATCTTTCCTAAAAGACAAGATTCGCATACCTCATATGATTCAAAATCAAATGAGTCCAATAATCCATCTTTATGGAGTTGGGATATGCGTTTTTCATTTATGTGACCTAGGCGACAGTGTCAGAGATATGTTTGGTTCAAATTATTCGATTTGAACCATTTGGTATTTACGTTATAAATTGGGTTTTCTAAATCTAGAACATAGAGACCATTCATAAGTGGTGCATTACAATAGAACATTTCATTCAAATAAATGGAACAACATTTGTCCTTTATTATAAAAGAAAAGTTTTTCTTGTCTAAACAAGATACAGAAATTATATTCTTCGTTAATGCAGGTACATAAAAGCACTCCTTTAGTTCTAAGATAAGCCCAGTGGGCAAAGACAAAGAATATGTTCCTACAATACAAAGAACAACTTTGCGCCATCAAGGCACTGAGGTCCACTTTGCCTTTTGCCATTAGTCTACTATTTCTCAGTCCCTGCACATTAGTACAAATGTGAGATGCACATCCGGTATCTAATACTCATGTAGAAGAAATAGATAGATTAACTTCTATAACGTGTATACCTAAGGCAGAAGTCCCACTTCTTTTCTTCTTTACTTCCTCAAGGTAGACTTTGCAGTTCCGCTTCCAGTGTCGATCTCGCAATGGAAATAGTCCCCTTCCTTAGGTACTTTACCTTTACCCTTTGAAGTGGATGAATTGGCCTTGCCTTTGGCTTGGGTCTTACCCTTTCCTTTGCGCTTACCTTTGCCCTTCTTGACCATTAGTACGTTACTAACTTTCTTCTTGAGATTGGTTGTGATTCTTAACATGCCGAGAATCTCAGCAAAGGCTTATCAATTTCATTCATGTTATAATTCATGAGAATTGATTATATGCTTCCTGAATGATTGCAGGATAACATCGGTTGCATTCTTGGCTCAGTGGAAAACCTAGTCTTTGAGGTTCTCAGCGTACCCTATCATTTAAACGTGAGTTCCTACAGGTGTTCCTTCTTGCATCTTGCATGCAAAAAGAGCCTTAGACACTTCAAAACGCTCGTGCCTAGCTTGTCCTTGATATAGTTGTTTCAAATGCTCAACCATACCATAGGCATCCATGTTCTCATGTTGCTTCTGAAGCTCAGAGTTCATGGTGGCAAGCATAAGACATGACACATCTAATGCGTCATCTTGATGCTTCTTATAAGCATCCTTTTCAGCACGAGTGGCCGCAGGGGCGGGTGTTTCAGGGGTAGACTGCTCTAGGACATACAGTTTACGTTCTTGCTTGAGGATAATCCTCAAGTTCCTATACCAGTCTAGAAAGTTAGCTCCATTGAGCTTGTCTTTCTCAAGGATAGATCGCAAGTTGAGGGGGTGTGTCGTGTTAGATGACATGGTGATCTACAACATTAAAATGCAAAATTAAGTATCATACCTAAGTCATTTAATTAGGCCTTTAATTAAATGAGGCTCCCACTAAATTCTCATAGCTTTGATATGAGCTAATCATTGATGTAGGTAAACACATTTTGCTTACATCATTAGCTTCTATTTAGCTATAAATTTATATGGGATAAAGATCCACATCATACTTCGTCTTGAGTTAGCTTTGGCTAATCGCCCAAGACGTAGTATGATTAGGTAGGCAATCTTTTGCCAATTACATATGATGTAACTCTTTAATAGCTTTGGTTAAGTTTAGATTAGTTTAGTGCTTATTCCTAAACCAGCTTCCAGGCCGTGGCGAGGAACAAAGGCCTTCTTTGATATCGGAGCAATGACCACTTTCTAAGACAAAGCTGATGTTCGGAAATCACACAAAACTAATTTTTAAAACTTATGTTCAAAGCTAATATATGCCTCTACTTTCTTAATTAATTAAGAAAAACTTAATTAAGTCTTAACCAAGTTTGATAGCGGGACATCACGATTGTCCACTCGCACTCTTCCAAGATAAAATGCATTGCTTTGCTTTGGCAAACCCAACAACAAATGATCGAGGAAGTAGTGAGTACCAAACTTTGGTAGGCATATCGTTTTTGACTTATTAAGAAATAAACTTAAACATGCATCACATACATATTAGCATACATCACATATAAGCTAAATTAACATGCATTACATTCATATTAAACTAAGTGTGTCATGGTTATGGCCCTTATTCTACAATCTTCTCAAGCCAATGAAAAGATTGATTGGTCAACCTAGGGATAGCATCTTCTCCCAAGTGCTTCCTTTTGGTTGTCTTGTGTTGTTGACTTCCTCCTTGTAACGTCATCTTCCAATGGACCCTCCATCTTTGTTTTGTATATTACAAAAGGAGAAATACTCGAGTTACATTCGACTCTAAAACTAATTTTACAACAAGAATTTTAGGAGAAAGGCACGACACGCAGGCCGTATTAAGAATTACAACACACACATTCACAAACTTTTTGGGACTAGGCCATAACCATGCACCATGTCAATTTTAACTTTTAAAAGACATCGGATATTTTATTATGTTTGAAAAATTGCTAATGCAATTATCAACTCATAATAAAATTTATCCTACTTCTATATCATATATAAAATAGAGAAAACCTATTTTTAAACGATCTTTCGCAAGTGGCTCTGATACCACTGTAGGGATTTATTATGCAAAATAGCATATGCGCAACGGAAAAATAGGATCCCTTCCAAGTGATCCTTGCGAAAGAAAACCTCGTACAAAAATAAATTTCTCAAAACCTATCTTATAGGAGAATATTACCTTTGTTGCGTGCCCTTTTTAATCCCGCTTCTCCTTGGGTTTGTTGGATCTTTTAGCACGTTCAAATGTCCGTGCCTCTATATGTATCCACACGAGCAAGCTCTTGTCTCACAAAAGAAACTAGAAGAGCTCTCCTTTACTTCTTGCTAGAGAAGTCCCTAAAGGAGAGGAAGGTAGGGAAAAAGAGAAAGGAAGAAGAAGACCACTCTTCTTGCTAGCCTACACTCACAAAAGTCACACAACCAAAGCCTCTCACCACCAAGCTCTCTCCAAGCCTCAAGCTTCACCTAGTTTGGCCGGCCACCCCATGGAGTGTTTTATAGGATTGAAAAAACCTTTCACCTCCTATCACATTCAATGCAATCAATTGCATTGAAAAATAAACACTCCTTGTTTGGCCAGCCACATGTGGAGAAATTCCAAAGGTCAAAACCCTTTGTCTCCTTCCACCTCATCAAGCTTAGGTGGTATGCTTATGTGGCATGCTTATGTGGCATTCATGCATGTTGAATTAATCTTATTAATTCAATAAGCTTATGTTATCATATTGAATTAATCTCATTAAATCAATAAGGTAACATATTGAATTAATCTTATTAAATCAATTAAGCTTAGGCTATCATGATAACATATTTATTTAATCTTATTAAATTAATAAGCTTAGCATATTGAATTAATCTCATTAAATCAATAAGCTAAAATTCTCATTAAGCTTAAAGTCCAAAAATCATTTTGTACTTATGCTCATTCTCAAATTATTCTAGTCAAACTAGAATGCACTAATTCTTCTAATCATCATGCTCTTTGTGTGTGACCCTATAGGCTCTCATAACGTTGGCAGTGGATCTAAACTCTTTTAGATACACAAGCAATGAGCGGCATCTAGCAATACATCATTGCTACCCAAGTTACGAAATAAGTCAAGATCCGACTAACCTTTCCGTGACTACTATAATGTATGACCGTGTCCTTCTATCCTTGATATCAGATTGACCAATGAGGCATAGACCGTGTCATCCTCGATCAATCTATGTGTTTCTTGATCCCTGAGTAAACTAACTCAAACAAATGAGCTCAATATCTCATATTGACTCATTCGAGCATGGTCATGCATTTTAGTAGTTCTACTCAATCAAGGGGCCCACAGATATCACTCCCGTCATATAGGAGGGATAGATCCCATCTACATCACTCACATCCCTTCGCATAATTTGTTATATACCCAGTAATCGCCTTTATGGTCCACCCTGTTACCCGTGACGTTTGACAATACCAAAGTACATAACTCCTTATGTAGGGAACCGTAGTGACTTCAGGTTTGAGGACTATTCATACCAATAGTCACATGAGAAAGTTTATGACACTCATATGACGATCCATGAAACTTTCTCATGGCGGGTCAGTTCAGTATATATTCTCTAATATATACCCATGTGTCAACTTGATATCATATATCCATGACTTGTGAGATCAAGTCATCAATTGACCTACATGCTAGTCTTTATGTATTAATATTGCCCTTGCATATTAATACTTGACTAGGAACATTTAGGAAAGTGTTCTCTACAGCCTCTCATAATCAATTTTGCCAATTGATGTGCTGTAGATAAGAACCTACTTTTCTAGGGCATTATTATATTTAATTTAGCTGGCACAAGCAAGACGTAAATATAATAACCAATCCTTTGCCTTTATAGAATATGATACAAAAATGTTCCCTATTCAACCATCACATGATTGGTTCTAGGGCTATAACTAACATCATGATGTCATGGCATAAGGTGAAATCTAAAAACTAACATGACATAAAAACTTAGACCTACACATTATCATGACATTTAATGATAAAAATAAGAATGATGTCATGACATGACATATGACAAACAAATCATGGCACATAAAAAGCAAAGATATAAAAATACCTAAATTTTAGCATTAATTTCCATTTATTGGGATTAAGTTAATTTTGCCATATTACCACTCTTCTCCCAAGTGTGCTAAAAACTCAAAATGGCACATTATGACCTCTAGACCTAATTGTGCCAATTTGATCAATTTTCTAACCTTCTCAAATTTAATTGACACATCCTAAAGTCCTTTAGGATATAAATTAAACCTCACTTCCAAGGAATCCCAAAATCTTGAAAATATCTTAAAGTGTCAACTTTGCTATGGTTAGGTTAACTACCCTACCAATTCAAGTTGACACAACCTAACCCATCGAGCATGAAGGAATCACACTCCTAGGAATCCAATACCTATTGGAGCTCCTTGGGTTTACTAGGTATTCATTAGGGATAACTTTCCTAGATACCCTCCTAATGACCCTCCTAGGCTTTGAAGCCTTGATCATTTGGATCTTGTTTTGGTCAACTCTAGGGATAACTTCCCTTGTGACCTTCTTAGTGGTCTTCCTAGGTTTCATGGAAACCTTGGCCACTAGACACTTACCTTGGTTAACCTTAGAGATGACTTCCCTATTATCCTTGGCTTTCCTAGACCTATGAATGGTTCCATAATCGAATGGAACTCTATGATAGGTCTCCTTGGGCTTAGGTTTGTGACCCAAACCTTTCTTGCCCTTTAATGATTCTTGTTTTCTAGACCCTAAGTTTTAACCATCAGACCCCTTAAATGAGTTTGTCATTTTTGCTAGGGTCTTTTCAAAATTTTCAAGCCTTGACCTCAAGGCTTGATTTTCTAATTCTAATTTTCCCAAGTTTGATTGTTCATTGATCTTTTGGGAATGGTTCTTCTTCTTAAGCATATGTCTATGGTTCTTAGGATTAATGTCTAGATGATCCTCTACTTTTCTAATACTTTCCCTAGATAGAATAGGTCTAGAGTTATTGGTTCTAGGTTTGTCCTTAGATCGAAAATTATAACTTTTAGCACCTAAACAAAAATATTTGTTTTTAGCATTCTTTGTATCATGATGAATAGCAAAAAAATTATCCCTAGCATGCTTTTTGACCTTAAAGCTTGAAGGTGCATTAATAGAATATACCTTAGGGTTTGCTTTAGAAGCTTCCCCTACATGTGATGCTCATTATTGGGCCTTGGAGGCTTGTATTCCCTTAGGGAATTGGCTCCTATAATGTCCCTTTTGATGGCATTTGAAGCACACCATGTGCTCCTTGCTCTTCCTAGTGGGGACACCAGCATCCTTGACTTTTGGCACCGGTTGAGCCTTCTTGACCTTCTTAGGACACTTTCTCTTATAGTGCCCATATTCCCTACACTCAAAACACATAATATGATTTTTATTATTAATTAAAGTTCTTGAGTTACCTTCCATGATAGGGAAATCTCGAACTTCCTCTTCTTCTCGACCGGAGGTAGATAGTCCCTCGTGAGTTTGCTTCAGTGTGGAAATTCCCTCCTCCCCCTCAATCCTGAGGTGGAGGCTATTAGGGAAATCAACCCAAGAATGATCTTGGTTTTGATGTGTGTGTCAAAGAGTTTAAGTTATGATGTGAATGTGTTTGATGTGTATGTTCAAGTTGTGCAGGACTTGGTGAATAACACATGAGTTGCTTGATGAAGCATTGGAAAGTTCATCATCTCATGGCTCAGGTCCTTGAGTCGGTGAAGGATGGCATGGGGAGAAGCTGTGAGCATGGTGCATTCGAGGGACCGTCAGACAAGGAGCATTGGAGTAAAGCTAAAGGAAGCAGACTTCAGGGCAAGATGCGAAGGATGGCATGGGAGAAGTCGTGAGCTTGGTGCATCCGAGGGACACAGGACAAAGGAAGATAGCTTCAATGGGAGACTCCATGGGAGATGAGAGTTGAGCGATTGTAACCTGGGATGGGGTAACTCAATTTCGATGAACTTGGCAAAATGGCTAAAATCAAGTGTCGAATGCTCAAAACTTGTATTTGAGATTTTACCCGACGGTCGGATTCTCAAACATCTTGTTGTTTGAGATTTTACCCGATGACACTCAACTGATATAGATATCAGTCGACTGATCCAAGTCGACTATTAGTTGACTGATGTTCAGCTAGGGTTTATGGTCTATCAGTTGACTGCCAAGGGTTAGTAATCAACTGGTCCATCATCAGTCGACTGCCATGGAGGGCAGTCGACTGCTATAAGTGGACGCAGGCACAGAACCTCTTATAGTCGACTAATCTACACAGGCATCAGTCGACTACAGATTATGGCAGACGACTACCCAGTGTGTCATTGGACGGTGACGATCACAAGTCATGCTTGGTTAGAAGGCATTAGAGGCGGTCCATTACAGTGGCAATCGACTAATGACATGCAGAAGTGATGTGAGCAAAATATATAGGATTTTAGGAGTAGTTTTCACTCACATCTCATTACATTTTATGTTTGTTTCATGCATATTTTACTTTGTTTTGCATGTATTTCCTATTTTCTGGTTCGAATGTCTGCTCTTTGTACTTTTGTGTGCAAGATAGCATTTCATGGGGAAAACGATGCACTTTCGGAGCAAAAGAATGACATTTTGCAATCGACGGCCTTGAAGGGGACACGACTCGTTCAGTTGCGTATTGCTAATCGCCACGATAGTTGCCCACACGGCTTGGACATGCCGAATCCGCTTTTGATGCGTAGCCTTCTGGCTACCGCGGCTTCCGGCAGCGATTCGATTGTTGCAACCGGTTTTAGAGAGATCCTGGTTGATGTCTATATAAAGGAGGCTACGCCCAAACCCTAGGGGGGGCACGATGGTCGGGACGACACTCCGACGCCCTAAAAAGCTTCGGGAACTCACAACGGGGAGGAAGAAAGTCATCGGAGATCCAAATTCTGCACTTCAACGCCGGAGAAAAGAGTCACATTGCAATGTAATTTCTGTTCTTTGCTTAATTTCTATTGTTTATACGAATATGTTCGTGCTTTGTGTTTCTCCTTTCTTATTTATGGAGTAGATTCTCCGATTCTAAGACTACGGAGTAGTTTGTGTTGAGTTAGAACATGTTGGTTCAAATATATTTTCGTTCTTGAATTTATATTTTCAATTGGCGTTTGGTTTAGAGCTATAACTATTGTTTTGGTTTTCTATCTACTGTGCTAGCCGATACGAGGGGTGACAGCCCTTGTATCTAAGATTTAGGAGAATTAAGGAGGAACCTAGGGGTTGGCCTCATCTCCCATAACCGTGGGTAGAAGGATGCGATAGAGTAGGAAATGCACCCCGTTTTTGACTCGTCGCAGGGATCAATTCGGCATCCTCCTACCGACTATCCCATCCTAAGTCCAGGGGTTGACCTGGTAATGGCGAAGGTAGCTTTCGATAGATTCTCATCGAGGGAGTGTATGATGTCCTTTCCACAAAATCGTAGCTAGAAACCTAGACAAAACCCAATTGACAACGTGTTCTACGACACACAAACAAAACCGAAATCCTAGAATCCCTTTCAAAGACTCGCAACTAGTTTCTTCTTCCATGTGACACCGTATTGAGCTGGGACCGCCATCAACCCTCGCCATCATAACCCTTAGATCTGAATTCCGAACAATAACCTCCACTTACCAAATAGGTACTCGAATCTCAATCCCTGTGGGATCAATAATCTTTTTATTACTTGATGACATTCGTGCACTTGCGGGCGTTGAGCGATAGTACGTGCTTCGGGTCCTCGACGGTCTCCGTCGTGAGATTTGAGGTCACGTTCACGTGCATCAAGTTTTTGGCGTCGTTGTCGGGGACTGATTGATTCGATATCGAATCAAGAAGCGGATAATTGGATCGGACTTAAGGTAGATTTATTTACTTGCTTTACTTTTATTTCTTTCGTTTATTTTTATTTACTTCAATTTTAGATTTTTTTAATATCCAGAGTAAGTTTAGATTTATTTTAGTAATTACGTTGCATTAACCTTTAGTTAAATTTTCTACATTTGATTTAGTATTAGTTTAGGTTATTTTCTATTTTAATACTCCAAATTTTGTGGCTCAGTTCTTCGTATGCTTAGACGCCTGAGATCGAGAGACCTGATTTCAATCGGTCTAGAAATTGAATGAACCTATCATCGTCGAAGAGCTGAACATAAGAGGATGGAGGACCAAGCCGCATCCGAAGTGAATATAGGTAGCCGACCTTTGCAGGATTACGCATCCCCTAGTGCTAGAGGCTTTAGGCCAAGTATAGTTGGACCGTCCATTTTAGCAAATAACTTTGAGCTGAAATCGACACTCATACACATGGTCCAGTAGAGTCAATTCGGGGGAGCTACAACTGAAGACCCGAATCGGCACCTAGAGTCATTTTTGGAAATCTGCTCAACAATGAAGATTAATGGAGTCCCTGCAGACGTGATCCGCCTGAGCCTATTCCCATTCTCATTGTGGGATAAGGCTAAGGCATGGCTTCACTCCCTGCCTTCGGGAAGCATTACTACATGGGAGCAATGTGAGCGGCAGTTCTTGAATAAATACTTCCCACCTAGCAAGACTGCTCACATGCACCATCTAATAACGAGCTTCCGTTAGAAGGAAAGGGAGTCCCTATTTGAAGCCTGGGATCGCTATAAGGGGTTACTCTACCAATGCCCCCACCATAGACTAGAAAGGTGGCTGGTGATCCACATCTTCTATAATGGGATCACGTACGCCACAAAGATGCCCTTCCATTTTGTCGCAAGAGGAGCACTTATGAACAAGACTATCGAGGAAGCGGAGGAGCTAATAAAAGAGGTGGCTCAAAACCACCATCAATGGGCTTCCGAACGTAGTAACCCAACTCCTGCCCCAGGATGATATGTTGTTAACTCCGTGGACCACATGGCAGCGAGGTTGGACACGCTTAGCAGACGGTTCGACTCTTTCAATCATGTTTCTATATGTGCAGCCAATGACTTTGGAGAAGGAGCAGCAGCGTATCGGGAGGACTACTATGGAGGGTCGGGTGGCTTAGAAGAGCAGATTGAGCATGTCGACACGGTTGGGGGCTATAATAAAAGGCCCAACAACCCATACTCCAGTACTTACAATCCCGGATGGAAGAACCACCCGAACTTTTCCTATCAGAATAACTCAGGGAACTTCCAATCATCAGGAGGGTATGGGCTACAACATGGCAATGGGAAGCAACAACCACAGAAGTCTAGGCTAGAATTGATGATGGAAGACTTCATTGCTACCCAAACAAAGGACAATGAAGAGTTTCGATGCCAACATCACTTAAGGATTTGAAGGCCACTATTGACGGTCTTGCAAGTCACACAAGGATGTCGGAAACACAAGTGACCCAGATAGCCCAAACCGTGTCACAGCCTATGGATAGTTCTCCATCATTACCCTAGCCGAGTCAAGTCAAGGAGGAGGGAATATACAGCGAAAGAGTAGGTCAGAAGAACAGATCCACCAAGGGGTGTGCAGCCATGATTTCCACCCTACCCAACCAAGCTGAAATTAAAGATAAAATTCCACCACGGCTTGAGGACCCTGGTGAATTTGTTATCGCCTGCTCGATTTATGGGGAAAGCTTCGATGAAGCGTTGTGTGACTTGGGGTCATCAGTAAGTGTGATTCCCTACGTATACTATCTGAAGATGGGACTGAATGGGATCCAACCAGTGAACCTTAGTATTCGTATGGGGGATGACTCAGTCAAGGAACCCATCGGCATGCTAGTACATGTTCCTGTGGTAATTGAGAATTTCGTGATACACATGAATTTTATTATATTGGACACATGACCAAATCCCCAGAATCCCATCATTTTGGGAAGACCCTTTCTAGCGACTGCGGGAGCATTAATAGACGTAAATGCGCACAAGATCTCCTTGGAGGTAGACGAGGAGATCATCATTTTCAATTTGTCAGAGTGCAGAGTGCCCTTCCTAGATGAATACACTTTCAGTAGGGTAGAGCCGAACCCACCGTATGTCAACTCCGAGACGGATGAATGGAGGTTCACAGAACCTTCGGAGCCAAGTTAAGACAATGGAGTAGGGTCGAGCTAAAAGACCTTAAACAAAGCGCTTCTTGGGAGGCAACCCAAGTTTAGTTTTTAGGTGTTCTTTTCATTGCATTGCATTTATTTGTTTAATTTGAACTTTGGATTCCATTCATTTGGCATTTTTAACATGAATTAGGACTAGAAAGAACCTGTTAGGTAAACGAAAAAAAATCACTTTAAACCCACACGACTGAGCTAGTAAGGAGAATTCGGACTGTTGTGCACCGTGAGAAGGAAATGGGGGACACATGGCCTAGCCGTGTGTTTTCACACGGTCGTGCCCTGACCCTCAGCAGCACACATGGCCGTGGTGCGTGAGGTTTAAGAGGCCAAGCCGTGCGTTTTCACCCCAAATGCGTCGTGTGCTTTAATTCCTCTTGCCCTAGCCATGTAAATCCTTCTTCCCCACCACCTAGAAGTCTTTCCAACCTTCAAGGAAGCCCAAAAGAAGTAGGGATGAGGAAAACTAAGCAAGTGATATCTCGATCCGGTGCTTCAGAGCGAAGAACAAGGAGAAGGGATGCCCCTCAAGTTCCGGAGGAAGGTAATGTTGGATCGATATGAGCACTAGAGGGGGGTGAATAGCGCAAAACAAATTCTTCGTTCGTTCGTCGATTCGATAAGCGATAAGAGTAAAGTGCAGCAGAAAGTAAATGAAGATGAAATCTTTTTTACTTGGTTCACAACCTACCGGCTGCTAATCCAAGGTTCTAACGGTCCTAGACCGTATACGGAGGGCAAATCAATAAAATACTCCTCCTCGTTAGAGGTAGGAGTAGACGAGTACAAGAAGATAAAATCTTGAGGTAGAGGGACACTCCCCCTCTCCTCTTTACGATTAAAGCTCCGAGAAATTACGAATGGAATACAAAATTAAAGAGTACAAAAACCCAAAATGATACCGACAACTTGAAGATAGATGCTTTGAGGTCGGGTTGTCGTCGTTTCAGTAGCGCTTCGTCGTTGTAGAAGTGTCGGAGAGTCGCAGCATTTTGGAAGCACTTGGAGAGCTTTGGAATGATGAAAAAGGTGGAGAATGACCCTTGTTTTATAGCCTTGAGAAACCCTAATCGTTGAGCTCAAGCCTTATCTTCAAAAGCCACCTCACCCTAAGATAAGGGGTGAAGTTTTGACTCTCCTCAAGGCTGGAATTTGAACATCAGTCGACTAATCAACCCTAGCAGTCAATTGATGGAGGCAGTAGTCGACTGCCAATAGTCGTCAGTCGACTGTTGCTAGTGTTTCCAGTTGCAATGAAGAGTTAGCTCGAAAATGCAGTTAATATAAGTAAATTTGATGGTCATTTACCATCCGATCTCAACTTAGACCTTCCATGGGAAGTCTTGGTCGGATCATCGCCTAAGGACATCCCCATACGGAGGACACGATCTTATTTACGCTCACTCACACGAGCTTACCTCAACCTTGAAGCTTTGCCTCCGATCTCCACCTGATTTCTCTCCCGGTGTCACCCGACCACCACGGTTCCCTCAAGGTGTCGCTGACCTTCAGCTTAGCTTAGCATTCCTGCACACTCGATTTAGCTCGTGAGATAACAATATGGGCTTAACTTTGTATTTTTTGCTATAATCAAAACTTAGGTTCGACTTAGGTGCCTACTGCACCAATAATCTCCCCCTTTTTGATCTATGGCAAATCCACACAAAGTTAAGGAAATAAATTGAATGTATTAAGTGAAATGACTATTATAAAGTATGAATATTAAATCTTAAAGAGTATACTTTACTTCATAAGTTGAGTATGAGAAAAACTCTTTTTCAAGTGTTCCCCCTTGAGGAATCCTCCCCCTTGACCGAGGATGAGTACTTGAAAAAATGTCTTAACCCTCCCCCTTGATGTTTGCTACTTTAAGAAGAGTTTAAGTAATCGAAATTACTTAAAAATGGCCTTAGTGTTTAAATAAGTTCAAGTTAAGTAATCAAAAACTAAATTTTGATTTCTTAACCTTGGCCTTTTTCAATTTAAAGGTTACATTTTAACAGGTAAGTTAAGTTATCAAAAAAAATTGATCCCTTAACTTTGGACTTTTCTCCCCCTTTTGCTATAAATCGAAAAGAGTGGGGGTTTTGAAAACATAGTTTTTAAATTTAGTTTTAAGTCCAAGCATGTTCCAAATAAATTTTAAAAATAGTAGTTTAAACATAAGCTCATCTATTTGTTTGTTCAACTCTATTTGACTTGATTGATATGGAATAATCAACAAGTCCTAATTAGAGTTGGTTAATTTAGATAATTATACTCCGTAGTTCATGTCAATGCACTAGATTTATATCTGGAACCAGGAGTAAGGTCCTAACATCTCACGCCCATCTACGTGGCTAAGTACACAAACACATTAGTCCTATGTGTTGTGAGATGTGTTGGCTCCTTAAATCTATAGGAACATGATATCTAGGGTAAACCCTAAGCTAGTTTCATTAACATGAAAAGTAAATAATAGAGTATATAAAAATTTGTAAATCCTACTCTATTACGCACATGCCCAATTTTCATCTTAGTAGACTAAATTCGGCTTCGGGTAGAGGCTTGGTAAAAAGGTCGGCTAAGTTTGACTTGGATTTAACGTATTCGAGTTGTATGGTTCCGTTAGCTACATGTTCTTGAATAAAGTGGTGTTTGACCTCTATATGTTGTTGGAGATCGATTGGCCGGCTAGAGGGGGGTGAATAGCCCTCGTTCGTTGGATGTCGTATTTTCGTTGGTTCTCGTGTGCTCGTCTATAATTGTCGTTAATATACGCAGCGGAATAACAATAGAAATAACAATAATACTAACAACAATACAAGCACACCAAATACGCAAGCATATATGTGGTTCAGAACCGAATGGTTCCTACTCCACGGGCGAGCTCCTCGAGCTCTAGAGATGCACACGGCAATACTCAAACTCCTTCTCGACTACACGTCGGAGGTGGAGAAACCTCTCACAAGCTATTACACTAAGTAATGAAATACAACAAGAAATACAAAGACAATACAAAAGAGAACTTTTACACCGATTGCTTTTGATCGCTTTCTTGTTGCTTGCTTTTGCTTGCTCTTGAAGGTCTGGAATGCAACAGCAATTCCCCTCCAAGGTCACCTCAAAAGCCTTGGCGAAATCCTCCAACTCGTGCTCCTTTTATAACCTACATCAAGCTGTTTTCGTGCCCATCAGTCGACTGATCGTGACCATCAGTCGACTGGTCCTGTAGCCGTTGTCTCACAACGGCCAGATCCACGTTGGCAAAGTTCCAACGGATCACACATCAGTCGACTGATGGCACCCATCAGTCGACTGATCATCCATCAGTCGAGTGCTGGCGAGCTCGACTCCATTCTGTGCCCGTGCACAGTGTCATCAGTCGACTGCCATCCCTCGGCAGTCGACTAATCCTCCCAACAGTCGACTGCCCTCCCTCGGCAGTCGACTGATCAGCCAGACTTGGTTCAGTCGAACACTGGTCGAACCCATACGACCTAGAGCAGTCGACTGGCACCTATGCCAGTCGACTGATGTCGGCTAAAACCTCAAACATAACGATGTTTGAGTCTCCGACACTCAGTCTTAGCCACTTGGCCAAGTCCACCTTATCCCTCATGGAGTTCCCCACCGAAGCTCTCTTCCCTCGGCCTACGTCCCTCGGATGCGCCAAGCGCACGGCTTCGCAACGCCATCCTTCGCGTCTCATGCCCTAGAAGTATGCTTCCCTTTGGGCTCACTCCATTCGCTCCCCGTCCGACGGTCCCTCGGATGCACCAAGCGCACGGCTTCGCAATGTCATCCTTCACCGACTCAAGGACCCTGAGCCTAGTGAACTTACCAAGTCCTCAAGACTTCCCAAATGCACCAAGCGCACGGCTTCGCAATGATTTGGATTTCCTATGCCAAGCACCAAGCGCACGGCTTCGCAATGCTTTGGACTTCCTATGCCAACCCCATGTTGGACTTTCCCACACCAAGCTCCATGCTTGGATTTTCCACTTTCCCATGACAATCCCATGTCATGAGTTTTGTCTATCATCAAAATACTATCAGGGTACTGCTCGAGTCAAACTCGAGTCAACCTGGGACGATTGCACCAACAATCTCCCAACAATCTCCCCCTTTTTGATGATTGGCAAAACTACCATCTCAAGTCTACCAATTCTCCCATATTGGCAATTCTCATATCCCAATGAGAATTCCAAACCTAATTGGTAACTTGGTAATATCTCCCCCTTTTTGACATTACATCAAAAAGGTCCTCCCCAAGGGTATGAATGTCTCGTATCCCAATGAGATCTTATATCTCTCCCTTGGAGGAACACATGCCTACCATCTTTCTAGTGATCCCATATCACTTAAAGAGAGGCAACCCAATTTCCTCCCATGAGGGAATACACATCCATCTTCCCATGATGGATACCTCCCCCTAGAGGCTTGCTCCCCCTTGACCATTGCACCAACAATGTCCTTGGAGAGTCCCTAAGCCAATAGGAACATTAACCAAATCAAAATTAAGGCAAAGTTTAACAATGAACTCTCTTCCACCTTAAAATTGATACTCACCCTCAACCCAACTCCTAATCCATATCCAATGGATTTCCACCCTCTCTAATGCTCTCCCAAGCATATCCTAGGGTTAGGAGTGGTTAGGGGACCAAAACATGGCTAAACATGGGCCTAACTATCAAGTTTACCCGAAATCACTGCGCTACGACTACGATACTGGCCGATCGATTTATTATCACCGATCGCCATTACAGTACGATCGATAATCAGATTCTAGCTTTCAGTGGATTTTTGAAATCCATAAGTAAATATACATAAGTTTAAAAATCGTGAAATTTCATATGCATATTACTTATCCTAAACACTATGGGTGAAAAATGTTGGAAATTTATTTTACCTATTAAATTAGGAGATTGATACAAAGTTCAAAATTTAAGAAAAGCTTCAATAAAGAGCCATCTTTGTATCATCCCATTCAATGGTGATAGCTATCAAAAGATAGGCTTCACCAAGGTTTTTCAAAATGTTTTCAAAATGTTTTTCAAACCTTTAATTTCTTTTTCCTAAACATCTCACCAATATCTAGATGTGTAAAACATATCCAAGTCAAGTTTTTAGTGAGATGTGGGTTTTGTTGTCTTTATGTTCTCATGCATATTTCTAAGGCAATATTATTTGATTCCTTTCAAATTATGCCATAGTCCTTAACTCCATTTTAATTCATGCATGATATGATTATGGCATAGATATGATATAGATAAAAACATATGCCAAAATCATGATGTCATGACATGTGAATGAAAATTAAGCATACATGACATACAAACATAAATCTAAACATGATCATGACATTTTTATAGATGAAAATGAAAATGATGTCATGACATGGCAAGGCAAATAAAGCATGGCAAGAAAAATATACTAAGGTATAAAATACCTAAGTGTTAAAATCAATTTGCCATTTCTAGGGATGAAATTCATTTTGCCTTAATGTCATTATTTTCCTAGTGTGCCAAAAACCCAAAATGGCACACCAATACCTCTAAGACCTAATTGTGCCAATTTAAATCATTTTAAACTTCTCAAACCATATTGGCACACCCTAACCCATTTAGCGTGAATCGATCACGCTTTTAGGAACCCAATATCTATTGGAGCTCCTTGGGTTAACAAGGTATTCTCTAGGGATAACTTCCCTAGATACCTTCCTAATGACCCTTTTAGGCTTTGAAGCCATAGTCTTTTGGGTCTTTCCTAGGTCAACTCTAGAGGTGACTCCTCCATTGACCTTCTTAGTGGCTACATTTGATTTCTTTGAGGTTTTAGCCACTAAACACATACCATGGCTAAACTTAGGGATGACTTCCCTATTAGCCTTGGTTTTACTAGACCTAGATGTGGTTCCATAATTAAATGGAACATTATGGTAGGACATAGGTTTGTGACCCAAACCCTTCTTGCCCTTAGATGTTTCTTGTTTCCTAGGTCTTGACTTTTGTGCATTAGACCCCTTAACCGAGTTTGATATTATTGCTAGGGTCTTCTCCAATTTTTCTAGCCTTGACCTCAAGGCTTGGTTCTCCACCTCTAATTTCCTCAATTTTGAATTTTCATTAGGTTTAGGGGAAATGTTCTTCTTCTTAGGCATATGCCTAGATTTCTTGGGATTAACACCCAAGTTTTCTTCAATTCTCCTAATTGACTCCCTAGGTAAAATAGATCTAGTGTTTTGAGTCCTAGGTATGTCCTTAGAGATATGAACATGCTTGGCACCTAAGCAATAAACCTTATTATTTCTCTTAGCATGCTTTTCATTGATAATAGCAAGAGAGCTAAAATAATTCTTAGCATGCTTTTTGACTTTAGGAATTAAAGGTGCATTAAGTAAATATACCTTAGGGTTAGCTTTAGGAGCTCCCCCTACATGAGTTGCACCTTCTTGCCCTTTCTTCCTTCCCCTAGGGCATTGGCTTCGGTAGTGTCCCTTTTGATTGCATTTGAAGCACACAATGTGCTCTTTGCTCTTGATTTTGGGAACACCGGCATCCTTTGACTTTGGATTGACTTTTGGTGTTGATGCCTTTTCCTTAGCCAATTTAGGGCATTTGCTCTTGTAATGCCCCTTCTCCCTACACTCAAAGCATATTATGTGATTTTTATTTAAAATTACAACACTTGAGTTACCTAGGGAGTTGGTGGAGGTCTCTTCACTTCTTCCGGAGGTGGATGCTTCATTTTGGCTTGGCTCCGGAGTTGAAATTCTTTCCTCCCCCTCAATGCTAGAGGAGGAAGTCTCCACCAAATCATCAACATCTTCAAATGTGGATGGGCTTTCTTCTTCGACATTCTCCTCTATTTGTGCCGATTGGGAATTTTCTTGGAATTTCATTACCTTATTCCATAATTCCCTTGCATCCCTATAATCACCCAATCTAGACCAAATAGTGTTAGGTAACAAATCACTAATCAACTTGATTACCTTGAGATTTGTCTTGAAGTCTTTGATTTGGTCTTGGGTCCATTTTGACTTCTCAATGGGCTTGTTGTGTTTGTCCCTAGGCATCTCAAAACCGTTTTCTATGATAATCATAAAATCAAAATCGGTTTCGAGATATACCTCCATCCGTTTCCTCCACCAAGAAAAATCTCCATCGAATTTCGGTGGATGGATGAAGCCGGCCATTTGTAGTGCTCTCGCGGCGGTTAGTCCTTGAAGAGCGACCTCTACTCTGATACCACTTGTTGGAGATCGATTGGCCGGCTAGAGGGGGGTGAATAGCCCTCGTTCGTTGGATGTCGTATTTTCGTTCGTTCTCGTGTGCTCGTCTACAATTGTCGTTAATATACGCAGCGGAATAACAATAGAAATAACAATAATACTAACAACAATACAAGCACACCAAATACGCAAGCATATACGTGGTTCGGAACCGAATGGTTCCTACTCCATGGGCGAGCTCCTCGAGCTCTAGAGATGAACACGGCAATACTCAAACTCCTTCTCGACTACACGTCGGAGGTGGAGAAACCTCTCACAAGCTATTACACTAAGTAATGAAATACAACAAGAAATACAAAGACAATACAAAAGAGAACTTTTACACCGATTGCTTTTGATCGCTTTCTTGTTGCTTGCTTTTGCTTGCTCTTGAAGGTCTGGAATGCAACAGCAATTCCCCTCCAAGGTCACCTCAAAAGCCTTGGCGAAATCCTCCAACTCGTGCTCCTTTTATAACCTGCATCAAGCTATTTTCGCGTCCATCAGTCGACTAATCGTGACCATCAGTCGACTGGTCCTGTAGCCGTTGTCTCACAACGGCCAGATCCACATTGGCAAAGTTCCAACGGATCACACATCAGTCGACTGATGGCACCCATCAGTCGACTGATCATCCATCAGTCGAGTGCTGGTGAGCTCGACTCCATTCTGTGCCCGTGCACAGTATCATCGATCGTATCATCCTCGGCGATCGACTAATCCTCCCAACAATGATCGCCCTCCCTCGGCAGTCGACTGATCAGCCAGACTTGGTTCAGTCGAACACTGGTCGAACCCATACGACCTAGAGCAGTCGACTGGCACTTATGCCAGTCGACTGATGTCGGCTAAAACCTCAAACATAACGATGTTTGAGTCTCCGACACTCAGTCTTAGCCACTTGGCCAAGTCCACCTTATCCCTCATGGAGTTCCCCACCGAAGCTCTCTTCCCTCGGCCTACGTCCCTCGGATGCGCCAAGCGCACGGCTTCGCAACGCCATCCTTCGCGTCTCATGCCCTAGAAGTATGCTTCCCTTTGGGCTCACTCCATTCGCTCCCCGTTCGGCGGTCCCTCGGATGCACCAAGCGCACGGCTTCGCAATGTCATCCTTCACCGACTCAAGGACCCTGAGCCTAGTGAACTTACCAAGTCCTCAAGACTTCCCAAATGCACCAAGCGCACGGCTTTGTAATGCTTTGGATTTCCTATGCCAAGCACCAAGCGCACGGCTTCGCAATGCTTTGGACTTCCTATGCCAACCCCATGTTGTACTTTCCCACACCAAGCTCCATGCTTGGATTTTCCACTTTCCCATGACAATCCCATGTCATGAGTTTTGTCTATCATCAAAATACTATCAGGGTACTGCTCGAGTCAAACTCGAGTCAACCTGGGATGATTGCACCAATAATCTCCCAACATATGTTTGGTCTAGAGTGGCATATGAGATTCTTGGTTAAGTTGATTGAGCTAATATTATCTATGTGGGTTTTAATATTGTTGAAGTTTAAGTTAAAGTCTTGGAGAGTGTGCTTCATCCAAAGAAGCTGAGCCACACACTCACCCATTGTGACATATTCGGCTTCGGTGGTAGATAAGGTAACACAGTATTGCTTCCTACTGTACCAACTCACTAGACTCGAGCCGAGAAGTTGACAGCAACCACTCGTGCTCTTTCTATCGAGTTTACTACCAGTATAGTCCGAGTCGAAGTAGTCGATTAGTTCAAACTCGGTAGATCTAAGGTACCAAATACCTATGCTTAGCATGCCCTTTAGGTATCTAAGAATATGCTTAACTTCTGTTAGGTGAGACTCCTTAGCACAGGTTTGGAATCTTGTGCACATACTTACTGCGAATAGTATGTCGAGTCGACTCGCAGTTAAGTAAAGGAGACTCCCTATTGCGATCCTATAGTATTTTAGATCAATAGGTTTTCCGTCTACATCTTCTCCTATATTAACGTTTGTTGCCATGGGTGTATTAATGATTTTAGCATTTTGTATTCCGAATTGATTAATTAATTCCTTAGCATATTTTTGTTGATGCAAATAGATTCCTTCCTTAGTTTGCTTAATTTGTAATCCTAGAAAGAAATTCAATTCTCCTACTATGTCCATTTCAAATTCACTTTCCATGAGTGAAATGAACTCGTTTAGTAGGATCAAATTAGTGGTTCTAAATATTATGTCATCTACGTAGATCTGGGCTATAAAAATTTCTTTGCCTACGGATTTTACGAAAAGGGTTGGGTCAACTAAGCCTTGGCTAAACCCTTTAGACTTAAGGTATATAGAAAGTCTCTCATACTAAGCTCTAGGAGCTTGTTTTAATCCATATAAAGCTTTCTGGAGTCTAAAGACATGGTTGGGTTTGTCTAGGCTTTCAAATCCTGGGGGTTGACTAACGTACACTTCTTCCTTAATAAGTCCATTCAAAAATGCTGACTTGACATCCATTTGAAATAATTTAAATCCTCGATGTGCAACGTATGCCAACAACATTCGGATGGATTCTAATCTAGCTACGAGGGCATATGTTTCATCGTAATCTAGCCCTTCTACTTGACTAAACCCTTTCGCGGCCAATCTCACTTTGTTTCTAACTACATCACCGTTGTCATCAAGTTTGTTTCGGAAGACCCACCTTGTTCCAATAATTGATTTATCTTCAGGTGGTGGTACTAATTCTCAAACTTCATTCTTAGTAAATTGAGCTAGCTCTTCTTGCATTGTAATAATCAAATCGGGATCAAGAAAAGCTTGTTCAATTGACTTGGGTTCGATTTTCAAAATCAAGGAAATTTGACTAAGGTTTCAATATGACGCTCTAGTTCGAACCCCTAGATTAGGATCACCTATCACTTGGTTGATAGGATGACTTAATTGAATTCTAGACTGACTTGGGTTAGGATCACCTATCACTTGGTTGACAGGATGATTTGATTGAACCCTAGACTGACTTGGGTTAGGATTAATACTAGACTCGATTTCATGGTCAGAGTCGAGTCTGGTATGAGTTGGTTCTACTAAGGGTTTTGTAGGTTCATGTCCTTTGTCGAATATTACATTAATGGTTTTCTCAATTTTAAGGGTGTCATTGTTATATACTCTATAGGCTCTACTCATAGTTGAATATCCTAGGAAGATTCGGATGGAGGTTTTGGATGTGAACTTTCCTAGGTAGTCCTTAGTGTTTAGGATGTTGGGAAGGATGTGCCCGCTAGAGGGGGTGAATAGCATCGTCGATGCTTGATGGAATACGTTCACGATCGCGTCTACAAATCGTGTTAGTGCACAGCGGAATAGTAATAAAAATAATAACACGAATACAAACACGATAACACAATGATATAACGTGGTTCGGAACCGAATGGTTCCTACTCTACGGATTGGGTTCTAAAAGCCCTACCAATGCAAACACACACTACTAATCACAAATACTCCTTCTCGGAATAATCCGGAGGTGAAGAAACCTCGTACAAATAGTCTTACAACAGTAAGAAACAAATACAAGCAAGATACAAATGAAATACACAACAAGTAAAGAAAATAATACATTACAATTGCTCTTTTGATTGCTTGCTTTTTGGTTGCTTGAAATGCACTTGGAGACCCTGATTTGCAACAGCAAATTGCCCCAAAACTCCTTAAGAACCGATTTCCAAATCCTCCTCCACGAGCTCCATTTAAAGCTTCTGCCTAGGCTGGATTTCACCTATTAGTCAACTACTCGGGACCATCAATCGACTGGTGTCACTGTTATCGTGAGACAACAGCTAGATCCATGCTGGAAAAATCCAACAGATCCACCATCAGTCGACTGATGCCTCAATCAGTCAAGTGGTCAGGCCGATCACTAGACTGGAGAACATTCTGTGCCTGAAATCCAGGCCACAAGTCTCGCGCCTATCGAATCCTTCCAAGTCATCCATGACATGTTCATCCATACGCTAGCCTTCAGGTGCTTCCATCAGCTATTGTTATGCTAACGGTGTTTACATCGCCAAGCCACATTGGACTTACACTGCCAAGACTCCGCTTGGACTTTACGCCGCCAACCATTGGATTTATGCTGCCAAGACTCCCGCTTGGACTTTACGCCGCCAATATCAAACCCCTTGGACTTTCCAAATGCCAAGACTCAAGCTTGGACTTTCCCTTGCCAACCCATGTTGGACTTTCCATGCCAAGACCCATGCTTGGACTTTCCTTTACCAACCCATGTTGGACTTTTCCTTGCCAAAACCCATGCTTGGACTCTCCATGTCAAGTACTCAAGACTTGGACTTTCCCAATGCCAAGTACCCATGACTTGGTCTTTACCATGACAATGGTCAAACCATCGTCAAACATCAAATACTAACCTGGGTTGATTGTATCAGCAATCTCCCCAACATATGTCAGACATCCATGTCAAACATCAAAACACTGACTCGAGTCAAACTCGAGTCCGGTCAATTGTGACCTGGGCCGATTGCACCAACAATCTCTCTCTTTTTGATGTTTGACAAAAACACCATTGAGTTAGGCCCCTAACTCAAATTCCCTTACCAATTTTCCCAAATTGATAACTCTAACATTCTCCCCCTTTTTGACATACAATAGCTGAAAATGGGCTAAACATATCATGTTTTCCTGAAATCAGCATTGGCAGTCGACTTTATCAGGCATAAGTCGACTGTCGTGTCCATCAGTCGACTACCAACAAGGTCAGTCGACTGATAACTGAAAAATCCAATTTTCAATTATCAGAATTGAAATTCATAAATTCATAAATAATTATAGATAATTTAAAAAATCATGAAACTTCATACGTATAATACTTATGACCAATACAATGAGTGAAAAATGTTAGAAAAATATTTTACCCATAAAATATCGAAATTGACACAAAGTTCAAAAGTGAAGAAAAACTTCAATATTTGAGCCCACTTTGTATCAACTTCATCAATGGTGATTGCTATCAAAAGATAGACTTCACCAAGGTTTTCTAAAGTGATTTTAAAATGTTTTTGAAACCTTATATTAGATCATATTCTTTGGGTTTAATGTACATGGCTTGAACATAAGCTTTCCCAATGATCCACCATATGATTTTAGATAAGTTTGAGTTCATCTAGATGCAAAAATTATGCACCTTGAACATAACTCATATCCTATCATCTCACATGTATCTAAGGTCTATAAAACACATACATGTCAATTAGATGTGAGATGTGGGATTAAGATTATTATGGCATCATGCATTTTCTAGGCAACTCTATTTGACTCCCTTATAAATGGGACTTCAAATCATGTCATAGTCCGTAAATCAATTTTAATCAAGTTAAATGCATGAATGATCATGGAATAAATGATAACATAATTAAACATGGCCAATGATCATGATGTAATGGCATATGATAGAATCTAAGCATGCATGACATTAAGACATAACCCAAACATGATCATGACATATTAAATGATTAAAAAATAAATATGATGTCATGGCATGTTATATGGCAAATAAAATGTATAGGTATATAATACCTAAATTTTAGCATTAATTGCCATTTGATATTATTTTTTCCATTTTTCCATATTATTACTTATCTCTCAAATGTGCCAAAAACCCAAAATGACATACTAAGACTTCTAAACCTAAATTGTGTCAAATTGATTGATTTTTTATAATTCCAAAAATATATTGGCACATCCTAAAATCTTTTAGGATTAAAAATCAAACCTATTTCCAAGGTATCCATAACCTTGAAAATAACCTAAAATGTCACCTTTACTATGGTTAGGTTAACTACCCATCCATTCAAGGTTGGCACACCTAAACCCATTTAGCGTGAATCGATCACGCTCCTAGGAACCCAATACCTATTGGAGCTCCTTGGATTAACTAGGTATTCCTTAGGGATAACCTCCCTAGATACCTTCCTAATGACCCTCCTAGACTTTGAAGCCTTGGCCATGGTGGTCTTGCCTAGGTTAACTCTAGGGGTGACTCCCCATGTAACCTTCTTAGTGGTCTTCCTAGGTTTCATGGAAACCTTGGCCATTAAACACCTACCTCGGTCAACCTTAAGGATGACTTCCCTATTGACCTTGGTCTTTCTAGACCTAAGTTTGTTCCATGGTCAAATGGAACACTATGGTAGGTAGGCTTATCTACCTTGGACCTAGGCTTATGACTCAAGCCTTTCTTGCCCATAGATGAGCCTTGCCTCCTAGACTCTTGGTGTTGACTTTTACCATTTGATCTAGATTTTTGATCAATTGACCCTTGCATTTGGTTTTGCATAATCCTAAAGGTCATTTCCATTTTCTCTAGCCTTGACCTTAAGGCTTGATTTTCCTTTTCTAATTGCCAAATTTTTTAATTTTGATTTAATCTTTGGGCATGGTTCTTCCTAGGCATATGCGTAGTCCATTTGGGGTTAAAATCTAGGTGGTCCTCAATTTTCTTAATGCTTGCCCTAGGTAAAATATTTTTAGGGACATTAGTCCCAAATTTCTCCTTCTTCCTAATGTGGACATTTTTAGCTCCTAGACAATACTCCCTATTTCTAGTATGCTCTTTATGATAAATAGCAACATTATTAACATAACTCCTAGCATGCTTTTGCCTATAAATTAAAGTAGAAGCATTATTGAAATATACCTTAGGGTTAGCCTTAGCTCCACCTACTTGAGATACTCCTTCTTTTCTTCTAGGACATTGGCTCCTATAGTGTCCTGGTTGTCGGTATTTGAAGTACACCACGTGCTCCTTGCTCTTCTGAGTGGGGACACCGACATCCTTGACTTTTTCGTTGACTTTTGGTGCCGGAGGAGCTTTCTTTACCCATTTAGGATATTTACTCTTGTAATGTCCTACTTCCCTACACTCAAAACATATTATATGAATTTTATTTTTAATCGAAATGCTTGAGATACCTAGTTCGGCGATGGTGATCGGAATGGGTTCTCCATCCCTCCTGGAGGTTGAGGCTTCTTCTTAATTTTGCTCCGGCTCCGGTGTGGATGGTCTCTCCTCCCCCTTAATCCTAGAGGTGGAGGCTTCTTCCACTTCTTTCTCATCCACCGAATCCTCACTTCCTTGTGAGGATGATGAACTCGCTTCATCGACCTCTTCCTCTTCTTGAGCCGATAAACTTTCATGAAGCTTATCCAAATCGCTCCAAAGCTCCTTGGCATCCATGTAATTACCTAACATACACACAATGTCGTTAGGGATTAAATCAATCATGAATTTTATTACCTTTGTGTTTTTCTCAAAGGCTTGGACTTGCTCTTCGGTCCATCTATTCTTCTTGAGGAAGCCTCCCTTTGGTCCTTTTGGATATTCGAATCCTTCCATCAAAATGGACCACTCCTCAAAGTCCCTCATCATCGAGAAGTCTTCAATCCTTGCCTTCCATTGGTTGAAGCCTTCTCATCCATAGAAAGCATATGGGATTGGGGTGTTGATTTCCCAACCCAAATTCTCTTGAATTTCCATCTTGTTCCTCTTCACCCTCTAGCGTCTTGACTCCGGGTTGTTAATCCGTAGAAGAGCCCTGGGCTCTAATACCAATTGTTGGGAACGATGTGCCTGCTCGAGGGGGTGAATAGCATCGTCGATGCTTGATGGAATACGTTCGCGATCGCATCTATAAATCGTGTTAGTGCGCAGCGGAATAGTAATAAAAATAATAACATGAATACAAACACCATAACACAACAATATAATGTGGTTCGGAACAAAATGGTTCCTACTCCATGAATTGGGATCTAAAAGCCCTAGCAATGCAAACACGCACTACTAATCACAAATACTCCTTCTCGGAACAATCCGGAGGTGGAGAAACCTCATACAAATGGTCTTACAACGGTAAGAAACAAATACAAGCAAGATACAAATGAAATACATAACAAGTAAAGAAAATAACACTTTACAATTGCTCTTTTGATTGCTTGCTTTGTGGTTGCTTGAAATGCACTTAGAGACCCTAATTTGCAGCAACAAATCGCCCCAAAACTCCTCAAGAACTGATTGCCAAATCCTCCTCCACGAGCTCCATTTAAAGCTTCTGCCTGGGCTGGATTTCACCTATCAGTCAATTGCTCGAGACCATCAGTCGACTGGTGTCACTGTTGTCGTGAGACAACGGTTAAATCCACGCTAGAAAAATCCAACGGATCCACCATTAGTCGACTAATCATACCCATCAGTCGACCGATGCCTCAATAAGTCGAGTGGTCGGGCCGATCACTCGACTGGAGAACATTCTATGCCTGAAATCCCGGCCACCAGTCGACTGATCACCTCTGTTAGTCTCGTGCCTATTGGATCCCTCCAAGTCATTCATGACTTGTTCATCCATACGCTAGCCTTCAGGTGCTTCCATCAGCTATTGTCATGCTAACGGTGTCTACACTGCCAAGGCACATTGGACTTACGCTGCCAAGACTCCGCTTGGACTTTACGCCGCCAACCATTGGACTTATGCTGCCAAGACTCCCGCTTGGACTTTACGTCGCCAATATCAAACCCCTTGGACTTTCCAAATGCCAAGACTCAAGCTTGGACTTTCCCTTGCCAACCCATGTTGGACTTTCCATGCCAAGACCCATGCTTGGACTTTCCTTTGCCAACCCATGTTGGACCATCCCTTGCCAAAACTCATGCTTGGACTTTCCATGCCAAGTACTCAAGACTTGGACTTTCCCAATGCCAAGTGTCCCACTTGGACTTTCCATGTCAAGTACCCATGACTTGGTTTTTACCATGACAATGGTCAAACCATCATCAAACATCAAATACTAACCTGGGTTGATTGTATTAGCAATCTCCCCAACATATGCCAGACATCCATGTCAAACATTAAAACACTTACTCGAGTCAAACTCAAGTCCGGTCAATTGTGACCTGGGTCGATTGCACTAACAATCTCCCCTTTTTGATGTTTGACAAAAATACCATTGAGTTAGGTCCCTAACTCAAATTCCCTTACCAATTTTCCCAAATTGGTAACTCTAACATTCTCCCCCTTTTTGACATACATCAAAAAGGTTCTCTCCAAGGAGGTCAATGTCTCATATCCAATGAGATCTTACAATCTCCCCCTTGGTCCAAAACACCTAGAATACCTTCACTCTTCCTAGTGATAAGTCTCATATCACTCAAGAGAGGCAATCCTACACACTCTCTCAATTTCCAAATTGAATATCTCAAAATCCCATTTTTCTCCCTCATGAGGAAAAATATCATCCATCATCCCATGATGGATACCTCCCCCTAAAAGCTTGCTCCCCCTTGACCATTGCACCAACAATGTCCTTGGGATGTCCCTAAGCCAATAGGAACTCTAAACCATCAAAAATAAGATTCAAAGTTTAACATAGAAGTTTCCCATCCTTAAATTTGATACATCACCCTAACAATTCTCCTAATCCATATCCAATGGATTTTCACTCTTTATAATGCTTCCCAAAGCATATCCTAGGGTTAAGAGTGGTTATGGAACCTTACCATAGCTGAAAATGGGTTAAACATATCATGTTTTCCCGAATCAAGATTGGCAATGACTTTATCGTGCATCACGATTGTCGTGTCCATCACCGACAACAAGGTCACCAATCGATAATCAAAATCTGATTTTTAATTATCAGAATTGAAATTCATAAATAATTATACATAATTTGAAAAATCATAAAACTTCATACGTATAATACTTATGACCAATACAATGAGTAAAAAATATTAGAAAAATATTTTACCCATCAAATATCGAAATTGACACAAAGTTCAAAAGTGAAGAAAAACTTCAATATTTGAGCCCACTTTGTATCAACTTCATCAATGGTGATTGCTATCAAAAGATAGACTTCACTAAGGATTTCTAAAGTGATTTTAAAATATTTTTGAAACCTTATATTGGATTATATTCTTTGGGCTTAATGTACATGGCTTGAACATAAGCTTTCCCAATGATCCACCATATGATTTTAGATGAGTTTGAGTTCATCTAGATGCAAAAACTATGCACCTTGAACTTAACTCATATCCTATCATCTCACATGTATCTAGGGTGTATAAAACACATACATGTCAATTAGATGTGAGATGTGGGATTAGGATTATTATGGCATCATGCATTTTCTAGGCAACTCTATTTGACTCCCTTATAAATGAGACTTCAAATCATGTCATAGTTCTTAAATCAATTTTAATCAAGTTAAATGCATAAATGATCATGGCATAAATGATAACATAATTAAACATGCCCAATGATCATGATGTCATGGCATATGATAGAATCTAAGCATGCATGTCATTAAGACATTACCCAAACATGATCAAGACATATTAAATGATTAAAAAATAAATATGATGTCATGGCATGTTATATGGCAAACAAAGCATGACAAATAAATTGTATAGGTATATAATACCTAAATTTTAGCATTAATTTTCATTTGATATTATTTTGTCCATTTTTCCATATTATTACTTATCTCCCAAATGTGTCAAAAACCCAAAATGGCACACTAAGACCTTTAAACCTAAATTGTGCTAAATTGATTGATTTTTCATAATTCTAAAAATATATTGGCACATCCTAAATTATTTTAGGATTAAAAATAAAACCTATTTCTAAGGTATCCATAACCTTGAAAATAACCTAAAATGCCACCTTTACTATTGTTAGGTTAACTACCCATCCATTCAAGGTTGGCACACCTAAATCCATTTAGCGTGAATCGATCACGCTCCTAGGAACCCAATACCTATTGGAGCTCCTTGGATTAACTAGGTATTCCTTAGGGATAACCTTCCTAGACACCTTCCTAATGACCCTCCTAGGCTTTGAAGCTTTGGTCATGATGGTATTTGATAACTGTCATTTTGTTGTATTATTTTAGTCCTTAATATCATCGTTTTAATCCTCTCGTGTGTTTAATTATTGATTATTTGCATGTTTTATGAGTTGGATCATCTTTTGGACCTAATTATAAATTCTCCTATATTTTGGACTTATATGCAAAATTTATCTTTATTTGTAGGAGATCGAGATGGGCCACTGGACTAGACTCAAGTTGGATCAAATATGGTTTCATCTAGGGCTAGAAGGATCATGTCAAACTGAATTAATTTGGGCCTTTCATCATGATCAAAGGCAAATCACTCAAGGAATCATATCTGAGCATTATGGATCATCCGATGAAAGTAGCTGATTCTGAGCCATCTATCCAAATCTAGAGAGATCTAGTCTGTACACTTCGATCTGGACATCTGAGCCCTTCCTCCAGATTCGTCAGATCATAATTATCTCGTCATATGGATCAGATCCATCCATTCAAAATCGGAGGAATCACAGTCGTTGGATCACAGCCTTCTGAATGGATTAATTGCTTAATCAAACCCTAGCTTCAATTGGACGGCTAAGATCATGGGCAAAATGATCGGACGGCTCAGAAAAAAACCATTAATCATCTTCTCGACTCGACACAGAAGGCAGAAAGCGCAGAAACTTCATGAGCAGCGGCGTTCTCTTCCTCACGAGCGACGGCGGCGACCTCTTTTGCTTCCACACGAGCGACGGTGGGATCGCACAGGAGCCGGTGATGTGCAGAAGGAGTTCCTTCAACATCGCGAAGAGCAGCGCAACTCGAGCCGTAGCGTTTTTTCCCCCTTTTTCACGCGCAACAGAGCGTCTTCTTCCCCACAAGCGACAGCGACAATCCGGTAGTTCTTTCCGGCAACCTTCCCTTCGACAGCCGGCGGCAATCCCATTCGATCCTCGGCGGCAGATCTAGATGTCGTGATTCGGGCAGCTGATCAGAAGCGAGGCGCGGTAGGATTCCGACAAGTACATCCTTCACCGGCATTCCACTCCATTCCGACGACTGGGATAGGTCGTTCCATCTCGCTAGAGCCACCCACAAGCTGTGTCAGGATTAG
The DNA here is from genome assembly GCA_025175895.1 of Wurfbainia villosa. Classification (NCBI taxonomy): domain Eukaryota; kingdom Viridiplantae; phylum Streptophyta; class Magnoliopsida; order Zingiberales; family Zingiberaceae; genus Wurfbainia; species Wurfbainia villosa. Next base: position 65,143,332 of record CM045994.1, on the reverse strand, counting down.
GACAGCTCCATCTCCATCTCCAGTGAAGATTCCTTCCACTGTCCAGCAATCTAGAGTCGCCAAAACAGTGATTGCATTCCTCCATCTCTCCTTCCTTCCTGCTGCGATGATTGGGGCAGCTTCGCATTCACCGTTGGAGAGGGTTGTTCAGTTTATTGTCGCCATCGTGGGGTTACTGATTGCTTATATTTGAATTTAGTCCATTTAATTGGATAGCTTGCTTTGTTATGCTTGTTCGGTTATGGTTAATTTGTTATGTTATGTTTATCATGTTTAGTTTTGTCTATTATGTTTGCTTTAGTTGTTAGTTTAGTTTTCATTTACATTTGACCAATGTACCGTATAGTGACAGTGTGGTACTTAGTTGAATTGCTTTAGTTGTTAGTTTAGATTTCATTTACATTTGGCCAGTGTACCGTATAGTGACAGTGTGGTGCCTGGTTGAATTGCTTACTTTCCTTGCATTTAGTTTTTAGTTAGTCTTCGACCACTGTGTCGTATAGTGATAGTGCGGTGCTTGGTTGAATTATTTTATGTCTGTTAGTTTTGTTTTTTAATGACTGTTTGATCACTGTGTCGTATAGTGACAGTGTGATACTTGGTTGAATTGTTCACATTTGTTTCTTGATCATTGTACCATATAGTGACAGTGCGATGCGTGATTACTTACTTTTGCACATTAGGTTAGCTTCTCGGGAATTAATAATTGGTAGTTAGGATTACTTTTTGCATGTTTAATTCTCATGTTTGCTTTTGATTTTGCATTTTAATTGTTTTGATAATTGTAAAAACCCCCAGTATTTACTTCTGTTTAAAAATAAACGTCCAACCATTAGGTTCATTGGGAGACGATCCGAGTCAGTCCTATACTGCATTAGTGTAGTTAGGGGGTTCGGTAAATAATTTGTAACAATACCACGACAATTCACCGCCGCTATCAAAATTTTGGCATCGTTGCTGGGGACTTTATGTTGGATCGAAGCGGATCGCTAGAGGGGGGTGAATAGCGATAAAAACTATTTTTTTCGTTCGTTAAAAAACCGAGTAGAAAATTAATTTGCAGCGGAAAAGATAAGCAATATAAAAGAGAAGACAAATGTTTTACTTGGTTCGTAGCCTTCAGCTACTACTCCAAGGCCCTAGTGGTCCTTGACCACGTACGGAGGGCAAAAGCACTAAAGGAACTCCTCCTCGTTAGAGGTAGGAGTTAATCGATACAAGAAGGAACAAAAACTTGAGGTAGAGGGACACTCCCCCTCTCCTCGTATACGATAAAAGCTCTGGAAAAGTAGATGAACAACTGATAAAAACTAATACCGACGTACAAAAATAATAAAGAAAGTTAAACCTAGACGTCGGAAAGGAAGGACTTCGTTGTCGGAGAGTTGTAGCTTTGCGGAGGCTTTTTGAAAGCTTAGAATTGTTGTGAAAACCCTAGGTTAGGACCTCCTTTTATAGCCTTTGAGCCCCTTTTCGAGAGGAACCCTAGCCAATCATATTTGAGCACCACTCCCCTTGAAATTTGGTGATAAACCTTGACTCCTCGAGATTGATCCTTTGACCAGGATCGGTGATGGCCATCACCGATCATTGTTAGCGACATCGATCAGTGCTAGCCGTAGTCATCCGACCGATGGGCCGGCAATGAGTCCTTCAGTTGGCGATGATCTTGTTTGCAAGGCAATGTTAGCTTAAAGAAAACATTATTTCGACGGTCGTCGACCGTCCGATCTCGACCTAGACCACCTATGAGATGTCTTGGGTCGGATCTACGCTTAAGTCTTTCCCCATAACGAGGATACGACCTTACTTACACTCGCACACACGAGCTTACCTCGATACTTACGTGTTGCTTTTGCTTCCGGCCTTCCACTCAATTCCTGTGGCTGCCTCCAAAGTCACTTGAGGGTCCCCCGACCACCGTGGCTTCCTCCGGGTGTCGCTAGCCTTGACTCGGCTATAGCAATTTTTGCACACTCGATTCTCATGAGATAACAACATGAGCTTAACTTTGTATCATTTGCTATAATCAAAACTCGAGGTTCGACTTAGGTGCCTCGCACCAACAATCTCCCCTTTTTTTATGGCAAACCCACATACAAAGTTAAGTGCATTAAGAAAAGATATGCATGAATGAGCGAGTGTTAAGAGCATGAATGAGCAGTATAAAAACTCTTTTTCAAGTGCTCCCCCTTGAGGAATCCTCCCCCTTGACCGAGGGTGAGTACTTGAGAAAGAGTTTTAATTCTCCCCTTTGACTTTTGCTACTAAAAAAGAATTAAGTAACTGAAATTACTTAATATTGGCCATAGTATTTAAAATAAATAAGTTTAAGTTAAGAATTCTTTGGCCTTTGAATAAGTTTTAACTTTTGGTTTAAATATGAAGTAAGAGTTTAAGTTGTCAAAAAAAATTTGACCCCTTAACTTTGACCTTTTAACTTTGGCCTTTTTCTCCCCCTTTTGCCGTATATCGAAAAGAGTAAGGGGTGTGTGGAAAACAAAATAAGTGTTAAATTTAAAGTCCAAGCATGTTCCCCATTTTTTATTTTTAAAAAAAATATACTGAAAATAAGCTCATCTATAAAATGTTCGACTCATATTTGGCTTGATTGATATGAAAGATCAACCAGTCCTGGTCAGAGTCGGTTAGTGTGTATGATTATACTCCATGGTTCATGGCGATGCACTAGATCTACATCTGGAACCAGGAGTAAGGTCCTAACATCTCACGCCCATCTACGTGGCTAAGTACACAAACACATTAGTCCTATGATGTATTGGCTCCTTAAATCTATAGGTGCATGATATCTAAGGTATGTCCTATGCTAGTTCCATAAAAATGAAAATTTAAGAAATAGTAGTAAGAAAATATAATTTGCAAGTTCCTATTCTACTACGCACATGCCCAATTTTCGTCTTAATAGACTAAATTCGGCTTCGGGTAGGGGTTTAGTAAATAGGTCTGCTAAGTTAGACTTCGATTCGATGTATTCGAGTTATATTGCTCCGTTGGCCACATGTTCTCGAATGAAATGGTGTTTGATCTCTATATGTTTGGTCCTAGAGTGACATATCGGATTCTTAGTAAGATTAATTGAACTAATGTTGTCTACGTGAAGTTTAGTATTCATAAAGTCTAACTTAAAGTCGCGGAGAGTGTGCTTCATCCAAAGAAGTTGAGTGACACACTCACCCATCGCGATGTATTCAGCTTCGGTGGTAGATAAAGCGACACAGTGTTGCTTCCTACTGCACCAACTTACTAGACTCGAGCCGAGAAGTTGACAATAACCACTCGTGCTCTTTCTATCGAGCTTACTACCGGCATAGTCCGAATCGGAGTAGCCGATTAGTTCGAACTCCGTAGATCTAGGGTACTAAATACCAACGTTAAGTGTACCCTTAAGATATCTAAGGATACGCTTAACTAGGGTTAGGTGAGACTCCTTAGCACAGGTTTGAAACCTGGCGCACATACTTACTGCGAATAGGATGTCGGGTCGGCTCGCAGTTAAGTATAGGAGACTTCCTATCGCGCTCCTATAGTACTTTAAGTCAATGGACTTACTTTCTAGGTCTTCTCCTATGTTAACATTAATCGTCATTGGGGTGTTTATTATCTTAGCGTCTTGCATTCCAAATCTTTTAATTAACTCCTTAGTGTATTTTTGTTGATATAGGTATATACCATCCTTAGTTTGTTTAATTTGTAGACCTAAAAAGAAACTTAACTCGCCTACCAAGTTCATTTCGAACTCACTTTCCATGAGTGAAATGAACTCATTTAGTAAGGCTGAGTTAGAGGTTCCAAAAATTATATCGTCTACGTAAATTTGAGCTATGAATATTTCTTTACCTAAGGTTTTTACGAAGAGAGTTGGGTCAACTAAGCCTTGGTTAAACCCTTTTGACTTAAGATGGATTGAAAGTCTCTCGTACCAAGCTCGAGGAGCTTGTTTAAGTCCATAGAGAGCTTTCTTAAGTTTTAGAACATGGTCGGGTTTATCTAGATTTTCGAATCCGGGGGGTTGGCTAACATAAACTTCTTATTTAATGTATCCATTTAGGAATGCCGACTTAACATCCATTTGAAACAGCTTAAATCCTCGATGTGCGGCATAAGCTAGCAACATTCGAATGGATTCGAGTCTAGCTACTGGGGCATAGGTTTCGTCGTAATCTAAGCCTTCGACTTGGCTAAACCCTTTGGCGACTAACCTAGCCTTGTTTCTAACTACTTCACCTTTATCATCAAGCTTATTTCGAAACACCCACCTTGTTCCAATTATCATTTTGTCTTTAGGTGGTGGTACTAATTCCCACACTTCATTCCTAGTAAATTGAGCTAGCTCTTCTTGCATTGCAATAATCCAATCGGGATCAAGAAGAGCTTGTTCAATTGATTTGGGTTCTATCTTTGAAATTAAGGAAATTTGACTAAGGTTCCTATAGGATGCTCTAGTTCGAACTCCTAGATTAGGATCTCCTATCACTTGATCGATAGGGTGGTTAGTTTGAATCCTAGATTGGGTTGGGTTTGTGTCACCTAATGCTTGATCAATGGGGTGACTTGGTTGAACACTAGTTTGGTTGGAGTCATCTATCACTTGATCAATAGAGTGACTTGGTTGACTTAGGTTAGGATTAACACTAGACCTGATCTCCGGATCAGAGTTAGGTCTAGTATGAATCGACTCGCTAATTGGGGTTGCTGGGGGTTTTGTAGGTTCATGTCCTTCATCAAATATTACATTGATAGTCTCCTCGACTCTAAGGGTGTCGTGGTTATATACTCTATAAGCTCGACTTGTAGTCGAGTATCCTAAGAAGATTCCGGTGGAGGTTTTGGATTTGAATTTCCCTAGGTGGTTCTTAGTGTTTAAGATATGTACTTTACATCTAAATACCCTAAAGTACTTGATGTTGGGTACTTTATTGTGATAAATCTCATAGGAGGTCTTAAGGTGCCTCTTTACCATAAGGATCCTATTCTGGACATAGCAAGTCGTGCTAACGGCTTCTGCCCAAAACCTATCAGGTAGGTCGTATTCGTTCAACATGGTCCTAGCGGCTTCTTGTAGAGTTCGGTTTTTCCGCTCCACTAGGCCATTTTGTTGAGGGGTCCTAGGGAAAGAGAATTCATGGTGGTATCCGTTTAGGTTACAGAAGTCGGTGAACCTTTGATTTTCGAATTCACCACCATGATTGCTTCTAAGTCTTTTAACCTTAAGGTTTTTTTGATTCTCGATTAATTTGAATAGATTGATTAATTGATCTAGAGTATCATTTTTATGTTTGATGAACCTAACCTAGTAAACACGGAGTAGTCGTCAATTATGACTAAGCAATATTGGCTTCTATTGAGTGACTTGGCTCCATGTGAATCGAATAGATCCATATGCAGGAGCTCAAGTACACTTGAGGTTCGTTCTTGGTTAGTTAACTTGTGTTGTGTCCTAGGTTGTTTTCCTTGTTGACAAGCATTACAGATTTTATTAACCAAGTTGTTGAGGTTGGGTAAGCCTCTGACTAAGCCACTCTGACTCATCTTGTGGATGAGTCTTGGGTGCGAGTGACCGAGTCGTCGGTGCCACAACCATGATTCCTCTTCCTGTGTCATAAGACATTTGGCTGAGGATTTGATTAAGTTAATTGTATAAATGTTATTTGTCCTTGTTCCTTTGAGTATTGTTTTAGCTGTTTTATTTGTTTTAATTACACATTCATTTTCTAAAAATACGACCTTATAGTTATTGTCACATAATTGGCTTACGCTAAGCAGGTTATATTCAAAATTCTCTACAAGTAATACATTTTTAATAACAAAATTCGAGTTAAGCTCGATATCACCTAATCCGATGATTTTGAGCTTGCCATTATTCCCAAAGGCTACCGATCCTTGTCGTTTGAATCGAAGCTTCGTGAATTTGAGTTGATCCCCGGTCATGTGTCGGGAGCAATCGATGTCCAACATCCATTGATCCTACACACAAGGTGGTTGGATTGGATGTTAGATTTTTTTTTAAAAAAAAAAATTGGTTGTAAGTTGTTAAACCTAGGTCATCTCACCTGTGTCTATATGATCAAGCATGTTATACTTATGTGGTTTTTGTGAGATGACTTCCAATTAAGTTGATTAAGTGGATTTAGGTTCAAGTAATTTTATGTTAGATTTGGATTTGACCCTAGGCTTGTCAAGTTTACCTTTTCAAGATCATGGCTTCCAGGTCATGGCGAGGCGCAGAGGCCTTCTTTTATCGGATCATCGACCACTTCCTTAGACAAAGCCATTTTCAAGAAAATGATGACTTGACTCACCTAAGACTATTTCCTAGTCTAACTGGTTATTTTTGAAAAGAGGCTCCCCGAGGCTCAATCTTTTCGAAGAATTTTAGTTGGTTATGTTCGTGTTCTAAGTGAGTTCACAAGTTTTAAAGCACAAACTTTCTAAGTTAAAGCATGCAATTTCTAAGTTAAAGCACAAACTTTCTAAGTTAAAACATGCAATTTCTAAGTTAAAGCACAAACATGTTTTGTACTGGCTCCCCCTAGACCGTTGAATCGGTTCGGTCTATCCACATAGTGGATTTGGTCCTTGGGAATCCAGTACGGGTTGGATCCTAGAGTTGAAATCAAAAGGTTCTTAGGGACCCATGCTTGGACATGTTTCCTATGTCGACTTACAATCGACATATACGACCTATTAGTCGTGTTTGAGTTAAACCCTAGTCCAGCCTTGTTGTACACGGCCCTTTGAGATCCAAGTAGGAGGTCAAGTCCTTTGGATCCCGAAGTGAACCTTTCCAACGTGTTCCTAAGATCTTCGACTTGACTTTTCAAGAGTGAGTTCTCAACTTCGAGTTTTTCAACCCGAGTTGAGTCCTTCTCTTGAACTCGACTAGTCGAAGAGGTTAGGGAGACCTTGTGTTTGAGGAGTTTGACCTCCTCAACCAGGGTCTTGACCTTGGACTCGGATTTAACTAATTTCCTAGACAAAAACCTAACCGTATTTTGTAAAGTATTAAATAAAGTTCGACTTACTTTAAGGGTATCTTTTGAACCGGATGCGTATAACTGTCTTGACTTGAAGTTAGCTTCATAGTCAGAGTCATCATCAGGTTCTGACTCAAATTCGGTCTCCGTGTCTGACTCAATTGATTTCGCCATGAAGACGTGGTCTTCGTCTTCTTCGGATGACGCTTCTTCCCATGTCGCGTTGAGGGCCTTCTTGTGCTTAGGTGCTTTGTGGTTGAGCTTGGGGCACTCGGACTTGATATGTCCAAACCTGTTACACTCATAACACCTAATATTAGAACTTTTAGGTTTACCTTGGTTGGGTCGAGTTGTGGTTCGCTTCCGTCCCTTGGCTATCCTTCGAGCTAGGTTCATTAGCTCGGCAGTCAATTCCGGGTCAACTTCTTCTTCGGACTCGTCTTCCTCCTCGGTTGGTGGTGGCTTGCTTGTGATTTTCTTCTTCTTTGAACCTGAAAACAAGGCTATACCCCTCTCGGGTTTCGAGTTGGACTACTCATGTAATTCGAAATCTGAGAATAATTCATCTAACCTAATTTTAGAAAGATCTTTGGAGACCTTGTAGGCATCGACCATGGATGCCCACAAGGTAGTCCTCGGAAAAGAGTTTAGAACATACCTTATAAGGTCGCGGTTTTTGACCTTTTGCCCGATTACGTGTAGGTTGTTGACTATGTCTTGGACGCGGGCGTGGAGTTGTGTCGCGGACTCATGTTCCTGCATTTTTAGTGTGTACAATTTATTGAACAACAAATCGCGTTTGCAAACCTTAGCTTGATCCGATCCTTCGTGTAACTCGATTAGTTTTGTCCAAAGATCCTTTGCGCTTATGAAGGGGCCGACGCGATTTAGCTCCTCCTTGGATAGGCCGCATTGGAGGATTTGTGTTGCCTTGGCGTCGGCTTCGACTTGTCATTTTGTCGCAATGGTCCATTGATCATAATCCAAGGAGTCACCCACTTCATTAGTCGGAAGTGTGAAACCCGTTTGGATTATGATCCACATCTCGATTTGGGTTTTGAGATAGCATTCCATCCGACCCTTCCAATAACGGAAGTCATCTCCGTTGTAAAACGGAGGTCGGACGGTGCTAAAACCCTCGAGATGGGCCATTAGAACAAAAGACCGAAGGAGACGAAGACGAAGAAACTAGCAACGACAAAAACACAAAAAAAAGTACCAAGACTCGCGTCTTGGATTAGTAGTGCGGGAGAAAACTTAACAAACCGAAATAAATAGAAATAAACAGAATTAAAAGAACAATAAATCTGTAAAAATGGCTATATTGGTGGTTTCACCAAATCTTAGCAACCCCCGGCTCTGATACCAATTGTTGGATCGAAGCGGATCGCTAGAGGGGGGGTGAATAGTGATAAAAACTATTTTTTTTCGTTCGTTAAAAAACCGAGTAGATAATTAATTTGCAGCGGAAAAGATAAGCAATATAAAGAGAAGACAAATGTTTTACTTGGTTCGTAGCCTTCGGCTACTACTCCAAGGCCCTAGTGGTCCTTGACCACGTACGGAGGGCAAAAGCACTAAAGGAACTCCTCCTCGTTAGAGGTAGGAGTTAATCGATACAAGAAGGAACAAAAACTTGAGGTAGAGGGACACTCCCCCTCTCCTCGTATACGATAAAAGCTCCGGAAAAGTAGATGAACAACTGATAAAAACTAATACCGACGTACAAAAATAATAAAGAAAGTTAAACCTAGATGTCGGAAAGGAAGGACTTCGTTGTCGGAGAGTTGTAGCTTTGCGGAGGCTTTTTGAAAGCTTAGAATTGTTGTGAAAACCCTAGGTTAGGACCTCCTTTTATAGCCTTTGAGCCCCTTTTCGAGAGGAACCCTAGCCAATCATATTTGAGCACCACTCCCCTTGAAATTTGGTGATAAACCTTGACTCCTCGAGGCTGATCCTTTGACTAGCGATCGGTGATAGCCATCACCCGATCATTGTGGCGGCGCTCGATCGAGTGCTAGCCGTAGTCACCCGTGATGGACGCAATGAGTCCTTCAGTTGGCGATCGACTAATCGCAAGGCAATGTTAGCTTAAAGAAAACATTATTTCGACGGTCGTCGACCGTCCGATCTCGACCTAGACCACCTATGAGATGTCTTTGGTCGGATCTACGCTTAAGTCTTTCCCCGTAACGAGGATACGACCTTACTTACACTCGCACACACGAGCTTACCTCGATACTTACGTGTTGCTTTTGCTTCCGGCCTTCCACTCAATTCCTTCGGCTCCCTCCGAAGTCACTTGAGTGTCGCCCGACCACCGCGGCTTCCTCCGGGTGTCGCTAGCCTTCATCTCCAGCTATAGCAATTTTCTGCACACTCGATTCAGCTCGTGAGATAACAACATGAGCTTAACTTTGTATCGTTTGCTATAATCAAAACTCAGGTTCGACTTAGGTTCCTACTGCACCAACACTTTAATTGTGTTCGTTTGTCTTTAAACTGTAGTTTGTTTGTTCGTTTTCTTTTTCCTTTGTTATTAGTGTCTTTCTTATCATTTCTATTTGTACTCATTGTATTTGTTTGTGTGGATGACTAGGTCTTCAGGCGATAATCTATTTGAGTCTTATGCAGCCCTTCCCTCAGAGGCCCAGCTTAGGAAGAGGGTTGTTGAAGAAAAGGCTAGGGATTCTAGGAGCTAGTAGATTCCCAAGTATGCTGAGTTTCTGAAAGATTTATGTGTTCACTAGAAGTTGTACTCTTTCTATGGAGGTAGGAGATACTGTAGTTCGGTTTAGTATTTTGGACGCTATGAAGCAACCAATGGAGGATCATTCTATTCTTAGCGTGGATATAGCTGATGAGCTGAACTGCATGAACTTTATTTTTTAGTCTATTTTTTTTCATTTGGATATCTCTGCACCTTCTATATTTTATTGTGATTTTATTGATTCTGATGATTCTGATATTGATGATTTGTTACGACCTATCTGTAGGCCCTTTTATGTAGATAGGGATATGGAATGTGTAGGGACTTGTGACACCCCAAGAATCACTTCCATCATATGTTTGTGAGAAATGTCATTTCATGGTCGAGCATGGGATAGTCTTAGGTCATATTATCTCTGTGTATGGTATTGAAGTAGATCCTGCTAAAATTCATGTTATATACTCTTTATCTTACCCTGCTTCTGTGCGGGAAGTTTGTGTTTTTCTAGGTCATGCAGGTTTCTACAGACGTTTTATCAGAGACTTCAGTAAGATTGTCCTATCCTTGACCAACTTGTTGCAGAAGGATGTGGTATTTCAGTTTGACCAGGATTGTGATGGAGATCGAGTCCACCCCCATAGCAGCTTCTTTTCCAGATGAGCAACTTTTTCACCTGTAGGGTAAGACACCATGGTATGCAAATCTTGCTATTTATTTAGTTGTCGTGTTGTACCTTCACATTTTACTCATGCACAAGTCCAGAAATTGAAAAGTGATACTAAGTATTATGTATGGGATGATCTTTATCTTTGAAAATTGTGTAGTGATCAAATCATTAGACGATGTGGACTTGATTATGAGTTTCATTTCATACTTATTTTTTGTCGTTCTCTGGCTTGTGGGGGCATTTTGGACCTCAAAGGACTGCTAGGAAAGTTTTAGAGTCTGGTTTGTATTGGCCCACCCTATTTTATGATGCCTCTGAATTTTACAAGTCTTGTGAGCGATGTCAACGAACAGGGAGTATAGGACGTAGAAATGAAATGTCTCACCAATCCTTGTTATTCTATGAGATTCTTTATATTTGAGGCATTGATTTTATGGGTCCGTGTCCTGTATCTTTTAGATTTTCATATATTCTTTTAGCATATGATTAGGTTTCTAAATGGGTGGAGGTCATCCCCACCAGGACTAATGATTCTCTAGTTGTTGTGGATTTTGTTAGGTCTCACATATTTTGCAGATTTGGAGTACCCAGGGTGATCATTAGCAATCAAGAGTCTCACTTTCACAATAGGCGCATACCGTTTTAAGCAGAGAGATCAAGTCTATACTAGAGAATACGGTGGGGCCAGACATGATTATGCTTCTTCTCCGACTTGAAAGGGGAGTGTATTCTTTTATTTACTGCATTTATTTTCTTCCTTTCATGTTCGGAATAATTTGTATGGGTTGATTGCTTGTTTGCCTATTTACCTAGGTTTGTTTGTCTGTTGTTGAGTCAAATAATATTCCCTATGCGTGCCTTAGTATCATTTCAAAGGTGGTAAAAATTAGTTAAGTTTGATCATCAGATTGTGGATTTTTGTGTATGATAGGAGACTTCACTTGCATGCAGTCACTTGTTATGATGGTGAACTTTGTATTGTTAGACTAAGCTTGATGTTTGATTCACCTAGTGAGGTTATAAGCCATTCTTATCATCTACCCACTTTGTGTGATAACACATGTGATTCTTGTTGCTCTAGAACTTGCTTTGAGTCTTTTCAAAACTGCAGTAACATTTACTTGCATGAATATGATGAAGGATTTCATTCTTGGATTCTTTTCCTGACTTGGTTTGATTGTCTAATCCACTTGATACTTCCATCTTCCATGTCTTATTTGTCTTATCTTTTCATTTGATATCTATTGTCTTTGTATCTTTGTGGATTATATTTTTCATATCTATTATTTTCCATATTGGAGGAATAGTTTGATGGGTTGTATTGTCCGAGACGGACAAAATTTTTAAGTGTGGGGGAGGAGCTATATTATTTTTGTTGGAAACATGATATGGAAGGCATAGTTTTCAGAGGTCATTGGTCCTAAGATATATTTGTCTGTGATTAGTACTTGGTTTTCTGCAAAAAAAAAAAAAGGCGCCATTGATGTTTCGTTTGTAAAAAAAAAAAAAGTGCAATTGTAATGCAGGCAAATGGAATTGCAATGTGTTGGATAGAGCCATTTGATCCTGAATCCAATTCTAAAGTTTCCAATTGTCTTAGCCTCTTCCCATATTGCTGGTTACTGAGCATTTCACAGAGCAACTCATCAGGTTTATTTTTCCAATTCTTCTATTGTTCCCTATTCATTATACCTTTGTCTTGTACTTCTCTTTGTATACTTTATCTGCAGTCTACTTTTGATCTCATTCTGATTCTTGATAAATCCTTTTGATTCATGTATGAGATGTATTAATAGCAGTAGAGAAGTAGATGGTAAGCAAGCATATGGTAGTATAGGATTGCATATTGTTTTGAGGGCGCCCCACTCCTATGTTTCTTATGTGAGCATTAGTGCATTTATCCATTTTGGGAGGTTTTGTATCAGGCTTAGTCTATTTGATTTGACCGTAAATCATCATACATGTTGACTGTTGTAGGAGTCGGATCTTTTGACTACCTAGGATTCAAATTGATTTGGTGATCCTAAGTAACTTATTTTTCCTGTCTCTAAATTATTGATCTGGGTATTGTTTGGGGAATGAGTGAGAGAGTCAGTGTTTCTTTATTTTCATTATTGCTCGGGACGTGCAAGAATAAGTGTGGGAGAGTTTATAACTGTCATTTTGTTGTATTATTTTGGTCCTTAATATCATCGTTTTAATCCTCTCGTATATTTAATTATTGATTATTTGCATGTTTTATGAGTTGGATCATCTTTTGGACCTAATTATAAATTCTCCTATATTTTGGACTTATATGCAAAATTTAACTTTATTTGTAGGAGATCGAGATGGGCCACTGGACTAGACTCAAGTTGGATCAAATATGGTTTCATCTAGGGCTAGAAGGATCATGTCAAACTGAATTAATCTGGGTTTTTCATCGTGATCAAAGGCAAATCACTTAAGGAATCGGATCTGAGCATTATGGACCGTCCGATGAAAGTAGCTGATTCTGAGCCATCTATCCAGATCTGGTGAGATCTAGTCCATACACTTCGATCTAGACATCTGAGCCCTTCCTCCAGATTCGTCCGATTGTAATTATCCCGTCAAATGGATCAGATCCATCCGTTCAAAATCGGAGGAATCACAGCCGTTGGATCACAGCCTTCTAAATGGATTAATTGCTTAATCAAGCCCTAGTTTCAATTGGACGGCTGAGATCGTGGGCGAAATGATCGGACGACTCAAAAAAAACCATTAATCATCTTCTCGACTCGACACAGAAGGCAGAAATCGCAGAAACTTCACGAGCAGCGGCGTTCTCTTCCTCGCAAGCGACGGCGGCGACCTCTTCTGCTTCCGTGCGAGCGGCGGTAGGATCGCACAGGAGTCGCCGACGACGCACAGAAGGAGTTCCTTCAACATCGTGAAGAGCAGCGCAACTCGAGACGTAGCATTTTTTCCCCCTTTTTCATGCGCGACAGAGCGTCTTCTTCCCCACGAGCGACGGCGACAATCCGGCAGTTCTTTCCGACGACCTTCCCTCTGATAGTCGATGGCAATCCCATCCGATCCTCGACGGCAGATCCAGATGTTGTGATTCGGGCAGCTGATCAGAAGCGAGGTGTAGTAGGATTCCGGCGAGTACATCCTTCACCGGCATTCCACTCCATTCCGGCGATTGGGATAGGTCGTTCCATCTCGCCGGAGCCACCCACAAGCTGTGTCAGGATTAGGACAGCTCCATCTCCATCGCCGGTGAAGATTCCCTCCACTGTCCGGCAATCCAGAGTTGCCAGAACAGTGATCGCATTCCTCCATCTCTCCTTCCTTCCTGCTGCACTGATTGGGGCAACTTCGCATTCACCGTTAGAGAGCATTGTTTGATTTATTGTCGCCATCGTGGGGTTACCGATTGCTTATATTTGAATTTAGTCCATTTAATTGGATAGCTTGCTTTGTTATGCTTGTTCGGTTACGGTTAATTTGTTATGCTATGTTTATCATGTTTAGTTTTGTCTATTATGTTTGCTTTAGTTGTTAGTTTAGTTTTCATTTACATTTGACCAATGTACCGTAAAGTGACAGTGCGGTGCTTGGTTGAATTTCTTTAGTTGTTAATTTAGATTTCATTTACATTTGGCTAGTGTACCGTATAGTGACAGTGCGGTGCCTGGTTGAATTGCTTACTTTCCTTGCATTTAGTTTTTAGTTAGTCTTCGACCACTGTGCCGTATAGTGACAGTGCGAAGCTTGGTTGAATTATTTTATGTCTGTTAGTTTAGTTTTTTAGTGACTGTTTAATCACTATGTCATATAGTGACAGTGCGATACTTGGTTGAATTGTTCACATTTGTTTCTTGATCATTGTACCATATAGTGATAGTGCGGTGCGTGATTACTTACTTTTGCACATTAGATTAGCTTCCCGGGAATTAATAATTGGTAGTTAGGATTACTTTTTGCATGTTTAATTCTCATGTTTGCTTTTGATTTTGCATTTTAATTGTTTTGATAATTGTAAAAAACCCCAGTGTTTACTTATGTTTAAAAACAAACGTCCAGCCATTAGGTTCGTTGGGAGACGATCCGAGTCAGTCCTATACTACATTAGTGTAGTTAGAGGGTTCGGTAAATAATTTGTAATGGTACCATGACAATTCACCGCCGCTATCAGTCTTGCCTAGGTTAACTCTAGGGGTGACTCCCCTTGTAACCTTCTTAGTGGTCTTCCTAGGTTTCATGGAAACCTTGGCCACTAAACACCTACCTCGGTCAACCTTAGCGATGACTTCCCTATTAACCTTGGTCTTTCTATGCCTAAGTTTAGTTCCATAGTCAAATGGAACACTATGGTAGGTAGGCTTATCTACCTTGGACCTAGGCTTGTGGCTCAAGCCTTTCTTGCCCATAGATGAGCCTTGCCTCCTAGACTCTAGGTGTTGACTTTTACCATTTGATCTAGATTTTTGATCAATTGACCCTTGCATTTGGTTTTGCATAATCCTAAGGGTATTTTCCATTTTCTCAAGCCATGACCTCAAGGCCTGATTTTCCTTTTCTAATTGCCAAATTTTTGAATTTTAATTTAATCTTTGGGGATGGTTCTTCTTAGGCATATGCCTAGTCCATTTGGGGTTAAAACCTAGGTGGTCCTCAATTTTCTTAATGCTTGCCCTAGGTAAAATATTTTTAGGGACATTAGTCCCAAATTTCTCCTTCTTCCTAACGTGGACATTTTTAGATCCTAGACAATACTCCTTATTTCTAGCATGCTCTTTATGATAAATAGCAACATTATTAACATAACTTCTAGCATGCTTTTACCTATAAATTAAAGTAGAAGCATTATTGAAGTATACCTTAGGGTTAGCCTTAGCTCCCCCTACTTGAGATGCTCCTTCTTTTCTTCTAGGACATTGGCTCTTATAGTGTCCCGGTTGTCGGCATTTGAAGCACACCACGTGCTTCTTTCTCTTCTTGGTGGGGACATCGATATCCTTGACTTTTTCATTGACTTTTGGTGCCGGAGGAGCTTTCTTTACCCATTTAGGATATTTACTCTTGTAATGTCCTACTTCCCTACACTCAAAGCATATTATATGAATTTTATTTTTAACCAAAATTCTTGAATTACCTAGTTCGGCGGTGGTGATCGGAGTGGGTTCTTCATCCCTCCCGAAGGTTGAGGCTTCTTCTTGATTTTGCTCCAGCTCCGGTGTGGATGGTCTCTTCTCCCCCTCAATCCTAGAGGTGGAGGCTTCTTCCACTTCTTCCTCTTCCACTGAATCCTCACTTCCTTGTGAGGATGATGAACTCGCTTTATTGGCCTCTTCCTCTTCTTGAGCCGATGAACTTTCATGAAGCTTGGCCAAATCGGTCCAAAGCTCCTTGGCATCCATATAATTACCTAACATACACACAATGTCGTTAGGGATCAAATCAATCACGAATTTTATTACCTTTGTGTTTTTCTCAAAGGCTTGAACTTGCTCTTCGGTCCATCTCTTCTTCTTGAGAAAGCCTCCCTTTAGTCCTCTTGGATGTTCGAATCCTTCCATCAAAATGGACCACTCCTCAAAGTCCCTCATCATCAAGAAGTATTCAATCCTTGTCTTCCATTGGTTGAAGCCTTCTCGTCCATAGAAAGCATATGGGATTGGGGTGTTGATGTCCCAACCCAAATTCTCTTGAATTTCCATCTTGTTCCTCTTCACCCTCTAACGTCTTGACTCTGGGTTGTTAATCCGTAGAAGAGCCTCGGGCTCTGATACCAATTGTTGGGAACGATGTACCCGTTAGAAGGGGGGGTGAATAGCGTCGTCGATGCTTGATGGAATACATTCGCGATTGCATCTACAAATCGTGTTAGTGCGCAGCAGAATAGTAATAAAAATAATAACACGAATACAAACACCATAACACAACGATATAACGTGGTTCGGAACCGAATGGTTCCTACTCCACGGATTGGACTCTAAAAGCCCTAGCAATGCAAACAAGCACTACTAATCACAAATACTCCTTCTCGAAATAATCCGGAGGTGGAGAAACCTCGTACAAATGGTCTTACAATAGTAAGAAACAAATACAAGCAAGATACAATTGAAATACACAACAAGTAAAGAAAATAACACTTTACAATTGCTCTTTTGATTACTTGCTTTGTGGTTGCTTGAAATGCACTTTGAGACCCTGATTTGCAGCAGCAAATCGCCCCAAAACTCCTCAAGAACCGGTTGCCAAATCCTCCTCCACGAGCTCCATTTAAAGCTTCTTCCTGGGCTAGATTTCATCTATCAGTCGACTGCTCGGGACCATCAGTCGACCGGTGCCACTGTTGTCGTGAGACAACGACTAGATCCATGCTGGAAAAATCCAACGGATCCACCATCAGTCGACTGATCATACCCATCAGTCGACTGATGCCTCAATTAGTCGAGTGGTCGGGCTGATCACTCGACTGGAGAACATTCTGTGCCCGAAATCCTCTGGCCAGCAATCAACTGATCACCTCTGTCAGTCTCGCGCCTATCGGATCCCTCCAAGTCATCCATGACTTGTTCATCCATACATTAGCCTTCAGGTGCTTCCATCAGCTATTGTCATGCTAACAGTGTCTACACCGACAAGGCACATTGGACTTACACTGCCAAGACTCCGCTTGGACTTTACGTCGCCAACCATTGGACTTATGCTGCCAAGACTCCTTCTTGGACTTTACGCCGCCAATATCAAACCCCTTGGACTTTCCAAATGCCAAGACTAAAGCTTGGACTTTCCCTTGCCAACCCATGTTGGAATTTCCATGCCAAGACCCATGCTTGGACTTTCCTTTGTCAACCCATGTTGGACATTCCCTTGCCAAGACCCATACTTGGACTTTCCATACCAAATACTCAAGACTTAGACTTTTCCAATGCCAAGTGTCCCACTTGCACTTTCCATGCCAAGTACCCATGACTTGGTCTTTACCATGACAATGGTCAAACCATCGTCAAACATCAAATACTAACCTGGGTTGATTGTATCAACAATCTCCCAACATCGTCAAACTCGAGTTCGGTCAATCGTGACCTGGGTCGATTGCACCAACATAGGATATGTACCTTACATCCAAATACCCTAAAATATTTATTGTTGGGATGTATACTGAAAGCCTAGCCTTTGTATGAACATCTTCATTTTGAAATAAGAATCACATGATCATTGTTTGCATTTTATATTTATTTATGCATATTGTCTGATACTTTACGTTGTAGATAACATGGTGTGTGGTGTCTCACAGAAGATCATGTTATTAGTTCCTTGTAGAGTATAAGTAAAGGCTCACAACCAAGATGGTTTTGGACAAACCATTGGCATGGTTGTAGTGTAATTTGGTATTGGTTTATCTTGACCATAGAATTACACTAGTACACTTTGTGTATATTGAGGAGGATCATTTTAGAGGTGATTCAATTTATACTGACTATATAATTGAATAAGACCTCAGATATTATGATGTCTATGCTCTTAATCTCGATATAATAATAGGCACATGTACTTAGTATTTATTTATTTGATTTACCAATGGGCGAGACTTATGTGTTAAGTCGATAGGCCTGGTAAGTTAAAAAATAATATTATTTACATAGTGTGTCGTTGATTATTGGAGGAACCGTGTCCTATATATTAGGATGATGATGTCCCCTTGAGGAGCTCATAAAGTTCATCATGTAAATCCTGCAGGTGGACTTAGTCCAACATGATGATAAGGATAAGTGGTACTACTCATGGAGTTAGATATTAATTAATTAAATTGTTAGTAATTTAATTAATTAATGGAGATTTGATATCTTAAACACGGGGAGATATTTTGTACAAATAATATGTGGAGCCCATATTTAATTATGGGGGTTGGTGAGGTAGATCAATGATGATCATCTAGTGGAATGGATCATCATTAATGGATCGGGTTTTATGTAGTTCGGATCCATTGGGTGGCCAAGATCCAACTCATCCTCACGGTCCCTATTGTAGCCTATTATAAATACCTCATAAAGCCTAGATCTATAAAAGGAGGTGGAGAGGCTTGGGCGAAAAAAGAGATTAAGGGTTTTCTCCTTGAGGCCGACAACAAAGAAGTTTGGCTAGGGTTTGTTGGTTGGCGTTGGAGGCTTGAGCGGCATCCTAGGGTTTGGCATCTTCTCTTGCAGATTTGGCCGGCACCACCCTCTTCCAATCATTTGGTTGGCGCCTCTTCTCCTCCTCTCCTAGGGCCGGCGACAACAAGAGGGCTCTCTTAGTTGGCGCCTCCTTTCCTCCCCTTAGGGTTGGCGGTCACCAATCTTGATGTTTGGTTGTCGGCACAAGCAAGGAGAAGAAGGGAGTTTGTTCTTCCCTTGTTCGAAGCGAGCAAGGAAGGGAAGATACGTGATCTAGGAAGCTTCGATTCTTGGAAGATCATCGCCCACACGACGTCCAAGAAGAGGATAGAAATACAATAGAAGATCAAGAGGTAAAATAAGAGGTATAATCTTGTTTAATTTTGATTCTTCTTCTTTTGTAATTGTATGTTATTGATTGATATGGACCTCGATGATAAACACAAAAACCAGTGATCCGTACATCATCCATTCCGCGACTAATCAAGGAAAAGAGTTAGGTTGCTTGAACAACAAGTTTGTTCAAGCGACCACTCAAATCGAATAGCACGATGATGAATCGGTTGCTTGGGTAATCCATCTCCATCTAGATTAGTTTTAGTTAATAAAATTTTAATCCGAGGACGTGTGATAGGATTGCCATGCACAAGCGACCGAAGCGAAGAAGCAGGAAACACGGCTTTTCCCTTCAAGTGGTATCAGAGCCACGGTTTTCAGTTTTGTGTGTTTTGGATTCGGTTATTTTCATGCATTTATCATATATTATTTATGTCGGATAATAGTAGGATGTGCGTAGGCTAACTTTTTGCTTGCAGGCATAAGATCCAACTATTATGGCTATGTGATTGTATGTGATTGTGTATGTGTGATTGTATTTAATTATTTGAATCCTCGAGGTTGACGAGGCTAATTAGTATTTAATTTTTATAATTAAATACGGCATTGTTTAGCCGCTCATTTTAATTTACTTTCGATCTAGATATGTTGTACACTCCTTCTTGGAGTATAGGATCGATGGATGTAAATTAAGTTTATCTCAACTCGGATCCTTTTGTGGCTTGCGCATGGTAAAGGGAGGAGAGGACGAGGTGGCGACACGACGAGAAGCATATTGGAAAACAAAAGTCATAATAGTTGGAATTTTTTTTCATATTTATTGGTTATTGTTTGATATGCATGTTGTGTGAAAATTCCTCAATTTTAAATTACTAAGTGGGAGAGGGATATTTTTTTAATTCCAGGGCCTCCATTACAATTTGTCATGTGATGCGAACAAACTTGCTTGTTAGCTCTGAGTGCCTTCCTCCATATTGGATGAGTTTGTTTTGCATATCACTAGGTAAAATATGGTTATAGAAAATTATTTAGGAGTGTGTGTACTTCCCCATCGTAAGACACATAATCTGAGGTAATTGCCTTAGTATCAGGTGATGGTAAACACTTAAATGCAAATAAAAGTATCCTTCCCATCGGAGTCACTGCTTTTATTTGTAGGGCCGAAGAGGAACCAACTATTAATTTTATTTGTCAAAAAGTAAGGTTGACAAGATAATACAATTAATGGGCAAAACCTCCTCTTACAAATGTAGAATTCGTATACGTCCACACTATCGTGGCATACGATATTCTCGGTGTTTTGAGATGTTGGTTGATTTTAAAATTTTATTGTTTGAGGAATCAATAAATTTTGAAATCTAATATTTTGATCACTGTGATTCTTAGATTTTTCAAAATAGCTTTCAACCCACTTGCTGTGATTCTGAAAGAAAATAAACTTACTGGACCTAATTATGTTGATTGGAAAAGGAATCTGGACATTGTCTTAACTGCTGAGGAGTACAAATATGTGCTCTTGGAAGAATGTCCTCCTAAGCCTACGGATGATTCTGGTGAAAAGGAGAAAGAGAGTTATAGGAAGCGGATCAAGGCAGATGAGATGGCGCGGTGTTACATTTTGGCTTCTATGTCAAATGTATTGCAACATCAACATCAGGCCATGACTACTGCCTATGACATGATGCTCAATCTCAAAGAACTTTTCGGACACCAGAATCGGGCTGTTATACAAGAAGTTATGAGGAACTTGATGACGACCACCGTGATTGAGGGAACACCCGTGAGAGATCATGTTCTCAAGATGATGGCTCATTTGAATGAGCTAGAAGTACTTGGAGCGGAGATCGATGGGGAAACCCAGGTCGATATCATTCTCCAATCTCTGCTTAGGAGTTTTGAACAGTTTCGCCTAAACTATAATATGAATAAAAGGTTGTATCCGTTGGCGAAGCTTCTGACAGAACTCCAGACGGCAGAAGGGCTTTTTCGTCAGAGTGCTCAGGCCACGGTTGCTCAAAAAGTTTCTACTTATAAGTCGAAACGCAAGAAGAAGAAGAAACAAGGTGTAGCAAAGGTGGCGGGAGGATCTCAGGGAGGAGTGAAGAAGCGTAAAGACAAGTGCTTCACTTGCAAGCAGACTGGACATTGGAAGGCGAACTGTCCCAACTGGAAACAAAACAAAGGTATATCTTTTAGTTTAGTCATTGAAACATGCTTAGCGGTGTTAGGGCAATCTCTTGCCGTAATATGGTTTTGATGGTGTGGCAAAGGGTTTAAGTTAGTTTGATATGTTGATTTGATATGTGCGTTGAAGTCGTGCAGGACTTAGTAATTCGCACATGGAGCCTTGGCGGGTTCACCCTCACAACCTCGGTCCTTGAGTCGGTGAAGGATGACTTTGCGGAAGCCGTGCGCTTGGAGCATCCGAGGGACCGCCGGACGAGATGACTTGAAGTGAAGCCAAGGAAGCAGACTTCAAAGGCAAGAGACGCGAAGGAGCATTGCAGAGCCGTGCGCCTGATGCTGCCGAGGGACGTGGCCGCGAACGAAGAGAGCTTCGGCGAGGGACTTCGAGTGAGATAAGAGAATGAGTGAAATGTAAGTAGCTCATTAGGTGAACTTGGCCGAATGGCTGAGTGTCGGAGACTTGACCGCAAGGGTTAAGGTTTACCCGACCGCCGGAAGCTCAAACTTATGTTAAGTTTGAGTTTTACCAACACCGATCATTGCCAAGTCATGGCGATCATTGCTCTGAGTCAGTGAGTTCTGGTATCCGTGATGGGTTTATGGAATGGCGATCGTGCGGAGGATATCGCGAACCTGAGAACCGCTCGTAGCCGGCCCAGGCGATCGACTACGGCGTCTGATCGGGTGAGGTCCGTGATCGCCAAGAGTTCCGTTGGACTACAACGGTCGGGATCCGACGTGTTCGGAGGCCGTTGTAGTGACGGCAGTCGACTGCCAAGGGTGGCAGTCGACTGGTGGCGGCCAACGGGAAGAAATCAGCCCTCTCTATAAAAAGAGAGGGTGTAAGCCTTTGGGAGGCTAATGCTTATGCTCCAAGTGATCTTCCTAGTGCCCCACAAGCTCTAAACTCTTCTTACTCGTTTTTACTCCATTCTATTTGTAAGAAGAGTGATCTTGATTGTAAAGGTTACCTCCACCTAGCTTGGTGCAAAGGAGAGACCAATATTGGATTGGCTTTGAAGGAGTGATTCACCTCGGACGAATCGGGATCGTAGATTAGCGGCGTAGCCGTGAACCACGTTATATTCTTTGTTAGCGTTTGTATTTTCATTTATTGCTTGTCTTAGTTTATTGCTTTCGCTTGCGCTAACGTTTTTGTAGACGAGCAAACGAACGCGAGAATTCCAACATCCATTGGAAGAGGGCTATTCACCCCCCTCTAGCCGGCCGTACCGATCTCCTACAAGTGGTATCAGAGCCGAGGAAAGCTTGTCGAGGACTAACCGCCACAACAAGCAATTTTCAAAATGGCTGGCTCCAACATTCATCCTCCGAAGTTTAAAGGAGAATTCGCTTGGTGGAAGAAGCGAATGGAGGTAGTTTTCGAAACGGATTTTGATATAATGATTACAATGGAATCCGGTTTCGTTTTGCCTAGGGATGAAGAAGGGAAACCAATAGAGAAATCTAGGTGGACCAAAAGGCAAAGGGAAGAGCACCTTGCAAATTCAAAAGCCAAGCATCATCTCTACAATGTGCTCCCCCAACAAGAGATCAACCGGATCGGAGAATGTGCTAGCGCCAAAGAGATGTGGGAGAAGCTTATAGAACTCCATGAAGGCACATCCGAGGCCAAGCTAGCAAGGAGAGACCTCCTCCGCTCCCAACTATCCAATATAAAACTAGAAAAGGGAGAAAAGGTAACCTCACTACACTCTAGGTTTAAAGAAATTTTAATTGGGCTAACAAGTGTAGGTGAGAAGCTATCAAACCGGGACATGCTCATGAAGGCTATAGATGCCTTTCCCCGGTCCTCAAAGTGGAGCTCCATGGTGGATTCGTTCTACATCTCCAAGAACTTGGAAGTAAGTACCTTGGAGGAATTTTTCTCAACAATGGAGCTCCACGAAACTAGGCTTGAAGGAATACAAGAGGAGCCTAGAATTCAACCCTCAAGAGGAGTAGCATTGTTGGCAAATAAGGGGAAGAAGAAGATAGAGATCCCCTCCTCCTCCGATGATGAAGCGTCTTCCTCCTCCATGGATAGCACGGAAGAAGCCTACATGGTAAGGAAGGTAAGACGTGCATTTAAGAATTTTAGATTTGATAAATCTCATGATAGGAATAGAAGACCAAGGGGGAAGGTCATATGCTACAATTGTCAAGGAGAAGGGCACATAAGGGACAATTGTCCTCTCTTAAACAAGAGCAAGGAAGAGAGGAAAAAGAAAGAAGAAAAGAAGAAGAAAAAGGGGAGCAAGAAAAAGAAGGAAGAGGAGAAGAAGACAAAGGAAAAGGGAAAGGCTAAAGCTCTCAAGGCAAGGACATGGGATGATCCATCCTCATCCTCCTCATCATCATCGGATGAGGAGAATGCCTTTGTCACCAATTTAGCCTTGATGGCCTTTGATGACTTGGATTGCTCTTCATCCGAAAATGAAGAATCAAGCTCAAATGAAGGGGGAGCTTCTACATCCTCATCATCCGAAGAAGAAGAGGACATGGAAACTATGGTAACGAAAGCCTCTCCTAAGAAAATAGTTTCCATAATTTCTAGTTTAACTAAGGACTTATTTGGAATGAAAAAGAAAAATAAAAGCATGCTTAATCAAATTAAGGCTTTGGAATATAAGCTAGAAAATGCATGTTTAAATAATAATGATACCTCTTCTTGCCATGATGATGCATGCTCACATGATTATATGCCTTTGGATGTTAATGATGTATGCATAGAGGAAAATAGGGCATTAAGGGAAAAGGTAGATTATTTAACCAAAGCCCTAGAGAAATTCACAATTGGCTCCAACACCTTAAATATGATCTTAGGGAGCCAAAGAGCTAGTTTCAACAAGAAAGGCCTAGGATACAAAGAAAAGAAAAATGAAAAGGCCTATAAATGCCTAATAGCTAGGGGACAAGATAAAAAGAAAGTAATTTCTAGGAAATGGATCCCCAAGGAGTATTTAGTGAACCCAATAGGAAAGAATTTATTTTGGGTTCCAAAATCCATCCTTAAGGGTTAAAAAACCCCTAGGGTAGTCAACCATATGAACTTGACCTATATCATATTTTGGTTGACTTAGGATGACGGGACAACATTTTTTAGATAGTGTTGGGTGATGATAACGTGCCCATAAATAGGTAATAATGCTTAAATCATAATGATTAATGTAATTGTTACACATATGTACAATCATGATTTATGATTTATGATATTGGGCACATCATCATGAGAAATAGGTTTAAATCATGCTTTAGGTGATAATTTGTTTATTATCATCACATATTACCTAATGCATGGTTATAAATTGATGAAAACATGCATTTCATGATCATAATGTGAAATTAAATCATATATGTCATTATGATCATGTAGGTTGTTAGGTTGATACTTAACCATGATAGAATTGCATGAACATATTGGTTAAGTATATACAAATACCCCCTAGGATGCATCTCACACTCACCATAGGCTACCTTGATTGAAAACTTAGCATGAGTGAGATGTTAGGATGATACAAATGTTCACTAATGCCTATGGCATTTAGATGGTCATTTAAAGTATCAACATAGCAATAATAGACCAATCATGGGGAAGGCTTATGTTTAATTCATAGACATATTGCCCAAAGATCATGGTTGGATATTTCATATGTTTTCAAAACAATTCCTTAATCTAAAATCTATGTATTCATGTTTTGGAACAATTCAAAGCAAGACTAGGTGTTAAAATGGATACTAACATGCTCAAAAACTAGTGGTTTTTCAAGTGTTTGGATTTTTGGCAAATCTCGGAAAATATAATGATTTTTCATGAAAAACTATTTTTCCTTGATAGATTTACTTAATAGAAATATGCTCCTCAAATTTCATGATTTTTCGAATTTTCTGGAATTAATAATGCATTTCTGAAATTCATCCAGAAAATCAGAAATTCGGATTCCCTTGTGCCAGTCGACTGCCATACTGATAGCAGTCGACTGATGGACTGTAAACAAGTACAGTAACCTGATTTCATCAGGTCTTGACTGATTTTAATATATGTTTCTCTTTATACTTGATGCCATGAGTGTATAAATTAGGATTAATCTTTTTGATGGTGTCAAAGGGGGAGAAATGTATGTTTAAGTAAAGGGGAATATATTTTGGGGGAGAAATGATTATGCTTATGATAGGGGGAGAATATTTTTATGGGGAGTTTCATGGATTAAGGGGGAGTTGCATGTTGCTAAATCATGTTTATCTTTACATGCCTTTCTTACCTTAAAATTTATATCAAATGTTTTTACCTAACTTAAACGGATTGCCACACATCAAAAAGGGGGAGATTGTTAGGGCAATCTCTTGCCGTAATATGGTTTTGATGGTGTGGCAAAGGGTTTAAGTTAGTTTGATATGTTGATTTGATATGTGCGTTGAAGTCGTGCAGGACTTAGTAATTCGCACATGGAGCCTTGGCGGGTTCACCCTCACAACCTCGGTCCTTGAGTCGGTGAAGGATGACTTTGCGGAAGCCGTGCGCTTGAAGCATCCGAGGGACCGCCGGACGAGATGACTTGAAGTGAAGCCAAGGAAGCATACTTCGGAGGCAAGAGACGCGAAGGAGCATTGCAGAGCCGTGCGCCTGATGCTGCCGAGGGACGTGGCCGCGAACGAAGAGAGCTTCGGCGAGGGACTTCGAGTGAGATAAGAGAATGAGTGAAATGTAAGTAGCTCATTAGGTGAACTTGGCCGAATGGCTGAGTGTCGGAGACTTGACCAAGGGGTTAAGGTTTACCCGATCACGGAAGCTCAAACTTATGTTAAGTTTGAGTTTTACGGCACCGATCATTGCCATGTCATGGCGATCGCTTGCTAATCAGTGAGTTATTGGTATCCGGTGATGGGTTTATGCCCGCGATCGGCCCATGGAATGCGGTCATTGCCGAGAGGATATCGCGAGCACTGGAACCGCTCTCGTAGCCGTAGGCGGTCGACCTACGTCGTGATCGGCCCGGTGAGGTCCGTGATCGACTACCAAGAGTTCCGTTGGACTACAACGGTCGGGATCTGACGTGTTCGGAGGCCATTGTAGTACGCGATCGCCAAGTGGCGATCATCGTGGTGGCGGCCAACGGGAAGAAATCATCCCTCTCTATAAAAAGAGAGGGTGTAAGCCTTTGGGAGGCTAATGCTTATGCTCCAAGTGATCTTCCTAGTGCCCCACAAGCTCTAAACTCTTCTTACTCGTTTTTACTCCATTCTATTTGTAATAAGAGTGATCTTGATTGTAAAGGTTACCTCCACCTAGCTTGGTGCAAAGGAGAGACCAATATTGGATTGGCTTTGAAGGAGTGATTCACCTCGGACGAATCGGGATCGTGGATTAGCGGCGTAGCCGTGAACCACGTTATATTCTCTGTTAGCGTTTGTATTTTCATTTATTGCTTGTCTTAGTTTATTGCTTCCGCTTACGCTAACGTTTTTGTAGACGAGCAAACGAACGCGAGAATTCCAACATCCATTGGAAGAGGGCTATTCACCCCCCTCTAGCCGGCCGTACCGATCTCCTACAAGTGGTATTATCTACCGGTACCTAGTGTGAAGATACGGGAGACACTGATCATGTCTGTAACTCTTTGTAGGGGTTCCAGGAAACCAGACGACTAGCTGAGGGAGAGATTACCGTCTACATGGGCAATGCTACGAAGGTGGCGGCTATTGCAGTGGGAGATGTTTATTTATCGTTTGATAGAAATAAAACTTTGGTTCTGAGAAATTGCCTTTATGTACCTTCATTTAGAAAGAATTTGATTTCAGTTTCTAAATTGTTTATGGATGGGTATTCTATTTCTTTTAATAATAGAGTTGTTATAAAAAGAAATAGGGAGATTATTTATTCTGGTGCATTGGTAGGAAATTTAGACACTCTTGAACCAAAACTTGTTGGAACGTCGGTGGCCGGCTAGAGGGGGTGAATAGCCCGATATGCGTAGACGATAGAAATCGTTCGTTCTTCTTGTGTCACTTATCTACGATTATTGTTAGTGCAGCAGAATAGTAATACAAATGAAAATACTAACAACATATACAAACATACACAAGATATACGTGGTTCGGAACAGAATGGTTCCTACTCCATGGGGCGAGCTTAATGAGCTCTAGTTATGTGCACGACACTAACTAAACTCCTCGACAATACGTCGGAGGTGGAGAAACCTCGTACAAGCAATTACAATAGTAATACAAAAATACAAGCCAAAATACAAAGATAATACAAAAGAGAACTTTTACACAATTGCTTTGATTACTTGCTTGTTGCTTTCTTTAGTTTGTCTCTTGAAGGTCTGGAATGCAGCAGCAATTCCCCTCCAAAATCTTCCCAAAATCCTTGGCGAAATCCTCCATCTCGAGCTCCATTTATAATCTGCATCCAGCTGATTCCGTGCCCATCAGTCGACTGATCATGACCATCAGTCGACTGGTTCTGTTGTCGTTGTCTCACAACGACTCGATTTACGCTGGCCAAGTTCCAACGGATCCATCATCAGTCGACTGATCATGTCCATCAGTCGACTGATGATTCCATCAGTCGAGTGGTCACCGCGATCACTCGACTGGAAACTATTCTGTGCCCAAATTCACCCCTATCAGTCGACTAATCCCATCATCAGTCGACTGATGGCGTCGACAGTCGACTGCCCTCCCTCGGCATTCGACTGTTCAGCCAAAACCTGGTCAGTCGAACACCGATCGAGTCCAATCGACCTAGAGAAGTCGACTGATATCGGGTAAAACCTCAAACACCAAGTTGTTTGAGCATCCGACCGTCGGGTAAACCCTCAAACACCACGTTTGAGCCTCCGACACTCAGTCTTAGCCACTTGGCCAAGTTCACCTCATCCTCTCATGGAGTTCCCCACCTAAGCTCTCTTCCCTCATGTAACACCCCAAAATTTTTCTCCAAAATTTTTGTATAGAATTTAATTTCATGTCTAGTAGATTATATATGGAATCCTGGAAAATGATGATAAAAGAATAAAAGTGGAGAGGTGAGGTTTGAACCTTAAACCTCTTGGTGAGAGTTAACTCTTACCATGCATGTGATGACCAAGTGCTCAGCAGTAGCTTACTGTTGGAGAAAGAGGAGAAATTTTAGATGAGTGTGACGAGGGTAAATGAAGAGGCATGAAAAGAGAAGAGACACTTCTCTTCCTCCCTTTATAAATAAGAGTGAAGGTTTCATTTGACAACTTCTTCTTCCTTCTTCCTCCTTCCACCGAAACCCTAGGGTTCCTTCTTTGAGTTTCGGCCAAAGCAAACTAGGGTTCCACCCTAGTGAGTTAAGCAAAGAGAAGGGTTCATCTAAGGGGCTAATCTTCATCTAAGGGTCAAGAGCACCAAGAAGGGTTCTAGGGCAAGATTATTTTTTTAGTCTCCTCTCCAATCAAGGTCTCTCTTATTAAGGGGTAACCAATTATAAGTGGTAAGATTCCCTCACCTGCAGTATATTTGCTCTTGTAGGACATGATATATGAAAGAAATGTGATGCTTTATACCATACAAGTTTCGGCCAACTAGGGTTTTAGGGCTAGGGTTGCATGAAAACACTCCTTATGAAATTATGATATGTTGTATGTCTTCATGTATAAATTTTATGTGACAAAAATGAATTTTTGTGCCCCTAATATTTCGGCCAACTAGGGTTTTAGAGCTAGGGTTGCATGAAAACACTCCTTATGAAATTATGATATGTTGTATGTCTTCATGTATGAATTTTATGTGACAAAAATAAATTTTCTTGTGCCCTAATGTTTTGGCCAACTAGGGTGTTAGGGCTAGGGTGGGGTCTAAGTACCCAACTTCATGTGAAAATACTCCCCCTAAGTTTATGATATGTTATGTGACACTTATGTAAGCTTCATGTGCAAAAAAAAAAAGTATGAACCCCTCCCTAGTGATTTCGGCCACTTAGGGTACCTAAGCTAGGGTTAAGATTATGTGCTTAAATTGGTGTACAAGAATTCCCTTAGAATTCATGATATGTTGCATGATTGTATGTATGCCTATGTGATGAGCATGTTTATGCTTGATATGCCATGAAATATGCTTATGTGATGAACATGTTTATGATTTAATATGCCATGAAACATGCCTATGTGATGAACATGTTTATGATTTAATATGCCATGAAATATGCCTATGTGATGAGCATGTTTATGCTTGATATGCCATGAAATATGCTTATGTGATGAACATGTTTATGCTTTAAGACCCCTTTAGGGTATTCTTTTGTTATGAATGCATATATGATATGAAATGTCTAAGAAGATGCTTCCCCTTTTTATGTTGGGATTAAGAGCTCTCTTTATGATAAGATAAGACGGAGATGCTTCCCTTTTTATGTTGGGGATTAAGAGCATTCTTTATGATATGATAATAAAGAAAAGAAAGAAAATTAAGTATTTTACTTTGTAAGAGGTTAAGTACCCGACCCGTTAGGTGGTCGTTAATCAAATCCAAGGGACATAAGAAGACGTAAGAGGTCTTGCCCTGGTAAGACGTAAGAGGTCTTGCCCTAGTAGGTCTGGTGGCTAGCTACCCCAGCCTATTAGGGAACGCGCTTTATGTGGTACTTAGCCTGGCCCCCCCCTTCATGTTATGATTATGTTGAAGTATCTATATGTATATGTTTTGAAAAGAAAGGACTTGTATGAAATTGTGAATGCTTATGTTTAAGTTTAAGAATGCTTATGATTATGTCCTTTATGCATGTTTAGGATTGATGATGTCATGAATGCTTATGTTTAATTTATGCCATGCTTAGGTTTAATTATGTTTAGCATGCTTATGTAAATTTTATGCCATGCTTATGTTTCATTACGTTAGTATGCTGAGGTTTAGTGTTGTTATGCAATACTTATGTTATTTATGCTAGTATGCTCATGTTTTCTAATTATTTGATGTAATTTGTGGCTTTTGTGAGTAGGCAAGAAT
The DNA here is from genome assembly GCA_025175895.1 of Wurfbainia villosa. Lineage (NCBI taxonomy): Eukaryota > Viridiplantae > Streptophyta > Magnoliopsida > Zingiberales > Zingiberaceae > Wurfbainia > Wurfbainia villosa. The sequence continues at coordinate 65,113,329 of CM045994.1, read as the reverse complement.
CTTACTAAGCTATATGCTTATAGTTTATGTTGTCCATATACTGCAGATAAAGGAAACATGAACTAGAGGAAGTAGCAGGAGGAGCAAAGTGTGTGTGATAGTGGCATGGTGGAAAAAGACCCTATTACTCTCTGCTTTTATTTATATGCTCAATGAACAACTTAAGACATTTGCTTCCGCTTTTATGACTTGTGATTTATTAGTACCATGTTGGATGTTGCTTAGTTTATGTTACTGTTCACCTTACTTATGAAAGTTTGATATGTTAGAACTCATGAATGGATCGTGTTAATAATAGTTACATTCTCTAATCTTTATGTTATGCATGTTATAAAAGAAGTTATGATATGTTAACATGCTAATTATGATTATGATATGTGATGCACGTTATAAAGAAGATATGATATGTTGACATGCTAATTAGGTCTATGATATGTGATGCATGTTAAAGAAGATTTATGTCATGATAACATGTTTGATTATGTAGATTGTGAAATGATCCATATATGTTATGTTATAAAAAAAAAAAGTAGCATACGAGAGCGAGATAAGGGCGGGCGTTACAGTTGGTATCGAGTTCACCTTTCCCACACTATCACATATCAAGCCTCCATCCTGCTGTTTCCAAGTAAGTAACTTTATGCATACCTAAATTTCTTTTATAATGAAGAATGTCTTCTATCTAGATAGAAATAATACCTCATCATGTTTTAGTAGAATGGAACCATACTTGTGACTTAGATAGTAATGATACCTTACCATGCTTTATATGATGGAAACATGTTTCTAACCTAGAAATACAACTAGAAAGGATACCTTACCTTGTTTATGATAAGGAATGTTTAGATGCATGTATATGAGTAGAAATTATAATAATACCTTAATTATTTATTTATCACTTAGATAACATGGCTGGGAGATGTAGTAATAGAGGGAATGAATCGGCACCCCACGGTTGATGCATGTAGTTCTGCAGAAGCTCTACGTCGTCATCTCTCATGAATCAACAGGGAACCCTATCACCACACGAGATCGAGCGTGGCGCCAACACGACCACTATGGTGCAAGCACCACTAGTCAATCGCCGCCACGGTCAGGCGAAAGCTTATCGATTGATGTGGAAGGTGAAACAGAAAATTTCTCAGGTGCCTGCGAACCATGGGATGCCCAAGCCTGGTTCAAAACATTTGAGAGCATCGTGGAGTCTTTGGATTGGCCCGAGCACGAAAAGATAAAATGTGCCTCATTCTGTCTTTCTGGAGATGCAAGGATGTGGTGGGAGAGAGTCAAAGCAAAGAGACAAGTAAATCAAATGAGGTGGACAGACTTTGAATCTGAGTTCTTCGAGGAGTTCTTTCAGAGACAGATCACAAATAAGCACTACGATGAGTTCCTCGAGTTCCGACAAGGCGATCTATCAGTCAGTGAAGCTATGAAAAGGTTCAACTGACTAGCACGTCTCTGCCCAGAATTAGTCAGAACAGAAAGGGAGAGGATCAGACTCATGCTGAAAATGTTACGACCGGAGATAGCCATGAATGTGGCCGGCAGAGTCAATCGACCCCAGACCGCCGAAGAGCTGTTCAGTAGTGCCCTAATCACCGAGAACTACCTGAACAACATCAGTCAGCAGGATAAGGCACTGACCGGAGGTCAGAAATCTCAGAATACTAGCTGGAAGAGGGATCGCAGTGGCAAGAAGAAACAGTGGAATAGCCCAAAAGGGGGCCCAAAAAACAACCAAACTATGTATCCTGACTGTCCTACATGTGGGAAGAAGCATCCGGGGGAATGTCGTCAAGGCACGAGGAAGTGTTATAGTTGTGGACTGGAGGGGCACATAGCCTGGAACTGCCCTACCCGAGTTCAGGCACCTCCTCAGCAGTATGTCAAGTACCAAGATGCTCCTCCACAGCTTCACCAGATGCAGGCTACGATAGAGGGTCCTCAGATAAGCCAAGAGAGACTGGAAGCCCCACCCGTGGTGACAAATGCCAGGGTGTTCTCCCTCACCAAAGATGATGTAGCGAGTGCCTCGACGGTTGTCACAGGTCAGATATTTATTTTCAGTCAGTATGCTACTGTATTGTTTGACACTGGGGCAACCCATTCGTTCATCTCTACGCCTTTCACAAGAAAGATAGATAGGCATCCCCAAGTTTTGGACTATAAATTCTTAACAACGTTACCTTCGGGAGAAGTGATGTCATCCACCCATATTCTACGTACCACACCAATTAGACTCGCAGACAGGGAGCTCTATTGTGACCTGATAGTTCTGTATATGAGGGACTATGATGTTATATTGGGCATGGATTTTCTGCACAAGTACGGCGCTTCAATTAAGTGTCGTAAACGGAAGGTGATCTTCCGACCCGAAGCAGAGGTTTCATTTGAGTTTATCGGGGAGCCAAAGAAAGGAACAAGGAAATTCTTATCGGCGCTGAAAGCCTGAAAAATGTTAGAAAATGGATGCACCAGATTTCTAGTACACGTGGTTGATACCGTATCAGCAAAGAACCAGAAGCTAGAAGATGTCAGAGTAGTATGCGACCATCCGGAGGTATTCCCTGATGACCTACCTGGATTACCACCTGATAGAGAAATTGAGTTCGAGATCAAATTGATTCCCGGAACTAACCCGATCTCCAAGGCACCTTACCGTATGGCGCCGACTGAGTTGAAAGAACTTCAGAAACAACTACAAGAGTTACTTGACCAGGGATTTATCCACTCTAGTCACTCACCATGGGGAGCTCCAGTGCTGTTCATAAAGAAAAAAGATGGGTCTATGCGAATGTGTATAGACTACCGGGCACTGAACAATGTGACCATCAAGAATAGGTAAGAACGTAATAGTAAAGTGAATTACTAGAGTTCGACATCTAAATCGTACAGGAACAATGTCAGGTACCCCCTTCCCAGGATCGACGACCTGTTCGACCAACTGAAGGGAGCTACTGTCTTTTCAAAGATCGATCTCAGGTCTGGCTATCATCAAGTAAAAGTAAAGCCAGGCGATATTCCGAAGACGGCCTTCCGGACGAGATATGGACATTATGATCGTAGTTATGCCCTTCAGAGTAACCAATGCTCCTGCGATGTTCATGGACCTGATGAATCGAGTATTCTCAGCCTTCCTCGACAAATTTGTAATCGTTTTCATCGACGATATTCTTATCTACTCGAGAGACCGAGAAGAGCATGTTGAACATCTGAAGACAGTACTACAGATTCTTCAGAAAGAGCAACTATATGCGAAGTTCTCCAAATGTGAGTTCTGGCTCGATCAAGTGTCATTCTTGGGTCATGTCATCTCTAAAGAAGGAATCATGGTAGACCCAATAAAGATTGAAGCTGTGAGGAACTGGAATAGGCCAAGGAATGCGAGTGAAATCAGAAGTTTTCTCGGGCTAGCGAGCTATTCTGAAAATTTGTAGAGGACTTCTCTAGAATTGCAGCCCTATGATGACCCTCACCCGTGAAAGGACAAGCAATACAAATGGGTGAGGATCGTGAGAGGAGTTTTTACGGCAGAGGAGGACAGCGCTCCCATTCGACTCTCCTGAAGATAATGAAAGCTTCGATATGTATAGTGGCGCTTCTAAATTGGGGCTCGGGTGTACTTATGCAAAATGGCAAGGTTATAAACTTACGCCTCTAGGCGACTCAAGGAACACGAAGAAATTATCCTACCCATGACTTAGAACTAGCGGTAGTGGTATTCGCTCTGAAAATATGGAGACACTACTTATACGGAGCTCGGTGCAGGATTTATACAGACCACCAGAGTCTGAGATATTTCTTCACTCAGAAAGACCTAAATATGAGACAACGCAGATGGCTCGAGCTAGTCAAAGATTATAATTGTGAGATATTCTATCATCCGGAAAGGCCAACAAAGTGGCGGATGCACTTAGCGAAAGTCCTGTGCGCTTTGATGTCATATCAATGCTATCTCACTGAAAAGGGAAATAATGAATTACGGAATAGAGATTATTTCGAGGACAACTTTCCACCATGGCGATAAGCGACATTGTTCGACTATATATTGGGAAAGCAAGATGGTGATTGGACATCCGGAAGATCAAAGCGAAGTCTCGGAAGGAAGGGATAATGGATTCCGCATTTTCGACAGCGGATTATTATACCTCCGGGACCGACTATGTATTCCGGACGATCCGGGATTACGGAAGAAGATACTCGAGGAATCCCATGGAACACCTTATACCATGCATCCTGGATCTACAAAAATGTATCAGGACTTAAGAGATAAATTTTGGTGGTCCGGCATGAAAAGGGATGTGGCTCGATGCGTCGGCTGTCGACACTGCCGAGAGGTTAAGGCGAACACCGAAACACGGAGGATTCTGCGGTAAATCTGATTCAGTGGAAATGGGAAGAAATTTCTATGGATTTCATCTCGGGATTACCCAGAACAACAAATGGTTATGATGCTATATGGGTAATCATAGATCGGTTGACAAAGTCTGCCCATTTCTTGGCAATTAAGATGACCTATCCGGTTGAGCAGCTAGCTCAATTATATGCCAAGGAAATTATCAGATTACATGGAGTGCCTAAGGCTATTATTTCTGATCGTGATGGTTGTTTTACCTCCCATTTTTGGGAATGTGTTCAGAAGGCTCTTGGCACTAAGTTGAGATTCAGCACTGCGTTTCATCCTCGAATAAAGAGACGAAAAAGAGTGAACAGTCTTTGGAAGATATGTTGCGGGCTTGTGCTCTAGACTTTAAGGAGAGTTGGTGTCGATATTTGTGCTTGGCAGAATTTGCTTACAACAACAGTTACCAGGCTACTATTGGAATGGCACCATATGAAGCTCTATATGGGAGAAGATGCAAGTCTCCTATCTGTTAGTACGAGGGTGGTGAAAGGAGGGAAATGGGTCTTCAGGCCGATATTATTGACGATACCACCCGAGCTATACAGACTATCCGTCAGAGGATAGAGACTGCTCAGAGCCGGCAAAAGAGTTATGCGGATAAGAGACGCCGACCATTGGAATTCGAAGTTGGGGATTTTGTGTTCCTCAAGGTCGCCCCTATGAAAGGAGTAATGAGATTTGGAAGAAAGGGAAAGCTGAGTCCGCGTTATGTAGGACCGTATCAGATCCTGAAAAGAATCGGCAAGGTGGCCTATGAGCTGGAGCTACCTCAGGAGATGTCGGCTATCCACAATGTCTTCCATGTATCAATACTCAAGAGATGCGTTCCCAATGCAAACCAGGTGATCGAACCAATGGCAGTACAGATTCAAGGGGACCTAAGTTATGAAAGCCGACCTGTTCAGATAACAGATCGAGAGGTCAAGAAGCTAAGGAGCAAAGAGGTACCCTTAGTGAAGGTCCTATGGCGAAGTCAAGGGTTCGAAGAGTTCACGTGGGAACGAGAAGACGAGATGCGACAAAAGTATCCGGAACTGTTTTAAGTTCGGGACGAACTTTTCATAAGGTACGGGGGATTGTAACACCCCAAAATTTTTCTCCAAAATTTTTGTATAGAATTTAATTTCATGTCTAGTAGATTATATATGGAATCTTGGAAAATGATGATAAAAGAATAAAAGAGGAGAGGTGAGGTTTGAACCTTAAACCTCTTGGTGAGAGTTAACTCTTACCATGCATGTGATGACCAAGTGCTCGTGATAGCTTCTTTGTTGGAGAAAGAGGAGAAATTTTAGATGAGTGTGAGGAGGGTAAATGAAGAGGCATGAAAAGGGAAGAGACACTTCTCTTCCTCCCTTTATAAATAAGAGTGAAGGTTTCATTTGACAACTTCTTCTTCCTTCTTCCTCCTTCCACCGAAACCCTAGGGTTCCTTCTTTGAGTTTCGGCCAAAGCAAACTAGGGTTCCACCCTAGTGAGTTAAGCAAAGAGAAGGGTTCATCTAAGGGGCTAATCTTCATCTAAGGGTCAAGAGCACCAAGAAGGGTTCTAGGGCAAGATTATTTTTTTAGTCTCCTCTCCAATCAAGGTCTCTCTTATTAAGGGGTAACCAATTATAAGTGGTAAGATTCCCTCACCTGCAGTATATTTGCTCTTGTAGGACATGATATATGAAAGAAATGTGATGCTTTATACCATACAAGTTTCGACCAACTAGGGTTTTAGGGCTAGGGTTGCATGAAAACACTCCTTATGAAATTATGATATGTTGTATGTCTTCATGTATAAATTTTATGTGACAAAAATGAATTTTTGTGCCCCTAATGTTTCGGCCAACTAGGGTTTTAGGGCTAGGGTTGCATGAAAACACTCCTTATGAAATTATGATATGTTGTATGTCTTTATGTATAAATTTTATGTGACAAAAATAAATTTTCTTGTGCCCTAATGTTTCGGCCAACTAGGGTGTTAGGGCTAGGGTGGGGTCTAAGTACCCAACTTCATGTGCAAATACTCCCCCTAAGTTTATGATATGTTATGTGACACTTATGTAAGCTTCATGTGCAAAAAAAAAAAAAATGTATGAACCCCTCCCTAGTGATTTCAGCCACTTAGGGTACCTAAGCTAGGGTTAAGAGTATGTGACAAGAATTCCCTTAGAATTCATGATATGTTGCATGATTGTATGTATGCCTATGTGATGAACATGGTTATGATTTAATATGCCATGAAATATACCTATGTGATGAACATGTTTATGATTTAATATGCCATGAAACATGCCTATGTGATGAACATGTTTATGATTTAATATGCCATGAAATATGCCTATGTGATGAGCATGTTTATGCTTGATATGCCATGAAATATGCTTATGTGATGAACATGTTTATGATTTAATATGCCATGAAACATGCCTATGTGATGAACATGTTTATGATTTAATATGCCATGAAATATGCCTATGTGATGAGCATGTTTATGCTTGATATGCCATGAAATATGCTTATGTAATGAGCATGTTTATGCTTTAAGACCCCTTTAGGGTATTCTTATGTTATGAATGCATATATGCTATGAAATGTCTAAGAATATGCTTCCCCTTTTTATGTTGGGATTAAGAGCTCTCTTTATGATAAGATAAGACGGAGATGCTTCCCTTTTTATGTTGGGGATTAAGAGCATTCTTTATGATATGATAAGAAAGAAAATTAAGTATTTTACTTTGTAAGAGGTTAAGTACCCGACCCGTTAGGTGGTCGTTAATCAAATCCAAGGGACATAAGAAGACGTAAGAGGTCTTGCCATGGTAAGACGTAAGAGGTCTTGCCCTAGTAGGTCTGGTGGCTAGCTACCCCAGCCTATTAGGGAACGCGCTTTATGTGGTACTTAGCCTGGGGCCCCCCCCTTCATGTTATGATTATGTTGAAGTATCTATATGTATATGTTTTGAAAAGAAAGGACTTGTATGAAATTGTGAATGCTTATGTTTAAGTTTAAGAATGCTTATGATTATGTCCTTTATGCATGTTTAGGATTGATGATGTCATGAATGCTTATGTTTAATTTATGTCATGCTTAGGTTTAATTATGTTTAGCATGCTTATGTAAATTTTATGTCATGCTTATGTTTCATTACGTTAGTATGCTGAGGTTTAGTGTTGTTATGCAATACTTATGTTATTTATGCTAGTATGCTCATGTTTTCTAATTATTTGATGTAATTTGTGGCTTTTGTGAGTAGGCAAGAATTTTACTAAGCTATATGCTTATAGTTTATGTTGTCCATATACTGCAGATAAAGGAAACATGAACTAGAGGAAGTAGCAGGAGGGGCAAAGTGTGTGTGATAGTGGCATGGTGGAAAAAGACCCTATTACTCTCTGCTTTTATTTATATGCTCAATGAACAACTTAAGACATTTGCTTCCGCTTTTATGACTTGTGATTTATTAGTACCATGTTGGATGTTGCTTAGTTTATGTTACTGTTCACCTTACTTATGAAAGTTTGATATGTTAGAACTCATGAATGGATCGTGTTAATAATAGTTACATTCTCTAATCTTTATGTTATGCATGTTATAAAAGAAGTTATGATATGTTAACATGCTAATTATGATTATGATATGTGATGCACGTTATAAAGAAGATATGATATGTTGACATGCTAATTAGGTCTATGATATGTGATGCATGTTATAAAAGAAGATTTATGTCATGATAACATGTTTGATTATGTAGATTGTGAAATGATCCATATATGTTATGTTATAATAAAAAAAAAAGTAGCGCCGCCCTGAGAGCAGATAAGGGCGGGCGTTACACCTCGGCCTATGTCCCTCGGATGCACCAAGCGCATGACTTCGCAATGTCATCCTTCGCATCTCTTGCCCTCGAAGTATGTTTCCCTTGGGCCTCACTCCATTCACTCCCCGTTCGACGGTCCCTCGGATGCACCAAGTGCACGGCTTTGCAATGTCATCCTTCACTGACTCAAGGACCTCGAGCCTAGTGAACTTGCCAAGTCCTCAAGACTTCCCATGCCAAGCCCCATGCTTGGACTTTTACCGCCAAGGCTACACACTTGGACTTATGTGGCCAACCCATGTTGGACTTTCCAACACCAAGCCCTATGCTTGGATTTTCCCAACACCAAGCCCCATTCTTGGACTTTTCAATACCAAGGCTACACACTTGGATTTACGTGGTCAACCCATGTTGGACTTCCCATGACAATCCCATGTCATGCGTGTTGTCTAACATCAAAATACAGTTCGAGTCAAACTCGAGTCCTGGGCCAATTGCACCAACAAAAACTCCCACAATGAAAATAGAAATAAATAACTCATCTTCTAAATCTAATAAGAGAAAAGAATCTTCGAAAATGAATCAAACGTATCTTTGGCATCTAAGGTTAGGTCATATTAACCTGAGTAGAATTCAAAGATTGATAGTTGATGGACCTTTGGGTTCATTAGTGGTGGAAGATTTCCCAACTTGTGAATCTTGCTTGGAAGGTAAAATAACCAAGAGGTCTTTTAAGGCTAAGGGGTATAGAGCTAAAGATGTGATGGAATTGATTTATTCTGATTTGTGTGGTCCTATGTCTATCCAGGCTAGAGGTGGTTTTGAATATTTCGTCTCTTTTATAGATGGATTATTCAAGATATGGATACATTTACTTGATGCGCTGCAAGTCTGAATGCTTTGACAGGTTCAAAGAATTCAAGGCTGATGTGGAGAAACGTCAAGGTAAAAGTATCAAGACACTACGATTTGAACGTGGTGGTGAGTACCTCTTGGGAGAGTTTAGGAGTTACTTATCAGAGGTTGGGATTCAATCCCAACTGTCTGCACCTGGTACACCCCGACAGAATGGTGTGGCGGAGCGAAGAAATAAGACTCTTATGAAGATGGTTAGATCGATGATGAGTTATTCTGAGTTACCAAATTCGTTCTGGGGATATGCTCTGGAAATGGTAGTGTATATTCTGAACTTGGTACCATCTAAATCAGTACCTTGTACTCCCATAGAATTGTGGACTGGGCGAAAGCCTAGTCTGAGACATATTCGGATTTGGGGTAGTCCAGCACATGTGTTGAAGGGAGATGCTGGTAAGTTGAAATCTCGTACAGAAGTGAGCCTATTCGTAGGCTATCCTAAAGGAACGAAAGGTGGTTTGTTCTATAGTCCTAGAGATCAGAGGGTGATCGTTAGCACGAATGTTCGATTTTTAGAGGAAGACTATGTGATGAACCACAAGCCCATGAGCAAGATTGTTCTGGAGGAATTAAGAGGGGAAGTCACTACTTCAGTACCAACGGTACAAGAGGACATACCACAAGTGACTGCACGACATGTCACAGAGGATACACAGGTGATACCTCATTGTAGTGGGAGGGTTGTTAGACAATCAGAGAGATTTATGTTCTTGGGAGAATCTTCTAATTTGGTCCCTGGCGAACATGAACCTGATCCCTAGACATATGACAAGGCACTTCAAGATAAAGATGTGATATCTTGACAAAGTGCGATGAATTCTGAGATAGAATCTATGGATTCAAATCAGGTCTGGGAGCTAGTAGAACCACCCAATGGTGTAAAAGCCATTGGATATAAGTGAATCTACAAAAGAAAGAGAGGACCAGACAAGAAGGTAGAGACCTTCAAAGCAAGGCTTGTTGCGAAAGGGTATACTCAGAAAGAGGGCATTGATTATGAGGAGACTTTTTCGCTAGTAGTCATGCTTAAGTCTATCCGGATTCTCTTGCCTATTGCTGCTCATATGTATTATGAGGTTTGGCAAATGGATATCAAGATAGCTTTCCTTAATGGAAGTCTTGAAGAAAATATCTATATGGAGCAACCAGAGGGATTCATTGCAAAAGGCAAAGAGCATCTTGTGTGCAAGCTTAATCGATCCATTTATGGATTAAAGCAAGCTTCAAGATCTTGGAACATCCGCTTTGATGAGGTAATCCAGTCATATGGATTTATTAAAAGTCCGGATGAGTCTTGTGTATACAAGAGATGTGACGGAAACGTAGTAGTTTTTCTTGTACTATATGTAGATGATATTTTGCTCATTGGCAACAATGTCAAAATGTTATCAGACGTAAGGGTATGGTTGTCTAAACAATTTGATATGAAGGACTTGGGAGAAGTGGGACACATCCTTGGGATCAAGGTTATAAGAGATCGCAAGAAAAAGATGTTGTGCTTATCTCAAGCTTCATACATAGACACTATTTTAGCTCGTTTTAGCATGCAGAACTCCAAGAAAGGTTTTCTACCTTTTCAGCATGGAGTACCTTTATCTAAAGAGATGTGTCCTAGAACATCAAATGAGATAGAGGAGAAGAAGGCGGTTCCTTATGCTTTGGCAGTAGGAAGCCTCATGTATGCTATGTTATATACGAGACCGGATATCTGCTTTGTCGTGGGCATGGTTAGCAAATATTAGAGTAATCCATGATAGGGACATTGGACTACGGTAAAGCATATATTGAAGTACCTGAGAAGGACTAGGGATTATATACTAGTATACCAGGCAGATCAATTATTCCCTGTGGGTTACACAGATTCTGACTTCCAATCAGATAGGGATAACAGTAAGTCTATCTCGAGTTTTGTGTTTACTTTGGGAGGTGGAGCCATTATATAGAGGAGTGTCAAGCAGAAATGCATGGCGGACTCCACCATGGAAGCTGAGTATGTGGCAGCCTCTGAGGCAGCCAAAGAAGTTGTATGGCTCAGGAACTTCTTGATGGACTTGGATGTGATTCATGGTTTGCCCAGAACTATCACAATTTATTGTGATAATAGTGGCGCAGTTGCAAACTCGAAGGAACCACGAGCCCATAAGACAAGCAAACACATAGAGCGCAAGTACCACCTGATACGAGAAATCGTAAAGCGAGGAGAAATTGTTGTTGCCAAGATTGCATCAAAGGATAACCTAGCAGACCCTTTCACTAAGTCCCTTCCAGTGAGAGCTTTTGATAGGCATGTGGAGGGAATGGGAATCAGATGTATGGCAGTTTGATGGCAGCATAGTCTTTTAGTATAAGTGGGAGATTGTTGGGATGTATACTGAAAGCTTAGTCTTTGTATGAACATCTTCATTTTGAAATAAGAATCACATGATCATTGTTTGCATTTTATATTTATTTATGCATATTGTCTGATACTTTACGTTGTAGATAACATGGTGTATGGTGTCGCACAGAAGATCATGTTATCAGTTCCTTGTAGAGTATAAGTAGAGGCTCACAACCAAGATGGTTTTGGACAAGCCCTAAGAGTTGCCACCCACTTCTCTTCTCCTCTTCCTCTTCTTATCGCCTAACCAAAGGAGGGTCTCCTGGCCGCCCAAAGGTTGTTGCCACCCAACCTTGCTACAGCAGCTCCTCCTCCTCGCCGCCGGCCACCCACCAGCCACCGACGACTCCTCCAGCCATCCTCCATTCCTCCCTTGGCCGCTGGCGACCAAGGAGCAACCGACCATTGATTGACCGACCATCTTCTCCACCAACACAAGCAGTCCAGTTTTGGACAGCTTGTTTCTCTCTTCGTAGAGAGGCATTTGGTCAGCATTTTGCGCTCCGACAGTGACCTACTTGCCAGGAATTGGATCTCCAGCAATCCTCATAGGTGGAGGACCAAGGTTTCGTCAATTGGTTGACGAAAACCGCTTCCGAGAAGCGAGTTCGTGGAGCTTTTTTTTATATCCAAATTTTGATTCGGATTGTGATCGTCTCTTGGATCACAACGTCTTCGACACGAGGCTAGTAACTATTGTGAAGACGGGACTCATGGCTTTGTGAAGCTATCCCGAAGATACTCGGTGTGGATACGGATAGAGGTGATTCTAGCGAGGGTTGCTACGGTTGATGTCATTCCCGCAACACGTGATACGTCAGGTATAACTAGAATAAATTTCTTTTTATTGCAAAATTTAAAATAGAGATTATGTCTACACTTGTTGTATCCTCCATGCGTATGGTGTGTGTGTTGTAATAAAATTAGTTTATTATTTCTTTTTCCTTCCGCTGTGTACATGTTTACGAAACATATTTGAACACACACCCACATCGATGCCGGGAAAACCCAACACAAGGTTATCTAGGTCCTTTATTCTTTTGCTCATTTATTTTTTTAGGTCACACAAAGGGGTTTTTTTTCATGACTCTAAGCTTTAGTGGATGCCCTCCAAGTTGAACAAGTAGAACAATGTCAAATGATTGAGGCTATGTACAACTGACACCTTTCACAAGGTTCTCACTTCCTCAGTTAATTTTTGTATATGCTGCTAACTTCATCAAGCATTGGGAACAATACTAATTTTAAGTTTGGGGGAGTTAATTAGTCATCTTATTTGTTTTTATTTCTATTCCTAATTGTTTACTTTATGTTTAACCTGTTTTTATTTGTTTAATTCATGAATGTAGAGATTTAAGATTGCATTCACTACATGTCAATTTTTTGCTTAGGACCTTAGATACTCAACTTCTTTTATCGGTAGTGCTATGAACATGAGTCTTGTTTAGTAGGTGAAGTTCATTGTCTTAACTTACTTATTAGGATCTCCTTTCACTTAGGGCATGACTTCAAGAGTAGAAGTATCCAAGAAGGGTTATTACTCTTGACACAGGAGTACTCTTGCTTCCTTGGGGACCCTCATTGCATTTTGATTATTAAAGAAACACTCAATTTGTCAAATTTTAATTTTAGGTTTAAAAAAAATGGATGAAAAAAAAGAAGAGATGCAGAAAAAAGCACCCCTTTGAGTTTAAGTGGTTACTTGGAAAATACTTACGAATACCCCTTTAAGACTAATTGGTTATTGGTTAAGTGGCAATGATATTTGACAACTAATCATCTTTCTCTAAACATGCACACTCCAAGTGATACTGCTGTTACCTCTTCTCTATGAACCAGGTAAAAGGGCTCGCATGTAAGACACTATCCGAACCAAGTAATCGGTTCGACGAAGAAAGAAAGGAAGAATGGTTCGGGCGCGATCGTCTGGGACAGTTGGAACGGGAGGACCAGTTGAGGTAATCGGCACGGCGAAGCGAAGGCGGAGATCGCTTCGCTAGGAGATGAACGAGAATTGGTTCAGCCTAGTAGGCCTAGAAGCAGATGGGGCGGATGAGAGTCGACTCGGCATAGCTAGTCCGGAAATAGTTTGGTGCGGAAAGAAGGAGAGTTGGTTCGAGATGCTAAGAAGAGCCCGAGGGCTATGCTACAAGTGAGCTATATGTCTAGATTAGTTTCGCCAAAGGCAAACGGTCGAAAGGGACAAGCTAGCATATTTCCCAAAATGTAGATGAGAGGTTGTTACACAACAGAAGGGAGGTCCCCACATAATATTCCGAGGAGCCTTCACTCCTTGTGTCTGTAACAGAATGATTCTCCAGGTGGGCATGGTGGCCACGTGTACGATGAAGAAAGCTTGTGATGCAATAATTGATCAGAGGAGGGGAATAAAAGAGAAGAGCGGGACAAATGGAAGGGAGATCCACATTATTCCAACCAGCAAGAGACGAAGACGCACTGGGAGAAGGAGAGCTACCACTTCGCCGGAGAAGGAGAGAAGGAGAGTGGTGATCTTTATCCTTCGTGTATTGTTTCCTATATCTTGACTTGATTGTAAGAGGTTTTCTCCTCCGCCTTCGAAAGTTCCTTTCCGTAAAGGAGGACGTTCATAGTGAAAGTACTTTGGCACTGTATCCGGTGAGAGAGCTCACCTCCGTGGAGTAGGAATCCTTATTCCGAACCACGTTATATCATGTGTCTTGGTTTGTTGTCTGTGTTGGTTTGCGTGTCTTTGCTTCGCGTTTTTATTTTTACTATTGCGGCCGAAGAGAACCCCCTAAGCTTCCTTCGTGCTCCATCACGTCAAAAGGAAGTCCATAGACCTTCTTCCCCATCACCGCATCAGTTGGCGCCGTCTGTGGGAACACTTGAGCAAGACGTAGAGATGCAGCCAGAAGAGATACAACATCTAGTTGCCTCCGCAGCGGAGGAAAACCCCATTACGATACTACCATCACAACTGAGAGCCATGGTGGACAACGCTGTGGCTGAGGCCCTCGCCAGAGAAAGGAGAAGGATAGGATATCTCCATCCTTATTCTGGTGAACCTTCTTCTCGCAAACCACCACCAGAGGTGCCCCCTCCACCTCGTACAACCACTAACATTGAAGCATTGCCTGGAGAGGGGTTGGGAGGGAGAGTACATTAGAATACTCTGCCATTAACCCAAAATCGACGAGAAGAACAGGGCGAAAGTCGGTCAACTAGGACTCCAGAGGTTTATGAGCCCAGCCCTTTTACCATGGACATCCTTTCAGAAATCCCGCCATCATACTTCCGGAATCCCCAAGTAGACAAGTACGATGACTCAACAGATTTGGAAGAACACCTATCACAATTTGCTGGAGCGGCCTCGCTCCACTGATATACCGACGCCCTCAAGTGCCGAGTCTTCCGGACCACCTTAACCGGTTCGGTATAAAAATGGTTCAACACCCTGCCCCCGAGGTCTATCACTTATTTTGCTGATTTTCAAGGGATGTTCCGCCAAGAGTTCGCTAGCTACAAGGCGTACAAGCATGACGCCTCTATCCTGCTGCATATTACACAGGGGTCCTCAGAATCACTCAGAGGGTATCTTCATCGGTTCACCTCTACCGCCAGAAGCATCCCTTCCGCGAGGTCAGATGCTTTCAGAGTAGCCATCCCACACGGGTTGAGGGAGGGCCCCTTCCTCAGTTCCCTTTTGAGAAAGGCCACTAACAGCTATGAGGAGTTGTTAAGTTGTGCGAAAAAATACATCAACGAGGAAGAAGGGTTGATAGTGCGAAGGTTCGAACGAGCTTCCGCAGCAGTCCCTGCCGAAAGAAATTGCCCCGCCTCCCCGGCGGGGATATGCGTGACCTCTTTTATTGGAGGCTCCCGGGCCTCGGTTATTGCTACGGGGCACTCGCCCTACATAGCCATTGCAGATCATGGTTACCGATGCAGTTCCTCCCGTGAGGACTTGGAAGGGGCGGGAGATGGAATTCTACGACCAGCAAGGTCTATTGGAGCGACCCACGGGGTACAAGGGAGTACCTCGCAATCCTCCCGCCCCACTTTTCTGCTAGTACCACATGGAGTACAACCACGCTAGCGGCTGATGTTTCAAATTGCAAGAGGAACTGGAGCGCCTCCAAGCCGCTTACCCACAACTGCGGCCTCAGACTGGAGGACTGGCACGGCGAGGGCCACGACCCAATGTGGCTCGTCCAGGGTCATATAACCAACCACCGCAAGTTACTTTCCCTCCGGACCCCCAAACTCCGTCCCAGGAGGCTATTTCTCAAGGAGGCCCATCAGGTGAGGGCCCATCATCTGATCCGAATAACGCCCCCACACGGAGGGTTATTCACGTCATTGCAGGAAGACCCACTGATGGAGACTCCAATCAGGCACGGAAGTCATACGCCCGCCTCATGGAAAGTCTGGCCATCATCATCAACCAGACTGTCCAAACCGCACTGTCGGTCTCGTTCGGGCTGGAAGATCTCCGAGGCGTCCTGTTGCCTCACACAGATGCCTTGGTGATCCGTATTTTTCCCTGGCCAACTATGAAGTGGCCAGGGCATTAGTTGATTCAGGAAGCTCTGTCAACATCCTCTTCCAGGAGGCCTTTGGACAAATGTAGCTGGGAAATGCCCAGCTAGAAGATGTGGTCACACCCCTCTTCGGGTTCGCAGGGCATGTGGTTCACCCTATAGGGCAGATTTCATTGCCCCTGACTCTGGGCACAAAGCCTAGTCAAAAAACCAGTATAGTTCCTTTCCTCATTGTGGACACTCCGTCCACTTATAATGCAATTCTTGGTCATCCCTTCCTTGCCATTTTTCAGGCGGTGGCATCCCCGTATCACCAGAAGGTGAAATTCCCAGTCGGACAGTTGGTGGGAGAAGTCCGAGGCGAGCAAAAGGCTGCTAGGAGTTGTTATGTGCAAATGGTCTAGGATGATCAGAAGAAGGCCTGAACCGATGACCTCAAAGGGAAGGCCATTGTAATTTCTGATGTATGTGTCCTGGAAGAATCTCCTCCCAAGGTGGGAAATATAGAGGAAGGAGAGCTGGTGGAGATAGCTCTCGGAAAGGCCACGCGGGTGGCACAGCAGCTGGAGGTCAAGGAGGAGTTAGTGGCCTGTCTGAAGAAGAACGAAGACATCTTCGCAGGAGATGTGCATGACCTCACGGGAATTGATCCTCACATTGCTGAACATCACCTCAACATCACCGGAGGAGTCCGACCTGTCCAACAGAAGTGACGACATTTTGGACCTAAAAAGGACAAGGTGATAGCTGAAGAAGTAGAAAAAATGTTAGAAGCGGGTCATGTGAAAGAAATTCAATTCCCCGAGTGGGTCTCCAATGTAGTCTTGGTCCCCAAGCCTTCTGGGCAGTGGAGGATGTGTATTGACTTCCGCGATTTAAATAAAGTGTGCCCTAAAGACTGTCACCCCTTGTCTCGCATTGATCAGTTGGTAGATTCTACAGTAGGATATGAAGTGGTGTCCTTAATGGATGCCTACCAGGGATATCATCAAATACCACTGGCTAAAGAAGATCAAAAGAGGGTTAGTTTCGTAACGGCAGGAGGGTTATATGCTTATGTGGTAATGCCCTTCGGCCTAAAAAATGCAGGCGCTACATACTAACGGCTCATGGATAAGATCTTCGCAGAGCAAAAAGGGAAAAATGTAGAAGTTTATGTGGACGATATCCTAGTCAAATCAAAACCCACTTGGGATTTGGTTAAGGATCTAAATGAGACTTTCGCTACATTGAGACGGTATAATATGAAGTTGAACCCTAAAAAATGTCTGTTCGGGGTGAAGAGTGGGAAATTCTTGGTATATATAGTAACTGAGAAGGGACTGCAGGCTAACTCAGAGAAGGTACAGGCATTATGCAATATGAAGTCACCCACTAATTTGCGAGAGACTCAAAAGCTAGTGGGGAGGATTGTTTTCTTATCTCGATTTATAGCCAGATCGGCGGACAAAGGGATACATTTCTTCAAGATTTTGTGCAAAGCTACCAAGTTTCAATGGGATGATCAGTGCGAGCAGGCTTTCCAAGAGCTGAAGAAGTATCTAGCTGGACTTCCATTGCTAGCCAAGCCAATGGTAGGAGAGCCATTGTGGATATATTTAGTCGTCTCAGAAGGAGCTATCAGTTCAGTTTTGTTGAAGCAAGAAGGTTCTCATCAACATCTTATTTATTATACCAGCCATATTCTGAAGGGGGTTGAATCCCGTTACACGGAGATGGAGAAGTTGGCATATATTCTAGTCTTGATAGCCCGTAAATTGAGGTCATACTTTCTAGCTCACCCTATCACTATGTTGACTCATAGTGAATTGGGTAAGGTGGTCACTAAGCCTAATTTTTCTGGGAGATTGGCTAAATGGGTGGTAGAAATAGCTCGCCGACAAAAGAAGAAGGGTCAAATGCGTGGAATGTATTTGTGGACGGCTCTTCAGGGTCCACAGATAGCGGAGTTGGAGTCTTGTTAATATCCCCTGAGAAAGAGGAGATGTGCATAGCCGTGCGCCTGGGATATCGGGCATCTAATAACGAAGCAGAGTATGAAGCTATTCTAGCGGGGTTACAGGCTATCAAAGTTGTAGGAGTCACCTCAATTATAATCCACTCGGATTTCCAGTTGGCGGCATCATAACTTCAAGGCTCTTTCATGGTTCAAGAAGAAAAATTACAAAAATACTTGAAGGCTTTTGAGAAAGAGAAGACTTATTTTCGTCAAGTCCTTTTGAAGCAGATTCCGAGGGAGAATAATGGGAAGGCGGATGAATTGGCTCGGTTGGCTAGTGCGATGGAAGGGGTGAAGCCACTTGAAACGATCTGCTTGGAAATCCCTACTTCTCTGATGATATGCAATGTGGAGAAGGTCGTGCTCAAACCTGACCCGATCCTTGATTGGAGGACTGACATCATAGCTTATCTACAACATGGAAAGGTCCCGGAAGAGAAAGGGGCGGCATCTGTCTTAATGAGCAGAGCCAAACGATTCACTCTCTTAAATGGAGACTTATATAAAACATCTTTTGGAAGGCCCCTGTTGAAGTGTTTGGGAAAGGAGGATGCTGAATGGGTACTTCAGGAGATCCACGAAGGTTGTTGTAACAATCATTTGGGAGGGAGAGCTTTGGCGAGGAAGGCCTTGTTAGCAAGATACTTTTGGCCTACCCTCCAGCAAGATGTAGCTAATATAGTGCAAACTTTCTCAGCCTGTCAAAAGCATAGTAACCGGTCCGAACGACCGGCTGAATTAATGAAAGTTGTTGTTGCTTCATGTCCTTTTGATCAGTGGGGAATGGATATAATGGGTCCTATGTCTATGACACCATTGCAGAAAAAATTCCTATTGGTGGCTGTGGATTATTTCTCCAAGTGGGTGGAAGCAGAACCCCTTGCCAAAATTACTGAGAATGCCGTAATACAATTCCTGTGGAAAAATATTGTCTACCAGTATGGTATTCTCCGGAGGCTAGTTAGTGATAATGGATGACAGTTCCAGGGCAAAAAGATCAAGGAATGGTGTCAAAGTCTTAATATCCAGCAGGCATTTACTTCGGTAGCCCATCCTCAAGCTAATGGGCAGGTCGAGGTCACTAACAAAATCCTTATTCAAGGGTTAAAGACTAAATTGGGGGCTCAGAGAGGAAACTGGGTGGAAGAGTTTCCTGGAATCTTGTGGGCCTATCGAACCACACCGAAAACTACAATGGGAGAAACTCCTTTCAGCCTGGTATACGAGACGGAGGCTGTTATTCCGGTGGAATCCCTTTTAAGTAGCACCTGAGTGGAAGTTTACGAGCCAGAGCAGAACTAAATTATTCGGAGCACTGAGTTGGACTTGGTGGAAGAAAAGAGGGAAGCGGCACGGAGGCGAGCAGAGTTTTACAAACGGAGAGTGCAGCAAGCCTTTAACAAAAAGGTGATGATGCCCCGAAGATTTCAAGAGGGGGATTTGGTTCTGCGTAAAGTTAATCCCGCTGGGGATCCTGAAAAGTTAGCTCCAAACTAGAAGGGGCCCTATGAAGTGACACGGCGCGTAGCAGGATCAGCGTATTATCTGAAAGATGACCAGGGCAAGGAGTTTCCTCGGCCCTGGAACGCTATCCACCTGAAACATTTTTATACTGTATAAGGGGTGATGGATAAGGAAAAGGAGTTGGGGGTTCCCGAAGGAATGTACTTAACAATTTGTTATATTGATTAGATGTATGGCGAACTCAAGTCTAATTGATGAATCATTTACATTAATACTATATTCCTCGTGGCGAGCTATGAAAAGAAAAGAAGATAAAAAGGGAGTCATGTCCCAAAGCAATACATCAAGTTATAACTTAAACCGATCGGGAGGATAACGTCGGAAGCCGACTTCCCAATGCAAGGAGAAAGCAAGATGGTTCGCAGGGGGAAGTCTCTGGTCAGCGTACTGCCGAACCGCCTCATTAAACCGGTCTTGATAGGTGGCACACATCAGAATTATTAACCGCTCTTGTCAGTTTGGACGGTCAGGACTTCGATTCCGATGGAGCCTGTGACACTTCTCTTGTTGCTCCCGGAGGGCTCGGCGCATTTCACTATAACACCGGGATATTTCTATAATGGCATTCGCCAGGACCGAGATGTCATCTGCTCGGAAAGTTTGGTCCTGCTTGAGGAGGCTCGTCATATCCATCATATTACAGCGTGACAGTGAAATTCCCTCTCGCCTCGTAGGATCCGTGCGGACAAGCTCATTGCCCACTCCGAAGGATGTTTTTCTTACTGCGTATCTGGTGTGAGCATACGCCCTAGAAGTTATTAAGGAGGAGTTTTCTTGTACCTCCTTACACAGGCGGGTGCGGAGGTCTCCTATTTTGTCCTCCGCTCACTGGTATTGAACCCGCAGGTTGGCGATGATATCAGAATCCTTTTGCTTCTCCCGAAGGAGTTCTGCTACCTGCTCTTGAAGGTTTATTAATTCTTGAGAAGAGGAAATCTCTTTGTCAAACTGCGTCGGCTGAACATCTCGCCGGATGGATAGCGATTCTGTATGAGCCCGCTGCTGTTCTCGTAATGCCGCTATAGTTTCAGCATCTTTTTGATGGTGGTAGCGAGCTTATCGATTGCTCCGACCTGCTGCGATTCTTTGCAACAAGATCGTTCTCGATTTTAGCGGTATGCGATCCTCCCGTCGTTCTTTGCTCCCATTTGGAGATTGGGCTCGTCTTGTTGGAGAGAGTGATCCAATTCTTGATAATTGGTAAGGGTCTGTAAGTCGTTTATCAAAAGGAAGTTGTCCAATGAGGAAAGTCAAAGAATTTGATTCGAGAAACATACCAATTCTAGAGCATGGCGCAGGCCTTCCATCCGGGGGACCAGTTCCTCTAAATTTAAGATCCAAAGACCCCGAGGAGTAAGGGAAGAAGAAGGGGTGGCTGATACCAAAGGTGGAGGCTCACTTATGATGGGGAGGGGAAGGATAGGAGCTAGAGGTTGTGTCGGGGGTTCGGAAGGAAAAGAAGGAGGAGCACTCGTAAGGAGGCTCAAAGGGATAGAGGCCGAAGGTGAAGAATCAAAAGTGTGAGGGGGAAGACTTAATGGGGTCGGCTATGGAATGGGCACGAAAGAATCCACGGAAGGGGATTGGTCTGGCGAGGAGTCTGGGGAGGAAGATATAGAGAGCACCGGGATAGAAAACTCTTCACTGGGAAGGTGGAAAGTAGAAGGACCCGGGCTAGTGCCCAAAGAAGGCGAAAGGCTTCCCAAGTTATGGGTAGCAGAGGAAACCAACAATGGATGAATCTCGATTATCATGGGTTCTGGGGCGACGGAATGTTCCGGGGAAAGAGAAGGCAGGGATGCAGAAACATTTGTCGTCGATAGGTGTTGGCGCACCACCTCTCTGTGTTCATCTTCAAGTTGCGATAAGGGAGGGGGCGTTTTCCGGATACCCAAGGCGGAAGGGGAAAAAATACGAGAGTTAGGGTTTATAAGTAACATTGGAGATGAGGCTAGATTGGTTACCCTAGTCTCATCTAGAGCGGTGGGGACAAGTGTTTCAGGGGAAGGTGGAGGAGAAGGGAGAGATGAGACAGGTGTGATGGTAATGGACGAAGGTAAGGGCAAAGTTGATGCTAGCGGCTGACCCTCACCCCGTTTGATTTGTGAGTAACAGTTTGCTATTTCGCGGTGGAAGAAGGAATACATCTTGCCCGCTGGAGAAAGAAGAG
This sequence comes from Wurfbainia villosa, assembly GCA_025175895.1. Lineage (NCBI taxonomy): Eukaryota > Viridiplantae > Streptophyta > Magnoliopsida > Zingiberales > Zingiberaceae > Wurfbainia > Wurfbainia villosa. The sequence goes on along the minus strand of CM045994.1, from coordinate 65,091,602 downwards.
AAGCACTGGAGTTAATGACTGGGGCACCGGAGGATGGCGACGGAAAGAACGGACGAAGAAGAAGGAGACTAAAAGGCAAAAGGAATGACGGTAGCAGAAGAAAGGAAAGATGAAGCTTCCCCTATAAAAGGAGGGGTAATGGGCTTGCAGTGGTGATTGGGCTCCTAATTTATAAAAAGGTCCTAAAAAGAAGAAAAATGATGATTTATACCTCTGGTGGCTCGTTATCTGCTAGAACCTTTGTTTTCATATGATGGGATGGACGAAGATATTCAACTTCCCGACGAATGAAGAAACAATGGCAATATAAAGGTAGAATCGAAGGTCAAGTCAATGCACTCTTTATACAGAAGGCCTTGGTCACTATTATTTTATCCCCGTGTGGTGGCGAAACGGAAGAGTTGAGTTCATTTCTCAACTATATATTATTTTATCCCCGTGTGGTGGCGGAACGGAAGAGTTGAGTTCATTTCTCAACTCTATATTATTTTATCCCCATGTGGTGGCGGAACGGAAGAGTTGAGTTCATTCCTCAACTATATATTATTCTATCCCCGTGTGGTGGCGGAACGGAAGAGTTGAGTTCATTCCTCAACTATATATTATTCTATCCCCGTGTGGTGGCGGAACGGAAGAGTTGAGTTCATTCCTCAATTATATTTTATTTTATCCTCATGTGGTGGCAGAACGGAAGAGTTGAGTTCATTCCTCAACTATATTTTATTTTATCCCCGTGTGGTGGCGGAACGGAAGAGTTGAGTTCATTCCTCAACTATATATTATTCTATCCCCATGTGGTGGCGGAACAGAAGAGTTGAGTTCATTCCTCAACTATATATTATTTTATCCCCATGTGGTGGCGGAATGAAAGAGTTGAGTTCATTCCTCAACTATATATTATTTTATCCCCGTATGGTGGCGGAACGGAAGAGTTGAGTTCATTCCTCAACTATATTTTATTTTATCCCCGTGTGGTGGCGGAACAGAAGAGTTGAGTTCATTCCTCAACTATATATTATTCTATCCCCATGTGGTGGCGGAACGGAAGAGTTGAGTTCATTCCTCAACTATATTTTATTTTATCCCCGTGTGGTGGCGAAACGGAAGAGTTGAGTTCATTCCTCAACTATATATTATTTTATCCCCGTGTGATGGCGAAACGGAATATTTGAGTTCATTCCTCAACTATATTTTATTTTATCCCCGTGTGGTGGCGGAACAGAATAGTTGAGTTCATTCCTCAACTTTATACATTATTTTATCCCCATGAAATGGAAGAGCTGAGTGTTCCCTCAGCTGTATATCGTCTTATTCTCGTGAAGTGGAAGTGTATACGCAATTTCTGCGTAATGAAAGAATAGGGAAGTTGTATGTTTATTTAATTGTCGTATTATCCAAGAGGAGTGTAGAATTTGACATAGCCAGAGAAATGCCGAGAGAAGAAGATAAGCGAGGAAGGATATAGGTGAAGGCTTACATTGCAGAAGGTTTATTACTTCGGAAAGATCGCATATTACAATTCCCCCACAAGAAGAAAATAACAAAAGAAACCATTATTTATGGGGTATTACAGTTCCTTGTTGGGAGGTACCGAAGGAGCTTCTTCGCGTGGCTTGGGTTGGCGCCATAGCTGCCGAAGGTAAGATTGTTGTAAGAAGATGTGCTTAGATAGGTTATTCTGGGACACTGTTAGTTGTTGGCGCAAGGAGTAGTTGCTGGTGGAAGCTTCCCCCAAGCGCCATTGCAGATATCCCACTTGCTCTTCCAGATTAGCGATGTAACATTGTTCTTCAGTCTTCTCTTCAGAAGGGAAAGAGCTGCTACCCTGTTCAGAAGTTTCTTCCATGACGGGGAGAAGAAAAAGAGAAGATGAATGTTAAGCGGCGTTAGTTTGGGGTCCTTATAATGACGAAGGAGGAAGGTGCATTTATTCGCAGAGAAGATACAAAGAATAAATGCTAGTAAAGAAGAGAAAACGTAAAGACAGTATGTGAAAAGTTGCTAGTACAGTAACTCTGAGAGGGACAGTTCAAATTCCACAGAAGCAGTAAGGGGAAGTATGTTCAGATAAGGTTACAGTCTTTTCTAATGGCAATTACTCTACCTTTACAAGAAAATGACAAGAATTAACATCAGTTTCTTTCTTCCTTTTTATTAACATACTTGATAGTAATTACATCATTTAAGCTACTTAAGCTTTTTAGGATCATTCTTAGTAGGAGGATTATTAGAAGGCTCCTCTGAGGGGGGAAGGTGCCAGGATGACTCTATAGAGATCGCCTTGAGCAGGAGATACCGCTGGTGGAGCTTCATCAAAAGAGGGCTAACAAGTCCCCGCTGGAGGGACTGGAATGAATGTTAGGGCCGGTGGAAGAGGAGGAAGTTCAGTGGAGGCCCGAGAATCTCCTACCGTATACTCCCAGGTCAAGGGAGGATTTCATACCCTGTTGCGAAAGGAAGGGAAGGGAGCTTGAAAGGATCTCCCTAGATTAGGAGGGGAAGTAATGGTTGATGGTTGAATCAGGGATGGACGGAACGTAGAAGTCGCAGTCGATCGCGTTTCCGATTCCTCAGTATCCTTAGTGGCCCAGTCGTGTAGTTCAAAAGACTCAGAGTCTGAAGAGATCTCAATGGGATGTTCCGCGGAAGCCATGAGAGTCAGATGGAAAGGCGAAGACACTTGAGGTGGTAATTTATAATCGAGAGAGGAGAAGTTGCATTTGTCCTCGAAAAGGAGAAGAAGAGGAAAGGACCAACATTGTAATGGCGTCGGCATAGAAAATTGTCGAGATATCATTCCCGGGGCAGTTAATTATTTTGAGAAGATCAAAGGTTAGTTGGGTTAAATTGCCAACTGAGCCCAACAAATTGGTTCGGGCTAGGAAAAAGATCTTTCCAAGGACATCCCGAACCGATTCCAAAGTAAGAAGCGTCGTCCTTTCATTTATACAGGGTAGAAAAAGGGTTGTCGTTATAAAGAGAAAGAAATACAGAACAGACCCGAAGTCCTTGGCCCATACCAAGGCATGCATAAGAAACCACAGAGAACCATGTTAGTACAACATTCTTTCATAGTAAAAGAGTCATTACAAGGATCAAAGGGTGACAGATTACAATTCGAAGAGTTCAGGGGGGCATTTGGATAAAGCGTCTACAGGGTTTAAGTAGCTGGTGTCTGTGTCGGGGGGAGGATACCCTCGTTCTGCGTTTAAAGTCGAGGACCCGTCGAAGCCAAGCATGAATAGATCCGCCCCCTTCTTGACATAACGCCCTTTCAGATTAGCCTCCTATTCCTTCTGGTGGGAGTTGGGCAGTACGAGTTGGGCTTGCACGCAGCTTTAGGCGGCTTTTCTAAGGTCGCCAAGCCATCCCTTTCTGTTGCCGCCATCATGGCTCATTTACCCAGAGCCGAAAATGCCTCGGTGTATTCTCGGTGGAGTTCTTTCTGTTGCCGAGCCACAACCAGTAGGGCTTCGGGAAAGGTAGCCACCAATAAAGAGAGTTCTTGGCACCTCTCCAAGCAAGACTTTTGGGTGGCCGCTCACATTTGGCATTCTTGCCGCAACTACTGAATAGTAGTCAAGGGGTCAGCAGCTTGAATAATTGCATCCCCAAGCTGTCTTTTATACCCTGTTAGCTCACGAGTAAGAAGATCCACCTGCTGAAGCTCGCTGGACTGCAAGAAGATTTGTTGTTTGAGGTCTTCATTCTCTCGCTGAACCTCCTCCTCGCTCTGAACCAGGGCCAATTGTGTCATGGAGTCTTCACATTGGCCAACTAGATCCGATTCTTTTTGCTCCTTCTCACTCAGCTGTTGAGTGAGTTGTTTTTTGTGCGCCAAGGAAGCAAAGTGGCGTGTCTCCACGTTGGACTGAAAGTGGACTATATGAGACATCATCTTATTATGCAGGGTCGAGACCTGAAGGTAAAAGGATACAACTGCTAAGTGTTGGTACATCGATGTATATGTATATATATGCTAAAGGTAAAGAGGGAAGACAATTACCTCAGCTAGCATTTTGCTCATCTGATCGCAGGGGCTCTGTATACCTGATTGGTTGAAAAACTTCACCTCTGAAATGTGACGGATCTTCAGGAGGGACCCTAACGTAACCAGTGAAGGGTTCGGGGGGGAGATCTCCCCCCTCCGAAGGGGGAGGGTGATCTACACACTGGAGGGGAGCAGGAGAAGTATGTATTTCTGAAGGAATGGGGACTGAGATAGATTCGGTTCGGGAAGGTGTGGGAGAGTCAAGATGAAGGGAGGATGAAACAGGAGAATGAGAAGGAGAATTTCCCCCTCGGGGAGAAGAGGATGGGGTGGCTAAGGTGGTATCCCTCGTCCTCAGTTTATAGATGGTTAGAGGCAGGGATGCATGTCGATCAGAAGAGGAGGAAGGAGGAAATGATGAGCTGGGAACTCCTTCCTTAACCTGGCGCAATTTCTTCCGAGGGGAAGAAGGGGCAGCTACGGATTTACCTCGCTTTGGTGGAGGCCTTTTTCTTCTTGGCTGCTTCAATTTCTTCACCTTTTACTAAAGCGCTCTGCATTAGGTTAACTGCGAAATTCACAAGAAAGAAGGATAAGTTAATCCAGATAATAAGCTCTATTGAAATACAAACGTCGTCCTACCTATGGCGGTCGGAGCCGTTAAAGGGAAAGGTGACAGCCTGAAGTGACTAAGGAGTGGGGGTTTCATTAGATGTTCCGAGCAGTAATGGGATTCTCCCAACACTTTACAAACCTCCAAGAAGGGACATTGGGTCCTTGTTTCGCAAAAGGGAGGCAGCTCAGGAAGATCTAGCTTCCAGGTATCCGAGTGGGGTAAAGGTGTGGGAAGTTGAGCAAAGAAATATAATTCTTCCCACCCTTTATGAGAAGAAGGCATATTTATTAAGAATTGGCAGTCCGTGCGGCTGGAAAGGTAAAAAAGGTCTGCCTTAGAAGATTTCAGTTGGAAGAAGCAATGGAATATTTGGGGAGATAACGGGAGGTTCAGGTGTTGGAATACTATGATGGCCCTCGACAATAGGCGAAAGGAATTGGGGGTAAATTGATTCAAGGGCAGACCGTAAAAGTCGAGGATTTCCAAAGAAGAGGAGGGCACGGGTAAGAACAAGCCATTAAGAAATTGTTCGGAGAATAAGCAGGTTAGGCCAGGAGGAGGACGATGCAGTCGGTACGTTTTAGTGTTAAAACGGCATTGAATGGAAGAGTCTATAAATTGGTCCCTCATGTTAAAGAAATAATGATCGCTGCTCAGTTGGGTGATGGTGTGTTTGTACCAAAGAGGTGAAGGTAAGGTTTTAGGGGTCATAGGTACAAAATGGGGAAGGGTACTTACTTGAAGGTTGAAGGAGGAGTGTTTGCAAAAGAGGGGGCTAGGTTGCTAAAACATTGCCGGAGAAAGTCGCTAGGAAGAGGAAGCGGAAAAGACTGGATTGTTAGACACGCTAAGTTATGCCTAAAAGAAAAAAGACGAAGATTTATATAGGATTTTGTGTGACTATTCGACTATCTAAGAGAAAAGAAGAGGCGGGGCCCATGGGCCCATTAAGCCGACCTGAATATATGAGGTAGGGTCATGGGAGGAGAGTGAATTCGAATTGGCGAGCAAAGGGCAGAGTAGAGACTTTAAATATTTAGAAAGTCAAGCTTATAACTTCGCTTGACTATTTTTGGGGGTTGACTAATGATACTGCTGTTACCTCTTCTCTGTGAACCGGATAAAAGGGCTCGCATGTAAGACACTATCCGAACCAAGTAATCGGTTCGCGAAGAAAGAAAGGAAGAATGGTTCGGGCGCGATCGTCTGGAACAGTTGGAACGGGAGGACCAGTTGAGGTAATCGGCACGGCGAAGCGAAGGCGGAGATCGCTTCGCTAGGAGATGAACGAGAATTGGTTCAACCTAGTAGGCCTAGAAGCAGATGGGGCGAATGAGTCGACTCGGCATAGCTAGTCCGGAAATAATTTGGCGCAGAAAGAATGAGAGTTGATTCGGGTTGCTGAGAAGAGCCCGAGGGCTATGCTACACGTGAGCTATATGTCTAGATTAATTTCACCAAAGGCAAACGGTTGAAAGGGACAAGCTAGTATATTTCCCAAAATGTAGATGAGAGGTTGTTACACAACAGAAGGGAGGTCCCCACATAATATTCCGAGGAGCCTTCGCTCCTCGTGTCAGTAACAGAATGATTCTCCAAGTGGGCGTGGTGGCCACGTGTACGATGAGGAAAGCTTGCGATGCAACAACTGATCAGAGGAGAAGAATAAAAGAGAAGAGCAGGACAAATGAAAGGGAGATCTGTATTATTCCAACCAGCAAGAGACGAAGACGCACTGGGAGGAGAGCTACCACTTCGCCGGAGAAGGAGAGAAGGAGAGTGGTGATCTTTATCCTTCGTGTACTATTTCCTGTATCTTGACTTGATTGTAAGAGGTTTTCTCCTCCGCCTTCGGAAGTTCCTTTCCATAAAGGAGGATGTTCATAGTGAAAGTGCTTTGGCACTGTATCCAGTGAGAGAGCTCACCTCCGTGGAGTAGGAATCCTTATTCCGAACCACGTTATATCATGTGTCTTAGTTTGTTGTCTGTGTTGGTTTGCGTGTCTTTGCTTCGCGTTTTCATTTTTACTGTTGCGGTCGGAGAGAACCCCCTAAGCTTCCTTCGTGCTCCATCGCATCAAAAGGAAGTCCACAGACCTTCCCCGTCACCGCATCACCAAGTAATCAGGAAGAGGCTCTAATCGTAGATTATATGGTTGCACAATTGAAGGAAATAATTTTAGGGATATTGTCTCCTCTACAACATCATGTATAATAAAATCACAAGAAGGTTCAGTTGACAACTCACCAACATTATCATCCATATCTGGTATAGCAGCAACTTTGTCAAAAATTTTACATGCATCATTACTAACAATAACATTTGCAACAACAATACTAGCATCTAGAGTTTTGCACGCATCAATATTATCATCAAAATCTATGACATCAATAACTTTATCATCACAATACAAAGAATCATAGAAGTCCTATAGAGCAGCAGAATTATAGATATGTCTATCACAAACTCTACAATTGATTTCCTCTAGCATGTCAATACCACTAGAAATGGTTTATGAGGGAAATTGACTAGTGCCCTGTGCTTGCATTTGCTGGGATGCCATGAGCTATTAAGCATTGAGTTGTTCTAGAAGCCAGGCAACAACCTTTGAAATACTAATGGGCGCTGATAAAATTGTTGTGGTGCATTCTCATACCTCAAATTAGGATGATCTCTTCACCCTGAATTGTAGATAATTGACATGGAATCGTACCTACTCTGTTGCTGCGGCTGATAGTACTGGAGCCCAGTTGGGAACACATTAGCTGTTGCCACTGGATTTGCAAAGGAAAAGCCTTCTTCTTGTTGCTTGGTACTACCTACATATGTAAGATCGGAAAGTGGGCAGGTGTCTCATATGCGTAGACCTTGAACATACTGAGGGAGGGGGGGGAGGGTTTGAATAGTGCTCGTCGATTTTCTCTATCAAAATTGTTAGTAGAGGAAATATAAACAATAATAAAGAAAGACAATTATTTACTTGATCCCAACCCCCCCCCCCCCCCCGCGTCAGTATGTTCAAGGTCAACCTCTTACAATGTTATAAGGCAAACACAAATAATAATAAGATGAAAGTATAAAATAAATATACGAACAAATGGACGATGGTTGGTTCGGAAGCCCTGAGCGTCTCACACTTCTCGAAGCGCTTTCCCGATCACATGAACAAAGCTTTGAGCATACATTGATATTGAGTTGATGATGAATTGATGATTTGAGACTTCTTCTCAAGCCATTTCTTTGCATAACTCATGCTGTAAAATTCTGAAACATTATCTTCACATGAAGTTAAAAAGTATTAAGAATTTAACATATTCCCAGTTTTCTCCAAATATTTCAATTCCCTTTAAGTATAGATCCTTCTCCATTGTACTCCAAGTCTCCAACCATGAGGGTTCCTGCTAGAAGATGCCTTTACTGTAGTCACTCTACCAATACCTTTTGCAATCTCTTCTATGGTATTGCTGATGCAACCAGCATGAACATCTTCAGTAGTAAGATGCCCAACAGATTCATCCAGCACCTTCTCCTGATTCTGACCATGAGAAGATGCTTCAAAATCTGAACTTTTACTACCAGATGCAGAATTGGGATGTCTGTCTTGTGAGTTAACTTCATTGACCAAATCAACCACTGAACAAGAGGGTTTCTTCCTTTTCTTGTTAGAGCCAATAAAAATTTCCTCACTGGCCAGTTGTTCTCCAAGTAAGCTCTTTCCGTCCTTTGAGGTCTCACGCTTGCGTAGATTTCTCAAAGGAACTTCTGACGATGTTTCTATGTCATCAGTGTCATCATCATTTTGTCTATTTCTTCCATCAGAAGTATCTGAAGAAGTGAAAGTCCTCTTGGCATCACTACCTATCTTCTCAGAAGCAAGTAGTTATATACTCTCATCAGGGTTTGAGTCTTCAGATTCAGATGGCAATGATGTATCAAATCCCTCTGCCATTGCTTTAGTTTCTATATCATGTGTAGGTTTGGCACGTAGAACTGGACTGGTTTGAGCTTGATCGTCTCCTTTTCTCTGAGACAGATGAAAACATGCCAAATTTTCTCATGATTGCTTGAGAAAAAAAAAGAGCCTAAATACTTAAATGTTACCCTATATATTGCAAGAATACTACAATGTTGGCAATGCTACCAACTGACAATATTTGCAAATATATCTTAGTGCATTTCTAGGAATTATTTGTTCCTATATGAAATGAAGTTTCTCCAACAAAGAAAAGCAGAAAGAAATTATGAAGACGAACAAAAATGAAATGTATTTAAGAATCAAGTTTTTAACAAGGAATTATTGATGAATATAACATTAATAGAAAAAGGATGGGTGGTTGAAAATAAGAGTAGTTTGGGATTTGGTACGATCACTGTGTCCCTTAGTCTAAAAGTTAAATCCAACAAATTATAAAACAATTAATCATACTTTATGAATTTGACTGTTGGAAAGTTAGAAAACAATATGTATAAAATGAAGTTGAGCATGTTAAGATGAATGTGTAAACTTGCTAAATGGTTCTTTAGAGGAAAAAAAGTACTATTAGCATTATTAAAGAGAAACTAGTTGCAACTCAAAAATAAGAGATCACAAATTTCATAGTTAGGCAAGTTGAATGACTTAAAATTGAGGGTGTAGAAAATAAGGGAAATTAAAGAAATCTCTAGTTAACTTAAACTAATATGACTTCTATTAATCTAAATACTACATTAGTAGTGATATAGCTTTGCATTAAGGTTGACGGAGAGATGAGTACACGTAACTAACTCTAAATAGTTGGAAATAATGTGTCTTGATAACTGTCAAGTTGTTTATCGTAGATCCCAAGTACTTGAGACAAACAAATTCTGAGGATGTAACTGACTGTAAATAGTTAGTACTTATGTGGCTTAAGACAATGATGACTATCAAGTTGTTTATATTATATCCTAAGTACCTAAGACAAACAAAACTTGATGATGATGATGCTATTTGATCCTCTATGAAATATATTTGATAGCGATATAACTATTAGCCAAGCATGAGAATCATACCCTAAGAATCATACACTGTTTTTCACTCAGTCAAGTACAAGGTTATCGAAATGAAAATGTATTTTAAAATTTGAACATATAAATTTGAATATAAAAAACATTCAAAAAGTATGACTGACAAGGATGATTAAATTCTGAGAGCAGCCATGAAATCGACAGTCAAAGATCTACCAGTGGCAGCATCTATTCTTCAGTGAAGGCAATATGAATTTAAAGAAACAAATTATAAAAAGCTAATATTAAACAAAAAGCCAGAAATATAGTACAACTTACCAAACAACTGTGACAGAAAAGGTTATCAAAAGAATCTAAAGCTTCATTGAGAGTCTTATGAACAAATGACCTCTCCTCTGAACCTTTCTCATCAGAAAATTTTAACTCACTTTTGTGTTCTTTGTTATGCTTTACCAGAAGCAGTTCATACCTATCCTGCAAGAGTAATTTAATATGTATGTTGAAGTCCGATAGAATTTTAAGCAAATCCTTCAAAGATGAAAAGCCTACTTCATGAGCAGCAAAGGTACTATCTCAGAAATTCTCAGTAATTTAATATGATGCATTTAGACCCATAGTCAAGATACTTCAATTTCATCTTGAGTTCCATCAATAAATTGACGAACAATATTCAGGACTTCCTGATTCATTCCATGCTCGTGAATGGCCTTCTTGCACACACAAGAGCGATATCAGATTTTCTAGACGAAAGTAAGAAAGGTATTGGTAGACTTTTTCTGTGTACAGTATAACACTGAGTGATGCAGACGTACGCGGATTTTCTCATCTCCTTTCAACGTCAAAGAATGTCCAGGAGGCTTAGGGTTCTTTCCGGCCGCAACAGTAATAGAAAACGAGCAAACAGTACAGAAAACCAAAGTAAAGAGCGAAGACACAGGGTTTTACGTGGTTCGGAATTGGATTCCTACTCCACGGGATAAGCTCCTATCATAAGTTGCAGTGCCAAGGCACTTTCACTATAAAACTCCTCCTTCTTGGAAATGTTTCCAGAGGTGGGGGAAACCCTCTTACAATATGCTCAGTCTACCAGAACGAAGAGATGGAACTAACTCCTTTTTCTCGTCCCCTCTCCCCCCTTTTTCTTCTTCTCCTCCGGCGATGTCCTCTCTTCTCGAAGCTCTCATTTGTTTAGGATGGGAATCTGAATCCTCTTTCTCTCCTTCTTCCGCCTTTTATCCTCCTCTCCTTTCCAGGTTAGCTGTAACGTAATAAATCGTCTCCCTCACCGTCCACGTGGCAGTCCTACTTTTCTGGAGAATCATTCTGTTAAGGAGATAAGGAGTGGAGGCTCTTCCGAATATTATGTAGGGTCCTAGTTTGTTATATAACAAACTCCCCTCAATAGACGCTTCGGGAAACATCCTACCCTTCCTCTTCACCCTCTTTTCCTTGGTTAGGTAAACTATTGGCTCAGCCCCCCTCTCAGCGGGATCCTCTTAGTTCATTGCCACCAAGACACATCTCACTTATTAATACCTAGGCTTACTTTAGCTCTAAGACTCAATATCTCAGACCTTTCATAATGACCCGAGTCAACTTCCGACTCACTTACCGAATCAATCCCCGACTCACCTACCGAGTCACCCCCCGACTCGCTTACCGAGTCAACTCCCAGACTGACTTACTGAATCAACTCCTATACCCGTACCTCGAACCACTCATTTGATCTCCCTTTAGCCCTAGAGCTTATCTCTCCTTTCCCATATCTTCATCTTGTCAGCCCAATCAACCCCCTGGGGTCCAGGTCCCCCGATTTAGTCAGTGTTCCATGCATGGTTTTTCTCGTCCTAATCCCTAAATTAGGTAGCAGCAGTATCATTAGCAACCTCCTAAAAATAGTCAAACGAAGTGTTGAGTTTGACTTTATAAGTGGAACATTTTCCTCTATCCTTCTCCCCATTGATCCTATCGCGTCTAAGTGGTTTTTTTCCTTCACTTTATCATGTATGCCCAGAACAGCTTATTGGGCCCATGGGCCCTGCCTTCTTTCTTTCACAGGGAAGTTTAAAAGTTGCAAACCTGGTGTGAGCTATTCTCCACGCGACCCCCTCAACCTCTCAGCTTCGACTCTTCTCCTTCCTCCTTCGGCGACTCCCGTTAGCAGCGATCCTTCCCCCCTAACCCCCAACGCTTAGGAGTTGCTCTCCCTTCCCTAGTGCCTCTTCTCGACCCTAAGTGAGTTTTTCATCCATAACTTCCCTTATTTCCTTTTTCTTTCACCTCCGTAGTCATGACCTCGAAAAACCCTAAGTCGACCCCTTGGTACGAAAAAACTATAACCCTCCTGACCGCCCATTTTAGACCCCATCGCCCCCCTCCGGGCTTCCATTGCTTTTTCTCTGAACAACTACTGAATGACCTGCGTTTGCCTATACCCCCCGTTTATACTGATATACTAGACTTTTACCAATTACCCATTAACCAGCTTGCCCCGAACGCTTTCCGCATATTGACAGGGGCGGTAATAATTTTCCGCCATCTAAACCTTAATCTATCCCCCCTGATATTCCATTGCTTCTTTCAACTGAAGTTCTCCAAAGAAGGCATTTTTTATTTCGCCAGTCGGCAAGATTGTCAATTCCTGGTTAACATACCATCCTCCCATAAGGGCTGGGAAGACCTATACTTTTTTCCCCGACTTCCTACTCCTATACCCCATTCAGAATCCTGAAAAACCTCTTTACCCGACCTATCCCCCTTTCAAGAGAGTAGAAAGCAGGGCCCCTTCCAGAAGGTTTTTCAGGTGCTTAGAGAGTGCCACTACGATTCTAATGATTTGTTGAAGCCCTCTCTCCTGAGTCCTTATGGGCTATCTCCATTCCCTTTAGCTGATCCAAACGTTATAGGTAGAATACTGACCTTATCCAAATGTCTTCCATACAATGTTTTTATTTATTGCTAACCTTTGCTGTCACTATATGACATTGCAGACGGTCTGATGCAGGACGCTATGGTCAAAGGGGAACAAATCGTGGCGGCAAAGAAGAAACCTTCCAAGAAGCGAAGTAGGGGCAAATCCCCTATTATTCCTTCTTCTCCTCGCAAAAGGCTTCGCCCTCGTAAGGAAGGTGCCCCCAGTTCATCTACCCATTCTTCTCTTCCCCCTCCTCCTCTGAAACTAAATAGGCATCGACGCCTAATCATTTCCGAGCCCCACAAGGAGGAGGTTGCTTTGGTAGCCCCTACTTCTTCCCCACAAGAAGAACTTTCTCCTTCTCCTTGTATTGTTTCATCTCCTTTCCAACCTGACAAGAGAATTAACTCCCCTGCTGACTCTCCTCCTCCGACTGTCCCTATAGATTTACCTCCTTCTCCTCCTCTTACTCTGACCATGGACCCTTTTGTACCTCCTACATCCGTAGCAAAGCCTTTTTTGGTTGGGGGGGATATCCCCCCCTAAACCCTCCATCCACTTCTCTAGGATCCTCTCTTAGGATCCGCAGCACATAAGAGGTACGACTCTTCAACCAGTCTCATATACAAAGTCCGTAGCCTATGCAAATTCTTAGCTGGGGCAAGTTCTCCTATTCTTCACATTTAACATATATATACGCTAACGCTTATTCTCCTAACACTCTGTTTCTTGCCTTCAGGCAGTTATAGCTTGCAATGAAACAACACCTAACATAGTGACTTATCAGTCCACTATGGTTGCTCGCCACACTGCCTCTCTTTCTCAACAGAAAAAGCTGACCTAGCAAGTAGATGAAGGTAAACAGAGGGAGGCCACTCTGACCACGCAGTGTCAAGACTTGATGACGCAACTAGCGGTGGCTCAGAGTGAGAAAGAAGAGCTCCAGAAAAAGAATGTTGACCTTCATCAACAACTATTTCTGCAATCGAGTCAACTTCAATAAATTGACCTCCTTAGCCAAGAATTAGAGGAACACAAAAGGCAACTTGCGGAGGCAAAGACCCAGGCTTCTCACTCTTTCATAGTTATCCTTCAGCTCTAAGAGAAGCAACAAGCATGGGAAGCCACTCTGAAATCCTACCGGCAGCAATTAGAAAATCCCTCTCTGATTGCGTCCACTCTTCCTGGGATGCTAGCTTCAATGGTTGAACAGCAGCGGGAACTTCAGCGGGAGAATTCTGAAGCGATAACCTCCTTGGGCCAGCAAGCTATGGCAGCAACTAAAGATAGGGATGCCCTGGCTGCCCAGTTGGCCAAACATCATGCCCGGTGGAAAGAGCATGAAGCAGATCTAAAAATGCGGTATGCCCAGAAAGGAGTACAATTATTCATGTTGGGCTTCGACGGATCTTCCGCTCTGAATGTCGCTGAAGGCTACCTTCCGCCAGGCGCTGATACAAGTCACCTCGATCATGAGGTGGCTCTGGCCAAGTGCCCCCCAGAACTCTTTGATTTGTAGTTGTCATACCCCCTCTAATGTACTAATCAGTTATGATTAACAAAGATTTTTAAATTGCAATGCCAAATACCCTCCCTGATGTACTAATCAGTTACCATCTCCCACCCAGGGATTTATTCGGGCTACCACAGCCTTCATTCCTCCCGATTCAGAGCCATTTCCCAAATGGTAAAGCATATTGCAACTTACCGATCCCGACCACTTCTTCTCATCAGACAAGGATGTGATTAACCGCTTCGAGATTAATACCTTGATTATTTCCCGTACTGACGCCATTACTTCCTTCGACCTTTCACCTTCTCCTCCCCTTCCCAAGGAGGAATGCGAACCTCCCTTCCTTGCTATAAATTGCCACTACGAGTTTTGGCTATTCTCATTCTACCTTCATGGCTTATGCAGGGCATCCCATCGACATAAGCTCGGACTTCGACTCCTTCCATTTAGATGATTATGACACAGGCTTCTCCGACGACGTTGATATTCAGTCTACAACCACCTCTACATACAGGCCTCTTCCTCCTCCGACTCCGGTCGATACCCCTGCTCCCTGCGTGAGAAGTCTTTCCGAGCTCTCTTCCCCTCCTTCGGCAACCGGGTCTGGAACCCTCCGATGACCTGGGAGTACACTGTGGGAGATCCCCGGGCTTCAACTGAACTTCCTCCTCTTCCTCCAGCCCTAGCTTTCCTTCCAGTCCCTCCAAATGAGGTTCCTCCCTTCCCCCCCAGCCGAAGCTCTGCCTCCCTCACCTCGGGCACAAGGTGACTGCTACAAGGTTATTTTGGCACCTCCCCCTACAGAGGAGTCTTCTGTTAGCTCTAATAAGCATGTATGAGAAACAGTTTAACTTATGTAATTACTATCCTTCATATGAAAAGAATGAAATATTTGAACGTATCGTGTCTATTTTGTTTTTCCTTGTTTCGGGTACTCTGGTCGGGACATCTAGACCCGTATTTGATTCGATCCATAGGATTGACCCTGTATAATAGTATTAACGAATATCGCCATAAAATGATTAGGTCCGAATCAAACTAGATCCATTTTGCATCCGCTTTTCTCTGCGGAATACGACTAGTCTCTTTGAAATGACTGCATTCAACTACCCCAACTACCACCCCTACATCTTTCCATCCTATCCGTATTTACTACTACTGTTTTCCAGGAGGGCCAATTAATACCTCCCTTTCTCTCTATAAAAACCCTCATCGGTACCTTCACCCAACATATCCTTTTATTCTTCTGCTTCTGTGGGTGCCCTTTCTTCCCTTCTCCTACTGGCACTATGGAATACGTATCAGAGCAGGATAGCCACTCTCCTCCTCCAGAGCGACAAACTGAAGAGCAGCGCCGCATCGAAGAATTGGAAGAATAGGTCTAAGATTTGAAGCGACGCCTACGGCTAGCCTCTACTAGCAACTATTCCTTGCGTCAAGAGTTGGCGGTGCCCCAGAGGAACCTGTCCAAACACATATTCCTGCAACAGTCTTACCTCCGACAACTGCTCCGCCGCCCGCGTATACATAAAGAAGCTCTGTCGGCACCCACAGAGAAAAACCCTAGCCCCCCTTGAGGGGTCTTTGCCTGTTACTTTCCTTTTCCAGAAAACTATGTTATGTACTCCTCCCTTATCAGTGAAATTTTTCTTCATAAAAGATTGCATGTATCTCTTCTTTGCCAAATACACGTTATAAAAAATGGATAAAATACTCCCATGCCAATCGGCAAACAAATCTTACCGATTTCACGCCAATGCTCCCTCCGACCCATCTATCCATTTGACCCTCTTCCTTCTTGTGCACAATCTCAGATAGATGAAGTTTGATGTAACTACCCAGACCTCATTCCTTCTACCCGCCTCGACGTGAGAATAATGATAACACCCCTAAGTGAAGGCTCGATTCATAGTTAAGTGAAAACTCAACTCCTCCATTCTACCACTACCCGGGGATAATAATAGCGTGTTGAGTGAAGACTTAATTCTTCCGATCCACTACCACACGGGGACAATAATAGTATAGTTGAGTGGAGACTCAACTCTTCTAATCCACCAACACACGGGGATAATAATAATACAGTTGAGGGAAAACTCAACTCTTCCGATCCGCCACCACACAGGGATAATAATAATACAGTTGAGCGAAGACTCAACTCTTCCGATCCGCCACTACACGGGGATAATAATAATACAGTTGAGCGAAAACCCAACTCTTCCGATCCGCTACCACATGGGGATAATAATAATACAGTTGAACGAAGACTCAACTCTTCTGATCTGCCACCACACGGGGATAATAATAATACAGTTGAGCGAAGACTCAACTCTTCCGATCTGCCACCATACGGAGATAATAATAATACAGTTGAGCGAAGACTCAACTCTTTCGATCCGTCACCACACGGGGATAATAATAATACAGTTGAGCGAAAACTCAATTCTTCCAATCCTCCACCACACGGGGATAATAATAATACAGTTGAGCGAAAACTCAACTCTTCTGATCCGCCACCACATGGGGATAATAATAATACAGTTGAGCGAAGACTCAACTCATCCGATCCGCCATCACACGGGGATAATAATAATACAGTTGAGCAAAGACTCAACTCTTCCGATCCGCCACCACACGGGGATAATAATAATACAGTTGAGCGAAGACTCAACTCTTCAGATCCGCCACCACACGGGGATAATAATAGTATAGTTGAGTGGAGACTCAACTCTTTCGATCTACCACCACACGGGGATAATAATAGTATAGTTGAGTGGAGACTCAACTCTTCCGATCCACCACCACACGGAGATAATAATAGTATAGTTGAGTGAAGACTCAACTCTTCCGATCCACCACCACACGAGGATGATTGTTTGCCCTGAAGACAAGCAAAAAAGAATAGTGACGACCTGGCTTAGGGCTTCGCCTGGTCAAGTCGGAAATTTTTTACTCCGTCGTTGTATTTCTTCCGTGCATCTGCCTTGAACCCAACTCTTCTGTTCCACCACCATACGGGGATGATTGTTTGCCCTTGAGACAAGCAGAAAAAAATAGTGACGACCAGACTTAGGGCTTCGCCTGGTCGGGTCAGAAATTTTTTACTCCACCGCTGTATTTCTTCCGTGCATTTACCTTGAACTCAACTCCTCAGTTCCACCACCATACGGGGATGATTGCTTGTCCTGAGGATAAGCAAAAAAGAATAGTGACGACCTGACTTTGGGCTTCGCCTGGTCGGGTCGGAAATTTTTACTCCGCCGTTGTATTTCTTCCGTGCATCTACCTTGAAGCCAACTCCTCTGTTCCACCACCATACAGGGATGATTGCTTGCCCTGGAGACAAGCAAAAAAGAATAGTGACGACCTGACTTAGGGCATCACCCGGTCGAGTCGGAAATTTTTTACTCCGCTGCTGTATTTCTTCCGTGCATCTACCTTGAACCCAACTCCTCCGTTCCACCACCATACGGGGATGATTGCTTGCCCTGGAGACAAGCAAAAAAGAATAGTGATGACCTGACTTAGGACTTCACCTGGTCGGGTTAGAAATTTTTTACTCTGCCGTTGCATTTCTTCCGTACATCTACCTTGAACCCAACTCCTTCGTTCTACCACCATATGGGGATGATTGCTTGTCCTGAGGATAAGCAAAAAAGAATAGTGACGACCCGACCCATGGCTTCGTCTGGTTAGGCAGGAATTTTTTTACTCTGCCATTGCATTTCTTCAGTGCATCTACCTTGAATCCAACTCCTCCGTTCCACCACCATACGGGGATGATTGCTTGCCCTGAAGACAAGCGAAAAGAATAGTGACAACTTGATTTGGGGCTTCGCCTGATCAAATTGGAATAATTTTTTACTCCGCCGCTTATCATTAGTGTATTAGCTTTAAACCCCAACTCCTCCGTTCCGCCACCGCACGGGGATGATGGCTTCAGCTAACGCCGAGCCGCAAGAAGTGTGACGACTCGATCTAAGGCATTGCCCAATCAGGTCGGAATAATTTTTTAGTCCGCCGTTCTTCACAGGTATATTTACCTTAAACTCTACTCCTCCGTTCCACCACTGCACGGGGATGATGGCTTCGGTTAACACGAGCCGTAAGATATGTGATGACCCAATCTAGGGCGTAACCCAATCGGGTCGGAATGAATATTTTACTCCACTGCTCTTCACAGGTATTTTTACCTTAAACCCTACTCCTCCGTTCCACCACCATATGGGGATGATAGCTTCGGTTAACACCGATCCATTAGATATGTGACGACCCAATCTAGGGCGTTGCCCAATCGGGTCGGAATAAATATTTTACTCCGCCGATCTTCATAGGTGTTTTAACCTTAAATCCTACTCCTCCGTTCCACCATCACATCGGGTGATGGCTTCGGTTAACACTGAGCCATAAGATATGTGATGACCCTATCTAGGGCGTTGCCCAATCGGGTCGGAATGATTATTTTACTCCGCCGCTCTTCACAGGTGTTTTTACCTTAAACCCTACTCCTCCGTTCCACCACCACATGAGGATGATGACTTCGGTTAACACCGAGCCGTAAGATATGTGACGACCCGATCCAGGGCATTGCCCAATCAGATCGGAATAAATATTTTACTTCGCCGATCTTCACAGGTGTTTTTACCTTAAACCCTACTCCTCCGTTTCACCACCGCACGGGGATGATGGCTTCGGTTAACACCGAGCCGTAAGATATGTGACGACCCTATCTAGGGTGTTGCCTAATCGGGTCGGAATGAATATTTTACTTCACCGCTCTTTACAGGTGTTTTTACCTTAAACTCTACTCCTCCGTTCCACCACTGCACGGGGATACTGGCTCTGTCTGATAACGGCCCGTAAAGAAGACAAATTGTAATTCAGCATCTCTTGAGGGTTCACATCTCTGCTCTGAACCCCAATTAGCACCATAGACATGCCCTGCATCCCATATAAGACTCTTCACCTTCCCTCTTTTTCACCTCCGCCCCCCTTCCAGTTCTCAAACCTCTTCCTCCTTTCTCCACCAGCACCCACTTCCCTACTCCCTGTGAACAACTTCTGTTTTCTTCTTCCTCCTTGAAAGCCAAGATGCATTCTCTTTTTCAACAACTGATGGCAAAATACTGCCAGGGAACTAGGCGGAGCGGAGATCAACCAACAGCTGATACGCCACTTCCGCTCTCCATTTCATCTTCTTCTATATCCACTGCCCTTGCTTCAACGTCCACCTCTTCTCCTCATTCCTCCGCAATTCATCCCCGGTTGTTTCATCTGCGCCCGACGTAGCCCTTCCATCCTTACCATCCTCTTCCCTTCATTCTTCACCCTTATCACCAAACCCTAGCCCCCTGCCTCTTCACCTTCGATTTTAGGTGGCAAGAGGTCACCCCCTCCTTTTTTACAGAGCCAAGTCGAATTAAGGGGAGCTGCACGCTAACGGCTGCAGGCGGGTAATATCACTTCCCTTGATTTTTCTTCTTCTTCGGAGCTTCCCCCAACATTTGGACCCGCTTCAACTATATCTCCCTCATCTTCGCCTTTACACATTCCGTCCACATCTCCTCTACCTTCCCCCTCGACCCATGGCTTGGAAAGTCTTTCTTCTCAGCTAGGTATAGAACACGACTCCGACACCCTTCCTCCTACCAGTGAGGAACCCTTAATAACGGTCCCCCCCTTAGCTACTGACCTTCCTTTGATTTCATCCCCTCTTCCTGCACCTGCGCTCTCGGGTACCTTGTACCCTTCTACTCTCCCTTCTCGTTATTCCCCTGAGGATTCCCCCTCTCCTGTCAGGCAGCAGGTGGTCTTTGACAATCTGCAATCACCATCCACCTCCCCTTTTTCTTCTCCTGCTTCCTCGAGCCTTCTAGCAACGACTCTATTTGCGACCCCTTCAACATCTGCCACTGTCTCAAGAGCCCCCTCCACTCCCCTGAACATCACCCTTCCCCTTCAGGGATTTGTAGCATAATCTTCCCCTCTGTCCCCTTTCAGGCCCATCACGAGTGAATCCACTCTCCTAGCGGGCTCCGCTCCTTCTTCCTCCTCTGGCCGGAATGCTCAAATCCTTAATTTAAAAGAGCTTGTTCCGAGGATGGAAAACCTACGCCACGTTTTAGAACTGGTAAGCCTCCTTGAGTAATTTTGCTTGTCTTATCTCAATAATAATTTCTCTTCCCATTACTACCTATAGGCGTTAGTAAATTATCAAGAGCTAGATCGCTCTTTCTCTCAATACCGAGCTCAGCTGCAACAGCAAACCCAACAACAGGTCGAGGATCAAAGGGCCTCGAGAGCTAGGGAGAACTCCCTGCTGCTAGAATTGGCCCATTATCACAACCAACTAGAGGAAGCCCACCGCCAGAGGCATAAGGACGCCGAAGCTCTAGCAACCCTTCAGGACCAACAACAGAGGGACGCGGAAACTATATCAGTCCTTCAGCATGCTTAATAGAAAGATAAAGATACTACCGCCTCCATAAACAGAGAGAATTCCTTGTTGCAGGAAGTGCTTGGCTACCAGAGCCAAATAACTGAATTCTAACAACGGAGGCAGGAGGATGTTGAGGCCATAGCGGCCCTACAGAACCAGCGACAGAAAGATGCTGAACTCATATCTATTCTTCAGAGTGCCCAGCAGAAAAATGGCATTGCCCTTGCTTCCAGAGAAACTTCCCTTTCACAAGAGCTGGTTGATTATCAAAACCAAATGGCAGAAATCCAACGACAGAGACAGGAGGACGCCAGAACCATAACGACCCTCCAAGCTCAACAACTGAAGGATATGGAGAAGATATCTGCCCTCCGCATTCGACTAAGCAAAGAGATACAAGAAAATTCATCCTTTATAACATCTAGGGCGCATGCTCACGCTCGCATACACAGGCAAGAAACTTCCCTCCAGCAACTGAGTAGCGAGATTGCCCGTACTAGGGCACATACTAAGGTGGTGGAAGGGATTTCAGCCTCTATGCGCCAAGACATGATGGAACCGTCGAGGGTCATGCAACATAATCAAACTTCCCGCGCCGATGACATATCCACTTTGGCTGATGCCATTATGCAGGTATCCCAATGGTACTGCCAAATTCGTCAAGCTTTCCGGGAGCACCAGAAGCATTGCGCCAGATTTCATCAGGATAGGCGCCCGAATGACACAAACCAACATGAGCGTCTGCTGTCTCTAATGCGAGCCACATATCAGGATGGATTTAACGAAGCAGTTCGTAGTATGCTGATCAAGGACTACCTCCAGTCGATCAACCTACACTCTTTCTACATTAGGAAGTCGGTAAGGATACTTTCCTCAATGAATTGTTTACTCGTGATATTGCTTTTAGCTTTCTTTGTTCTGCAAATGAGAAACTATTTTTCAATGATACTTATTTCTCACCCCTGCCTGTGTTTATTGTTTGCAATGTAATATCCTGAGTGTCACATATAACCCACAAGAAATAGGCCAAACTTCTCCTTCCAATAGTCTTTCCTTACATGGTATGAAAATATTTTAAGTATACAGCATTCCAGGGTCGAGGTAATTCCTTGCCCTGATCGTCTTTTAGGAAATAAGCGGGCCCATCCACTCGGCGAGTAACAATGTAGGGCCCTTCCCAATTCGGAGCTAGCTTTTTCGGGTCTCCTGCAGGATTGACCTTGCATAAGACTAGATCACCTTCCTGAAACCTCCTGGGCACCACTCTTTTGTTAAAGGTTTATTGTACTTTTTGCTTATAAAATTCTGCTCACCTCCGTGCTTGCTCCCGCCTTTCTTCCAACAAAGCCAGCTTAGTTCCTCTGATGATTTGATTCTGTTCTGGCTCATAAACTTCAACTCGGGCACTGCTCAGAATGGCTTCCACCGGAATAACAGCTTCCGTTCCATATACCACGCTAAACGGGGTTTCCCCTGTTGCCATTTTAAGAGTAGCTCGGTAGGCCCATAGAATCCCTGACAATTCATCTACCCAATTTCCTCGCTGAGCGCCCAGTTTAGTCTTCAACCCTTGAATGAGGATTCTATTAGTTACCTCCGCCTGCCCATTAGCCTGAGGGTGAGCTACTTGGGTGAAGGTCTGCTGAATATTGAGACTTTGACACCATTCTCTAATCTTTTTACCCTGAAATTGCCGCCCATTATCGTTGACCAACCTTCGTGGGATTCCATACCTACAAATGATGTTCTTCCATAGAAACTGTATTACTGCATTTTTTGTAATTTTAGCTAGAGGCTCAGCTTCTACCCACTTAGAAAAGTAATCCATCGCTACCAATAGAAACTTCTTCTATAAGGGTGTCATGGGCATAGGACTCACTATGTCCATCACCCACTGGTCGAAAGGGCAGGAAGCTATGACAACTCTCATTAGCTCATCTGGCCGCTCGGATCGGTTATTATGCCTTTGACAGGCTGAACAAACCTGCACCAGGCGGGTCGCATCTTGTTGGAGAGTGGGCCAAAAATACCCAACCAGTAATACTTTCCTTGCCAAGGCCCTTCCTCCCAAATGATTGCTGCAACAACCCTCGTATATTTCTCGGAATGCCTATTCGGCGTCTTCCTTCCCCAAGCATTTTAATAGGGGTGCCCAAAAGACATCTTATATAGAATCCCTTCCACCATGGCGAACTGCTTTGCTCTATTCACCAAGATAGATGTCGCTCCTCTTTCCTCAGGAACCTTCCCTTGCTATAAATATGTCATAATATCAGCTTTCCAATCGGGGATCTGATCAGCTCCCGGCACCACCTCTTCCACATTACACACCGCTAGGGAGTCGGGAACTTCCACGTAAATCGAACCTGGCTGTCTCACCCCTTTTAGAGCACTAGCTAGCTGAGCCAATTAATCCGCCTTTCAGTTGTTTTCTCTTGGAATCTGCTGTAAGATGACCTCCTTGAAATGAGCTTTTTCTTTTTCAAAAACCACCAAGTATTTCTGCAATCTTTCTTCCCGAACAACAAAAGCACCCTGAAGTTGTGACACTGCTAACTGGGAATCCGAATGCATGACAATTGAAGTCGCTCCAACAGCTATGGCAGCTTGCAATCCAGCTAGGATGGCTTCATATTCTGCTTCATTATTGGACACCCGATACCCAAGACGAACAGCTATGCGGGCTTTTTCTTCTTCGAGGGAGACCAACAATACCCCCACTCCACTGCCGGTAGATCCAGAAGATCCATCCACAAAAACATTCCACACCTTCATCCTTTCCTCTTTTTCAGCCGAACTGTTTTGTGAACCGACAGGTACCTTTGCTAGGAAATCAGCTAACGACTGAGCCTTGACAGTGGTTCGGGGATGGTAGTGAATGTCATATTCACCTAGTTCCACAGCCCACTTGGCGAGCCTCCCTGAAAAATTAGACTTAGTCACCACTTTACCTAATTCGTTGTGCGTCAAGACATTGATTGGATGAGCTAGGAAGTACGACCTCAATATACGAGTTGTCAGAACTAAGATGTATGCCAATTTTTCCAACTTAGTATATCGTGACTCTGCTCCTTTCAAGATATGACTGGTATAATGAATAGACTGTTGTTGAGAACCTTCCTGCTTTAACAATACTGAACTGATAGCTCTCTCTGAAACAGCTAAATACATCCATAATGGCTCTCCTGAGACCGGTTTAGCTAGCAGAGGAAGTTCAGCTAAATACTTCTTTAATTATTTAAAGGCTTACTCACACTGATCATCCCATTGGAATTTAGCGGCTTTGCGCAGAATCCGAAAGAAGGGTAACCCCTTGTCTGCCGATCTGGCTATAAATCGAGACAAGGAAACTATTCTTCCTACTAACTTTTGAGTCTCCCGTAGATTGGTAGGTGACTTCATGTTACACAATGCTTGCACTTTCTCTGGGTTGACTTACAGTCTCTTCTCTGTTACAATATACCCCAGAAATTTTCCACTCTTCACCCCGAACAAACACTTCTTGGGATTGAGCTTCATGTTGTACCGCCTAAGAGTGGCAAAAGTCTCCTCCAGGTCTGTAACTAAATCCCGAGTGGTTTTGGATTTGATGAGAATATCATCAACATATACTTCCATTCTTGCCTTTCTGTTCTGCGAAAATTTTATCCATGAGTCGTTGATAAGTAGCTCCTGCATTCTTTAAACCAAAAGACATCACTATGTAGGCATATAGCCCTCCGGCTGTCACAAAACTGACACGCTTCTGGTCCTCTTTCGCTAGTGGTATATGATGATACCCTTGGTAGGCATCCATAAGAGATACAACTTCGTACCCCACAGTAGAGTCAACCAACTAATCAATACGAGACAAGGGGTAGTCATCTTTAGGGCACGCTTTATTTAAATCACGAAAGTCAATACACATCCTCCACTGCCCAGAAGGCTTGGAGACCAGAACTACATTAGACACTCATTCAGGGAATTGAATTTCTCTAACATGCCCCACTTACAATAATTTATCTACTTCTTCAGCTACGACTTTATCCTTCTCGGGCCCGAAGTGTCGCCGCTTCTGCTGGACGGATCGGACTCCCTGAGTGATGTTGAGGTGATGTCCAACAATGCGGGGATCTATTCCTGTCAGGTTGTGCACTTCCTTGGCAAAGATATCCTCATTCTTCTTCAAACAGGTCACCAATTATTCCTTTACCTCTAGCTGTCGAGTCACCCGAGTGACTTTGCCAGGGGCGATTGTAACGCCCGTAAAATTTCTAACCATTTTACAAGAATTTTTGGCTTGACGATAATGGGCTTTATGTGGGTTTTTTCAAAAATAAAAGAAAATAAGCCAAAAAGGGGTGCAAGGCCTAGGAATTGAACCCCAAACCTCTAGAGATAGCCAAGCCCTATAGATGCACCCACTAACTAGAAGCCCAATAGGATTATATCATTAGAGGAGTAGGGGAAATTATGGTTAAGTGTAAGGGAGATCAAGGGGCTCTTCAAATGAATAAATAAGGGGGAATGAGGGGGCATGAGTATCCAAACTTCATTTCTCCTCTTCTCTTCTTCTTCCTCACCGAAAACCATCCCTCCCCCCTCTCCATTTTCACCCTTTGGCCGAACCCCATCCAAGCAAGGAGAAGGCTAGTTCTTGGCTTCCATAAGGTCATCTACCAACTAAAAGCAAGCGAAGGATGTAAGATTTCCTCACCTGCAGTATATTAGTTTTGTAGGACATGTTACATGAAAGAAATATGAAGTTTTGTTCCCTACATGTTTCGGCCAACCATGTCTTTGGGGCTAGGGTTTCATGAAAGTGATGCTAAGGATCTTTTACAAGTTGTATGCTTCATGTAGGAATTTTTAGGTGACAAAAATCCAAGTTTATAGCCCCTACAAGTTTCGGCCAACCATGTATTTGGGGCTAGGGTTTCATGAAAGTGATGCTAAGGATCTTTTACAAGTTGTATGCTTCATGTAGGAATTTTTAGGTGACAAAAATCCAAGTTTATAGCCCCTACAAGTTTCGGCCAACCTTGAGTTTAGGGTTAGGGTTTCATGAAAACACCCCTTGTGAAGTTATATCATGTTGTATGCCTTCATGTAGGAGTTTATGTAACAAAAAAATAAAGAAATTGGTACCCTACAAGTTTCGGCCAACCTTGGGTTTAGGGTTAGGGTTTCATGAAAACACCCCTTGTGAAGTTATATCATGTTGTATGCCTTCGTGAAGGAGTTTGTGTAAAAAAAATAAAGAAATTGGCACCCTACAAGTTTCGGCCAACAATGGTTGTAGGGCTAGGGTTGCATGAAAACACCCCTTAGGAAATCAGGACATGTGGTATGCTTAGGTGATGAACATGATTATGATTTTTATATGCCATGAAATATGCTTATGTGATGAACATGATTATGATTTTTATATGCCATGAAATATGCTTATGTGATGAACATGATTATGATTTTTATATGACATGAAATATGCTTATGTGATGAACATGATTATGATTTTTATATGCCATGAAATATGCTTATGTGATGAACATGATTATGATTTTAATATGCCCTGAAATATGCTGATGTGATGAACATGATTACGCTTTAGAACCCCTTTAGGGTACTCTTACGTTATGAATGCATATATGTTATGACATGTCTAAGAGATGCTTCCCTTTCAAGTAAGGATTAAGAGCTCTCCTTATGATAAGATAAGATGGAGATGCTTCCCTTTCAAGTAGAGATTAAGAGCTCTCCTTATGATAAGATAAGATGGAGATGCTTCCCTTTCAAGTAGGGATTAAGAGCTCTCCTTATGATAAGATAAGACAGAGATGCTCCCCTTTTTATTTGGGGGATTAAGAGCATTCTTTATGATATGACAAGAAAGAAAGGAATTAAGTATTTTACTTTGCAAGAGGTTAAGTACCCGACCCGTCAAGTGGTCATTAATCAAATCCAAAGGGACATAAGAAGACGTAAGAGGTCTTGCCCTGGTAAGACGTAAGAGGTCTTGCTCTAGTAGGTCCGGTGGCTCGCTACCCAGCCTATTAGGGAACGCGCATTATGTGGTACTTAACCCGGGGCCCCCCATTCAAGTTATGATTATGTTGAAGTACCTATATGTATATGTTTTGAAAAAAAAGGACTTGTATGAAATTATGAATGCTTAAGTCAAGTTTAAGAATGCTTATGATTATGTCCTTGATGCTTGTCTTTGATTTATGAAATTATAAATGCTTATGTCAAGTTTAAGAATGCTTATGATTATGTCCTTGATGCTTGTCTATGATTTATGAAATTATGAATGTTTATGTCAAGTTTAAGAATGCTTATGATTATGTCCTTGATGCTTGTCTATGATTTATGAAATTATGAATGTTTACGTCAAGTTTAAGAATGCTTAGGACTATGTCCTTTATGCATATTAGGGTTGATGATATCATGAATGCTTATGTTTAATTTATGCCCTGCTTAGATTTAATTATGTTTAGCATGCTTATGTAAATTGTATGTCATGCTTATGTTTTCATTGCGTTGGTAAGTTGATACATAGTGTTGTTATGAAATACTTATGCTATTTATGCTAGTATGCTCCTGTTTTTCTAATTGTTCGATAAGGTTTGTGGCTTTTGTGAGTAGGCAAGAATCTTACTAAGCTATATGCTTATAGTTTATGTTGTCCATATACTGCAGATAAAGGAAACATGAACTAAGAGGAAGTAGCAGGAGGGGCCAAGTGGGTGTGATAGTGGCATGGTGGAAAAAGACCCTATTACTATCTGCTTATATTTATATGCTCAGTGAACACCTTAAGACATTTGCTTCCGCTTATAAGACTTGAGATTTATTAGTACCATGTTGAATGTTGCTTAGTTATGTTACTGTTCAGTTACTTATAAAAGTTTGATATGCTAGAACTCATGAATGGATATTTTATGTTATGCATGTTATAAAAAGAGATAAGAGATGTTAACATGCTTATTACGAATATGATAGGTAATGCATGTATAAGAGAAGGTTTATGCCATGAAAACACGTTAAGTACGTAGATTGTGAAATGATCCCTATATGTCATGTTATAAAAAAAAAAAAAAAAAAAGTAGCGCCGCCCTGAGAGCAGATAAGGGCGGGCGTTACACGA
This sequence comes from Wurfbainia villosa, assembly GCA_025175895.1. Lineage (NCBI taxonomy): Eukaryota > Viridiplantae > Streptophyta > Magnoliopsida > Zingiberales > Zingiberaceae > Wurfbainia > Wurfbainia villosa. Next base: position 65,064,019 of record CM045994.1, on the reverse strand, counting down.
TTTCTACCGATTATTCTTCTTCTATTTTTTCAGCTCTGGTAGATGACTCTTCCAGCACACATACATTAGAAATAATGATGGCTTTTCCTTTGGGGTCGTCAACTCTAGCTTTCTTCTGGTCGTCCCTGACCATTTGCACATAATAACTTCGAGCAGCTTTCTATTCTCCCCTTGCTTCCCCAATCAGCTTCCCGACTGGGAACTTCACCTTCTGATGATAGGGAGAAGCCACTGTCTGAAAAATAGATAGAAAAGGATGACCCAAAATAACATTATAAGTGGATGGAGCATCCATTATGAGAAAAGGAATGATATTGGTTTTTTGACTGGATTTTTCCCCCAGAGTAAGAGACAAAGAAATTTACCCTACGGGATGCACCATATGTCGCGCAAATCCGAACAAGGGAGTAACCACGTCCTCCAGTTGTGTGTTTCCCAGCTGCATATGTCCAAATTCCTCTTGGAAAAGGATGTTAACTGAACTTCCCAAGTCGACTAGGACTCGGGCTACCTCATAATTGGCGAGAGAAATCCGAATTACCAAAGCGTCTGTGTGAGGTAACAGGATGCCTCGCAGATCTTCTAGCCCAAAAGATATTGGTGGCGTGTTATGAATAGCTCGCTCTGTTCCAATGGCTAAACTTTCAATGAGGCGAGCATAGGACTTGCGAGCCCTATTGGAGTCCCCATCAGTAGGTCCTCCCACAATAACATGAATAATTCCCCATGTGGGGATGTCATTCGGGGCAGATGAAGGACCTTCACCTGCTGACCTTCCTTGTGAAGTACCCTCCCGAATCGGAATTTGCTGGTCCGCCTAGAGGAGAGCTTGAGGTCTTTGGTTATAGGGTCCTGGGCGCACTGCATTAGGTCGTTGACATCTTCTTGCCAGTCCTCCCGCCTGAGGTCGCAGCTGTGGATAAGCGACCCGAATGCGCTATAACTCTTCTTGCAATTTGAAACATCAACCATGTTAGTGTCAGCCCTTAGTGTCAATCATGAGATGATTGATTAGAGATTATATGTATCATATTTCATTAATAATAGACAAAGATTGATTATTATATTTACCTTATGTGTGTGCCAGTAAATAAATATAATAATGCCCTTGAATAGTAGGTTCTAATCTACAGTATATCAATTGATAGAATTGATTATGAGAAGCTGTAGATAACACTATTTTTAAACATTCCTAGTCAAGTATTGTATTAATAGACAAAGGGATATATTGATACATTGAGACTAGCATGTAGGTCAATGGATGACTTGATCTCACAAGTCATGGATATGTGATAGCACATTGACACATGGGTATATATATTGGAGAATATATATACTGAATTGACCCGCCATGAGAAAGTGTCATGGATCGTTATATGAGTGTCATATACTTTCTCATGTGACTATTGGTATGAATAGTACTTAGACATGAAGTCACTACGGCTCCCTACATAAGGAGTTTTGTACTTTGGTATCGTCTAACGTCACACCGTAACAGGGTGCACTATAATGGCGATCACTGGGTATATAACGAATTATGCGGAGGAATGTGAGTGATGTAGATGGGATCTATCCCTCCCATATGACGGGAGTGATATTTTTGGCCTCTTGATAGAGTATGACCACGAAATGCATGACCATGATCAAATGAGTCAATATGAGATATTGAGCTCATTTGTTTGAGTGAGTCTACTTGGAGATCAAGAAACATAAAGATCGATAAGGAGATGACAAGGTCTATGCCTCATTGATCGATCTAAAATATTAAGGATAGAAGGACACCATCATACATAATAATAGCCACGGAAAGGTTATCAGATCTCGACCTTCTTGTAACTTGGATAGCAATGATGTATTACTAGATGTCGTTCATTGTTTATATGTCTAAAAGGGGATTTTAGACACATTGTCAACGTTAAAAGAGCCTATTGGGTCACACACAAATAGTATTTTGTTTTTGGAGATGATTTCTTTTAGTTTAACTAAAAGTACAATGAAGCATATCACCAAGACTTGAGTTAGACTCAAATTGGTTAAACTTGAGTTAGACTCAAGTCAAACCATGGAAGATAAATAATCATGCAAGTATCATCTATCATCATGCATAATTAATGTGATTAATCATGCATGTGAATACCAAGGATCTAGGTATTCTTAATGAGAGGTTCATGCATTTGGATGAAGGAAAAATACCAAGAGTTATGGTATTCAAAGAGACTTTAAGATGGAAATAAAAGGCCTTTAGGTTGTGAACGTGAAGGCTAAGGGTGAGCTTTGGTTGTTGAACGTGTAAGCCAAAAAAAAGAGAAAGAGTTCTCTCCTACTTCCTCTAAGCAAAGAGAAGAGTTCTCTCCTTCCTCTCCTTCTTCTTCCAAGTGTTCTTGGTGCTTTGCTAGGGTTGCTAGAACAACGTGACTCCAAAACGTTTGAGTGTCAGTGTGGATACCGTGGAGATACGGTTATACTTACCGTATTGAGATCCGGCATCGCTTGGATTTACGGGATTGCGAAGGGCACGCATCGAAGGTATACTTCTCCTTCTAGATAAGATCTAGAAAAAATAGAATATAAAATGATTTTTATGTTTTTGCATGGATCTTTGGTAGGATCCGGATATATATATTGTTTCCGCTGCGGTTGTGCTAAGTATTCGCCCGCAATGTTGTGAACATCACGATCCGGAATTTCCCAACAGACCACTGGTATGACAGTACTCCATGTGGTATTGACAAAAATAAGGGGCGGGAGGATTCTGGGGAACTCCTCGGTATCGAATGGGGCATTGGAGGATGCCCTATTGATCATAAACTTTCATTTCCCGCTTCTTCTATGTCCGCGGAGGAGGGATGGCATTGTTGGTGCAATCGGCCCAGGTCACGATTGACCAAACTCGAGTTTGACTCGAGCAGTGTTTTGATGTTTGACATGAAGGTTTTGTTGGGATTTTTCCGAGCCGCAAAAACCGCTTTTTGCGTTGCGGAAACCTCGGAAGCCCCGGCCACGGATCCGTACGAAGATGTATTAAAACTAAAACATGTATGTGCTTATAAAAAACCCTAGATCTATATGATAAGGATGTTACCCTCGATGCGACGCCCTTCGCAAATCCCGCTCGTCCAAAAGGTTGCACACTCCTCTATTGGTATCCACACAAGCAAAAGGTGGAGAAAAGCAATCTTGAGTGTGCTAGCACTCCTTAGATGCTCGGCAAGATGAGGAAGGAGAGAGGGAGAGCTTGAGGGAAGTTGATCCAAGGAAGAAGATGAAGTTGTGTGTAACTCACCAAATGAATTTCACTATTAAAACTCCTAAAGTGGCCGGCCACTTCAAGGCTTGGGAGGTTACATGCATGCATGTAACTCCCATGACTCTTGGTCTCCCTCATGAGGTGGCACCACATGATATGTCAAGTCATCATCATGACATGGCATTTGGTCAAGTCAAACTTGACCTTTCATCTTCCCTCTCAAGTCAAGTCAAACTTGCCCTCTAATCTCCCATGGTTGATCAAATCTAACAACTTGACTCAAGTCAATTTGATTTAATGAATCTCTATTCATTAATTTAAATTAACTTAATGAATCAAATCTAAATTAGACTCATTCAACACTTGAATCAACTTGAGTCTAACTCAATTAGTCTAATTTGGATTACTCTTAATCCAATTTGGTTCATCCCATGAACCTAATCCTCATGGTTCATCATATGAACCTAATCTCCATCTAATTGCCCTTATGTATGTGACCCTATAGGTTCTTGTAACGTTGGCAATGTCCCTAAACCGATTTAGGAACATAAGCAATGAGCGGTATCTAGCAACACATCATTGCTACCCAAGTTACAAGAATATTGAGCTCCAACATCACCTTTGTGACTACTAATTGTGACTCTCACAATATGTGACAATGTCCCTCTATCCTTGACATCTAGATTGATCAATCGAGGCATAGACCGTGTCATCCTCGGTACAATCTATATCTTGAACTCCAAGTAGACTCACTCTCATATTGACTCATTTGGGCATGGTTATGCACTTCGTGGTCTCACTCTATCAAGAATATCGATGTCACCCCCGTCATATAGGAGGGATAGATCTCATCTACATCACTCACATCCCTCCGCATAATTTGTTACATATCCAATATCGCCTTTATAGTCCACCCATTTACGGGTGACGTTTGACGAATCCAAAGTATGCAACTCCTTATGTAGGGAACCATGGTGACTTCAGGTCTAAGGACTAATAGTCATACTAATAGCCACATGAGAAAGTATATGACACTCATATAACGATCCATGATACTTTCTCATGGCGGGTTATTCAGTATACATTCTCCAATGCATACCCATGTGTCAACTTGATATCTCATATTCATGACTTATGAGATCAAGTCATCGTGTTGACCTACATGCTAGTCTCTACGCATTAACATTGTCCCTGAATGTTAATACTCGACTAGGAATGATTAAGAGTAGTGTTCTCTATATCATCTCATTATCGATTCAACCAATCGATTGATATAGATAAGAACCTACTACTCAAGGACATTATTATATTTAGTTATTTGGCACCAATACAAGTAAATATAATAACCATGTCTTTATAAATAGGAATATGATACAATAAAGTTCATACAACAATCATCACATGATTGACTCTAGGGCTTTCACTAACAGGTTTGACATTGATGTTTGATGGTGAGTTGACCATTGTTTGACAATGGGTTGACTAGATGGTTGACTTGGGATTGACCATGTGATGGAGAAGTTCAAGTCTTATGTACTTGGCATGAAAAGTCCAAGTATGGATCTTGGCAAGGGAAAGTCCAAGCTTGAGTCTTGGCAATTGGAAAGTCCAACATGGAGTTGGCATGGAAAGTCTAAGGGTGTAGTCTTGGCAACGTAAGTCCAAGGGTGTAGTCTTGGCGGTGAAACTCCAAGTCATGAGTACTTGGCATTTGGAAAGTCCAAAGGTTGATATTGGTGGCGTAAAGTCCAAGGGTGGAGTTTTGGCAGCATAAGTCCAATGGTTGACGGCGTAAAGTCCAAGTGTGGTCTTGGCAGCGTAAGTCCAATGTGTCTTGGCGGTGTAGACACAATTAGCATGACAATAGCCGATGGAAGCACCTGAAGGCTAGCATATGAATGAACAAGTCATGGATGACTTGGAGGGATCCGATAGGCGTGAGGCTGATGGAGGTGGCTAGAATGCTTAGGTCTAGGCTAAGGATGGTCTAGCAAGTATGAGGGCATCATACTTGGTGTTAAACCTCATGGTTGAGGTTTGTCAGTCGACTGGAGTTATGGACCAGTCGACTAGTCAAGTGTTTCGACACTTGGTAGCCGAGTCGACACTTGGCAGTCGACTCGGATTATGACCAGTCGACTGTCATGAGTCGACTAAGGTTCGACTGTGGCAAAATGACCTAGCGATCATTTGCCGATCGCGCGATCGACGGCCGGCGCGATCGTGATGGCACAATCGATGGTTGAGTTTACGAGCACAGTGTTAGGTTTTCCGAGCCGCAAAAACCGCTTTTTGCGTTGCGGAAACCTCGGAAGCCCCGGCCACGGATCCGTGCGAAGTATAAAATATAAAACTAACATGTATGTCTTTAATACCTTTAGATCTACTCTAGATTTACATGATAAGAAGTTACCCTCGATGTGACGCCCTTCGCAAATCCCGCTCGTCCAAAAGGTTCGCCGGAACTCGATAGTGTCAAGTGCACACTCCTCTATTGGTATCCACACAAGCAATAGGTGGAGAAAAATACCTTAGAGTGTGCTAACACCCTTTAGGAATTTCGGCCAAGGAGGTTGGGAGAGCTTGAGAGGGTGATCCAAGGAAGAAGATGAAGTTGTGTAACTCACCAAAAAATCAATTACCCATCTAATGGAGTGGCCGGCCACTTCAAGGCTTGGGAGGTTACATGCATGCATGTAACTCCTCCAAGAGTCAATGGCTCTTGGTCTCCCTCATGAGGTGGCACCACATGCTAAGTCAATGATGATGTAGAGCATCATCATTGGCCGGCCATGCCAAGTCATCATCATGACATGGCATTTGGTCAAGTCAAACTTGACCTTTCATCTTCCCTCTCAAGTCAAGTCAAACTTGACCTCTTATCTCCCATGGTTGATCAAATTCAACCATTTGATTCAAGTCAATTTAATTTAATGAATCTCTATTCATTAATTTAAATTGATTTGATGAATCAAATCTAAATTAGACTCATTCAACACTTGAATCAAATTGAGTCCAACTCAATTAGTCTAATTAGGATTACTCTTAATCCAATTTGGTTCATCCCATGAACCTAATCCTCATGGTTCATCATATGAACCTAATCTCCATCTAATTGCTCTTAGTGTGTGACCCTATAGGTTCTTGTAACGTTGGCAATGTCCCTAAACCGATTTAGGAACATAAGCAATGAGCGGTATCTAGTAACACATCATTGCTATCCAAGTTACAAGAATGTTGAGCTCCAACATCACCTTTGTGACTATTAATTGTAACTCTCACAATATATGACAATGTCCCTCTATCCTTGACATCTAGATTGACCAATTGAGACATAGACCGTGTCATCCTCGGTACAATCTATATCTTGAACTCCAAGTAGACTCACTCTAATCAAATGAGCTCAATATCTCATATTGACTCATTTGGACATGGTCATGCACTTCGTGGTCTCACTCTATCAAGAATATTGATGTCACCCCCGTCATATAGGAGGGATAGATCCCATCTACATCACTCACATCCTTCCGCATAATTTGTTACATACCCAGTAATCGCCTTTATAGTCCACCCATTTACGGGTGACATTTGACAAAGCCAAAGTATGCAACTCCTTATGTAGGGAACCATGGTGACTTCAGGTCTAAGGACTAATAGTCATACTAATAGCCACATGAGAAAGTATATGACACTCATATAACGATCCATGATACTTTCTCATGGCGGGTCATTCAGTATACATTCTCCAATGCATACCCATGTGTCAACTTGATATCTCATATTCATGACTTGTGAGATCAAGTTATCGTGTTGACCTACATGTTAGTCTCTACGCATTAACATTGTCCCTGAATGTTAATACTCGACTAGGAATGATTAAGAGTAGTGTTCTCTATATCATCTCATTATCGACCAATCGATTGATATAGATAAGAACCTACTACTTAAGGACATTATTATATTTAGTTATTTGGCACCAATACAAGTAAATATAATAACCATGTCTTTATAAATAGGAATATGATATAATAAAGTCCATACAACAATCATCACATGATTGGCTCTAGGGCTTTCACTAACACATAGAATGCTCGATAGCCGACTGGATAATCGGCTACGGCGTTGGCAGTCGACTGTCAACTGATCCGTTGGAGTTTTTCCAACGTTGATCAAGTCGTTGTCTCACAACGATATTGTTGGCAGTCGATTGGGGTCTTATGACAGTCGACTGCTAGGCGCGAAATCAGTCCATTGCAGGTTAAAAGGAGCAGCTCGTGAGAGATTTCGGCATTGGTTCTTGGAGTGGTTGTTTGAGGCGATTTAGAGGCGAAATGCAGGCACATTTCAGGGTCCTTCACGCTCGTTCAAGCAACCAACAAGCAAAGTGTTCAAAGCCCTAATTTGTAAAGTGTTATTTACATTTCAGTTGTATTTTGCTTGTATTTCTTTGTATTTCTTTTGTAATCGCTTGTAAGAGGTTTTCTCCACCTCCGGTGTGTCACCGAGAAGGAGAGTTTGATTAGTGGTGTGTGTTTGCATCGCTTGGGCTCATTCGAGCATAATCCATGGAGTAGGAACCTTGAGATTCCGAACCACGTTATATCTTTGTGTTGTGATTATATTTGTGTGTATTGTGTGTTTGTCTATGTTATTTTTGTATATTCTGCTGCATACTAACGTGTTGTAGGCAAGCACGCGATCAATTCCATCGAACCGACGACAACGCTATTCACCCCTTCTAGCGGGCGCATAAGTCCTAACAGGCATCAGTAGCCATGATCTGTAAGGGAGGGGTCGGACGAGCCCCTGACATCAATAGTCGGGGCCTAGGAGCTTCTGGTATGAAAGGCCGCCCATATTCCCTTCGGGGGAGCGCCCGCGGAGCTGGGGGACGGTTTCTTTCGGTTGGGACGGCTGCAGGCCTCTGTTCAGCTCGTCTAACTTTCAGCCCTTCTTCTTCATTGATGTATTCTTCGGCGCGGCTTAACAATTCCTCATAGTTGGTCGTTAGTTTTCTCAATAAAGAGCTGAGGAAAGGTCCCTCTCTCAGCCCATGCAGGATGGCTACCCTCAGAATATCAGATCCCGTCGAAGGGATATTCCTAGTAGTGGAGGTGAATCGATGAAGATAACCTCTGAGCGATTCTGAAGGTTCTTGCCTAATATGCAGTAAGATCGAAGCATCATGCTTATAGGTTTTGCAGCTAGCAAACTCTTGGCGGAAAACTCCCTGCAAATCAGCGAAACAAGTGATAGATCTTGGAGACAGGGCACTGAACCATCTTTGCGCAGAGTCAGTTAATGTAATGCGAAAAACTCGGCACTTAAGAGCATCTGTATAGCAGTGAAGAGAGTCAACTCCAGCAAATTGTGACAGATGTTCTTCTGGATCAGTTGTGCCATCATACTTCTCTACCTGGGGATTTCTGAAGTATGAAGGTGACAGCTCAGAAAGAATGTCGATGGTGAACGGACTAGGCTCATAGGTTTCTGGAGCTCTAGTGGACTGACTCTCTCCTTGCTCTTCTCGCCTAGTTTGTGTTACCGGTATGGTATTTTGATATATACTTCCCACAGGCCCATCACCCAGTAGTACTTTGGCGTACGACGTTGTCATCGGTCGGATTGGAGGAGGCCTCTCGTGTGGTTGTTCTCGGGGAGAGGGTTCGTCAAAATGGGGATGAAGATATCCTGTCCTCCTCCTTTCCTTTGCCAAGGCTTCAGCTACGGCGGTGTCTACCATAGTCTTCAGTTGTGATGACAATAATGTAATGGGGTTTTCTTCAGCTGAAGAGGTTGCTGGATGTTGTATCTCCTCTGGCTGCATCTCGACGTCTTACTCAGTGATGTTCCCACAGACGTGCGCCAACTGATGCAGACGTACACGGATTTTCTCACCTCCTTTCAGCGTCAAAGAACGTCCAAGAGGCTTAGGATTCTTTCCGGCCGCAACAGTAATAGAAAACGAGCAAATAGTACAGAAAACCAAAGTAAAGAGCGAAGACACAGGGTTTTACGTGGTTCGAAATTGGGATTCCTACTCCACGGGATAAGCTCCTATCACGAGCTGCAGTGCCAAGGCACTTTCACTATAAAACTCTTCCTTTTTGGAAATGTTTCCAGATAGGGCTATAAACGAACCAAGCGTTCATGAACGAGTTTGGTGTTCGACTCGGTAAGAGCTCGTTTACGTTCGTTCAATATGCATCAAAGTCAATTAATAAACAAGCTTGAACAGCTTGATAAATTAAATAAACAAGCTTGAATACGTATGTGTTCGGCTTGTTAATGTTCGTCAACAGCGTTCGTGAACAATGTTCGTGAACGGTGTTCGTGAACATTGTTCGTGAACAATGTTCGTGAACAGTGTTCGTGAACAATGTTCATGAACATTAACAAGCCGATTTATGATTATACTCTTTTAAAAATTATTTTTGAATTTATTTATACTCATTTATAAATCAGGATTAAATTAATAAAATTTTAAATAAACAAACAAGTTTGACTTAAGAGCTTGATAACATTTAAATAAATCAAATTTAAACAAGCTTGATTAGAAGCTTGATACCCATTAAACAAGCCAAGCAAGCCAAGCTCAATTCAAGCTCAAGCCAAGCTCAAGCTCAAAAAAAAAAATACCAAGCCAAGCTTGAACAGGTTTTTTAGTAGCTTGGTTAATTTTAGGTTTGGCTCGGCTTGGCTTGGTTATCTTTTCAAACAAATCTGAACACTACAAAGCTTGGCTTGACTTGGCTTGTTTACAGTCCTATTTCCAGAGGTGGAGGAAAACCTCTTACAATATGCTCAGTCTACCAGAACGAAGAAATGGAACTAACTCCTTTTTCTCGTCCCCTCTCCCCCCTTTTTCTTCTTCTCCTCCAACGATGTCCTCTCTTCTCGAAGCTCTTGTCTGTTTAGGATGGGAATCCGAATCCTCTTTCTCTCCTTCTTCTTCCGCCTTTTATCCTCCTCTCCTTTCCAGGTTAGCTGTAACGTAACAAACCGTCTCCCTCATCGTCCACGTGGCAACCCTGCTTTTCTGGAGAATCATTCTGTTAAGGAGATAAGGAGTAGAGGCTCCTTCGAATATTATGTGGGGTCCTAGTTTGTTATATAACAAACTCCCCTCAATAGATGCTTCGGGAAATATCCTACCCTTCCTCTTCACCCTCTCTTCCTTGGTTAGGTAAACTATTGGCTCGGACCCCCTCTCAGCGGGATCCTCTTAGTTCATTGCCACCAAGGCACATCTCACTTATTAATACCTAGGCTTACTTTAACTCTGAGACTCAATATCTCAGACCTTTCATAATGACCCGAGTCCACTTCCGACTCACTTACCGAATCAATCCCTAACTCACCTACCGAGTCACCCTCAGACTCGCTTACCGAGTCAACTCCCAGACTTATCGAATCAACTCCTAGACCCAAACCCCGAACCACTCATTTGATCTCCCTTTAACCCTAGAGCTTATCTCTCCTTTCCCATATCTTCATCTTGCCAACCCAATCAACCCCCTGGGGTCCAAGTCCCCCGATTTAGCAAGTGTTCCATGCATGGTTTTTCTAGTCCTAATCCCTAAATTAGGTAGCAATAGTATCACTGAGGATTTTTCTTGACACAATAGTTAGGTTCAAGCTTTGAGAACAAATATTTGTTTACAAGAACCACATACATAACCTCCAGAAATCCCAGATCAGGTCAAGCCTCACACAATGGTTGTCCTTTTGGTTAACTTGATGAGTTGTTGGCATATACCTATGGTTCTTGAAGGCATGTACATCATACCTCAACTATAAATCACCCAACAGAAACATACACACACTAGAATACTCAGATGAATTACATGTTACATAGAGCACTGTAGTTTAATAATCGAGGCATCCAAATATAGAAACGGAGAATATTAGTAAATACTCACTGGAAAAAATGAAAAAAATGTCAAATTCAAATGACCACCAAAGAAATAATAAAAGTTAAGAAAGGACCTAAGCTCATCCTTACCACAAAATTTGATCTTCTCCTTCAGAAAACTCATTTTTTTCTTCCTCTGGTTCTTGGATCTCCTCATCAATATCACTACAGAGGAATGCTTCGTTGCCAACTAGATCATAATAAATCCGTCTTCTTCCAACCACAGACTAATCTTCAGTCATCCTCTGGTTTCTGCAAAGTATAACACATAAAAATAGAAACTACCAAGATTTTACAGCTTACCAAATGCCAAATTTTAGCTAGTGCAGATTTCTCTGGCAAAAAGGTTCTTAATAATTTTTGATAAATAATTCCAATAAATAGGGAAAGCGGCACAAAAAAAAGTTGAAAACAACTTCGGAGTTCTTTAGCAAACCTATCTTCACCAATGCAAGATCAACTTTAAAAGCTAATATAGATCAAAGACATTTCAAATATTGTCTGAATTTCTGAAATAAATGTAAATAGAAGTAAGCATGACCACCAAGTATTAATATATACTATGTCTTTGAAATGATAATAGGTAGAAATAAGGCACTAGAAATGATTTAATATTTGCAAATTACAAAACAAGAGTGAGTTTGAATACTCAAAGCTACTATTTTTTCCCACAATAAACATCAATCAGGATTTGGAGATGAAAGATGCATAGTCATTACAACTTCACCTAGCTAAACATAGCATAGCAGGTACCATGTAACAAACACCCTAACTGTAATGTACCTTGAATGAAATTTTTGAATATAGAGAAATGAAAGTTCATTGAAGAAACAAAGTAAGAAAATCAACATCAGGATCTTCAACATTAAGATTGACTTTGTAACTAATTATACTCATATTTATCATTACACTATTGGAATTTTAACAACATCTTGTTAGATTCTCTCATATAAACTAGAAAATTATACTTGCAAGATAGAATACTGAAACTTGACAGCTGGGTGTGGTATGAAAACTGCACTCTTCAAATTAATATTCATGCATATGTAAAACAAAAAAACTCCAGTGGCATGATATAACTCCAGAAGAATCAAATTTACTCAACTATCAGTTCTTGGTTCCAGTTGAAGATTAAAACACAAAGAACACTAAAGACCTGAAAACAATGAATTTTGATACTAGAGTTCATAGATAGCATATTTTTGAAATCTTCATTCAAATCTCATGTCATACATAATGCATAGCAAAACTAATGGTATTAAAGCATGCAGCTAAGTGACAAGGCATTGTCAGTAGCTAACCATCATATGCAAATGAGTGTTGTCATCAATTCAATGGCAACTCTAACTTAAGCCTTAAGCTTAGACCCTCAGGTATTATTTCATGATTGAAGCTTTGAGAAAGTTGGCATACACAAACAACAAGATAAGTTGTTTTTTTTTAAAAAAAAAAGCAACATGATAAGGGTTTGTGTTGATACTTTTACCATAGGCATCTCGTAACTGTTTGAGAGGGTGCAAAAAACACCATGCAACATTTTACTTGACTAGTGCATAAGCACCAGCCTTCAAAAGTAGAACAAAACTTCTAAATCTCCAGTTTTTATTTTTCTCAATCATAGCGGGTGCAAAAACAGCTGGATGATAATATGCCAAATAGTAGAGCTGACAATACCAAACACAATCCAATAACACATCTCACTTACCTCAACCAAAAACACGATTGATAGAGATAAAACACAAAAGTAACACGACATGATCCAAAGATATAAATTGATGCCACAAATTCTTAGACTTTATAAAAATATTTTTAAAAAATATATAATTAGTTTTATGTATTTATATATTAATGTGGCAAAATTAACACGGCATAACACATTTTGTCACACCTACAAATTTGGCTATTAAGCTTACACGAAACAAAAAGAAAATGATGCAAAAACAGGTCTTACTTTGAAAACAACATTCCATGTGAATGCACAAAAAAAAAAAAAAAAAAAAAAAAAAGATAATCTTAGTAATAGGTACCAATAAAAGATTATTTAGTACTTGTCTAAGAATATCCAGGTGGTGTATGGTGGAATCTTTTCAACAAAGGAAGCTTCAAGAGGCGCATTACACTCTTGTTACCGGCATTATGTCCAATCACCAGGGTCCTCGACGGTTGAATCTCCTCCTGGATGTGCATACCTCCTTCTCCAGTTCTCCCCCGACCCATTCAACATCCCATCCGCTCAACGTGCATAGAGCGTTTCCCATCCTGCTCGATAGCAAGTTCTCCCCTTTAGACTGTATCGATGAGCTCCTCGTGGCGGCCTCTGCGGCGGCAGCCACATCAAAGAGTTTGCAAGTATGGATTTGTAAATTCTTCCTGTTCCTCTCGATCTTTTTCTATAGCGATGAAATTAGCATCCAATGAATCTGATTTTTGGGAAATTACAACGAGTGCAAAGGTTTAGAGGACGAACTTTAATGTAAACTAATCGTGACGCCTTGACTTGCTTCTTCATCTGGGATACTTTCCATTGGAGGTTAGCTATCCCGTCCCTCCCCTGTTCTCCCTCCAATCTCTGCGCAACACAATTTATGCGAAAAGATGGGGGGAAACCAGATTATATTCAGAAGTATTACGAGATAATACGAAGGAAGCATCGAGGAACCGTGAGAAGACCACAGCTTGGATCGACTGGAGGAGGAATCGGCGGGGCGGGAGGCAGTTACCATGGCGGCTTCCTATCGACGGCAGAAGGATGGAAGGGAAGCGTCAAAAGTACGATCTTTTCGGAGAGCGCCCAGAGTGAAATAGTTTTTCCCCTGTTTAATATCCGACGACAAATCCATGTGTCATACAGAAAGTGTGAATTTCAGCTCCACATTTCCAACGAACGGTCACATTGTTGAAATATGTTTTAAGAAGACCTGCTTTTTCCACCTGCATCGTATATTTCGCCCCTCCTCTCTCTCCGCATGAAATAACACTTTTGTCCTCTTCGTTTTTTTAATTTTTATTTAGTTTTTTTTAATTAATTTTATTTAAAAATAGCTCTGTATATTTTTAATTTTATTTAGCTTTTATTTAGTTTTTATTTTTAATTAATTTAATTTATTTTTTTCATCATCAATACGATATTTTTTTTCAATTTTATTTAATTTTTATTTAGTTTTATTTTTTAACCAATTTTATTTATTATTTTTTATCAATACTTTATTTTTAAAATTTTATATAAATTTTATTTTTTAATCAATTTTGTTTATTATATTTTTTCAATTTTATATAAATTTTATTTTTTAATTAATTTTATTTAATATTTTTTTCATAATACTTGTATTTTTTCAATTTATTATTTTTTTAAGTTTTGTTTTTTTATTGATTTTATTTTTTTGTTAATCAATATTTTTATGAGTTTTATTTTCTTTTGAATAATTTTTTTATATGTTTATAATCTTTTGTTTATTTTTAATTATAAATTTTAGGAGTTATTATTTATAAAATTTTTAAAAAATATAAAAATATGGATCAAAATAAAAAACTAACAAAAATACGAACAATTAATAGTAAATACATTCATAACTTACGAACAAATATTTTTTTTCAAATGAAGAGTACATGTAATAATACAAAAAAAACACAAAAATATATAAAAATAAAAAATTTAATCAATATTGCCTCAAAATTCTGCTTCTGACATGTTTGGTGGTGGTGTACCTATTACTTCATACCCCAAATGAATACGTGTCCTATAATGAGTGACCCATCCTTTAGCTTGATATGATGAATGTTGCTACCACCACGTTGGAATAGATGGTACAGGGTAATGAGGATGTAAGAAAACTTGTACAAAGTGATTGCCAACGTGAGCAATAGCTATTTCTCGACGCTCTTGGTTTGGAACTGGAGGAGTTCTTAATGACAAGTGAGTAAAACAACTCCTAATATTCTCACCAAATGTATGCAGTACAAGATTGTACCTTGATGCGATAACAATTCCCAAAGACATGGAGTCCATCCAATAGATTTTTGGTGCCCACGACTCAAACAAATTCAATGAGAATAATAGATTAGTTACCAAATTTCGATCTGGATAAAGTTGATCATATAGATCCTTATTTTGTTGAATCTCTTCTATAAGATCGAATTGTACTTGAAACCAACCTTCTTCATCATACCCAATTAGTGCAACTATTGTCCTAAATCCACAATGACCATCAGGTTGAACATCAACAGTGTGAAAAATATAACGCTGCAGAGGCACATGTAATTTCTCAATATAAGTATCAAGCACGGGTGGAAATGGAGAGTGATCATGGGTCATTTAAGTGTTGCAAACCTTCGACCCCCTTCCATGTCTTCCTCTCCCTCGAGATGTTGCAGTCGGTTGAGAGATCCTAGATCCTGAAGTGGATGCATCTGCAAAAAAAGATATGCGACGTCCACTTTGCTAATCTCTACCCGCAGGTCGACCTCTATGTTCTCAGGTTGTACGGCGAGCTCGAATCGCATTTCGAGATGGATCTATCATATCAAAAACTCGTTCATCATACGCCTCGCATATGTGGATCCATTCCATCTAATATGTCAACAACATGGAATGTCCTGTTAGGTTGTGCTCCCTCATCATTAAACTAATGTACGTGCGTCGACAATCTCCTCCAATGAGCATTGATACTCTGAAGCGGAATTGGAATGGAAAAGTAACAGTAATGTGCAAGATCATGCTCGCATGACAATTCATATACAATTTTAATAGAGCAGTTGCATCTGCCAGCTAACTGGTGAGATGCTTCCTCAATGTATTTTAGCTGACCAAAAATCAACTCCATTGCCTATAATGAAATCCGACACCTTATTTGACTGAAAATGTCATCATGTAAATGTTGTTGGCGTGGGATGTTGAGAGATCTCTCGAACGACTTCTTAATATCCCCAAACTGAATTCTCAACATCTTATGTATTTTTTCAAAAGATGTCTGTAGAGATGACATGGTATCTCTCAAATATAACTTTAATCTCGCATGTGCAAACTCTGCCTTGTAATAAAAAAAATACATTGTGTTTTAAAACTGAAAAGAATTGAAATAGTGCAATAATGACCAAAATTTAAATAATAAAGCTATAAAGTGACTATACCTTTGATTTGAATTGCTCCCGAGGTGCATATATGTATCAACCCATGCTGAAACAAACCGCTCTTTGTAAGGGTGTAACCATGTATTCCAAAGGTAATTTAGAACACCTTCGAATTGTTGATACTCCTTGCGCATGACATCTCACTTCTGCTGGTAAGACCATTGTGTCGATGAATTAATGAGTGAGTGTCATGATGCATAAAAATGTTGTCACTCCAGACCAAGCATAGGGGCATATTTCTTCATTACGCACTGGTTTATGTGTTAAATACAAAGAATGTGACGTGCATTGGGAAAACATGTTTCAATGGCATTAATAAGCACCAAATCCCGATCTGAAACAAACACCAATGACAACGATACTTTCTTTTCAACCATCCACTTATTTAAGGTATCTGATGCCCATGTCAGTTGCTCTGTCCTCTCATTACTAAGATATGCGAACATAAGTGAGTAAGTTCGTATTGTAGATGTGATACCCACAACCTCCAATAGTGGTATCCGATACTCATTGGTCTTGTATGTGGCATCAATGATCAACACAGACGAAAAGTTGACAAACAACTCTAGACTTTTTGGATGAACCCAAAGAATATCTGTGATTTTATTGGTGTCTGGATTTGTATGGTAATTATAGAGGTATTCTTTCTTGATTAATTGGTCCAAGACATACTGAATAGAATTTAGGCCACTCCGTTTAGCAGATTTATTTGTGAAAATGACATTGTAAATGCTTTTGATCCCTGTAGTGTTTGATGGGTCTCTTTCTTTTAAAATACTAAGAATTTCACGAGGTGTGGTTCTGTTGGCCATGTTAAGCACAAATTCTTTCTCTATTGGTTTTAACCTACTCGGATACTCATGACCATCAATATATTTTGCTAATTGAGATTATGAAAACCACAGACAACTCTTAAACCCCACATCACACCATCTGGAGGTATTGATATACCTCGCAGCTCAAATAAGCATTCTCATTTTTTAGTCACAGTATTTCTTTTTAAGGATTGTCCATCAACTAGATATCATGGCGGTTTATACTTTCCACCTCTTTCACACATAAGATGACACTTTGGTAGCTTGCCACCTTTTAAATTAGCAGAATTTTTAATAACCACTACAATACCATTCTTCAGACCAACTGTCTTTACCTAATTTATCATATCTTCTCTACTTTTAAATATCTATATAAAAAGAATAAAACAAAGATGTATAAGTGTGACATATTCAATCTTAATATAATTTCTCTACTTATAAAATAAATAACGAATATGCATAAAACAATGATAATAACTAACCTCATATGTGGTAAATTCGACTGTATAATCGCGACTATTGTTGGAGATACTCTCTTCACCAGGAATATTATTCTCAATTGACCAACTATCTGAAAATAAACCCAAATAGTCATCCATAGTTTTCTTCTATGAATTACAAAAAGTAATGGCTAAGAAGATAACTATGTTTTGGAAGAGAGAAGGAGAGGCTGAGAGGGAGATAGCAGCGGAGGGAGGTGTGATTGAAGAGTGACTAAAAATGAAGTGTGAGAGGAGAATTTATAGGGAGAGATCTTGACATGTGTTAAGAGTTGAAGGATGAGTAATTTAAGGGGAGGAGAGGTTTTGACATGTGTCAAGAATTGAAGGGTGGGTAATTTAAGGAGAGGGAAGGTTCTAACATGTGTCAAGAGTTAAAAGGGTGGGTAATTTAAGAGAAGGGGAAGTTCTGACATGTGTCAAGAGTTGAAGAGTGGGTAATTTAAAGGGAAAAGAGTGTTTTGACATGTGTCAAGAATTGGAGGATGGGTAATTTAAATAGAGTAAGAAGTTCTGACATGTGTCAAGAGTTGGAATTAAGGTAATTTAAATGGATGAGAGATTTTGACATGTGTCAAGGGTTGGAAGGGGGTAATTTAAAGTGATGAGAGATTTTGACATGTGTCAAGAGTTGGAAGAAGGGTAATTTAAAGGGATGAGTGATTTTGACATGTGTCAAGAGTTGGAAGAAGGGTAATTTAAAGGGATGAGTGATTTTAACATATGTCAAGGGTTGAAATAGGGGTAATTTAAAGGGAGGGGAGGTTCTAACATATGTCAAACGTTGAAGAGGGGTAATTTAAAGTAAGGGAGTGTTTTGACAGGTGTCAATGGTTGGAGGATGGATAATTTAAAGAGGATGAGAGATTCTGACATATGTTATGTGTCAAGGATTAGAGGGAGAGATGATTTAAAGGGAGAGAAGGTTCTGATATGTGTCAAAAATTTGATGGGGGTAATTTAAGTGTCGAATTAGGAAGGTAATTTAAAAAAAAAAGGAGAGCTTTTGATTTATGTTGAAAATTATATAAAATAAAAAAAAATAAAAATATTTGATAAAAAAATAATAAACAAAAATGATTAAAGAAATAAAACTAAATAAAAATTAAATATATATATATATAGTATTAATGAAAAAATAATAAACAAAATTAATTAAAAAAATAAAACTAAATAAAAATTAAATAAAATTAAAAAATCTATATATAAGTAAAATAAAATAAAAAAACAAAGAAAAAAAGGGTAAAATTTTAAAAAAATATTAAACAAAATTAATTTAAAAATAAAACTAAATAAAAAGTAAATTAAATTTAAAAATATATATAGTATTAATGAAAAAATAATAAACAAAATTAATTTAAAAAATAAAATTAAATAAAAATTATATATATAATGAAATAAAAAAATAAAGAAAAAAAAGGATAAACATGTCATTTGAAAAGCAGAGAGAGAGAGAGGGACGGAAGAGGAATGTGGTGCAGGGGTGGGAAAAGCAATTTATGTTTTAAGTCTTAACCTTTTCTCCATCCCCTTTCTTTTCCAATTAGGTGAGAAAATGAAGAATAATATTAATGGTCTCCATCGGCCTTGAACCGTGTTCATATATATATATTATAGTAGTTGTGATTAATAATTATTTACAATATATATACCGATGATTAATAATAAATACATTATATCAGCTTATAAGAAAAATAATTTAGATAATAATAAAAAAAATGAGACATTGAATTAATGATATTCTAATTTTTTATTTTACTGTAAAAATATATGAAATTATTTACTTCGTTCTTAGATAGTTAAAATATCCAATAAAGTTTAGGATAATATAGTAAATTTTGATATTATTACTATATGAATCAAAATTTTAAGGATTAATTCTTTCAGAAAATTATCCAAAAATTTCACATTGCTACCATGTTAAATTATTGATATTGTTAATTTAACTAATACAAAAAAGATGTGCGTTCCTTTTTACGTGGTAAAGTAATATTTTAAAAAAAGGAATAAAATGTTAGGGGGCAAAATAGAACTTTTTAAAATTTGATGAATTGTGTTTACATTGGATTCGGTTTACCTATCGGATCTAGTGGAAAATCGATCCGTAAGTTAAAACGATCGTATCCAAATGTGAGAGCGATGTTTCCCCTAATTCCAGTATTCGACTCGATCCCAATCGAAGCTGCTCGCCGCCACCTTCCATCGTCGCCCTACCTTTTCCACGGTTTCCATGTGAGAGTTGGCGCCTCGATCGCGCTTCGTCGGCCCTCCTCGCCTTGGAGAAGTCCTTCCTTCCTTGCCATCACAGCTGACCTGCTGTCCGTTCTCGTTGCGACCTAATATCGTTATTTCTGTCATCGTCGCTTCTTGACGAGGATATCAGACACCAATGTACTTGAAGCATGCATATGAGTGTTCTAAGCATTGAAGCTCTAATTTGTAATCTTTGACTACTAGGTATGAATTTGCACTCATGCTCGTTCACTTTGCTCTTTTTTAATGCCTTTGCGATTCGTCCTTCTTTTTTTTTTTTTTCCATTTTGCTTCTGAGCAATGTCAAAGGTCTTGACATGAAGTATATTTGTTTGCTGCATCCATTTCTCTTAGAATCTATGATCTGTGTCAGGAAGGGCTATCCTTGGAATGCTTTTACTTTCTTGCTTTTACCAACCATCTATTGATTCATCATACACAATTTATCAATCAATTCTCTTTCCTGAATATATCAGATAAACTACAATTTAGATTCATTGTGAGAAAAAGTAGAGCTTATATAACATTATTTTAATGTCGTTTCCATTTCAGTTGAAAATAGTGTTTATTTAACATGATTTATAAGCAATATTAGCTTATCTAATGATTTTAGTTCTTGTAAATAATCTAAATGTTTAGATGTTTATAAAATTTTCTCTTTATTTTGCTGTTTCAATTGTATCCTTAAAACAACTAATTTAAAAGAGCTTGATAAAGTGCTATGAGCATAGTAGCGAGATGGTATTGTTGATCCACTATTGATTGGCCTAGTGTCATTACTGATGCGGTCGCTTTTGTGGCTCATTTCACCGAGTCTCTAGGAGAGGATGGGTTCTCATGACCATAACAGTATCCATAGTCAAGAGTAATAGAGATCAACCCCTTTTCTTTACCTCAATCAGTTGTTATATAGTAGAGGTTGATTCCTTCTACATAGCTATTAGGGGACAATTGTTATATGGAATCTCCACATGGTGCGCCACGGGTTCCAAGAATTATTACTGTGCACGATTATTGGGAGACTAGAAGTAACAACTATTACATGGAATCTCTTTTGTGGTCCCTGAGTGTCCGGCTCCTTTGACTCTCGAGTTCTTGGCTTCTGGAGCTCCCGACCTCTTCATCTCTCGCTTCTTGAGTTCCCAACTTCTAGAGCTCTCGGCTTCTGAGTTCTTTCTAACTCTCGAGCTCCCAAGCTCCTTCGAAGTCCCGAGCTCCCGAGTTGCTCCTTCTAGGTCCCGAGTTGCTGAGTCCTTGACTTCCCATGTTCCCGACTCCTGAGCTCTTTCTACCTCCCGAGCTCCCAAGTTGCTCCTTCTGGTTTTGTGGGACTCGTTCCCTTCTTGCACTGTCCTGATTCTTCCCGTCACAAGTATTGAGCCAAGAACACATTCTAGCGGTATCAGGCAATATCATTAGTAACCCCCCGAAATAGTTAGACAATTCATTCTGATAAGTTTGACTTCAACTTTCCTACTTTGCTACTTATGAACTCTCGCCTAGCCTGAGCTCGACTCTTCCCTCCTCTCTGCTTCACTGCTTTGGGGGTATAATATAACTTTGACTAGGCCTAGGATTTATGAACTACCTCGGCCAGTCCAAGCTTGGCT
Source organism: Wurfbainia villosa (assembly GCA_025175895.1). Taxonomy (NCBI): domain Eukaryota; kingdom Viridiplantae; phylum Streptophyta; class Magnoliopsida; order Zingiberales; family Zingiberaceae; genus Wurfbainia; species Wurfbainia villosa. The sequence goes on along the minus strand of CM045994.1, from coordinate 65,042,552 downwards.
CTTCCTTCCTCCCCGCTTCATTGCTTCCGGGGAATAATATAACTTCGACTGGGCTGAGGACTTACGAACTGCCTCGGCCAGTCGAGCTTGGCTCTTCCCTTCTCCCCGCTCTGTTAGGGCAATCAACCTAAGTGTGGTTTGGTTTTGATGTGTGTGGCATAGAGTTTAAGTTAGGTTGATTATGTGATTTGATATGTGTGTTTAAGTTATGCAGGACTTAGTAAATCGTACATGGTTAGCTTAATGATAGCATTGACGAGTTTACCATCTCAGGGCTCGGGTCCTTGAGTCGGTGAAGAATGACATTGCGGAAGTCGTGCGCTTGGTGCATCCGAGGGACCGCCGAACGAGGAGCATTGGAGTGAAGCCAAAGGAAGCAGACTTCAGGGCGAGACGCGAAGGATGACATTGTGGAAGCTGTGCGCTTGGTGCATCCGAGGGACGTGGCCGGACGAAGAGAGCTTTGGTGAGGGACTCCAAGGGAGATGAGAGATTGAGCGATTGTAACGGTAACTTATAGGTGAACTTGGCCGAATGGCTAAGTCAAGTGTCGGATGCTCAAACTTAAATTTGAGGTTTACCCGATTGTCGGATGCTTAAACAAGTGTTTTGTTTGAGGTTTTATCCGACACCCGGTCGCTATAGATAGCGATCGATCGCTCGTCGATTTACACTCGATCACGCTCAATGTGTTCGATCAAGGGTTTACGGCCCGTGATCATTGCTAAGGGACGGCAACGATCATTGCTACACCGATGGTCGCTGCGAGGAATAATGATCGGTGATAAAGGTGAACACGCACGCAGACCGCTCGTAGCCGTGATCATTCGACTGGCAAGCATCATTCGCTATCGATGTCATTGCCAAGGCTATCGTTGGACTACAATGGTTGCGATCTGACGTGGCGAGCTCTCTTCTCTCTATAAAGAGAAGGGATGAGGGCCTTAGGGATGCTAATGCTTCATTCCTAAGTGATTCCCAAGTGCCCTAAATGTCCCAAACCTCCTCTTCCTTGTTCTCATCTAAATCATATTGTAAGAGGGAGGATTTTGTAAGAAGGTTTCTTCTCCACCTTGATTGAGCAAAGGAGAAGTTTAGTGATTGGTTTGAGGGAGTGATTTGCCGAACGAATCGTCCGTGGACTAGCGGCAAGGGCCGTGAACCACGTTACATCGGCGTGTTTGCGTTTGCCTCTTCTCTCCATTTGTTTAGCTTAATTGATTTTGTTGTTAGCTTTATTATCTATATTCCGCTGCGCTAACCTTGATTGTAGACGATTAAGCGAACGATTTCCATCGACGAACATCTAGGCTATTCAACCCCCCTTCTAGTCGGGCCACGATCCTCCAACAAGTGGTATTAGAGCGACGGACTCATCGCCAAAACAAACATGACAACGAAATGGCCGGCTCGAACATTCATCCGCTAAAATTCGAAGGGGACTTCGCTTGGTGGAAGAAGAGAATGGAGGTATTCTTTGAAATCGACTTTGATATAATGTTAATTATGGAAAACAGTTTTGAGATGCCTAGGGACGAAGAAGGAAGACTATTAGAGAAATTGAGATGGGCTAAGAAGCAAAGGGAGGAGCACCTTGCAAATTTAAAGGCCAAGCACCATCTTTTCAATGTGCTCCCTCAACAAGAAATCAATCGAATTGGAGAGTGCTCAAGCGCCAAGGAAATGTGAGAAAAATTGATAGAGCTTCATGAAGGCACCTCCGAAGCTAAGTTAGCAAGAAGGGACCTTCTCCGATCTCAACTCAACAATATAAAACTAGATAAAGGAAAAAAGATACTTTTTTTGCATTCAAGATTCAATGAAATTATTAATGAGTTATTAAGTGTAGGGGAGAAACTCTCCAGTAGAAATATGATCATGAAGGCTATAGATGCATTCCCCCAATCTTCAAAATGGAGCTCTATAGTGGATTCGTTTTATATTTCAAAGAATCTAGAGGTAAGTACTCTAGAAGAATTTTTCTCCACTATGGAATTACATGAAACTAGGCTTGAAGGTATAGTAGAAGATCCAATCAAGCTATCAAGGGGAGTAGCATTAGTGGCCGACAAAGGAAAGAAGGAGACTCCACCCTCCTCATCCAATGAAGAATCTTCTTCATAAATGAACACTGATGAAGAGGCCTACATGGTAAGAAAGGTGAGACGTCCATTAAAAAACTTTAAATTTAACAAGTCTCATGATAGGAGAAGGAGGAGAGTCTTATGCTACAATTGTCAAGGAGAGGGACACATGAGAGATGAATGTCCTCTCTTGAGCAAGAGCAAGGAAGAAGGGAGGAAGAATGACAAGAAGAAGGAAGGGAAGAAGAAAGAAGAAAAGAAGTCAAAGGAGAAGGAGAAGAAGTCAAAACCCCAGAACTTAAAAGCGACATGGGATGATCCATCATCATCGGAGGAAGAAGAGATCGTCTCCCATTTTGCATTAATGGGAATAGATGACATAGCCTCCACCTCCTCCGAGCAAGAAGAAGGAAGCACAAGTGAGGAGGAGAGCTCAAGTGTAGGGGGCATCCACATCGAAATCGGAAGGAGATTGGGTAAGTGAGGTAACAAATCTCCCTCCTAAAAAGGTTATTTCAATGATTTCTAGTTTAACTAGGGATTTATTTAGGGCTAAAATGAAAAACAAATGCATGCTTGATGAAATTAAAAATCTAGAAGAAAAATTAAAGAATGTATGTTCACATGTAAATGACTCTTCTTCTAGTGTTAATGATGCATGTGTAGAAGAGAATTAAACCTTAAGGGAAAAGGTAGATTATTTAACTAAGATCCTTGAAAAATTTACCATTAGCTCAAACACCCTAAACATGATTATTGGGAGCCAAAGGGTTAGTTTCAACAAGAAGGGCCTAGGATATAAGAGAACCAAAAATGAAAAGACCTACCATTGTCTAATTGCTAGGGGGCAATCCAAAACAACAATGGTAACTAGGAAATGGATCCTAAAGGAGTACTTGGTGAACCCCATTAGAAAGAATTCATATTGGGTTCCCAAGTCAATCCTCAAGGGTTAGAGAAACCTAGGATAGTCAACCATACTTGAATATTTTTCATATCATATTATGTGGTTGACTTATTATGAGCATGGTGGATGATTTGGGTAATTATGTTTCAATCATGATTTGTGATACTTAAGGATATACTTGATGTATGATCATGATGAGTGTTTTAGGATGATATTTAACCTTGGATAGAATTGTATGAAATTTTGGTTAAGTATAATTACCTTTAGTCACATCTCACATTCACCATAAGGCTAACTTGATTGATAACATAGCAATGAGTGAGATATTAGGTTGATACAAATGACTCACTTATGCTTATGACATTTAGATGGGTCATTCAAAGTATCATAACATAGCAATCATAGACTAACTATGGGGAAAGCAAATGTTTAATCAATGGACATATTCCCCATAGATCATAGTTGAATATTTTTAATGATTTAAAATCATTTTATGTTTCGCAAACAGTGAATTGATGTTTTAAAACAACTTAAGGCAAAACTAGGTTTCAGATAAAATGATTGAAGGTTTTTACAACTTTTGAGTTTTTGCCAAATGTTTGAAAAATGAATGTTTTTTCTTGAAAAATCATTTTTCATTAATAAAGGGGCTCATAAGAAATGGGTTCCCCGAATTTCATGATTTTTCGAATTTTCTATAATTTTTAATGCATTTCTGAACTTGGGTTCGGAAATCAGAAAAGGTTGGAAATTAGGTGCCAGTCGACGGGTAGTCTGAACCAGTCGACTGATGGACTGTAAACGTGCACAGTAACCTGCTTTGTGTGGTTTTCAGCATGTTTTGGTAATTTTTCTTCCCTTAGACTTTGATACTTTGTTATATAACATATGTTAGATGTTTTTGATGATGTCAAAGGGGGAGAAATGTGAGTGTTTAAGTTAATCATGCTAGGGGAGAAAATAACATGTGTTACAGGAGAGTTGTATGTATTAAGGGGGAGTGTTTTGATACTCATGTTATGTTTACATGCTTTCTTGCCTTAGTGTATTTTGTTAATGTTTTACCTAACTTATGTAAGGATCGGTATACGCAAGAGGGGGGGGGGGGGGAGATTACTTTTTCAAAAATAAACGAGTTGACGCAATAGAATTCGACAATAAATGAACGCTGACACAAACTAAAATCGAAACTCGAAAATCACAACTAAGTTGACAAGTTCGAAACTTAAAACAAACGATGAACAAGAAAGATAGTATGAAGATGCAGCACACGAAAGCAAACACCGATGACACAGCTAATTTTTTATTTGGTTCATAGCTCTCTCCTAGAGTTGCTAGTCCAAGACCTACCTCTATCTTTTCTCCTTTTTGAAGCCAAGCTTCAAGGGTGGAGAAACCTCTTAAAGAATTAAAGATTACAGATTCAAGAGATATATGATTTTACGTACAGGAATCTGAAATGCAAGAAATACAGTAAATGAAGACCTTTACAATTTAGGATGACGATGTTGATTCAGCCTTCGTCCTCGTCGTAATCAGAGCTAGCAGGCACACGAACCAATGATCAAGAGCTGGGCTTAGGGTTCGCCAAGAACAGAGGAAGAAGATCCGCACAAGGAAGCAAAATTCACGGTTTCATTGCCGCGGCGAAGCGAAATGCTCGAAGTGCTCTCACAAATGCAAAGTAGCTACGAAATCACCAAGCGAAAGCAGAATGCACGAGGAAGAAGCTGTTGCCGTTGTTCGGATTCTCGAAGTCGTGAGCGCAGGAAGAAGAAAGCCTGAAAGCCAATAAACTCTGTGTTTTCTGCGTGAGATATAAAACCTCGATCTTTCCTCCGATCTCCAATCTTGATCGCACACCTATCCCCAAAGCTCGGATCCCATTCAAAATCCTCTGCGAGATCCTTTCCCAATCGTAGGATTTGTTAGTCGTTCGAAGAATACCGTTAGAACCCATCCACGCGTCGAAACAGAGAAGTTTTCTTTGCGAATCGCGTGACTGATTCCCAACAATGAGGCGGATGAGCTTGTCTTGCATGCTTATTTCAATGGCGGCCGAGGCGCCGCTCGACCGCCACGTTGAATGCTGAGTTTTCTCTGTTGCAGTCGAGGCGTCGGGTGGAGCTCCCTTGCTTCTGATCGCTGCTGCCAACGATTAGTCAAGGTGTCGGCTCGATCGCACCGAATCGCCGCCGAAGTCCGCCGATCTGCCGGCTTCTACCAGAGGCGCCGAGGCGCTGCCTGATCGCTGCAGCCGAATCGCTGATCGAAGTCTCGCTCTTCGCTCGCTTTAACTCGACGGCCGAGGATCGCCATTCAAGAGCTGGTCGAGGTGCCGGCTAGATCGCAACTTCTTCGCATGCCGAGCTCCACTTGCTCGCCGTTGTCGATTGAGATCGGGCCGAGTCGTTGCTCGACGCCTCTTCGCTACGAGGCGCCGACTGATCATTCTTGGTGTCGGCAAATTTGTCGACTGATGAATGTAGTAAGGGCAACAATTGAGGTGTCAGCTCATTGTTGTTCTTATGACCCGTTGTTTCAGTCAACTCTAAGACTGAAACATGTCTAGTAAAGACTCCACCCAAAGACCCTTTACTTGCCAAGACTCCGGCCTCCAACCATTCTTGGACTTTTCACCCTGCCACTTCCGCAAGGAATTTTTCTACCTGCAAAGGAATTACCCATCTTGGACTTTTCATCAAGGTCCACCCTTGGATTCCTCATCTGCCAAGGAATTACCCATCTTGGACTTTTCACCAAGGTCCACCATTGGATTTTTCATCTGCCAAGGAATTACCCCCAAGGAATTACTCATCTTGGATTTTTCACCAAGGTTCCACCCTTCGATTTCTCTAGTCGCCTAGACCTTTGTTTACTTAAACGTTTGTCAAACACCAAAACATAACTTGGAGCATCAGCTCCAACAGTCTCCCCTTTTTTGATGTTTGACAACTCGTTTAAGTTTAGGTTACCCTTTTCTGATTTAAGTTACAATCAGAACTAGATGATGTGAGCTCATGTGATTTACAGGACAACTAAACTCATGTGATTAACAAGCAAGTGATTAATAGAAACAAGCATGTGAAATAAGCATGTGAATGTTTTCACAAAATAGGGAATGAATAAAAACCTAAACTATAAACATATTCTCTTCCCCCTTTGGCAAACACCTAAAAGGGATCATAGGGATATTGAGAGTATGAGGAATACAATAACCCAGAAAGGATTAAAGTATCCTCCCCCTGAATCCTTACTCCCAGTTATCCATTGTACCAACAATGAATATCAACAAAATGTAATGAATTTCAGAGAAATTTTTTGCCAGAGTCTCCCCTTAAAATGGTCGTGATAAAACCTGTTATAATACTTATAAACAACAAGAAACATCATATCAAAATCACATTAATCAATAAGAACCAAATTTTAACACATACAATCAAACAAAACCATAATCATATGCGTTTTAAAAGAAACTACACATAGAAATGCCAACATCCAGCTGACACACAAAATGTCATTTTTATACCGTGTTCATTTTGCAAAATCTCTAAGTCTTCGACACCATTCAGGATTCTAAAATTCAGATATACTACAATTCACTAGCGGAAGAATTATCAAAACTACATGGTTGGTGACGACGGACCCGACAAATCAGTCGTCAAAGAGCGTAGGAGTCTAAGCATCTCAGTCTGCTGATCCAGAAGTTGCGTTTGTCGGGTTGAGACTTCCGAGAAGCACGTATCAATCGTCATCTCGAGATCCACGAGCCGTGTGTCCATCGTCTCTGTGAACTCAACATAATCATGACGTAGAATGTCTAGTTGCTCGGACACGGACGCATAGGGCTCGTCAGCTAGAGCCAGACGTTCTTCTTCTTCTTCTTCTTGTGTGCCCATATCCCATCTCTCTCCTGCCTGGCGCCCATCGGCCCACACAACAGTCTTTTTGCCTTGAGCCATGCCGGCCAAGGCAAAGTTTCTCCATTTGATGAAATCAAATTCTGTCAACTGCACGACCTTGCCCTGCTAGTGTTCATGCCTATGGCCTTTAACCAAGATGTGATGATATGTCCAAAAGGCATGTAAATTTTCTTTTGGACTGGGACGGTGAAGTGGACGATGCAGAGAAACATATTCAATGTAATGTTGAAATCTAGGTGGTTCTTGAGGAAATGGAGGGTTAATAAATGATGCGGTCTTATCTTAGCTTGCCCCCTCGTGACTATCGGAAGAATGCAACCTATAATGACCTTATATAGGACATTGTCGGGGGCAGCTAATGCCATGGCTGGAGCTAGGTTGACACCAGGTTGTCGTGGTCTCCTAAAGAATTGTTCATGAATGTCATTGAGAGAGTAACCTTCAATAGGTTCTTGGATGTTTGGATAGAATTCAAGAGTTGATGTTGACTCTCTATACCCTAAAAATGCCCTAAGAATATCAGGAGTGAAGGAGATATCTCTCCTGGCTACCCTACTCTTGTAAATGAGTCGATCCCTTGTAGGTTGTAGATTATTGTAAAACTCAAAAACTAAGTCTACATTAACGTCGTGATCACAATAGACTAGTTTACTAGGTTGATAATGATTAATGACACCTATCACTTCAGGAGCAAACTTCTTGAAAAAATCTTTCTCTAAAGAGCGAGTAGGCATCATATGGAATTTATAGTTCATGAATGTATGCTGATGTAATTCGGAAGGAAATTGGGGATCCGTAGAGGGGTTCTCCCTAGATGTTTTCTTCCTACTGACCTCGGATTGTTTTCGTTTTTGTCTAGAGATGCAAACATTATGTTAAAAATGTAGAATGAATGTGATATGATGCGGTATGATAAATGACAAGGATAAACAATGATCAGTAATCAATCGTTTTCTATTAATCGCGAAAGCAAAGAGAAGGAAAGAAGAAGGGTTATACTTGGGTGCCATTGATTCTCATTTAGAGCTAGTGAGACCTCAAGGTTGACACCCCTTCTTTCAAAGATGGATTTTTCCGGCGAGGAGGACAAGTCCGGTGAACCCTAGCTGGAGAAACCGTCGGGTTTAGGGTTAGGAGTTTGACCTAGACATGGAAGAAGATGTAAGAGGGCTTACCCTAAGTTAGCTTGGGTCCGAGGGAGGTAGTGTAGGTGTGGTCGGCGCTGAAAGGTGGCCGGAGAATCGAGCGGTGACGACGAAAGCAACGGAAGGAGGAAAAATCGCGGGTGAGTCGAACGGGAGAAAGATTTCCTTATATAATTCCGCATTCAACAGTCGAGGCGATAAGTTAAACGCCTCGATTTTGTGCCTTCGTTAAATCATCCAATGAGGTGGTCGAGCGCGCTTGATTCGTTCACTTGGTCGCAATCGAGGGTGCCCGGTCAGTCGGTTGCCTTGAAGAAGTGTGGTCGAGCTCCTGGTCGAGAGCAAACTCGTGTTTTATGCTATGAGCAGTCGAGGCGCTGCCTCGACTGGTTACTGATAATTGATTTGTGCAGTTTTTCAGACAAACTTCAGAAATTCGTATTTAATTCTAGAGATTTCAAAAAATCTTGAAATTTTGTGTACAGAATTCAAAAGTCATGCTCTTACACAGAAAAATATGTGAAAAATACACGACCTAATATTTCCACGGATTGATATGGTTTCCAAAAATCTGAAAATTAAGTCTTTTTAGTGTTTATTTCCATTTGTATCACTAACTCCAAATGTGATCCTTACACCTAGATGTGATTGACCACAGTGAAGATAACATCCTTTTAAAACAATTTAAGACATTTATCTTAGGTTTGCACTTGTCTTGAGTGATCCAACCAATTTTACTTGGTTGGAATGTCCAATTATTATCTTCGGACCAAGTGCACATGAATTATGCAATGGTCTTCCCCATAATTAGTCAAATTAATGATCGCTATCTCGATAACCTCCTTGCCCAAGGGATGCAATGAATATTTTGGATAAGTTAGTTATACCTAAACATCTCACCCCCACCAACTAGAAATACAAAAATAGTTTTGTTAACCTTATAGTTTGTGTGAGATGTTGCCCAAGGTATCCCGGATTTCCATAATTCTTTCTTGTTATGGTGAGTTCATCCTTATGATCATGGAGAGATTTTAATTGTCACTCAGTGACACACATGCCTAGTTTCCTTCTTAAGTGACTAAATTCTTTTTCAGGGAGAGGTTTAGTGAAGATATCTGCTAGGTTTGACTTGGACTCAACATAATTGAGTACAACATCTCCCCTGGCTACATGATCTCTAATGAAATGATGTCTCACTTCAATGTGCTTCGTTCTAGAGTGGTGGACAGGATTCTTTGTCAAATTGATAATGCTCATGTTATCACACAGCACTTGTACATTTTTGTATGACAACCCATAGTCCTCCAACGTGTGAGTCATCCACAACAGTTGTGATACACTCCCCCATGGCGATATACTTAGCCTCAGTGGTGGATAGAGCAACACAATGTTGCTTTCGACTTGACCAACTCACTAGCGAAGAACCTAGGAACTGACATCCTCCACTCGTACTCTTTCTGTCTAACTTGCACCCAGCATAGTCAGAGTCAGAATAGCCAACTAAATCAAATGATTTAGTACGAGTGTCACGCCCCGAAGGAGACCCCACCAGACAAAAATCCGGCAGCATCTCCCCTGTACGGGTGACAATCCCAATTTACATACAAAGGCCTACACGGCCACTATACATCGGTCAACACGACCGGAATCCAAACTCACACGCAGTTATATAATTTGGCCTCAGGCCATCATCCAAAATAAATGACAAACAGTCTAAAATAAATAGACTTACCCCTTCTGTCATCTGGGCAGGAATACTCAACAAAATCCAACCAAACCAAAATCCAAATAAGGTCCATAAGGACACCAAAACCAAATACAAAATCAATCTCCAAACCTATACATGTCCTCTAACCAAAATATCCAAATACCGTAAAAACAAATATCCAAATCAAAACTTTACGACGAGTGGGGGGATCCGGCAACTGCACTCTCCTGATAGCTTCATCCTGAAATAGATATAAACCAACGGGGTGAGTTCAAAGAACTCATGTGTATAATAGATATCAAGTAAGGTATAGCTAATGATAAATAATAAATATCACGCCAAGATAGTCTCACATAATAGGGTATACAAACAAGAAATACAAATGATCAGATTTTACAATCTCCTACGATATAGAGCGTATGCACTGACTGAAGTAATAAAGTCTCCGATCGTATATAAGCGTATCGATTGATGCATAATCATGCATATCCAAGGCATCAAAAAAATGCAGCAAACACAAGATAAATGCAATCTATGCAAGTGCATCTGTACCCGATGCACGTGGTCACCCTTGGCGCCACCGCCTACACACGTGATGGTGAGCCGTGGGTAGGGCATGATAACCGCACTCGCCATCATCGCTCTGAGCGATCGAGCCAAGTGGACGATCTTTGTCGGAGTACACCTATCCTCCCGCCCCAAACATAGTGGGAGCTAAGCTCATCTCCCCTGTGTAGGCCGGAGGAGGATCCTCGCCCTACGCCTCATCGCTACCTACGGCGGACCAATGAGCTCGACAGAGCAATCGCACACACCTCCTCGATGTACCACTAACCCATGAGTGGCGGTGTAATGCGAGCCTATGAATTCAGCGGGCTCAACAATAATGGAACCCGTCTAGCATGCAATCATGCGAAAATGGTGCGTGATACTAAGCATGTAAATCCTACTCATAATATACCTATCCGAACGATATGTACAACCAATATGTATATATCCCTAATCCACATACTATGATCCAAATCAAATGTAAATATAATCATATCCTATCACACGCATGTATCTAAGAGGCACCAAAAGTATATCGTGCATATAAATGAAAAGTTATCGTAAGCTATCCTACTAGATATCAATTTGACTTAATCTAAACGTTGTCAAAATACCCACCAATATATATCCGCAAGAAGAACTCAATCGCCACGATCGGGACTCGCCGCGATCAAAACTCGATATAACGTAATTATACCAAGCACAAAATATACAATTCAACAACAAATCGAATAATTAATCGATTTCTTTTATAACCCAATTAACCCAAATTTCCAAATCAATTAACCAAATTCATCACTTAAAAAGATCTCCTAAAGATCAAACAATATCACCTAAATCCCGTATCCTCCGAACCGTACCGATCAACCGAATAACTCCGGAATCAACCCAAATCGACAATCCCGATCAGCTCACGCCCGAAATTCCACCAAAACCAATCCTTTCCCAAATCGGATCTCCGAATCAATTTACGCTCAACATTATTCATGCCATTTACAATCCTCCACACCCTCTCATTCTCCCGAATCCACAGCCGACCACATCCAACTCTAACCGCACGACACCCACAAGCCCTCGTCGACAAACTTAACGGCTATTCCTCCAAGGAAATCCACCCGAATCAACCAACAACAAGATAAAAGAAGTTAATTGAGTTATACCTGATGGGAGCCTTCCATTTCAGTTCACCGGAGAAAAATCTGTCACGCTCTAATACTCTTGCTCGGCGACCACCAAAGACGCCTTAGAACGACGACCGTAGGACTCTCGTCAGCAGTAGAGAGCGGCTCGTCTTTGCGGATCACGAGGCAAGGAAGAAAGCCGTGCACGGGCACCGGAAGGGCAGCGCGCAGGGAAAGAAGAGGCGATGAGGCTCGGCGTCGCCATTCGCGTCGGCATAGCAACCTCAAGTCGGCCCAGCGAAGGAGCGGCCGTGATCGCCTTAAAGGAGAAGGGGTTATATGAGCGCTGTGCTCAGGAAGAAAATCGCCGAACAAAGGAAGTCATATGGGGAAAGGAAAAGAAAATATAAAATAGAAATTAGGGTTTCCGGTTTAGGTTAATACCCCTTAAATAAAGCCTAGTTATTTTATCCCCGTAGAAATCTCGTACGGAGTCCGTTTAAACCCAGAAAAATTTCAGAAAAATTCCTAAAAATCCCGAAAAATTTCCAGGATTATTTCCTCAATTATTTGGCCATTTAATTTATATGTTAAATTTTCCAGTATTTAACAACGAGGATACCATAACCCAACCTTAATAGTGCCTTTAAGATATCTCATTATCCTTTTTACAGCACTTAGGTGAGACTCTTTGGCACATGACTGATATCTAGCACATACCCCCACAGCATATAAAATATCAGGTCGACTCGCTGTGCGATACAGTAAACTACCAATCGTGCTTCTGTAATATTTTAGATCCACCGATTTTCCTCCATCATCATTTCCTAGATTTATGCTTTGTGTCATAGGAGTGGATATCTCCTTTGAATTTTGCATATTGAATTTCTTCAGCAGATTCATGGCATACCTAGACTGATGGACATATATACCTTCCTTTGTCTGTTTGATATCAAGTCCGAGGAAGAATGTTAGTTCTCCCACAAGACTCATCTAAAACTCACTCTCCATGTGTCCTATGAACTCGTTCAAATAATCTTTATTATTTGAGCCACAGATTATGTCATCGACATAAACCCGGGCTACAAAGATATTTTCACCATCTCTTCTCAGAAATAGTGTAGGATCTATCTGACCTCTTTTCAACTCCTTCTCTACGAGAAATGTCGACAGCCTTTCGTACTAAGCACGAGGTGCTTGTTTCAGGCCATAAAGGGTTTTTTTTCAGTTTGTACACGTGGTCCGGAAAGTCTATACTTTCAAACCCCGGTGGCTGTTTAACGTACACTTCTTCCTTAATTATCCCGTTTAAGTTGGCAGACTTCACATCTATTTGATATAGTTTGAAGCCTTTATATGCAGCAAAAGCTAGCATAAGCCTTATGGACTCTAGACGGGCTACTGGACCGTAGGTCTCTTCATAATCTAACCCTTCAATCTAATTGTAGCCTTTGGCCACTAATCTTGCTTTATTTCTTATAATTTCTCCTTTGTGGTTCATTTTGTTTCTAAACACCCATTTAGTACTTCTTTCGGTCTCGGAACTAAATCCCATACTTGGTTTCTCTCGAATTGACCTAGTTCATCTTGCATCTCTAAGATCCAATCAGGATCAAACAAAGCTTCTTCTACTACCCTTGGTTCAATTTATGAGATTAGTGCAACTTCAACCCCTTCATTCTTAAAGGATGATCTGGTCCTCACCTCTTGTTGAAGTTCTCCAATAATCTGATCGTGGGGATGACGTACACTTGTCCTACTGGATCTTGGTGTTTGAGATGTTTCAAGTACTTGGTTGTTAGATACATCTTCAAGCAATAACCCTTGTGACTTAGACTTTTCTTCATTAGACTCGACCTTAACTCCCCCTACTTCAGTGTTCTCTTGTAATTTAATCTTCTCCATTCCAAATTTAATTTCTTCATCACTTCTTCGAGTATTGTCAGATTTTTCACCTTCAAAAACGACATCTTGTGATTCTTCAATTAATTTTGACCTTTTATTGTAGACTCTATATGCTTTGCTAATAGAAGAATATCTAACAAGAATACCTTCATCAACTTTAGCAGTGAATTTTCCTAAATGATCTATGGTATTTAGGATAAACACCTTGCATCCAAATACCCTAAGATGCTTAACTGTAGGTGGTTTTCCAAACCAGAATAAGAGGTTTTTCCTAGAAACCTATGTATTAGCATTCTGTTATGTACATAACAGGCTGTGCTGACGGCTTCGGCTCATAAGTAGCTTGGAAGAGCGTACTCATTGAGCATGCTTCTAGCAGCTTCTTATAAGGCTCGATTTTTCCTTTCCACAATACCATTCTGTTGGGGTTTCTGGGAACAGAAAATTTGTGCCTATACTCCTTTTCTAAACAGTAGTCCTTAAACAGAGTATTTTCAAATTCTCCTCCATGATCACTCCTAAGGGTTTTAATGGTTGTGTTTTTCTCATTTTCAATTCTTTTACTAAAAGAAATAAAAATTTCAAGAGTTTCATCCTTATGTTTCAAGAAAATGTCCAAGTGTATCTAGTGTAATCATCAATAATTACCAAGCAATATCTACTACCGTTAAGCGATTTAATAGTGCTACAGTCAAAAAGATCTAAATGCAATAAATCTAAAGCAGTAGAAGTACTTACAATGTTTTTGGGCTTGTGTGATGCCCTCTTTTGCTTACCTTTTTGACAGACATCACATAACTTGTCTTTTTGAAACTTTAGCATTGACAGCCCCCTAACCAGTTCCTTTCTAGCTAGTCTTCTCAAATTCTTCAGGTTGACGTGCGCAAGCCTTCTATGCCATAGCCAAGATTCATCTGTTCTAGACACAAGACACTTGGCAGATAGATTAGTAGCATTATCAAAATATACTTGATATATGTTTTCCTTTTGAATTCCTACTAACATGGTAATATCTGAACTGTTGTGCTTTACTAGACATTGAGTTGAATTGAATTCAACCCTATATCTAGCATCACACAATTGACTCACACTTAACAAGTTAAATGACATATTCCTAACTAGCAACACATTCCTAATCATAAAATGCTCAGAAACACAAATGTCTTCTATTCCTATAACCTTTAACTTACCGCTATTGCCAAAAGAAACGGTACCTCTATTTTTATTTTGCAGAGAGAAAAACAGAGATATGTCGCTGGTCATGTGTTTGGAGCATCTGCTGTCTACAAACCAGGTTGATGGACACTCTCCCTTAACTGCTGCCTACTAGACACGAAAAATCAAAGATTTCAGAACCCAAATATTGGGTCTATTAGCTTCCAAAATGTATTTCCTAGGAATCCATGCCTTAGTTGTTTTCTTCCTACCCGGAATTCTAGAAACTAAGGAAATAAAATTATGTTCTTGCTGTTTAGGTTTATAACCTATTCCAGCTTTGATGTAAACAGCTTGTTGTGATTCTAGAATCATATTTAATGTTTGAGAGCTCGAGCTGAATTTCTCAAGAGTACACTTGAGATCATTCACTCGTGCTCTCAAAGATCTGTTTTCATCCATAATTTTATCAAATTGGGAAGTGTTAACACTAGATTCTACCGCATGCTCCTTAAGATTTTTAAATTTGTCTAATTCAGATTTTAATGTTTTGATTCTAAACTTTGATTTGTTTAGCATGTCAGTCAAATATGCAATAGTTTTATAGCAATCTCTAAGTTCAGAATTTACCTGATCATCATCCGTCGATGATGATTCTGCCTCCGAGTCTGATTCTGTTCCGGAGCCTCCAGCGCCATCAGAGCAGTGTGTCGACCTGCCTTTTCTTCTTTGTTTTCTTCTGACGATTCGGATGAGGACTCATTCCACATAGCCCGCAAAGCTTTTCGTCTCCTCCTCTTTTCTTCCTCCTTGAGACGAGGACATTCATTTCTGAAATGTCCTTTCTTGCTGCATTCATAGCAAACCACATTAGTTTTATCTATTGCATTATCAATTGGCTTACCTTTCTTTTTGCTAAATCTTCTGCTGCTCCTCATCATCTTCCTCACGAAGTTGGCCATCTCGCTGGAAGAGGATTCATCATCTCCATCTGATTCTGTGCTTGAGGATGACGACTGCTCTTTCTTCGTCTTCTTCTTTCCCTCCTTGTTTTGATCACCTGCAAACAAAACTATACCTTTCTCTTTTTAACCTTTATTAACCTGTTCATGCAATTCCATTTCACAAAATAGTTCATCTATTTTAACAGTTGATAAGTCCCTTGATACCTTATAGACATCTACCATAGATGACTATAAGACATTTCGGGGAAATGATTTAAGCACATACCTAACCAGATCTCGGTTCTCAACACTCTCTCCAATAGAGTGGAGACCGTTAAGCAACTCTTTGAATCTTCCATGAAGCTCACTAACAGATTTAGTGTCCTTCATAGCAAAATTCTGGAGGCTATACAAGAGTCTCTAGTACCCTTGTGCAGCTCAAGTAGCTTGTTTCATAGATCTTGCGCACTGCTGAAAGGACCAACTTTATTAAGTTGTTCCTTTGCCAGGCCGCACTGTAATGTTACAGTAGCTTTAACATTTGCCTGTGCTTTGCGCTTTTGCTCAATTGTCTAAAGAGCAGACCCTAAGACTTTACCATTATCATCTACAGGAGTAATGAAGCCCTCCGTGACGGAGAACCACATTTCTATCTCAGTCATGAGATAATACTCCATCCGACTTTTCTAGTATTGGAAATTTGTTCCATCGAAAAATGGAGGTCGGTTTGTATTGTAACCCTCTTGCATGGTTACGACTCTAGGGTGGTTAAACCGGGTAATTAGAGCCCTAGCTCTGATACCACTTGTAAGGACCGGTATACGCAAGAGGGGGGGGAAGATTACTTTTTCAAAAATAAACGAGTTGACGCAACGGAATTCGACAATAAATGAACACTGACACAAACTAAAATCGAAACTCGAAAATCACAGCTAAGCTGACAAGTTCGAAACTTAAAACAAACGACGAACAAGAAAGATAGTATGAAGCTAAGTTGACAAGTTCGAAACTTAAAACAAACGACGAACAAGAAAGATAGTATGAAGACGCAGCACACGAAAGCAAACACCGATGACACAGCTAATTTTTTACTTGGTTCATAGCTCTCTCCTAGAGCTGCTAGTCCGAGATCTACCTCTATCTTTTCTCCTTTTTGAAGCCAAGCTTCAAGGGTGGAGAAACCTCTTAAAGAATTACAGATTACAGATTCAAGAGATATATGATTTTACGTACAGGAATTTGAAATACAAGAAATACAGTAAATGAAGACCTTTACAATTTAGGATGACGATGTTGATTCAGCTTTCGTCCTCGTCGTAATCAGAGCAAGCAGCCACACGAACCAATGATCAAGAGCTGGGCTTAGGGTTCGCCAAGAACAGAGGAAGAAGATCTGGCACAGTGGAAGCAGAATCTCACGAAGTTTGCTGTCGCGGCGGAAGAGGAAATGCCCGAAGTGCTCTGTTGCAGCGCAGAAAGTAGCTACGAGAAATCAGCCGCAATGGAAGCAGAATGCACGAGGAAGAAGCTGTTGCCGTTGTTCGGATTCTAGAAGTCGGGAACGCAGGAAGAAGAAAGCCTGAAAGCCAATAAACTCTGTGTTTTCTGTGCGAGATATAAAATCTCTATCTTTCCTCCGATCTCCAATCTCGATCGCACACCTCTCCCCAAAGCTCGGATCCCATTCAAAATCCTCTGCGAGATCCTTTCCCAAGCGTAGGATTTGTTAGCCGTTCGAAGAATACCATTAGAACCCATCGACGCGTCGAAACAGAGAAGTTTTCTTGCCGGAATCGTGACTCCGATTCCCAACAGTCGAGGCGGCAGTCGAGCTTGTCTTGCATCTGTGCGCTATTTCGAATGCTAGTTGAGGCGCTCGCTCGACTGCTCATGTTGAATGTTGAGTTTTCTCTGTTGCAGTCGAGGCGTCGGTCGAACTCCTTAGCCTCGATCGGCTGCCGCGACGATCGGTCGAGGCGAGGCTTCATTGCACCGGAATGAGCTGCCGGCCGAGTCCGCCTCGCATCTATCAGCCCGCGGAGGTCGGTCCGAGCTCGCTCCTCGCCGCGAATGCCGCGTCAGTCCGCCTCTTACATTTGCTTGAACTCGATGCGGTCGAGGTAGACTCAACGACCTTGGACGAAGAGCCGGTCGAGGTGCCGGCTCGACTGCAACTTCTTTTGTAGCTATCGAGCTCCACTTGCTCCTGCTGGCTGCTGACTGAGATCAGTCGAGTCGCTGCCTCGACTGCCTCTTGGCCAGTCGAGGCGCTGACTCGACTGTCTCTTAGTGTTGGCAAATTCGTCGACTGATGAATGTAGTAAGGGCAACAGTTGAAGTGTCAACTCATTGTTGTCCTTATGACCTGTTGTTTCAGTCAACTCTAAGACTGAAACACACTTAGTAAAGACTCTACCCAAAGACCCTTTACTTGCCAAGACTCTGGCCTCCAGCCATTCTTGGACTTTTCACCC
Organism: Wurfbainia villosa; assembly: GCA_025175895.1. Taxonomy (NCBI): domain Eukaryota; kingdom Viridiplantae; phylum Streptophyta; class Magnoliopsida; order Zingiberales; family Zingiberaceae; genus Wurfbainia; species Wurfbainia villosa. Next base: position 65,024,637 of record CM045994.1, on the reverse strand, counting down.
TGCCACTTCCGTAAGGAATTTTTCTACCTGGCAAGGAATTACCCATCTTGGATTTTTCACCAAGGTCCACCCTTGGATTTCTCATCTGCCAAGGAATTACCCATCTTGGACTTTTCACCAAAGTCCACCCTTGGATTTTTCATCTGCCAAGGAATTACCCCCAAGGAATTACCCATCATGGACTTTTCATTAAGGTTCCACCCTTGGATTTCTCCAGTCGCCTAGACCTTTGTTTACTTAAACCTTTGTCAAACACCGAAACATAACTTAGAGCATCAGCTCCAACAACTTAAACATATTGCTACATATCAAAAAGGGGGAGATTGTTAGGGCTATCAACCCAAGTATGGTTTAGTTTTGTTGTGTGTGGCAAAGTGTTTAAGTTAGGTTGATTATGTGATTTGATATGTGTGTTTAAGTTATGCAGGACTTAGTAAGAGTTCACCATCTTTGACGATATCATGGGTCGGTGCTCGTGCATCCGAGGGATCACGGACGATCGCAGAATGGGCTGGGCGAAGGATTTCGTGGCGACGCCGAAGCGACGACATCGCGAAGCCGCGCGTGCATCCGAGGGACGGGCCGACGAAGAGAGCTGGTGAGGACTCCAAGGAGACGAGATCGAGCGATCAGAATCTGAGCTCATGTGAACTCGCCGAACGACTAAGTCAAGGCCGTGGATGCTCAAACTTAGGCTCGAGGTTTACCCGACCAGATCGAACGCTCAAACAAGTATTTTGTTCGAGGTTTTATCCGACACCCCGATCGTCAGAGATAGAATGATCGCTCGAGTCGATGACACTCGACCGGGTGCTCGATCAAGGGTTTCGCCCAGAATGATCGCCGGGACGGTAGTCGATCAAGGTGAACACAGCACGACCACTCGTGAAATTGATCGATCACGAAGAGGCAGCAAGAATCGATTCGATAGCAAGAAGAATGATCGCTAAGGCTACCGATTGACTACACGGCCGCGATCCGACGTGGTCGGTCGTTGAATGGCAAAGAATGATCGATGGCATGCAATGCAAATGATCGCTACATGTTAAACGGGAAGAAATCTCTTCTCTCTATAAAGAGAAGAGGTGAGGGCCTTAGGGATGCTAATGTTTCATTCCTAAGTGATCCCTAAGTGCCCTAAATGTCCCAAACCTCCTCTTCCTTGTTCTTATCTAAATCATATTGTAAGAGGGTGAATTTTGTAAGAAGGTTTCTTCTCCACTTTGATTGAGCAAAGGAGAAGTTTAGTGATTGGTTTGAGGGAGTGATTTGCTGAACGAATCATCCGTGGACTAGCGGCAAGGGCCGTGAACTACGTTACAACGGCATGTTTGCGTTTGCCTCCTCTCCATTTGTTTAGCTTAATTGTTTTTGTTGTTAGCTTTATTATCTATATTCCGCTGCACTAGCCTTGGTTGTAGACGATTAAGCGAACGATTTCCATCGACGAACATCTAGGCTATTCAACCCCCCCTTTTAGCCGGGCCACGATCCTCCAACACGCTCTACTGCTTCGGAGGAATAATATAACTTTAACCGGGTCGAAGACTTACAAACTGTCTCAGCTAGTCCGAGCTCGGGTTTTCCCTCCTCTCCGCTTCATTGCTTTGAGGGAATAATATAATTTCGATCGAGTAGAGGCATAGTTGTCAAGGGCGTAAGGCGCACAAAGCCGCACAAAGGCCCTAGAGCCTAAGGCGAGGCGCGTGCCTTACTGAAGCAAGGTGCACATTTTTAAATGTATTTAAAAAATATTTTATCCTAGAATAAATATATTAAAAACTGAAATAATTAAAGTCACAATGTCACACAAAACAAAAAATAATTAATAAATCCATCGTAATTAGTAACATGATTAAAATTCTTCAATCATCCAAATCAAGTTCATCTTCTATCGAATCATCAGAGTCCCCAGGACTTTCGGACTTGTATTCTTCTTGGTCTTTATCACTTTCTTGATCAACATCAATTTCTTCTTCCTCTTCTTCTAAAAGATGTGAAATCGGCCTTTTTCTGATTGTTTTGGATGTAGATCCCTCACTTCGTTTGAAGAAGATAAAGCACGAGATCTAAAATCGTAAATCTGTTCACCAACCCTAGACACACGACTTACATCACCCTATGTCAAATCATCCCCAAAGTCTAGATTATTTTCTTTATTGTCCGATTCTCCCATTAACTATTCATTGCTATTATCAATATCATCCAATGAAATAAGATCAATTTTGTCACGCAAATCATATTGACGTTTCAATGCCCTATTATATTTAATGAAGACTAAATCATTCAAACGCTTCTACGCCAACCTATTTCTTCTTTTCGAATGAAGCTACGGAAATTTTAAAATAAATTCATTCTTCATTAGTTGTTCATAATAATAATTATAATTAATATATCAAGATTCAAGACTTAAAAGTCAACTATACAATGTTAAAATTTAAATACTTGCATGTTGAAACATACTCCAATTCCGCTCACAACCAGAAGCACTACACGTAAGGTTGAGAATTCTCACAGCAAAATCTTACAATTGCATGGTCATAGAACCATAAGCCGACCACCATTCAGCTGTCAAATGAGATATTCAAAATTTCAAGATTCAAATGCTTCAAGTTTTCAACAATATGTTATGAACTTATGATCTTGAAATAAAAAACAACACGTATACCCAATGATAATTTATTTCTATGTCGAATGACCATAGAATCGCCAAAAAGTCCATTAGCATTTTTATATTTTGAGAGTTGATATGTGACTTTATCTTGAAGGTCAATATCTTCACACATCTTTAAAACACATTCGTATAATCCTTTCATAACTTCATCATCTTTTTCTATCTCGGGATTCGCATAAAAGAATTCCAGGTTCAAAAAGTAACCAGCTGCATGCAAAGGCTTATAAAGCTGATTCGTCCACCTTTTATCAATGATTTCAAAAATCTTTTTGTACTTCTCTTCATTGTTGTTGAAAGCCAAAACAATTGCCTCCTTAGCTCGATCCATAGCCTCGTATATGTATCCCATTGCAGGTTTTTTTTCATCGTCAACTAATCAAAGCACTTTAACAAGTGGGCCACCAACTTTAATGGCATAAACAATATGATTCCAAAATGAAGGCATCAATATAATCTCTGTAGTACGTTTACCTTCTGCCTCCTTCGCAAATCGACTCGTGCTCCATTTCTCTGAAGTGAACATCTTTCTTAAATTTACCTTTTGCTTTTGAAACTTCTTCAATGTCAAAAAAGCAGTGGCAAAATGAGTTTTTCCAGCCCTAACCATTTTTCTTTGATCTGTGAATTCTCTCATCATGTTCAAGACTTGTGGCATGTTATATATATATATATATCCATTCACCATCGTACCCCTCTCATAAACCTTCTTAAGTACTGGAATTTTAAACAAATCTTCAAGCATTAAATCCAGACAATGGACAGCGCATGGAGTCCAGAATATATATGGAAATCTTAACATCAAATACTTCCCTGCATATTAAAGATTTATGTTATTACTTATGAGTAACAAATCTAATACTTATTAGAAAGTAACCACTTGAATTCACATTTCATACCTGCTGAAACATTTGTAGGGGCATTATCTGTAATCGCTTGAATAACATTCTTTGGACCAATTTGCTCCACATACTTTTCAAGTAAGTCAAACAACTTGATACCGGTATGAGAAAAGCCGGAGGCATCTACAGATTCCAAAAATATTGTCCCTCTTGGACCGTTCACCAAAAAATTAATCAAAGTTCTATTTTTCCCATCAGTCCATCCTTCAGCCATTAATGAGCATCTATATTTTTTATAGTCTGCCTCGAACTCTTTCAAAAAAAAATTTCGGACTTTGTATTTCTTTATTTAAAGAAGTTACCCTAACTTCATTGTAACTTGGGGGCTTCTAATCATGAGTACAATAAGATGTAGCTCTATAAAATTTCTTAAAACTATCATACTTTACTGCGTTAAATGGAATACCTGCATCGTATATCCATTTGGCAAAATACTGCACCACAGTCTCGCACTTTTTTCTAACATTCATTATATTTCTTTGAATCATTTGCTCCTTTTTGCTTTCCTTGATTCACAACTCGATCCATATTATTGACATAGAAATAATCAAGTGGATCAACCGTCTTTGTCTTTTGACTTGAGAAAATAGGGGGGATGGGGGCTATGGAACTCGCTGTTGAACTTGATAATAGTTGTTTCCCTTTTCGAGAGATTGGAAATACATCATTATCTTCTAAATTTTCCAATTGCTCAGTAAATTTACCAAAATCAGGATTCATGTCCATTTGATGCTTGACTACTTTTTTTTTTTTTTTTTTTTTTTTTTTTTGACATGTAAACTTGAATTTCAGTTCTAACATGCTCAGGGCATTTTAGACATTCTTTGGCATTTTGATGGCCTCCAGCAATATGTTGCTTATTGCCACAAAAAACACATTGTACGGAATTAGTGCCTTTTGAATTGATTAATTTTCCATAGTTCCAGTCAGGATCTTTTCGATTCTCTAAATTTTCAAAAGTCGACATTAATCTGGATTCTGGAGAAAAAATTACAGTCGTGAATACATATATCATAAATTTATATCAATAATTCATTAGATTAATGATGGAAAATATATCAGTAAATTAAAAATGAAAATTTTAATTTAATTATTAAAAATAAAAAAATAATTATGAAAAGAAAATTATCAAAAAATTGATTTAAATAAGATTAAAAAATAAAATAAATTTTAATAATAATAAAATTATTATTCATAATATATAAATTAATAAAATAAATTTTAAAATAATTTATGGAATATTTTTAAATTAATAAGATAAATTTATTAAATTTTAATTGTTTTAATTATTTTTTTATATAGTTGAATTATAGTTTGAGAAGTTGATTATTAAAACCAATGTGCAAACCTCTCCGTTGTAGCGCTCCCCGCCCCCTCTGGAGGTGTCACACTCCACTTGGAGGCCGCGGTGGAGTCGCGTGTCCTCCGCGAGGGCCACGGCGATGTCGCGCGACGACGCCGCAGCCAATGCGAAGGCCGTGCGACGTCGTCGCGACCAACGAGGAGGCCACGGGGGCTGCGGTGACGTAGCGTTGCCAATGTGGAGGCCGTGCGACGACACCGCAACCAACACGAAGGCTGCGCGATGCCGTTGTAGCCAACGCGGAGGTCGTGCGACACCGCGATGACCCTCGCAGAACGAGCGAGGCCACGACACGGCGGTCGCACTAGCATCCTACACTATGCTAATCATTTACGCTAATCAAATGATTGACTTTGATAAAAAAATTTCTTACTCGGAACCTTTTTGAGCCTTTTCCTTCGCTTGCTATCTTCTTCGTATAATTTTCTTATGCGTTGCGCCTGCTCTTCTTTTACGTTGGATTAGAGGGTTAGGGTGTGGACTCGAGCTTTTTATATTGATTATTGAACAAATAATTAAAAACAAAACTTAGCGCCCGAGCCAGCGCGCGCTGGGCTTGACGCCCATTGCGCTGGGATGACTCAGCGCGTGATGCACAGTGGCGCTTCTCGCCTTGAGGCGAGAGGCGCTCGCCTTTAACAACTATGGGTAGAGGACTAATGAATTGCCTTGACCAACCGAGCTCGACTCTTCACTCCTCTCCGCATCACTGCTTTAGGGGAATAATATAACTTCGATCGATCCGAGAACTTACAAACTATCTCGGCCAGCTGAGCTCGATTGTTTCCTCCTCCCTACTTCACTACTTTCAGGAATAATATAACTTCGACCAGTCTGAGGACTTACGAATTGTTGGGTTTCTGGCACCGCGGCGAGCGTGTTCGAACATGTTTCGTAAACATGTGCACAACGCAAGGAATAAAATAATAAATCTAATTTATTACAACACACACATCACACGCATACATAGTACAACATGTGTAGACATAACCGTAAATTCAAATTTTGCAATAAAAGGAAATTTATACTACGTATACCTGACGTATCACGTGTAGCGGGAAAGACATCAACTGGAACAATCCTTGCTAAAATCGTCTCTATCCGTATCCACGCCGAGTATCTTCGGGATGACTTCACAAAGTCACGAGCCTCGTCTTCGTACGAGTTACTAGCCTCGTGTTGAAGACGATGTGATCGAGAGAAGATCACGATCCGAATCAAAATTTGGATCCAAATGACTTCGCCCTCCACTCCAGGAGAGGATTACCGGAGATCGAATCCCCAAGGATGGCGCTGCCGAGCTCCAAACATCGCCCAAACGACGCCCGGCAGCAAGAAGGAAACAAGCTGTCGAAAACTGGACAGTTTTGCAGAGACCTCATGCCGCCAAATAAGGAAAGCAATATGCTCACCTTGTCGCTGGAGCGAGGAAGATCACGAGCTCCTCCGAACAAACCGTGACGTGGGAGGAGGCAATGCTGGACGCCGTTGAAGAAGCAGGCGGCGGCGGTTGAGTCGGCCGACAAGACTTGGAGAGGAGAGGGAGGTGAGCGGCAACTTTAGGGTTGCAAGGATTAGGGCTTAACAAAAACCCTTAAGCCCTATTTTATAGAGAACAAATTCTCTTAATGGTTATCGGATCATAACCAAAAGCCCGTTAACTCGCTCCATTAATTTAAGTTAAAATAAACCAAACCATGATGATTTATTTTAAGTTAAAATGAACCGAACCAACTTTGGTTCATTCGTTTAAAACAAACCAAACCCCTTTGGTTTATTCTCCTCCATTGGATTAGAATCAAACCAATTTGGTTCATCCATCATCTCTTTATAAGACATGGCCCATCCACGCTTCCATTGCGACTGAAACAATTTCATGCTCGCTCCATGTTTGGTCCAACCAAACCTAGTTTCTTTCGGTCTAAGAATCTCATTCTCAAGCCGTTTTAAATCCTTCGGATTACGCTCGTTGTGCGTGTGACTAAATAGGTTCTCGGTTTATGTTGGCCGTCTATAATTAACCATTAATTATAGAACGATCATGAGTGACACCTAGTAGTACATCATGATCCCCAATTAATCGAAAAGATCAACGGTTGATCCAGAACTATTTCTGAAACCCTTCAGCAGCTCGAATGAAACGTGCCCCATTCCCTTCACTCATCTTATACCCACTTGGTTCAGGACATGATCTATAGTGTCAGTCCCCATTAGGTTGACTACGTTACACCTAACCCAAGTATCATTTCCTCGTCCTACGGATTCTAGTTACTGCACATGTATCGAAGATTACCTTACTCTAAACATGTAATGCTTTGGCCAACGACTTTAGTAACAATCCGATGAGAGGCCATGGGTATACATCTCCTCGCAAGGAGAGGTGAATCCTTTATAGGCTATTCAAACACCTTCGATCACTTCGACTTATACCCAATCATCCCGGGTCCACGTCTCCTCAGAGATGTTTGCTTAAGATGTCAAAGCATAAGTCTTTATGATCAATATGACTTAAATACCGCAAGTCAAAGGAACATCGCACTTAAGCTGCAGTAAGAAGTTCATTGACATATCTATATATGCAGAGAACCATATGAAGTCTTACGGCTGGTCACTCCAATGAACTAGTTACCATAACTAGCATCCACGATTAACTCCGGACATCATAATGTCTCCAGCCAGTGAGAATCAGCTGCTTGGATACACCAAGGAGTATAACTCGTGCTAGTCTCAACAGAATCAATGGTGTCCAAATCCATTAATTCATCGACTAGGGATAATTCCGATACATCACAATTACATATGTAGAGATACTCATTAGTTGTGATCCAATCACAAATTCTCTCATGCTGTGAATCGTATCGTGGACATTCAGTAAATGAGTTTAAGATCTAATCAAATACATGAAAACACGACACTAAAAGTGAATCTTCATTTATCATATAAATGGTTCAAACATAAGGCGATAGCCTTAGGACATCTCTCATATATCACTAACAAACTCCCACTTGGCCTAATGTCAATCACTACGGTATCCAATACCATAAGCTCTAACATGACCCTCAAATTTACTTTGAGGTAATGCCTTAGTCAAAAGATCCGCTAAGTTCCTTTCAGTGGGGATTTTCTCGATTTGTATTTCCTTCCTACTAATGATCTCTCTGATCAGATGATAGTGACGCACGTATTTGGATCGTTGATGAGACTCGCTCTTTCGCTGTCGATTGCTCCATCATTGTCCGCAGCAGACCTGATTGCTTCAACAACGGCCGAACCACACCAAGTTCATAAACGAACTTCGATCCAAACCGCTCAACGCTCGCCGCAATGTATTCTGTCTCGATGATAGACCGCCACGTGTCTTGTTTGGAACTTTTCCAACTCATCGCGCCCTATTCGAGGTGAACACGTATCCAGATTGAGACTGGAATCATCCTCGTCTGTCGGAAGCCGACATCCGTATACCGCGTATCACCACGTCCCTTCTCCATATATTGGAACACATCCTTAGTTCTTCTTAAGTACTTGATTGTCTTAATACCACCCAATGATCCATTCTGGATCGACCAGTATCTACCGTGACACTCGTGAGCATACGATACATCGGGCCTCCTACATAATATAACATACACGATAGATCCTATCGGATGCATGGGAATCTTACTTAATGCAAATCCTCTCGCCTTACGACGGACACATAGACTTGAAAGGTGTATCCCACGTACGATGGGTAGGAAACCTTTCTTGGATTCTCGACATGCTAAACCTCTTTAAAGACTTTCGGCCTATATACGTAGATCGCGAAAGACAAGTAACCGCTTCGATCTATCTCATAGATCTTAATCCCGAGGACGTAGGTTGCTTCTCCCGTGTGTTTCATGGAGAATGTCTTGGATAACCAAATCTTAACCGACTTATAAGATCAAAACATCGCCTCCTATAAGTAATATATCGACATACAATACTTAGGAAAACGATCAGTACTTCTACTAACTTTCAGCAAGGGTTCGCTCGATTTCGAGAAATCAAACTTTTTGATTGTCTCCATCAAAAGCGGATATTCCAACTCTGGATGCTTGCTTCAATCCATATATATGACCGTCGCGCATACCTTGGTTTTATCAACCGACGCGAACCTCAGGTATCATATATACACGCCCTCGGCGTGTTTCCATTAAGGAAAGCTGTTTTCACATCCATCTGCCATATCTCATAATCATAATGAGCCGCTATGGCCAGGAGCATCCGAACGGATTTAAGCATAGCTACAGGCGAATAGGTTTCGTCATAATCAACACCTTGTTTTTGACGATATCCTTTCGCCACCAATCTAGCCTTATAGGTAATCACATTACCATCCATGTCGGTTTTCTTCTTGAAAACCCACTTGCACCCTATAGGCTTGACGCCTTCAGGTGGGTCAGCCAAGTTCCAAACTTGGTTTTCATACATGGAATCCATTTCCGACTTCATGGCATCAAGCCACTTATCCCTTTCTGAATTTGTCATAACTTCTTCATAACTGGTAGGCTCCTCATCATCGATGAGTAACACGTCGTTCGATTCACTTACGAGAAATCTATATCTCTCAGGAATGTTGCGTGTTCTACCAGATCTACGAAGATGTGGTGTTTCAATAGGTCCAGCCGATTGCTCATCACTATGAGTTATCGGCTGTTGTGCTTCACCAGGTATCTCATCAATGTCTATTTGAGTCTCTCGAGCCTCCTCAAGCTCGACGACACTCCCACTGTTTTCTTGCAAGAGAAACTCTTTCTCTAGAAACACAGCATGTCTTGAAACAAACACCTTTTGTTCCACAGGATGATAGAATTGATAACCTCTTGTTTCCTTAGGGTATCCAATAAATTGACATTTATCAGACTTAGTATCCAATTTGTCTGATACAGTCCGCTTCACATAAGCAGGACAACCCCATATCTTCAAGTAAGATACATGAGGCTTTTTACTATTCCATATCTCATATGGAGTAGTGGAGACTACCTTGGTTGACATTCTGTTTAACAAGTAAACAGCTGTCTGAAGTGCATAGCCCCAAAAGGACTTGGGAAGATTCGTATGATTCATCATTGACCTGACTATGTTCAACAAGGTCCGGTTACGCCTCTCAGATACACCATTATGCTGTGGTGTATATGACGGAGTCTATTGAGACAATATACCATTGTCTCTTAGATAATCAAGAAACTTTTGACTTAAGTATTCACCACCTCGATTCGATCGAAGTATTTTAATACTCTTGTCATGTTGTTTCTCTACTCCATTTCTGAATTCTTTGAACCTTTGAAGGCTTGGACTTGTGTTCATCGAGCGTATACCCAAGTAGTGATCATCGGTGAAGGTAATGAAGTAGCTATAGCCTCCTAAAGCTTGAGTTGACATCGGTCCACATACATCAGTATGTATTAGACCTAGCAACTCTCCCACTCGTTCACCTTTTCCTGTAAAAGGTAACTTAGTCATCTTACCTTTTAAGCATGATTCGCATGTATCGTATGAATCGATTGAGCGATTCGAATTCCAGCGTCGGTGTAATTCGGACGTGCGTTTCTTGCTTGCATGACGAGCAGCGATGCGCGTGTAGAAGTCTAATTGATTATCGCTTTCGGCGCTTGTTGCTCGCCGATATTGAAAATGTCATTTGGATCGTCAGCGTATAAATACCATTGCTTAAAGTTCCGGTTCATAAAACGCCGTTGAAGTTATGTAACAGCGATTGTTACTAAAGTTAAATGATACCCGTTTATTTAAGCGAAATAGAATTGATGTTCTTTATCGGCGAAGAAGCATAAAGCGATTGTCGATTCTAAAACAAGTCTGTAGGGAGTTTTATAGAATCGTTAGATGGCGAGTCACGTGACCTTTGCTCCGTTCGACCGTAAATTTGACTCTCCTTGGCGAGTCTTCTTACATTCCTTAGCCCGTATATGTCATTACGTATATGTAGTCATGTGATATTGATACCCAGTGTATACGAGGAAATAGAATGTGATCGATACGAAGATATGAAGAAGATGGGCGTCGATGCCTTATTATTCTTGCGGACTCGAGATAAATCTTGCGATTTCTTCGCGATGACCCTCCTTGCCGTAATAATGGCAAGTGTCGCCTGGTAGTTACGCCTTTTTAGCCTTTTTCTTCCCCTGCTACCTTTATTCCTTTGACTTCCTCTTAGAACCTTTCTTGAGGAATCGACTTACAACACCAATCCCCTGCTCGTACTTGCGAGAAGACTCGCGGTCTTGACGTATTGAAAGCGATACCACAGATGAACCTTCTTGTATCTAGGTGAAGAGGAGTTTGGAGACTTGAACCTTCGAATCTCACTTGCTCATCAACGACTCGTAAAGATGAAGACTATGGTATGAGCATCCGTATGCTAAATGCTCTTGCGGCTCGGTACCCATCGTGGCTAGCGTGATCACGACTCACCATTTGAATCGATCGCGTGTTTACGATAGGCGGCAATTGGTCGAGTTGCGTTGTCATTTAGGGAGGCGGAAGAGGCGCCGAGGCGTTCATGAGCTTTTGACCTTGAGAACGATTCTCGAGTTTTAAGCGATCGAAGTTTGACCCGATCGATTTATTTGAATCGAAATGGGTAGAATTGAAGACATCGTGATCGATAGATTAACTTAGAAATATAAAGCGGCGTATATGAGAAAGATGATTTAAAATGCATCGATATATGAAATCTCATTCGTTTTTCGAATTTGAAAAACCACAAAATCACTTGGAGATCGTAGGTCCGTCTCGAATGGGTAATATCAGCGTAGATATGAGACGACCTTGGAAGAGTCAATGAGCCGTTCTAACCAGCGAAGGTAGGTATCGAATATCTGGATTGCATCGCGTATATCAACTATCGCGATGTCTTTATCATAATTGAATGTTCGCCACATCGGGTTGTTAACATTAACAAGTATCGTCGTATGCATAACACCCAACCGCCTCCTTGCGTCGACCTTGGAGAGAGTCAATAGTGATGCTCAGGTTAAAGCCGACCCGTTAATCGAAAATAGTTTTAATATGGTTAGGCGCGTTGACGTAGCGGCTTGGAGAGAGTTCAATGACAAGCTAACGATTGACCTTTGACTCTTACCATATTAGTATTAAACTATTCCATGGTTTGAACATGTTCGGGTTCGAGCCGGGCTTGGAGAGAGTCCAACAACCCAAACAAGAAACGGAACTCTGGTTCTAACCATATTAATGGAAGGCGTAGGCTTTAATATTGAGTAAAGGTTTTTTATGTCTCATCCTCTTTGCATGCAAATAACTATTATCTACATGGCATGACATACATCTACGTATCGACATGCGTAGCGTAATGATATCATCTAATGCGATTACATGCGTATAATTATATATGTCATAACTATTTATGGAAATAAAATATGTTTAAAATTTGATTCTCCAAATCAAATCATGATTAAATTAGGAAACAAATTTCCAAATCTAATCACATATTTTATTTGTTGAAAGTGTTGATTAAGGAAAGTAAATTTAGGAAACCAATTTCCTAAATCATCAAAACTACTTATGGAACTAAAATATTTTAAGATTTGATTTCCCAAATCAAATCGTGATTAAATTAGGAAACAAATTTCCAAATCTAATCAGAACTATTTCTGAAACCCTTCAGCAGCTCGAATGAAACGTGCCCCATTCCCTTCACTCATCTTATACCCACTTGGTTCAGGACATGATCTATAGTGTCAGTCCCCACTAGGTTGACTACGTCGCTTTGTGAATATCATTTCCTCGTCCTACGGATTACAATTCTTTGGCGTGTATCGAAGAGTACCTACTCTACAAACATGTAATGCTTTGGCAGACTTTAGTAACAATCAGGTGAGGCCGTGGGTATCGTCTCCTCGCGAGTGGTGAATCCTTTATAGGCTATTGAACACCGATCAGCCGACTTATACCCAATCATCCCGGGTCCACGTCTCCTCAGAGATGTTTACTTAAGATGTCAAAGCATAAGTCTTTATGATCAAGATGACTTGAATACTGCAAGTCAAAGGAACATCGCACTTAAGCTACAGTAAGAACTTCATTGATATATCTATATATGCAGAGAACCATATGAAGTCTTACGGCTGATCACTCCAATGAACTAGTTACCATAACTAGCATCCACGATTAACTCCGGACATCACAATGTCTCCAGCCAGTGAGAATCAGCTGCTTGGATACACCAAGGAGTATACCTTGTGCTAGTCTCGACAGAATCAATGGTGTCCAAATCCATCAATTCATCGACTAGGGATAATTTCGATACATCACAATTACACATGTAGAGATACTCACTAGTTGTGATCCAATCACAAATTCTCTCATGCTGTGAATCGTATCGTGGACATTCAGTGAATGAGTTTAAGATCTAATCAAATACATGAAAACATGTATACTCAAAAAGTGAATCTTCATTTATCATATAAATGTTCAAACATAAGGCGATTGTCTTAGGACATTTCTCATATATCACTAACACGAATTGCCTCGGCCAGCCTGAGCTCGGCTCTTCCTTCCCTGCTTCACTGCTTCGGGGGAATAATATAACTTCAACTAGGTCGAGGACTTACGAACTGTCTCAGCCAGTCCGAGCTCGACTCTTCCCTCATTCCCACTTCACTACTTCGGGAGAATAATATAACTTCGACCATGCTGAGGACTTATGAACTATCTCGGCTAGCCGAGCTGCCTCTTCCCTCCTTCCCCACTTCACTGTTTCGGGAGAATAATATAACTTTAACCAGGTTGAGAACTTACGAACTACCTCGGCCAACCGAGCTCGGCTCTTCCCTTCTCTCCGCTTCACCGAAGCGGAGAAGAGAGAAGAGTCGAGCTCGGGCTAGCAGAGGCAGTTCATAAGTCCTCGGCTTGGTCGAAGTTATATTATTCGAGCTCCAGATCTCTTTGTCTTCCAATTCCCGAGTTCCCAACTTCTGGAGCTTCCTACTTCTGAGTTCTTTCTACCTCTCGAGCTCCCAAGCTCCTTCGAAGTCCCAAGCTCCCGAGTTGCTCCTTCTAGGTCCCGAGTTGCTGAGTCCTTGACTTCCCATGTTCCCGACTCCTGAGCTCTTTCTACCTCTCGAGCTCCCAAGTTGCTCCTTTTGGGTCCCGTGGGACTTATTCCCTTCTTGCACGGTCCTGATTCTTCCCGTTACAAGTATTGAGCCAAGGCCACATTCTAGCGGTATCAGGCAGTATCATTAGTAACCCTCCGAAATAGTCAGACGGTTCATTTTGATAAGTTTGACTTCAACTTTCCTACTTTGCTACTTATGAATTGTCTCGTCTAGCCCGAGCTCGACTCTTCCCTCCTCTCTGCTTCACTGCTTTGGGGGCTATAATATGAATTTGACTGGGCCTAGAATTGATGAACTACCTCGGCTAGTCCGAGCTCTGCTCTTTCTTCCTCCCCGCTTCACTACTTCTGGGGAATAATATAACTTCGATCGGGCTGAGGACTTACAAATTGCCTTGGCCAATCGAGCTTGGCTCTTCCCTCCTCCCCGTTTCACTGCTTCGGAGGAATAATATAACTTTGACCGAGTCGAAGACTTACAAACTGCCTCCGCTAGCCCGAGCTCGGCTTTTCCCTCCTCCCCGCTTCTTTGCTTCGAGGGAATAATATAATTTCGATCGGGTAGAGGACTTATGAATTGCCTTGACCAACTGAGCTCGACTCTTCACTCCTCCCTGCATCACTGCTTCAGGGGAATAATATAACTTCGATCGATCCGGGAACTTCTGGTATCTCGGCGGCCAAGGCTCGATTGTTTCTTCCTCCACCTGCTACTTAGGGAATAATATAACCCGACCCGGTCAGGGACTTACGAATTGCCTCGGTCAGTCCAAACTCGGCTCTTCCCTCCTTAACTGCTTCGGGGGAATAATATAACTTCGACTAGGTCGAGGACTTACAAATTGTCTCAGCTAGCCCAAGCTCGGCTCTTCCCTCCTCCCCACTTCATTACTTCGGGAGAATAATATAACTTCGACGAGGCTGAGGACTTACGAACTATCTCGGTTAGCCGAGCTGGCTCTTCCCTTCCCACTTCATTGTTTCGAGGGAATAATATGACTTTGACCAGGTCGTGGACTTACGAACTACCTTGGCCAACCGAGCTCGGCTCTTCCTCCCCGCTTCACTGCTATAGGGGAATAATATAACTTCGACTGGGCCCAGGACTTATGAACTGCCTCCACCAGCCTGAGCTCGACTCTTCTCTCTTCTCCGCTTCACTACTTCAGGAGAATAGTCATTTTCATAACAAACAATCAGGTCGAATGCTACATTACTTTATTATTAACAACGATACTTCACAAATATTTATAACAACCTACAAGCATACATCACCGCTTTTGATCCCCTCATTCGGGTAGTTCTAGGTTGGGGGGGGGGGGGAGTTTTTATTCATCATCACTCCCATATGCTTTCCCACAAAGGTGTCTGCTGACAACGGCTCGAAGTCGACTAGTCTTCAGATTATCGGTCTGGGTTGCCTTTCCCAATTGAACTTGTACTTACACTCTGCCCCTTCGAGGTATGGTGGGTCTTCTGGGCCTCTTCTATATTAGTGTACTTCTCAGTTCGGTCAAGTAGTTCCTTATAACTTCTCGGTGGTTTCTTCACTAAAGTGCGGAAGAAAGCTCCATCCTTCAATCCTTGGGATAGAGTAGTTTGCTGATATTTCTTGCAGTTGGCAAAATGCTTTAAGAATGCATCACAGAGGTCTTCGAAACTTGTCAAAGAATCAGAATGAAGTAACTAGAACCATTTCTGTGCCGAGCCCACCAAAATGGTGACAAACACTCGACACTTAATGACATCGATATATTGATGCAATAGTATTGCATTCTCAAACTTGCAGAGGTGTTCCTCTGAATAAGTTGTGCTATCATATTCTCCTAGATGAGGGGACTGAAAGTTGGACGGGAGTTCCTCTAGTAGAATCTCCTCTGTGAATGGAGACGATTCCTTCGGTATGTGGTCGAGTTACTCTCCTTTTGTTCCTTGCTGACAAAATGTGAAGCTATCTGTACTGGTGCGCAGTCCCTATCAAATCTGTTATCCTCTTGAACCACCTTCCCCTTCCCATTGTCCAAAGCTGGAGGAACAGGGGAAAACTGCTTCTTTAAGCAAGACGGGGCTCCTTCTTTGTCACGCGTATTGAGTGGAGGCCGATTGACCTTTCTTGTTCCTTAGGCCAGCACCTCCTCCACGACATTCTGAACGATCATAGCCAACTAGCAGCGAGTCAAAGTTATGAGAGCCTCCTCCAAAGCGGAGGTCAAAGAAGAAACTTCTCGCAATTTTGTCATCAACGCCTTCGATCAAAGATTTCCACAGACGATTCCAACTGATGTGGTCACTTTTGTGGGTCCTTTCACCGACTCTGGGAGAGGATGGGTTCTCACAACTGCAACATTATCCTGTCAAGTATAACGCAAGTCAGACGGTTGTTGGTGATCCGACTACGATCCTCCAATGCTTAAGTTAGATAGGAGAAGCATGAAAGTATAATATGGAATGTACACCGTAGGCAAGAGTAATTGAGATCAACTCCTTTTCTTTACCTTAATTCATCGTTATATAGTAGAGGTTGATTCCTTCTGTAGAGTTGTTAGGGGACAACCGTTATATGGAATCTCCATGTGGCGTGCCATGGGTTCCAAGAATTATTACTGTGCAAGGCTGTTGGAAGACTAGAAGTGACAACTACTACACGAAATCTTTTTTGTGGCCCCTAAGAGTCGGCTTCTGGAGCTCCTGACCTCTTTGTCTCCCAATTCTCGAGTTCTCGACTTCTTGAGTTTCCGACTTTAAGTTCTATGTACCTTCTGAGCTTCCAAGCTCCATCGAAGTTTCGAGCTCCCGAGTTGTGGAGTCCCTGACTTCCTATGTTCCCAACTCTCGAGCTCTTTCGACCGCCCAAGCTCCCAAGTTGCTCCTTCTAGGTCCCCATTCCCTTCTTGCACTATCCTGATTCTTCCTGTCCACAAGTATTGAGCCAACGCTACATTCTAGCGGTGTCAGACAGTATCACACACCATAAGTTTTCAATGAAGTACCATATGACAAGGAACAAAATAGGAGAACCAAAAGAAAATCCAAGAATTATTGTGGAATATAACCGAACAACATAAGCAAACAGAGACTTTACAATTCCATGCAAACAAGGGAAAGGAATTGTAGCTTGCATTGTTGGTTGCAGATGAGATACAATTCTAAATGGGTAGGGAAGAGATACATCACACAACAAGAATCTTGGAAGTCAAATTTACTTTAAGAAAAAACAAACTTGTGAATTAATTGTTTACAAATAAATCATAATCAAATTTAAAATTTATATGTTGAAACGAACCTAATTAAAGCGAATTAATTTCATGAGGTCAAGATTGACCAAATGTAACTGAAAATTTGATTTTTTTTAATAAAAAATAGATATTTGTTATTATGATTTATATTGAATAATTGAATGCTTGTTGTTACAAATTATATACATTTTGAACTACAAAATGTTAATTATATACAAGTTTTTTTGTAAAAGATTGTAAATTATTATTATAATATTATATATAAATATTAAAAACTTATATGGATATAATTTAGTTGTAAGCCAAATAAAATTGACCTAGCTAGCTGAAGGATGCAACTCCGGTTCTCATCTTGTTTCTTCCGTGACGACCACCACCTCTCTCATCCAGTTCCGTGAGACCGAAGCACCGATTGATTTCTTCCATCTCTCTGACATAGCGATCTATGATGCACGGAGGATCATCTGGATTTCATAACCCTCTCTCTTCAACTCTATAATTCTGCCCGCCCTCTAAAGTCCTTTTCCATTTTGCTACTTGAAACCCTTCAATTTCTTCTTGAGATTGTATCTTGGATGCAGACAATCTGTTGATCACGTGAGAGCCATCATCACCGTAACCTCTGGCCTTCTCTGCATTGGGTTGTTGTATCAGGACTCAATTTATACTAGTTATGCATTTTTGTCTTGTTAGAATATGTTTGATTAGGTTCTACTCGAACACATTTTTGGTTTCAGCATCAAATTCAAGTGTTTTGCTTTGGAAAATTGGATCTCTTAGCTTCATTTCTTGAATTTAGGAATTGACATGGGTAATTAAAGTGTAGGTATTTCACCTTTTGTGTTCTTGACAAAAACGGAACTTATCTACAAGCTTGTTTTTTTTTCTCAAATGAGAATGGGATATTGTCTGAGATGGTTTTGGTTTATGTCCCTGAACTCGAGATATTTCAGCTCAACTTGAACAGGGTTCAATGTCTTATAGGTTTGAACTTAATTGGACTAGGTGTATTAAATTATTTTGACCGTCTACTCCATAGAATTACACCATATCCTGAATCTACAAAGCAAAGATGATTTCTTCAAGCTAAATGAAGGAATTTGTCTTATAAACCGTAGTCTATATTCCACTATGCATGGATTGAGATCACTTTTAGTTGTCTCCCAAAAAATGTTCTTTTACTAGGTTACCAACCAATATAATACGACAATTGAAACTTTGGATCTTATACTACTGTTCTTGGTGATCACAAGGAATGCATCTTTAAGCAATAACTCTAATCATAATAGTTTAGGCAGTGATAACTTAGTTCTACAATCGATCTGGTTTGTGAAATGTGAACAAAAAGCATGGAAATAGGAGAAGTTATCATACCTAATTAGGCATTTAAGGTGCTGGTTGATTCAAGATCATTAGAGTTCTAGAGCGCATAGAGAGCTAATGGTGATTCACCATTGGAGATGACAATGGTCGTGGCAAGGAGGCACAATGATGGAGATGGATAGGTGGTGACGAAATGGGCAAAGGGATCCGAGGGTGGGAAGTGACCGAACAAGGGCAAAATATAATATATCAAACGAAAAAGATAAATTGTGTGAATGATTGGTCAGATTGGATCTGATCAGGTTGGACCTGACAATGATAGAGATGGATAGGTGGCGACGAAATGGGCAAAGGGATCTGAGGGTGGGAAGCGACCGAACAAGGGTAAAATATAATATATCAAACGAAAAAGATAAATTGTGTGAATGATTGGTCAGATTGGATCTGATCAGGTTGGACCTGACCAATATTTTTCTGATATAAATTCGTTTTCTCCTACGATATATTTTTGTCTATAAAAAATCTATGTAATCAAAATTGAATTACAATATAATAAGTTTGGTATTCTATGAATGGACGCGCTTAATATTTAATATTTTCTAAAAGGTATATTGCAAATAGAATTTAATACATTTGCAATAACTAAATTTAAAATATTTGCTAAAAGGTATATTATAAATAAAATTCAATATATTTGCCCTTTGGGAAATTCAGAAGACTAGGTGCGCCCTTTGGGAAAATGACATTTTGAAAACATTTATTTGGCACAGTAATTTCTACGTTTTCGAAAGACTCCTATTTTCAAAATTAAACGAAAGACTAATGCAAAGATATGAAATTAACAACAAACCATTTAAACGTAAGTATCATTTTAATTAGATATCCTAATGCATTGTATATGATCATTCTATTAAATCTTGAGCATGTCCTTTCAAAAAATATTATTAAATTTTATTTACAATATACCTTTTAGCAAATATTTTAAATTTAGTTATTGCAAATATATTAAATTTTATTTACAATGTATATTTTAGTAAATATTAAATCTTAAGCACATCCTTTCATAAAATGCTAAACTTATTATGTTGTAATTCAATTTTAATTATCTAGCTTTTTTTTTATATACAAAGATATGATCGGGATCATTTCATTATATAAAAAAAAAAGTAGATAAATATTGGTCGTGTCCAACCTGATCAATCCGACCAAACCAATCGTTAACATCTAACTTATATTTTTCGTTTGATAAATATTTTGTCCTTGCTCAATAACTTCTCACCCTCCAATCCCATTACCTATTTCATCGATGCCTCCTTGTTTCCATTATTGTGCCTCCTTGCCATCGGCCATCACCATCTCCAACTTCAAATCACCATTAGCTCTCTTTGCGCTCTCGAACTCTCATGATCTTAGAATCATCCGGGGCCTTAAATGCCTAGTTAGGTATGATAACTTCCTTTATTTTTCATGATTTTTGTTCACATTTCGCGAACCAGATTAATTGTAGAACTAACTATCACTGTCTAAACTAGTATGGTTAGAGTTATTCCCTAAAGACGTGTTCCTTGTGATTAGCAAGATCAGTACTATAAGATCTAGAGTTTCAATTGTTGTATTATATTTGTTGGTAACCCAGTAAAAGAACATATTTTATAGGAGAAAGACTATTTTTTCAATCAAGTTACTGCAATTGACATATTTAGAACTAAAAATTTTATACAAAATGGTGCTAAAAAAAAAAACTTGGAACATATTTTTAGAATTGTTTATTAGAGCATGTATGCATGGGCTGATTACTTGCAATCTCCTGGTGGCTAATTGAATATTTGTGGCCAGTTTGTTTTTTCTTCGAATAAATTTGACTTCCAAAATGCTTGTTGCATGACGTATCTCTTCCCTATCCATTTGGAGATTGTGAAAGATGTTGTACATCTTCAATTGTATGTCATCTGCAACCAACAATGCAAGCTACAATTCCTTTCGCTTGTTTGCATGGAATTGTAAAGCCTCTGTTTGCTGATGTTGTTCGATTATATTCCATAATAATTCTTGGATTTTTTTTGGTTCTCCTATTTTGTTCCTTGCCATATGGTACTTCATTGAATATTTATGGTGTGCTTTTCCATCTTGTTACATTGGTGACTTAATTTATCATTTAATTTTCTTTTAAGTGCATCTCATTCCCTGCTAATTCTTCAAATTTTTGTTTCAGTTTGTTTTCTTCAGCTCTTAATCTAAAGTTGCACTAGTTCACATCCAACTTAGGTTGTATCAAATGAACCTACAACGGACCTTCAAGGCCTACAAATTTGGGATTGTGAACTATTTGAGTGCACTTAAACTCCAAGAAAGGCTTTCTGGTGAAAGAAAAACTGGCAATATTCAGGATACTGTCTTATCCCTTCAACACCCACCAACCTACACCCTTGGAAAGAGGCGAACAGACCACAATTTATTAGTTGCTGAATCTGAACTCCAAGCCATGGGGGCTGAACTTCATTACACAGAAAGAGGGGGTGATATCACATTCCATGGACCAAGGCAAGCTATTATTTATCCTATAATTTCTCTGAGAGCAATTGGATTTGGTGCAAGGAAGTACGTAGAAGGCCTTGAATCAATAATGATAGAGGTAGCATCCTTTTATGGTGTCAATGCACATCCTGGGAAAGCTGGTGAGACAGGAGTGTGGGTTGGTGATAGAAAAATCGGTGCCATGGGTGTTCGAATATCGTCAGGTATCACTTCACATGGATTAGCATTCAACATTGATCCTGATTTGAACTATTTCAAGCACATTGTTCCTTGTGGAATACCAGATAAAGGAGTCACATCCTTGAGGGAGGCACTAATGCAGTTACCAGCAGATGAAGTAATTCACGATCAGCTTATTCAGTCCTTTGCAAAGACTTTTCATTTCAAAGACATACAGTGGTGGTAAGGTGGATTAATTTTGTCAGCTGATGTAATCAAATAACAAAAAGAGAATTGATTAGGTATTCATATTCCTTCATTTAATTGACATTTCATTCAAATTGCTAATGGAGTCATAATAACAGCATTGTGCTTCTTATACAAACATCCGGAGGAATTGACTTCTTCATTGAGATGCACACTGGGACAAAAGGCTCTCTTCTTTTCAAAATTTAACTGGGTTCAAAGGACAAACTTGATTATAACCCAAGTGTACGTACCCATAATGCTCCTTCATAGTTTGAAGGAGAAGAAACCTTTTCAAACCGCATGGAGGTTTCTAGCCTATTCTTTTGCTTTTTAAGATTTGATATCAAGAGAAAGAAACAACACCTGACGTCTACAAATACTTGTATTACAATTGATATGAACTTGGAATTTAGATCTTGACATAAGTTATACCAGATAAGATTTCTCTGCAAAGAATTCTGTATTTGAAATTATTAGGTCTCGATGTTTGCAGATGGTTTATTAGTTTCTTTTAGACGAGAATATTTTTGAAGGAGTTTTTGAAAATTGTACGTTGGTGTTCGAATGAAGTAAATCTTCTGCAATGACAATCGCATTACTTTTTACATGTGGAATTCTATTCATTCATATCTCAGCAACAGCAGAAGAAGAAATAAGATAATTTTTTCCACTTTTATAAACCTGAAGTGTAATTAGGAAGGACGTGACTATAAATCAAGTGTTAATGATTGAGCAAAAGAATTAATTTATCAATTGCTGATTGCACAAATTAGATTGGAAGCCCACATAGGTTGGAATCCGTCAATCTAGTCGTCCCTATCAGTTCGTCTTCGGACCATCGTAAAGGAGGTAAATCATGGTAAGTCTTTTGGTCCTTGAGACTAGTAACTAACGCTTGGAAACCCACATAGGTGATGTAGAGTCAAGAGGCTAGGTTTTATCAGGTTGCTACCACAATGCCTGTTGTGCAACACTTGGATGTAGGATCATACAAAAGGCTCGGAGGAGTCAGAAATTATGGCATTGGCTACGAACAGAGATCTCTACAATTATACTCTCAAAGCACCAGTTCCTGTTCCAAATCTTCATGTTCTTCTAAGAAAACTTTTGCAAACCCACTACTCCCTCTCCATTTAAATCCATGGTTCTTTCAAGACATTGAGGATGAAGAAATCGAAGCGATTGTACTAATTTAGTGTTCTGAATTGTTACTTGAAGCGCTAGCCTTTTGTTATTCTCTCTAATGATTATAGTAGAGATTGAGCGCCAGCAACGCAGGCTCATGTTTTTTTTTTCCCTGTTCGGGTCTGTTAAGTAGTTGTTGTTCCTGCTCGGGGAATTCAATCTGTTCTAATGATATTTTTGATAAAATTGAAAGGTGTTCTAAGACAATCGTTTTAGAAGTTATTAATAAAATTTACTATTTGAGTATACATTATCTATATATTTAATTGAATCTTAAACTCATATACTGAAATCCACAATACGATGCATAACATGAGAGAAATTGTGATTGATTCACAATTAATAGGTATCTCATCATGTGTAAATATGTAAATATTGAAACTATCCATAGTCGATGAATTGATGAGATTGGACATCATCAATTCTATGAAACTAGCACATGTTATGCTCCTTGGTTTATCCAAGCATTCGGTACTCACTGAATGGAAGTATAGGGACGCTGAGAGTGAACATGTGAATGCTAGTTATGGTAACTAGTTCATTGGAGTGACCTGCTATGAGACTTCATATGGTTCTGTATGTCGTTGAAGATCTCATTGCAGCTTGAGTGCGAGCTTCCTTAGACTTGAGGTATTCAAGTCACCTTGATCATGACGCCTTATACTTTAACTTCTTCGCAACCATCTACATAGTAGGTATAACTCTGGGATGATTGGGTATAAGCCAAAGTGATCGAAGGTGTTTGTGTAATGCCCGCCCTTCCCGTCCTCCTAACACACATCCTATAGACGGACGGCAGCGCTACACGATCATACATTCATGCATATAACAACGGAAACATTTAAAAACTTTACAACTTTTAACTCTAATTACATTAACCCAATCAACCTAACAATTTAATCATGACAAAAGGTCTTAGCAATTTATTTAACTAAACATGTATTAACCATTTCAAGATTCATAAAAATAAACATGAGTAACCACCATAGAAAGCATTAACGTCTCCTAACAGTTTACACATAAACTGAAAATCATGCATAAGTCCGTATATGAAAAAAATGATCTCGTCCACTATGCCACTGCCACACACATCTTTGCCCCTCCTGCTGCTCCCTTTAATTTATCCATTCCTTGCCCTTTTCTGCAGTACAAGGAAAGTAAACTGTAAGCACATTGACTTAGTAATGTTCTTTCCTACTCACAAAAACATGCATCATGAATTAAACGTAAAGTAATGACATGTTCGTTTAAACAACATATGAGCACAACATTTATTTAAAGTAGAGACATGATCAATTTGGGAAAAGAACGTAAACTTAGCATTTTCGTCGCAACAGTACATTGTCTCTAAACATGATAATTCGATGAACATAAAATGGTATATGTAGGATGCTCTTTGAAAACATATAGTTTATATACTTAAACATAATCTCAACATATTGTGCCCGATATTGTACCACATACATCATTCGCGCGCATCCTAAATAGATCCGAGATAACTAATCCCGAACCTACTAGGTACTAGGTCCGTACTATGTCCGTCGACCTAGGGGCAACCTTGGAGCCCATCCCGTGGACCTTGTTAGGGTTCGGTACAAGCCATGCATAAAGTAAAATAACATACATGTTCTTTATCCTAAAGAGTGTTATTGTCCCCACTCTTAGGGAAATATTTCTTAGACATTTCATATACGTGAGTCATGCCTAACATGGGTGAAAACATAAGCATGTAGCATAACATAAATCGGCATGAGTACAATTTAACATGACATAAGATAGTGATATAAGGAAAATTAAGCTAACATAAATAGAAATCATCATCTAATATGTATAACGTGGAAGAATTTCAACCAGAATAATTTCTCTAATCCTATTAGCCGAACCTTCTACACATAGTTCTAGATTCTTTCGTTCGAAATCAAGCATACAACATTACATCGTAAGCACTTATACTGTAGGTGAGGGGATACTTACATCATACGCTTTTTCACCAATTTATACCTTTAGACTTCGCAAAGAGAAGACCTCATACGTTTTTCCTTGCTTTAGCGTGATCCTCTACCAAGTCCCTCTTGAAAATTTCCTCTTAAATTATCCCACGATGAAAAAATTATAGAGGTTTTTTTTTTCTTCTATTATTTTCTTCGATGGAGAAAGTCTCCTGTTTTTCTTTGATTCGACGGCCGAAGGAAATATGAGAGAGAGAGGGGTGAGGTGAGGGTGGACGTGTGCGTTGGAGAGAGGAGGGGCGTTGGAGAGAGGAGGGAGAGAGGGGCGTTGGTGGCGTTGAGAGAGAAGAGGGAGAGAGAAAAAAAAATAAAAGAAATTTATATATAAATTAGGATTTTTTTAATTTAATTATCTTTTTAAATACTTAGTCAAATTAATTAACTTTTTTCTTTTTTTTCTACCAATAAATATATTTTGTTATATCCTACTCATTGGTAATCTTATGACTTAGTGGTGGGAAGCCTTTTCTCCCAAATTAACGGTTCATAGTTCAAGCCTCGACTACGAACTATTTATTCATTTTTTTTATTCTTATATATATATATATATATATATATATATATATATATATATATATATATATATATATATATATATATATATATATATATTTAAATAAAAATATAATAACTAAAATTTGGGATGTTACAATCCCTTATATCTTATAAAAGTTCCGTCCTCGAAACTTAGAACAATTCGGGGTACTTTTGCTTCATGTCATCCTCACGTTCCCAGGTGGCTTCTTCGTATCGTTGACTTTGCCATAGAACCTTCACTAAGGGTACTTCTTTATTCCTTAGTCTTTTAACTTCTCGGTCTAGTATCTGGATAGGTCGACTTTCATAGCTCAGGTCCTCTTGAATTTGCACTGTCTGTGGCTCGACCACTTGGTTGGTACTGGAAATGCACTTCTTAAGCATCGAGACATGGAATACGTTGTGAATAGCAGACATCTCCTGAGGTAGTCCTAGCTTGTAAGCTACCTTGCCAACTCTTTTTAGGATCTTGTACGGTCCTACGTATCGCGGACTTAGCTTTCCTTTCTTCCCGAATCTCATTATTCCTTTCATAGGAGCTACGAGAAACGACATTGAATTCCAAAGGTATACGTCGCTGATCCGCATAGTTCTTCTGTCGGCTCTGAGCAGTCTCTATTCTTTGGCGGATATTCTGTATCGCTCGGGTGGTGTCGTCGATGAAATCCGTCTGAAGTCCCATCTCTTTCTTCTCACCACCTTCGTACCAACAGATTGGAGACCTACATCTCCTCCCATATAATACTTCATAAGGTGTTATTCCGATGGTAGCTTGGTAGCTATTATTGTAAGCGAATTCCGCTAAACATAAGTAGCGGCACCAACTCCCTTTGAAATCCAAGGCACAAGCTCGTAACATGTCTTCCAGTACTTGGTTCACCCTTTCTGTTTGCCCATCTGTCTGAGGATGAAAGGCGATACTAAAACGCAGCTTCGTGCCAAGTGCCTTATGAACGCATCCCCAAAACTGTGAAGTGAAGCAACCATCCCTATCTGAAATGATGGTCTTGGGAATACCATGCGTCGATGATTTTCTTAGCATATAATCGAGCGGTTGCTCAATCGAATATCATCTTGATCGCTAGGAAATGAGCCGACTTTGTCAATCACAACGATAACCCATATAGCGCCATATCCGTTCGTAGTCCTCGGGAAGAGTTTGAAATGAAATCCATAGAGATGTCTTCCCATTTCCACTCCGAATTTGAATCGAGAGAACTCCTCCGGGCCTCACGGTGTCGCTTTAACTTCCCGGGTAGGTCGGCGGTGCATCGACGTCTTTGAGCTACGTCCCTCTTCATCTGGGACGACGAACTTCTCTTCGTGTCTTGATACATTTTGGTGGATCCCGGATGCATAGAATAGGGGGTTCCGTGAGCCTCCTCTAATATCTTTTTGCGTAGTTCCGGATCGTTAGGGATACATAACCGATCCCTAAGGTATAATACTCCGCTATTGGCGATACGGAAACCCTCGCCTTTTCCTTCTAGGATCTCCTGCTTGATCCTCTGGAGACTTGGATCATCACTTTATTTTGCTAATATGTCATCGAATAGTGATGGTATTATTGCCATGGTCGAAAGCTGCCCGGAAATAACCTCGATTCCATAGCGCATAATTTCCTTCTCCAGCGGTCGAGACAAATACTGATAAGGACATCAGGGTGACCCTGGACTTCCTGCTGAGTGCATCGGCCACTTTGTTTGCCTTGCCAGGATGGTAAAAGATCTCGCAGTCATAGTCCTTCACGAGCTCCAGCCATCTGCGTTGTCTCATATTGAGGTCCTTTTGAGTGAAGAAATACCACAGACTCCGGTGATCCATATAAATCTTGCATTGTGCTCCATACAGATAGTGCCTCCATACCTTGAGAGCGAAGACCACAACTGCTAGTTCTAAATCGTGAGTGGGATAGTTCTTTTCATGTTCCTTGAGTTGCCTAGAGGCATAGACAATAACTTTACCCCTCTGCATAAGTACAACTCCGAGTCCCAATCCGGAGGTATCGCTGTACATGTCGAAGCTCTTGTCGTTCTCTGGGAGAGTAAGGATTGGAGCACTTGTAAGTCTCCTTTTCAGCTCCAAGAAACTCTTCTCACATTCCTCTGTCCATACATACTTCTTGTTTTTCCAGGTGAGAACTGTCATAGATGTTGCTATTCTGGCGATGTCTTCTACGAATTTCCGATAATAGCCCGCTAATCCGAGAAAACTCCTCACTTCGCTAGCATTCTTTGGCCTGCTCTAGTTACTCACAGCTTTAATCTTTCTTGGGTCTACCATAACTCCGTCTTTGGATATAATATGACCCAGAAAAGATACTTGATCGAGCCAGAATTCACATTTGGAGAACTTGACATATAGTTGCTTTTCTAGAAGAATCTGTAATACCATCTTCAGGTGTTCGGCATACTCTTCTTGATTTCTCAAATAGACGAGGATATCGTCAATGAAGACGATCACGAACTTGTCAGGAAACGCCGAGAATACCCGATTCATCAGGTCCATGAACATAGCAGGAGCATTCGTCACTCCGAAAGGCATGACTACGAACTCATAATGTCCGTATCTTGTTCGGAAAGCTGTCTTCGGTATATCATCTGGTTTCACTTTCACTTGATGATAGCCAGACCTTAGGTCAATCTTAGAGAAGACGGTGGTACCCTTTAACTGGTCGAACAGGTCGTCAATCCGTGGTAAAGGGTACCTATTCTTGATTGTCACATTATTTAGCGCTCGGTAGTCTATGCACATTCGCATAGACCCATCTTTCTTCTTTACCAACAGTACTGGAGCTCCTTATGGAGAGCAAAATACTGTCTCATCGACTCTATTACTACGTCTTCCATATATTACTGTCTCATCGACTCTATTACCATGTCTTCCATATATTACTGTCTCATCGACTCTATTACTACGTCTTCCAACCATGCTTATCTTCATATATTATAATAAGGCTAGCATAAGATTATTATGCATATATTCATCTCATCGACTCTATTACTACGTCTTCCATATATTACTTGTCTCATCGACTCTATGACTACGTCTTCTAGCCATGCTTATCTTCATATATTATAATAAGGCTAGCATAAGGTTATCATTCATATTTATTTATGCATATTTAAACTAAAGGCTAGCATAAGGTTATCATACATATATTCATGCATATTTAAGCTAAAATCATTTCTTATCTTACATGAAAGAAATAGAGTAGGCATAGAATTTCTTACTTGGAGCGGCAGGATTTGGAGCTTGATGTGTGTGTAGTGGAAAGACAGAACTGAGCTCTGATAACGCCCGCCCTTCCCGTCCTCCTAACACACATCCTATAGACGGACGACGGCGCTACGCAATCATACATTCATGCATATAACAGCGGAAGCATTTAAAAACTTTACAACTTTTAACTCTAATTACATTAACCCAATCAACCTAACAATTTAATCATGGCAAAAGGTCTTAGCAATTTATTTAACTAAACATGTATTAACCATTTCAAGGTTCATAAAAATAAACATGAGTAACCACCATAGAAAATATTAACGTCTCTTAACAATTTACAGATAAACTGAAAATCATGCATAAGTCCGTATATGAAAAATGATCTTGTCCACCATGCCACTGCCACACATATCTTTGCCCCTCATGCTGCTCCCTTTAATTTATCCATTCCTTGTCCTTTTCTGCAGTATAAGGAAAGTAAACTGTAAGCACATTGACTTAGTAAGGTCCTTTCCTACTCACAAAAACATGCATCATGAATTAAACGTAAAGTAATGACATGTTCGTTTAAACAACATATGAGCACAACATTTATTTAAAGTAGAGACATGATCAATTTGGGAAAAGAACATAAACTTAGCATTTTCGTCGCAACAATACATTGTCTCTAAACATGATAATTCGATGAACATAAAATGATATATGCAGGATGCTCTTTGAAAACATATAGTTTATATAGTTAAACATAATCTCAACATATTGGGTCCGACATTGTACCACATATATCATTCGCGCGCATCCTAAATAGATCCGAGGTAGCTAATCTCGAACCTACTAGGTTACTAGGTTCGTACTATGTCCGTCAACCTAGGGGCAATCTTGGAGCCCATCCCGTGGACCTTGTTAGGGTCCGATACAAGCCATGCATAAAGTAAAATAACATACATGTTCTTTATCCTAAAGAGTGTTCTTGTCCCCACTCTTAGGGAAACATTTCTTAGACATTTCATATATGTGAGTCATGCCTAACATGGGTGAAAACATAAGCATGTAGCATAGCATCAATCGGCATGAGTACAATTTAACATGGCATAAGGTAGTGACATAAGGAAAATTAAGCTAACATAAATAGAAATTATCATCTAACATGCATAAAGTGGAAGAATTTTAACAAGAATAATTTCTCTAATCCTATTAGCCGAACCTTCTACACATAGTTCTAGATTCTTTCGTTCGAAATCAAGCATACAACATTACATCGTAAGCACTTATACTGTAGGTGAGGGGATACTTACATCCTACGATTTTTCAGCAATTTATACCGTTAGACTTCGCAAAGAGAAGACCTCCTACGTGTTTCCTTGCTTTAGCGTGATCCTCTACTAAGTCCCTCTTGAAAATTCCCTCTTAAATTATCCCACGATGAAAAAATTATAGAGGTTTTTTTTTTCTTCTATTGTTTTCTTCGATGGAGAAAGCCTCTTGTTTTTCTTCGATTTGGCAGCCGAAGGAAATATGAGAGAGAGAGAGAGAGAGGAGTGAGGTGAGGGTGGACGTGGGCGTTGGAGAGAGGAGGGGCGCTAGAGAGAGGAGGGAGAGAGAGGGGCGTAGGCGGCGTTGAGAGAGAAGAGGGAGAGAGAGAAAAAAATAAAAGAAATTTATATATAAATTAGAGTTTTTCTAATTTAATTACTCCTTTAAATGCTTAGTCAAATTAATCAACTTCTTTCTTTTTTTTCTACCAATAAATATATTCTGTTATATCCTACTCATTGGTAATCTTATGACTTAGTGGTAGGAAGTCTTTTCCCCCAAATCAACGGTTCATGGTTCAAGCCTCGACTACGAACTATTTATTCATTTTTTTATTCTTATATATATATATATATATATATATATTTCCTTTAAATAAAAATATAGTAACTAAAATTTGGGATGTTACAGTTTGAATAGCCTACAGAGGATTCACTACTCATGATAAAGGAGATGTATACCCTATGCCTCTTGTCATGATGGTTACTCAGAAGTCTCTGGCCAGAGTAAGCATGTTAAGAAGATGGTCTTCTTGGGAACATGTAGGAGTAACTTGAATCCACATGACAAGAAAAATAACTTGGGCTAGGTATGACGTAGTCAGCCTAGTGGGGACGAACACATAGACCATGTCCTGAACCAAGTGGGTATAGAATGAGTGAAAGGAACAAGACACGAATAACTGGAGCTGTTGAAGGATTCAGAAAATGTTCTGAAGTCGATTTAGACTTTCTGGTCAATTGGGAGTCATGATGTACTGCTAGGAGCCACTCATGATCTATTCATAATTAAGGGGTTAATTATGAATGACCAACATAACCGGGAACCTATTGGGTCACACGCACAACGGATGATCTCGAGATGTAAAACAAATCTGAGAATGAGATTCTCGTTGAGAGAGGATATGTTTGGTTGGACCAGACCAAGAGAGTGCGAAACGGAGGCTATGGAACCTCCTATGGCTTTATTAGACTTAGCACGACCATATCACACTTAAACAAAGTCAAACGGTCTATACAAAGCCTCACACGGTAGTGCCTAACTTGGTGCGGGTCATGCCTGGCTCTGGCCGCAAATTGACAAAGTTTGGGTTGTGCCCAGAGAGACACATGGTCAGGCCATGTGAATCCACACGACCATGTGAATCCACACGGCCATGCCATGTGAATCCACACGGTTGTGTCGCGTCTCCGTCGATTTTGGAGATTTTCTCTTATAGAAATTTCCTGGGTTGTTCTTACCTTAATTATGGGATAATTATAGTAAGATATGTTCCATCTATGCCTCATAAGATGACCTAATCAAGAGATCTATAAAAGGATCCCTTGATAATCTTTGAAAAAGGATTTTTCGTTTTGGGTTTTCCCTTGATAGTCGTCTTTGCTCTCTCCTCTCTCCTCTTCCTTTGTCTCTGCTGGTTAGCTAGCATCAATTGGAGACAAAAGCTTGCTGCTCTAGGAGTTGTCTCAGGTGATCCCGGCGTGGATACTGATAGAGGCAAGACCCGTTGGTCTTACTTGTGGTTTCTACGGATTCAAAAGAATCTCGAAGGTATAATTTCTCCTTCTACTTGTGTGTTTTCATGCGATTATGCCAAAGTAAGTTTTCCTGGCCCCCAGGGAATATTTGGGATGTAATAAAAATTATTTTTATTCGCTTTATTCCACTGCGCATGATCCTGGAATCTCTAATAAGTGGTATCAGAGTCACCTTGTTCGTTTGGCATATATTGCATGTTGTAGGAGAATATTTAAAGCATGTTTGATGTTTTAATATACCTGTGCCATGTTTATCTATATCATAGATTAGAGTATGCTTATTTTACATATAGGATATGTTTGTAACCTAAAAAGGAAATACCGAGGATGCGCCTAGAAACACCGAAGGTGTTGGCCACATTGTTAGAGCCTAAGCATAGACTCACGTTCACATTGGGAAATTTGTTTCCTAATGTGACCTTGATTTTTCCATATTTAGGTTTATTTCCCTTTTAGATGAGACCCATAATAATATGAAATCCCTCGTGCAAATATTAGGGCTAATACCTTCCATTAATATGGTTGAACAAGAGTTCTTTTTCGTGTTTGGGTTGTTGGACTCTCTCCAAGCCTGACATGACATCGAGCATATTCAATTCATAAGAGATTCGATGTTTATTTAAATGGTAAGGACCAGAGGTCAATTTCAAGTTTGAGTTGTTGGACTCTCTCCAAGCCTGACTTGTAAGTTGGATGTGTTCAAATCATTTAAATTCGATCTCACAATTAATGGGTTGACACTAACTGAAAACATTGATTTGTTGGACTCTCTCCAAGGTCAATGTGGACAGAGGTGCAATTAGGTGATATGCATTGAATGTATATATGTTAATGAGTTAACAACCTAATGTATATGTGAACATTCAATTAGTTGATGACATAAAGTGATAGTTATATATTTGATATATAATGAGTACTATTGATACCTAACATTATGACTATGAATGACTTATTGGACTCTCTCCAAGATTGTTCTTAGTCATAATGGATATCAACCCACTAAGAGATCACCTACCATCTCTCAAATTCAAAGTGAGGGCTATTGAATTTGATAAAATAGTGGGAGTTTCATGTTAATGTAAATTGTTTACATTACTATAAATTCATCTCTCTTATGCACCTCTATTTGTATGTCTAGGTACTAATTAGAACAGCATGTCAACCTCCATTAATTTACATTCGATTTTGGACAACAACAAATTGATTGGGCCAAACTTCTTGGACTGGCTTCGCAATCTGAGAATTGTTCTCAAGGCTGAAAAGCTAGCTTATGTACTTGAAGAGGTTCTTCCCAAACCTCCTGCAGACAATGCATCTGGTGACCAAAAGTTGGCTTACCAGAAACATGTTGCTGACTCTGAGATGGCGAGTTGCATTATGCTAGCGTCGATGTCTCATGAGTTATAGAAGCAACATGAGCATAAGGATGGACATTGGAAGAGAAACTGCAAGCAGTATCTGGAGTCACTGAAGCAGAAAAAGGTATATGATGCCCAATCTACTTCAGGTATATTTGTTATTGAATGTCATACTATTTCTTCTAACACTTGGGTATTTGATTACGGATGTGGCTTACATATATGTAATGACATACAGGGGCTTAAGAACAGAAGAAAACTGGTTAAGAGAGAAGATCTAAGGGTTGGCAATGGAGCAAAAGTTGTTGTAGTAGCCATAGGTACTTATATGTTGCGACTTCCTACAGGACTAGTCTTAGAGTTGAATGATTATTTTTATATTCCTGTATTAATAAAGAACATTGTTTCTATTTCATGTTTGAATAAGAAAGGTTATCATTTGACATTTAGTAATAATTTTTGTTACATTACATTGAATGGTGTTCTTTATGCTACTGGGATATTAAATAATGGGATCTACACGTTAGATACATTCAACTAGATATTCAATATAGAATCAAATAGAAAACGCGCTAAGTTAGATAATCAATTAACCTCGCAATTATGACATTGTCGTCTTGGCCATATAAGCAATGAACGCATGTCCAAACTGCAGAGCCTTGGCATTTTGGAGTCTTATGAATCAGATTCATTAGACACATGTATTTCATGCTTAAAAGGAAAGATGACTAACCTATCTTTCAGAGGAAAGGGTGAACGAGCAGTTGAGGTATTGGGCCTTATACATACCGATGTATGCGGACCAATGTCAACTCAAGTCATAGGAGGTTATAGCTACTTCGTTACCTTTATCGATGATTATTCATGATATGAGTATTTGTATCTATTAAGATACAAGTCTGAAGTCTTTGAAAGGTTTAAAGATTTTAGAAAGGAAGTAGAGAAATAACTTGGTAAAAGTATTAAAGTACTTCGATCGGACGAGGTGGTGAATACTTAAGCCAAGAGTTTCAAGATTATCTAAGGGACAATGACATCTTGTCCCAAAGGACTCCACCTTACACGCCACAACATAATGGTGTGGTTGAAAGGTAAAACCAAACCTTGTTGGACATGGTTAGGTCATTGATGCAACATGCTAGTCTTCCAAAAACCTTTTGGAGTTACGCACTCGAGACCGCTGTTTACTTGTTAAATAGAGTCCCGACTAAGACAATCCCTACTACTCCATATGAGATGTGGAAAAGTACAAAACTTCATTTATGTTATTTGAAGATATGGGGTTGTCCTGCTTATGTGAAGAGGACAGTATCAGACAAGCTAGAGGCTAAGTCTGATAAGTGTTTATTTATTGGTTACCCTAAGGAAACGAGGGGTTACCAATTCTATCATCCCTTGGAACAAAAGGTGTTTATTTGAAGGCATGTTGTATTCCCAGAGAAGGAGTTTCTCTTACAGGAAAACAGTGGGAGTGAGGTTGAACTAAGTGTAGTTCAAGAGGCTCCGGTAGACACAGAAGAGATGCCTAGTTAAGAACCACAGCTGATTACTCATTCGGATGAGGTAATAGCTAAACCTAATAATACACCACCTCCTCGTAGATCTAGTAGGACATGTAGGATTCCTGAGAGATGGATTTCTCATAAGTGAATCTAATGACGTGTTGCTCATAGATGATGAGGAACCTACTAGTTAGGAAGAGACACTGAATAGTTTAGACAAGGATAGATG
Organism: Wurfbainia villosa; assembly: GCA_025175895.1. Taxonomy (NCBI): domain Eukaryota; kingdom Viridiplantae; phylum Streptophyta; class Magnoliopsida; order Zingiberales; family Zingiberaceae; genus Wurfbainia; species Wurfbainia villosa. Next base: position 64,989,968 of record CM045994.1, on the reverse strand, counting down.
ACTAATAGCCATGAAATCGGAAATGAATTCCATGTATGAAAACCAAGTTTGGAACTTGGTAGACCCACCCGAAGGCATAACGCCTATAGGGTGAAAGTGGGTTTTCAAGAAGAAAATCGACATGGATGGTAATATTATTACATATAAAGCTAGATTAGTGGCAAAAGGCTATCGTCAAAGACAAGGTGTTGACTATAACGAAACTTTTTCACCAGTAGCTATGCTTAAATCCATTCGGATACTCCTAGTCATGGCGGCTCAATTTGATTATGAGATATGACAGATGGATGTGAAAACAACTTTTCTTAATAGAAACCTATCTGAGGATGTATATATGATACAACCTGAGGGTTTCAATCCATTGACAAGAACAAAGTATGCAAGCTTCAACGTTCTATTTATGGATTGAAACAAACATCCAGGAGGTGGAATATCCATTTTGATGAGGCAATCAAACAGTTTGATTTCTCACAAAATTCTGAAATCCTGAAGAACCTTGTGTGTATAAGAAGGTTAGTGGGAGTGCGGTCGTGTTCTTAATATTATATATTGATGACATATTAATTATAGGAAACGATATTCCTATTTTGCAAACAGTCAAGGTCTGATTGTCCAAAATGTTCTCCATGAAAGACATGGGAGAAGCAACCTATATTTTGGGGATTAAGATCTATAGAGATAGATCAAATTGGTTGCTTAGTCTTTCACAGTCTACATACATAGACAAAGTACTAAAATGGTTTAGCATGGAAGAATCCAAGAAAGGTTTTATTCCTATGAGGCATGGGATTCACCTTTCGAAGTCTATGTGCCCGCACACTGAAGACGAGAGGATTCGCATGAGTCAGAACCCATATGTGTCAGCTACAGGATCGATCATGTATACTATGTTATGTATGAGGCCTGATGTATCGTACACTTTGAGCGTTACGAGTAGATACCAGTCGGATCCTGATATGGAACATTGGGTGACTGTCAAGACAATCCTTAAGTACTTGAGAAGGACTAAGGATTTGTTCTTGGTAATGGGGAGGTGATATAGTAGTAAGCGGGTATACTGATGTCAGCTTCCAGACAGATAAGGATGATTCCAATTCTTAGTCTGGATACATATTCATCTTGAATGGAGATGCGGTGAGTTGAAAGAGTTCCAAGCAAGATACCGTTGCTGATTCTACTACAGAGGCAGAGTACATTGCAGCTTCTGAAGCAGCAAAGGAGGCGGTCTGGATCAAGAAGTTCATTACTGAACTTGGAGTAGTTATGAGCATTGTTGAAGCATTATCGATTTACTGCGACAATAATGGCGCCATTGCACAGGTGAAGGAACCACAGTCTCATCAGTGATCCAAACACATACTACACCGTTACCATCTGATCAGAGAGATCATTAGTAGAAGAGACGTATAAATAGAGAAAGTTCCCACTGATAGGAATCTAGCAGATCCCTTGACAAAGCCTCTTCCCCAAGAAAAGTTCGAGAGACATATAGAGGCCTATGGTATTAGATACCAAGGCGATTGGTTGTAGGCCAAGTGGGAGTTTGATGTAATTGAGAGGTGTTCTAAGGTAATCACCTTAGAAGTTATTAATAAAATTCACTATTTGAGTATACATTATCTATGTATTTGATTGGATCTTAAACTCATATACTGAAGTCCACAATACGATGCATAGCATAAAAGAAATTATAATTGGATCACAATTAGTGGGTATCTCATCATGTGTAAATATGCAAGTATTGAAACTATCTCTAGTCGATGAATTAATGAGATTGGACATCATCAATTTTGTGAGACTAGCACATGTTATGCTCCTTGGTTTATCCAAGCATTCAATACTCACTGAATGGAAGCATAGGGATGCTGAGAGTGAACATGTGAATGCTAGTTATGGTAACTAGTTCATTGGAGTGACCTACTATGAGACTTCATATGGTTCTGTATGTCGTTGAAGATCTCATTGTAGCTTGAGTGCGAGCTTCTTTAGACTTGAGGTATTTAAGTCACCTTGATCAAGACGCCTTGTACTTTGACTTCTTCGCAGCCATCTACATAGTAGGTGTAACTATGGGATGATTGGGTATAAGCCAAAGTGATCGAAGGTGTTTGAATAGCCTACAAAGGATTCACCACTCCTGATAAAGGAGATGTATACCCTAGGCCTCTTGTCAGGATTGTTACTCAGAAGTCTCTGACCAGAGTAAGTATGTTAAGAAGATGGTCTTCTTGGGAACATGTAGGAGTAACTTGAATCCACAGGACAAGGAAAATAACTTGAGCTAGGTGTGACGTAGTCAGCCTTGTGGGGACGAACACAGAGACCATATCCTGAACTAAGTGGGTATAAGATGAGTGAAAGGAACAACACACGAACAACTGGAGCTGCTGAAGAGTTCAAAAAATATTATGAAGTCGATTTAGACTTTCTGGTCAATTGGGAGTCATGATGTACTGCTAGGTGCCACTCATGATTTATTCATAATTAAAGGGTTAATTATGAATGACCAACATAACCGGGAACCTATTGTGTCACACACACTACGGGTGATCTCAAGATGTAAAACAAGTCTAAGAATGAGATTCTCGTTGAGAGAGGATATGTCTGGTTGGACCAAGATCAAGGGGGTGCAAAACGGAGGCTATGGAACCTCCTATGGATTTGTTAGACTTAACATGGCTATATCGCACTTAAACGAAGTCAAACGAACCATACAAAGCCTCACACGGCCGTGCCTAACTTGGTGCAGGCCGTGCTTGGCTCTGACGACAAATTGGCAAAGTCTGAGCTGCGCCCAGAGAGACACAGCCAAACCATGTGAATCCACACAACCATGTGAATCCACACGGTCGTGTCGCGTCTCCGTCGATTTTGGAGATTTTCTCTTATGGAAATTTCCTGGGTTATTCTTATCTTAATTATGGGATAATTATAGTAAGATATGTTCCGTTTAAGTCTCATAAGATGACCTAATCAAGAGATCTATAAAAGGATCCCTTGATAATCTTTGAAAAAGGATTTTTCGTTTTAGGTTTTCCCTTGGTAGCCGTCTTTGCTCTCTCCTCTCTCCTCTTCCTTTATCTCCGCCGGTTGGCTAGCACCAATTGGAGACAAAGACTTGTTGCTTTAGGAGTTGTCTCAGGTGATCCCGATGTGGATACTGATAGAGGCAAGGTCCGTTGGTCTTGCTTGTGGTTTCGACGGATTCAAAAGAATCTCGAAGGTATAATTTCTCCTTCTACTTGTGTGTTTTCATGCGATTATGTCAAAGTAAGTTTTCCTGGCCTGGCCCACAGGGAATGTTTGGAATATAATAAAAATTATTTTTATTTTCTTTATTTCGCTGCACATGATCCCAGAATCTCCAACAATTTTGCTATGGTTAATAACATCGTCTGTTAACTCCTGAAGTGTGCTATTACTATGTGATCTGTGAGTTCTCTTTATGGCTTTATCTCATTTTTTTCTCTTTAAAATCTTTATCCATCTTTATAATCTCCTGTCTTCATGTGAGTTAGAAGAGGTGGAAAGCAAAGTTTAGCCATTGGGTTAGATACTACTGGGAGATGATTGAATTTTGAAGATAAACTTGAGCATGACACAATATTTGAGCAGTTGCTATCCATGAGTTAGCAGTCAGGACAACACAATCATGGACTTGCTCACATTGCGATGGAGTGGGGAAGTGTCAGAGGTTGCACTTGGCATTTTAACTGCGTCTCCTCTAACTAACAAGCTTATAAGAGAAACGTGGCTCGGCTAGTAACAACTAATGTTATTGTACGTCTTGTTGTCAATGCCATTTTCATGTGGGAGGCCTTATGCGTCCAATTGAGATTTGTGTGAATTCAATCCACTCACAATATTTGTTCATAGTCATTGTAAGAAAGAGATATCCTAAGACAATCACTTTAAATATTATCAATACAATTTACTATTTAAGTGTATATTATATATATATTTAATTGGATCTTAAATTCATTTACTGAAATCCATAATATGATACATAGTATGAGAAAATTTATGATTGGATCATGATTAGTAGTATCTCATCATGCGTAATTATATAAGTATTGAAATTATTCTTAGTCATTGAATTGATGAGATTGAACATCATCAATTCTGTGAGATTATTACATGTTATGCTCCTTAGTTTATCTAAATATTTGATACTCATTGAGATGTTGAGAGTGAACATGTGGATGCTAGATAGGATAATTAGTTCATTGAAGTGACCTGTTATGAGACTTCATATGGTTATTCATGTCGATGAAGATCTCATTGTAGCTCGAGTGCGAGCTTTCTTAGACTTGAGGTATTTAAGTCATCTTGATCATGATGACTTATGCTTTGACTTCTTCGTAGCCATTTCCATAGGAGTGTCACTCCAAATTGATTAGGTATAAGTCAAACTAATCGAGATATTTGAATAACCAACAGTGAATTCATCACTCCTCTTAAAGGAGATGTATATCCTATGTCTCTTATCAAGATTATTACTCAGAAGTCTTTGGCCAAAGTACACATGTCAAGAAAAATGATCTTCTTGGATACATGTAGGGAGTAACTTGAATCCACAGGACAAGGAACTATACTTGGGCTAAGTGTGATGTAGTCAGTCTAGTTGGGACGAGCACATAAACTATGTTCTGAATCAAGTGGGTATAGACTGAGTGAAAGGAACAAGGGCATGAACAACTGTAACTGATGAAGGGTTAAGAATTATTCTGAAGTCAACATCGACTTCCCGATTGATTGGGGGTCATGAAATACTCCTATGTGTCACTCATGATCTATTCATAATTAATGGTTGATTATGAATATCCAATATAATCGGGAACCTATTGGGTCACACACACAATGATATCTCAAGAGATGTAAAATAAATTAGAGAATAAAATTCTCTACGAGAGAGGATTTCTGGTTGGCCCAGACCAAAAGAGCATAAAATGGGAGTGTTAGAGACTCCTATGGTCGTGCCAGGACTTAGCACGACAATGCCACGCAACATCGAGTCGAAACGGAGCATACAGGGCCTAGGTTGGCATGACCGTGCCAGAGCTACCTCTGCTGAAATGGCTGCGGCAGAGGGTTCCACGGCTTGGCTGTGGAACCCTCCACGACCATGGCCAACACACCCACGAATTGGCCACGACAGAAGGTTCCACGATCGTGGATCAACTCCATGGCCAGTCCGTGGAGCACTTCACTACCGTGGTTCGGACCGTTGTTTCGGAGTTTTGCGTGTTAGGGTTTTTCCTGAGTTTTCTTACCATATTTATTGGATAACTAAGGTAAGATTAACTCATCTAAATCCTCTATGATGACCTAAATAAAAGAGAGATAAATAGGTCTCTTCATGAGGCCCAAGTGGATGATGAGTGACTTTTCGTTTCTAAAGGCAGTCTCTTCCTTCTCCTTCTTCGTCTCCATGCTCGGCCAACACTGATCGGAGAGGAAGGCTTGTTGGCCTTTGGAAGGTTGTTTCACGAAGATTCGACGTGGATACTGATAGAGACAAGGCCCGTTGATTTTGCTCATGGTTTCTACAGATTCGAAAAGAATCTCGAAGATATGATTATCTTTCTCGTGTCTTCCTCTTTCATATGTTTATGTTAAAGTATGGAATCCTGACCCTAGGGGATGCTTGGGACTATAAAAATTATTTTTTTCATTACTTTCGCTACGTAATAATCCTGAACTAGCCCAACAGTGGTATTAGAGTCATTTAGAGTCATCTTGTTTTTGGCATAGTTCATATGTTTAGGGTATTGAATACATATATAATATATATTATATGATATGTATGATTGTATATGCTTGTAACCGAGAGGAAAAAAAGGACCAAGGATGCGCCTAGTAGCACTGAAGGTGTTGGCCGCATCGTTGGAAGCCGAAGCATAGACTATCCATGCATTGGAATAGGTTGTGCATTTCGCATGCCTAATCCTAATAGTAGCATGTGCGTCAAGTGCTTGACTCATTTTCTCATTGGGAAAATTATTTTGCAATACGACCTTGGTTTTTCGCTTTTAGTTTCTAATTGTAGAATTAATTTTGCATGCATATAATATTTTATTATAGTATATGCTCCGAGAATGCGCCTAAAAGCACCGAAGGTGCTAGCCGTATGGCGTGAGGCTAGAGCATAGGCGATCCATGCGTTGGAATAGGCTGGGCATTATGCGTGCCAAATTCTGGATGGCGGGATATGTGACCAATGCTTGATCCACGTGTTCATTTGGAAATAATTTTCTAATGTGACCTTGGGTGTTTTAATTGCTTGTCTTGTAATTAATATGACTATGTGTAGGCTAGTTTTGTTAATTGTTTACAAAACTCATAGGCTTATCTAGTAGTTAATTGATAAGACTTAGAAATAATTGAAAATTCTTAGTGCAAATATTAAGGCTTACACATTCTATTAATATGGTTGAACCAGAGTTTCTTTTCATGTTTAGGTTGTTGGACTCTCTCCAATCCTAGCATGACATTGAACATGTTCAAACCATTTGAGATTCGATATTCCATTAAATGGTAAGAACCAGAGTCTAAGTTTTTAGTTTGGATTGTTGGACTCTCTCCAAGCCTAGATAGAAAATTAGATGTGTTCGAACCATTTAATTTAGATCTCATGATTAATGGGTTGACCCTAACTAAAAACATTGATTTGTTAGACTCTCTCTAAGATCAATGTGAACAGAGGTGCAATTATGTGATATGTATATGATGCATAGATATTAATGAATTAACAACTTAATGTATATGTGAACATTCAATTAGTTGATAAGTGATAATATAAAGTGATAGTTATATAATTGGTATTGTTGATACATACTGCTAGAACTAAGAATGACATGTTAGACTCTCTCTAAGGTTGTTCTTAGCAATAGTGGATATCAACCCACTAAGAGAAAATCTATTATCTCTCGAATTCAAAGTTAGATTCTTGATTTCGAATAAAATAGTGGGAGTTATAATTAATGTAAATTGTTTACATTATAAATTCATCTATCTTATATACTCTAATTGTATGTCTAGGTTATTAAGGTAGAATAGCATGATGACCTCCATTAATTTGCATTCGATTTTGGACACAAATTAACTGACTAGGCCGAACTTCTTGGATTGACTTTGAAGCTTGAGAATTGTTCTCAAGGCTAAAAATATATAGTCTATGTCCTTGAAGAGGGTCTTTTCGAACATCCTGTAGACAATGCATCTGGTGACCAAATGTTGGCCTATCAGAAACATATTGCTGATTTGGTGCTAGAGTGATGCATCATGCTGGCATCGATGTCTGCTGAACTGTAGAAGCAACATAAGCATATGGATGCTTACACCATTGTCTATAATCTTCGTGAGTTGTTTGTTGAGCAAGCGAGATCTAAAAGGTTCGAGATCACGAAGCCCCTTTTTCGCTCAAAGATGCAGGATGATTCATCTGTAGTGCAACATTCACTTAAAATGAGATATAGGAAAGGAAACTATAAGCGTCATCTAGAGTCCCTGAAGGAGGAGAAGGCATTTGATGCCCAATCTACTTCAGATATATTCGTTATTGAATGTCATACTGTTTCTTATAACACTTGAGTATTAGATGTTAGGACCTATACGCCCGCTAGAGGGGGGTGAATAGCATTGTCATCGGTTCGATGGAATTCGTTCGCGTTTGATCATCTACAATCTTGTTAGCACTGCGGAATAATAATAACAAAGACAAATAACAAGATAACACAATCACAACACCAAAATATAACGTGGTTAGGAACCTCAAGGTTCCTACTCCACGGATTGGGCTCGAAAGAGCCCTAGCGATGCAAATATACACCACTAATAAATTCTCCTTCTCGACAACAAGTCCGAGGCAGAGAAACCTCTTACAAGTGATTACACTAAGTGATACAAGGTAAAACAAGTAAATACAAGATGAATATACAAAACAACGTAAAGAAAACTATATAACTATTGCTTTGGAATGCTTGCTTGTCGATTGCTTGAACCGTGCTTGAAGACCCTGATTTGCAGTAGCAAATCGCCTCAAAGATGTTCAAAAAATCGCTGCTAAATCCCTCCCTTCGTGCTCCTTTTAAATCTACAACTCGCCGATTTGCTTAGCAATGATCGAGACCATCGATCAGCTTCCCTGCTTGTCTCACAACAGCATGAGCCACGTTGGATAAGTTCCAACGGATAGACCATCAGTCGACTGATCATGCCCATCACTCGACTGATCGAGCCATCACTCGACTGTCAAACCCTAACAGTCGACTCTGGAACCTTCTATCCCCGAAAACTAGAGCGGATCGTGATCATCACCATACGGCTCGGCACGACGATCATCGATTGCCCAATCTTTGATCGACTACTAGGCAATTTCCTAGAGTCGAACATCAGTCGACTCACATTAGTCGACTGATAATCATACCAGTCGACTGATAAACCTCATCCATGAGGTTTAACATTAAGTATGATGCCCTCATACTTGCTAGACCACCCATAGCCTAGACCTAAGCCTTCTAGCCACCTCCGTCAGCCTCACGCCTATCAGATCCCTCCAAGTCATCCATGACTTGTTCATCCATACGCTAGCCTTCAGGTGCTTCCATTGGCTATTGTCATGCTAACGGTGTCTACACTGCCAAAGCATAATTGATTTATGTTGCCAAGACCACGCTTGGACTTTACGTTGTCAACCATTGGACTTATGCTGCCAAGACTCTACCCTTGGACTTTACACCGCCAATATCAACCCTTGGACTTCCCAAATGCCAAGTACCCATGACTTGGACTTTCATCGTCAAGACTACACCCTTAGACTTACGTGGCCAAGACTATACCCTTGGACTTTCCATGTCTACCTAATGTTTGACTTTCCAAATGCCAAGTATTCAAGACTTGAACTTTCTATGCCAAGTGCTCAAGACTTGGACTTTCCCTTGACAATCACATTGTCATACGTTTTGTCGAACATCAAAATATCGCTCGAGTCAAACTCGAGTCTGGTCAATCGTGACCTGGGCCGATTGCACCAACAATCTCCCTTTTTTTGACGTTTGACAAAACCACATACCTTTGAGTTAGAACACTAACTCAGCCCAATTATCCCAATTGTCCAAATTGGGAATTTTAACTTCTCCTCCTTTTTGACATACATCAAAAAGGTTCTCCCAAATGAGGTCAATGTCTCATATCCCAATGAGATCTTACAATCTCCCCCTTGGTCCAAAAACACCTAGGATGCCTTCACTCTTCCTAGTGATAAGTCTCATATCACTTAAGAGAGACTTCCTATAAATTCTTCCAATTTCTAAATTGGACATCTCACATTCTCATTTCTCTCCCTCATGAGGAAAAACACATTCATCATCACATGATGAATACCTCCCCCTAAAGGCTTGCTCCCCCTTGACCATTGCACCAACAATATCCTTGGAGAGTTCCTAAGCCAATAGGAACACTAAACCATCAAGATTAAGAGTAAAAGTTCAATCTTGAACTTTCACACACCTTAAAATTGATACACACCCTAAACAACTCTTCTAATCCATATCCAATGGATTTTCACCCTTTCTAATGCTTTCCAAAGCATATCCTAAGATTAGGAGCAATTAGGGAACCCTAACATAGCCGAAACATGGGCTAAACATCCTTGTTTACCCGAAATCAGCTCTGGCAGTCGACTTTGATAGTAATTAGTCGACTGACCTATACATCAGTTGACTGCCATCAAGAGGTAGTCGACTGATATCTGCAAAACGTAGATATCAGATTTCAGAAATGAAAAATGAAAATCCATAAGTAATTATACGTAATTTGAAAACTCATGAAAATTCATATGTATAATACTTATAACCAATAAAATGGTGAAAAATATGTGAAAAATAATTTACCCACAAAATAGTGAAATTGATACAAAGTTCAAAAATGAGAAAAACTTTATTGTTTGAGCTCACTTTGTATCAACATCATCAATGGTGATTGCTATCAAAAGAAAAACTTCACCAAGGTTTTTCAAAATGATTTTGAAATAGTTTTAAAATCTTATATTGAACCATGGTCTATCGGCTTAGTGCACATGACTTGTACACAAGCTTTTCTCATGATTCATCCATGGTATGAGTTGAGTTTTAGTTCATCTAGATACAAAAATTATGCACCTTGAACTTAATTCATTTCCTAGCATCTCACATGTGTATAGGGTGTATCAATACACACATATGTCAATGTGATGTGAGATGTGAGTTTTGTTCATCCTAAACTAGGGTTTCATGCATTTTTCTAAGGCAACACTATTTGATTCCCTTATACATGAGACTTCAAATCATGTCATTGTCCTTAACTCAATTTTTATTAATGCATGAATGATTATGACATTAATGATGATATAAATAAACATGTGCTCATAATCATGATGTCATGACATATGATTAAATTTAAATACACATGACATAAAAGATAAACCCTAAGCATAATCATGACATTTATATGATTTAAATAATTATGATATCATAACATGATATATGGCAATCAAGACATGACAAATAAAATATAAAGGTATATAATTGTAGGGGATCGTTGGAACACTAGGGGGTGAATAGCTTGAATTCGTACGTCGATAGAGTACGATCGTGTTCGTCTATACAATTTTGTTAGCGTGCAGTGGAATAATAATAAAGCGATAATGAAATAGACAAACACGACACAACACGAGGATATAACATGGTTCGGAACCTCTAGGTTCCTACTCCACGGATTGGGCTCAAACGAGCCCTAGCGATGCCAATGCAATCACTAATCATAAATACTCTTTCTCGACACAAGTCGGAGGCGGAGAAACCTCTTACAAACTATTCTTACAACAATAAGAAATGGATACAAGCAATTACAATAATGAAATACAATGCAAGTAAAGAAAACTACTTTACAATTTCTCTTTGAATGCTTGATCGTTTGGTTGCTTGAAATGAACTTGGAGACCCTGATTTGCAGCAGCAAATCGCCCCAAATGCCCTCAAGAACCGCTTGACTTTTTCTCCTCCACGAGCTCCATTTATATCTTCTGCTTGGGCTGGAAAAGACGATCAGTCCACTGATCGGGACCATCAGTCGACTGATCATACTGTTGCTGTGAGACAATGGTGTAATCCACGTTGAAAATATCCAATGGCTAGGACATCAGTCGACTGCTCATGACCATCAGTCGACTGTTCAAGCCATCACTCGACTGCTGACCGCAGCGGTCGAGTGAGACTCCATTCTGTGCCCCAAAACCCCGAGCATCAGTCAACTGATCACAAGATCAGTCGACTGCTCGTCCAATCAGTCGACTTCCAAGCTCTGGCAGTGTCCCATGACTTGGACTTTCCATGCCAAGTACCCATGACTTGGACTTTCCCTTGCCAAGACTCATGCTTGGACTTTACATGCCAAGTACTCAAGACTTGGACTTTCCCATGACAATTACGTTGTCATATATTTTTGTCGAACATCAAAACATCTCTCGAGTCAAGCTCGAGTCCTGGTCAATCGTGACCTGGGCTAATTGCACCAACAATCTCCCCTTTTTTGATGTTTGACAAAAACCAAACAAACCATTGAGTTAGACCATCTAACTCAATCCAATCATCCCCATCAATTTTTCCAATTGATGTCATTCTCTCAATAAGTTCTCCCCCAAAATATTCTTCCCCTTTTTGACTAACATCAAAAAGGTTCTCTCCAAGGAGGTCAATGTCTCATGTCCCAATGAGATCTTACAATCTCCCCCTTGGTCCAAAAATTCCTAGGATGCCTACTATCTTCCTAATGATAAGTCCCATATCACTCAAGAGAGGCAATCCTATACGCTCTCCCAATTTCCAAATTGGGTATCTCAAAATCCCATTTTCCCTCCTCATGAGGAAAAATACCATCCATCATCCCATGATGGATATCTCCCCCTAAAGGCTTGCTCCCCCTTGACCATTACACCAACAATGTCCTTGGGAAGTCCCTAAGCTAATAGAAACTCTAAACCATCAAAAATAAGGTTTAAAGTTCAAACATGAACTTTCCTATACTTTAAATTTGATACATCGACCTAACACCTCTCCTAATCCATATCCAATGGATTTTCACCCTTTAAAATACTTCCCAAAGCATATCCTAGGGTTAGAAGTGGTTAGGAACCTTACCGTAGCTGAAAATGGGCTAAACAATCTTGTTTTTCCCAAAATCAGCATTGAAAGTCGACTCTCTCAGCTACCAGTCGACTGCCACCCTCATCAGTCGACTGCCACCCAGGGCAGTCGACTGATAATTGAAATATCAAAATTTCAATTATCAGAAACGAAATTTAGAAAATCATAAATAATTATATGCAATTCGAAAAATCATGAAATTTCATACGTATAATACTTATGACCAATACAATGGGTGAAAAATGATAGAAAAATATTTTACCCATAAAATATAGAAATTGATACAAAATTCAAAAGTGAAGAAAAACTTCTAAGTTTTGGCTCACTTTGTATCAATTTCATCAATGGTGATTGCTATCAAAAGATAGACTTCACCAAGGTTTTTCAAAAGGATTTTAAAATGTTTTCAAAAATATTATTTTGGATCATATTCCTTGGGCTCAAAGTACATGACTTGTACACAAGCTTTTCCAATGATCCATAACATGATTTTACATGAGTTTAAGTTTATCTAGATGCAAAAACTATGCAGCTTGAACTTAACTCATATCCTAGCATCTCACATGTATCTAGGGTGTATAAATACACATACATGTCAATGTGATGTGAGATGTGGGTTTTTGTTCTCCTAATCTAGGATTTCATGCATTTTTCTAAGGCAACCCTACTTGATTCCCTTATGAATGAGACTCCTAGTCATGTCGAAGTCCTTAAATCAATTTTCATTAACTTAAATGCATGAAGTATGATCATGGCATAGATGATAGCATAATAAAGTATGACCAATGATCATGATGTCATGACATATGATATAATCTAAAATCATACATGACAATTAACCTAACCCTAAACATGAACATGACATATAAAATGATTAGAAATAAGCATGATGTCATGACATGTTATATGACAAACAAAATATGACAAATAAAATATATAGGTATAGTAATACCTAAATTTCAATATTAGTTGCCATTTAATTTAATTAAGTATATTTTGCCATATTGTCACTTTTCTCCCTAGTGTGCAAAAAACCCAAAATGACACACTATGACATCTAAACCTAAATTGTGTCAATTTGATTGATTTTTTATAATTCCAAGAATGTATTTACACATCCTAAAATCTTTTAGGATCATAAATCAAATCTATTTCTAAGGTACCCATAACCTTGAAAATTACCTAAAGTGCCACCTTTACTATGGTTGAGTTAACTACCTATACAATCAAGGTTGGCACACCCTAAACCAATCTAGCGTGAATCAATCACGCTCTTAGGAACCCAAAACCTATTTGAGCTCCTAGGGTTAACTAGCTATTCTTTAGAGATAACCTCCCTAGATACCCTCCTAATGACCCTTCTAGGCTTGTTAGCCTTGGTCATTGTGGTCTTACCTAGGTTGACTCTAGGGGTAACTCTCCTTGCAATCTTCTTAGTGACTTTTCTAGGTTTCCTTGAAACCTTAGACACTAGACACATACCTTGGTCAACTCTAGGGATGACTTCCCTATTGACCTTGGTCTTCCTAGACCTAATTTGTGTTCCATAATCAAATGGAACACTATGATAAGCCACCTTAGGCTTAGGTTTGTGACTCAAACCTTGCTTGCCCTTGGATGACTTTTGTCTCTTAGGCCCTATGTGTTGACTTTGAGTCCTAGACCCTTGACTTTGACCATTTGACCTTTTTATTTGATTTTGCATATTCTTGAGGGTCTTTTCTAATTTCTCAAGCCTTGACCTCAAGGCTTGATTTTCTAATTCTAATTGCCCAATGTTTGAATTTTGATTTAATCCTTAGGCATTGTTCTTTCTAGGCATATGCTTAGTCCATTTAGGGTTTAAACCTAGGTGTTCTCCTATTTTCCTAATAGTCTCCCTAGGTAAAACTTTTCTAGGGACATTAGTCCCAAATTTCTCCTTATTATCTAAATGGACATTTTTAGCTTCTAAACAAAAATATTTGTTATTCCAAGCATGCTCTTTATGATAAATAGCAAGATTGCTAACATTATTTCTAGCATGCTTTTTGATCTTAAAATTTGAAGGTGCATTAATGAAATATACCTTAGGGTTAGCCTTAGCTCCCCCTACATGAGTTGCTCCTTCTTGCCCCTTCTTCTTTCCCATAGGACATTGACTCCTATAATGTCCTTCTTGGTGACACTTGAAGCACACAACGTGCTTCTTGCTTTTAATTGTCGGGGCTTCGGCTTCCTTTGACTTCTCTTGACTTTTTGGTGCCGGTGGAGTCTTTTTGACTTTCTTTGGGCACTTGCTCTTATAGTGCCCACTTTTTCTACACGCAAAGTAAATTATATGTTTTTTATTTAAAACCAAATTGCTTGAGTTACCTAGTTCGGTGGTGAGGGTCTCTTGAGCTTTTTCTTCCTCTTGATCGGATGTGGATGACTCCTCTTGGTGCTCCGGTGTTGAGGATGCTCTAATCTCCTCCCCCTCAATCCTAGAGGTGGAGGTCTCCTCTTCTTCTACTTCCTCTTCCTCCTTGGATGTTGATGGTCTCTCAATCTCCAAGTCCTTACTTTCTTGTGAGGATGATGCATTTGCCTCTTCGGTCCCTTCCTCTTGGACCGGTGATGGACTTTCATGGAGCTTGGTCACTTGGCTCCATAGCTCCTTGACATCTACATAATTACCTAACATACATAAGATATTGTTAGGTATTAAATCAATTAAAAACTTCATTACCTTATTATTTTTCTCGAAGGCTTGGACTTGCTCTTCGGTCCATCTCTTTTTCTTGAGGAACCCTCCCTTTGGTCCTATTGGATAGCTATATCCCTCCATCAAAATGGACCATTCTTCGAAGTCCCTCATCATCAGGAAGTCCTCAATTATCGCCTTCCATTGTCTAAACCCTTTTTGTCCATAGAAGGTATAAGGGATAGGTGTGTTGATATCCCATCTTAGTTGCTCTTGAACTTCCATCTTCACCCTCTAGCGTGCTCCCTTAGTTGTTAAACTTGAAGAGCGGCCTCGCTCTGATACCACTTGTAGGGGATCGTTGGAACGCTAGAGGGGGGGGGCTGAATAGCTTGAATTCGTACGTCGATGGAATACGATCGTGTTCGTCTACACAATTTCGTTAGCGCACAGCGGAATAATAATAAAGCGATAATGAATAGACAAACACGACACAACACGAGGATATAACGTGGTTCAGAACCCCAAGGTTCCTACTCCACGGATCAGGCTCAAACGAACCCTAGCGATGCCAATGCAATCACTAATCACAAATACTCCTTCTCGACACAAGTCAGAGGTGGAGAAACCTCTTACAAACTATTCTTACAACAATAAGAAATGGATACAAGCAATTACAATAATGAAATACAATGCAAGTAAAAAAAACTACTTTACAATTGCTCTTTGAATGCTTGATCGCTTGGTTGCTTGAAATGAACTTAGAAACCCTGATTTGCAGCAGCAAATCGCCCCAAATGCCCTCAAGAACCGCTTGACTTTTTCTCCTCCACGAGCTCCATTTATATCTTCTGTCTGGGCTGGAAAAAGACGATCAATCGACTGATCGGGACCATCAGTCGACTGATCACACTGTTGCTGTGAGACAACGGTGTAATCCACATTGAAAAAATCCAACGGCTAGGACATCAGGACATCGATCATTGCTCATGATCATCGGTGATCGTTATTTAAACTCGCCGATCGCGTGGTGAGTGAACTCCATACGTGCCCCCAAACCCGAGACCAATCGATCGGTGATCCAAGATCGATCGGACCAATCGACCATGAGGTTTTAGCCCAAGTATGGTTTCCCCATACTTTCTAGACCACCCTTAGCCTAGATCTAAGCCTTCTAGCCACCTCCATCAGCCTCATGCCTCTCGGATCCCTCCAAGTCATCCATGATTTGTTCATCCATTGCGCTAGCCTTCAGGTGCTTCCATTGGCTATATCATGCTAACGGTGTCTACACCGCCAAGGCACATTGGACTTATGCCGCTAAGACTCCGCTTGGACTTTACGCCGCCAACCATTGGACTTATGCTGTCAAGACTCCCGCTTGAACTTTACGCCACCAATATCAAACCCCTTGGACTTCTCAAATGCCAAGACTCAAGATTGGACTTTCCTTGCCAACCAATGTTGGACTTTCCATGCCAAGACCTATGCTTGGACTTTCCCAAATGCCAAGTGTCTCACTTGGACTTTCCATGCCAAGTACCCATGACTTGGACTTTCCCTTGCCAAGACCCATGCTTGGACTTTACATGCCAAGTACTCAAGACTTGGACTTTCCCATGACAATTACATTGTCATATGTTTTTGTCGAACATCAAAACATCTCTCGAGTTAAGCTCGAGTCCTGGTCAATCGTGACCTGGGCCGATTGCACCAACAATAATACCTAAAATTTAATATTAGTTGTCATTTATTATTATTAAATCCATTTTGCCATATTACTATCAATCCCCCAAGTGTGCCAAAACCCAAAATGCCACACTTTGACTTTAAGACCTAAATTGTGCCAATTTGATCAATTTATCAACCTTCTTAAATAATATTAGCACATCCTAAAATCTTTTAGGATTAAGTTCCAACTACATTTCCAAGGTACCCATAACCTTGAAAATTACCTAAGGTGCCACCTTTACCATGGTCATGTTAACTACCCATCCATTTAAAGTTGGCACACCCTAACCCATTTAGCGTGAGTCGATCACGCTCATAGGAACCCAATACCTATTGGATCTCCTTGGGTTTACTAGGTATTCCTTAGGGATAACTTCCCTAGATACCCTCCTAATGACCCTCCTAGGCTTAGAAGCCTTGGTCATTTGGGTCTTACCTAGGTTAACTCTAGGGGTAACTCCCCGAGTAACCTTCTTAATGACTTTCCTAGATTTCCTTGAAACCTTAGCCACTAAGCACCTACCTTGGTCAACCTTAGGGATGACTTCCCTATTGACCTTGGTTTTCCTAGACCTAGATTGAGTTCCATAATCGAATAGAACATTGTGATAGGTCTTTTTGGGCTTAAGCTTGCCCTTGGATGGTTCTTATTTTCTAGGTCTTTGACTTTGACTCCTAGACCCTAGGCTTTGACTATTTGACCCTTGCATTTGATTTTGCATAATCCTAAGAGTCTTTTCCATTTTCTCAAGCCTTGACCTCAAGGCTTTGTTCTCCAACTCCAATTTCTCTAATTTTGTGGGCCCATTATTTCTTTGAATTGATTTGTTCTTTCTAGGCATATGTCTAGAATTCTTGGAGTTAAAGCCTAGATGGTTCTTTATCTTCCTAATACTTTCCTTAGGTAAAATTATTTTAGGGATATTAGTCCCAAATTTCTCCTTATTCCTAAGGTTGACATCCTTCGCTCCTAAACAATAAAGCCTATTATTTCTACATGCCTTTTATGAATAATTGCAAGATTACTTATAGCATGCTTTTGATAATTAATTGAAGAAGAAACATACTTAAAAGTTACCTTAGAGTTTGCCTTAGCTCCCCCTACATGTGTATCTCTTCCTTCATGAGTCTTCTTCTCCCCCTTTGGGCATTGACTCCGATAGTGTCCCGATTGTTGATATTTGAAGCAAATGACATGCTCCTTGCTCTTCTTAACAGGGACGTCGATATCCTTGACCTTTAGCACTGGTGGAGCCTTCTTAACCTTCTTAAGACACTTGCTCTTATAGTGTCAGACTTCCCTACGCTCAAAGCATATTATATGATTTTTAGTATTTATCGAAATGTTTGAGTTACCTAGGTCATCGGTGGATGTTTGGACTTCTTCATCTCTTCCGGAAGTTGATGGTATTTCTTGATTTTTCTCTTGTTCCGGAGTAGATGGTCTCTACTCCCCCTCAATCCTAGAGGTTGAGGTTTCTTTCAATTCTACCTCTTCCTTGGACGTTGATCGCCTTTCAACCTCCAATTCTTCCACCTCTTCTTCCTCCTCGGATGTCGAACACTCCTCGACCTCCGAATCCTCACTAACTTGTGAGGATGAGCTTTCTTTCTCTTCTTTGGGCTCTCTTTCCAATTGAGCCAATGATCGGTCTTCATGATATTTCGCCAATTTGCTCCATAGCTCCTTGGCATCTTTACAATCCCCTATTTTAATCAAAATGTCATTAGGATTACATTAAGCAAAATACCCATTACCTTATTGTTGACGTTGTAGTATCAGAGTTGTTCGTGACTCCAATTCTTCTTCTTGATTTTTCTTCCTTCTTCATCTTTTGGAGTGTCGAAACCTACTATGACACTAATTCAATTGTCAAAATCGCACATAAGAAAATGTATCATTCTACCTTTCCAATATGCGAAATCTTTACGGTCAAAGGAAGGCGAAACGTTGATGTCGTCACCCAATCTCATTGAGCTCCATCTCCTCTAGCACTTTTGCTCTCGAGTGTTAGTCCGTAGAAGAGCTCCAAGCTCTGATACAACTTGTTAGGACCTATGCACCCACTAGAGGGGGGGGGTGAATAGCGTTGTCGTCGGTTCGATGAAATTCGTTAGCGTTTGATCGTCTACAATCTTGTTAGCACAGCAGAATAATAATAACAAAGACAAATAACAAGATAACACAATCACAACACTAAAATATAATGTGGTTCGGAACCTCAAGGTTCCTACTCTACGGATTGAGCTCGAAAGAGCCCTAGCGATGCAAACACACATCACTAATCAAATACTCCTTCTCGACAACAAGTCGGAGGCGGAGAAACCTCTTACAAGTGATTACACTAAGTAATACAAGGTAAAACAAGTAAATACAAGATGAATATACAAAACAATGTAAAGAGAACTTTACAACTATTGCTTTGGAATGCTTGCTTGTTGATTGCTTGAACCGTGCTTGAAGACTCTGATTTGCAACAGCAAATCGCCTCAAATATGCTCAAGAAATCGCTGCCAAATCCTTCCCTTCGTGCTCCTTTTAAACTTGCAACTTGGGTTGGATATGCCTAGCAGTCGACTGATCGAGACCATCAGTTGACTGCTCCTGTAGCCGTTGTCTCACAACGGCATGAGCTGTTAGTAATATATGAGAGATGTCCTAAGGCAATCGCCTTATGTATGAACCATTTATATGAGAAATGAAGATTCACTATTTGAGTATACATGTTTTATGTATTTGATTGGATCTTAAACTCATTTACTGAATGTCCACGATACGATTCACAGCATGAGAGAATTTATGATTGGATCACAACTAGTGAGTATCTCTACATGTGTAATTGTGATGTATCGGAATTATCCCTAGTCGATGAATTGATGGATTTGGACACCATCAATTCTGTCGAGACTAGCACGAGGTATACTCCTTGGTGTATCCAAGCAGCTGATTCTCACTGGCTGGAGACATAGTGATGTCCGGAGTTAATCGTGGATGCTAGTTATGGTAACTAGTTCATTGGAGTGACCATCTGTAAGACTTCATATGGTTCTCTGCATATATAGATATGTCAATGAAGTTCTTATTGTGGCTTAAGTGCGATGTTCCTTTGACTTGCGGTATTCAAGTCATCTTGATCATAGAGACTTATGCTTTGACATCTTAAGCAAGCATCTCTAAGGAGATGTGGACCCGGGATGATTGGGTATAAGTCGAAGTGATCGAAGGTGTTTGAATAGCCTATAAAGGATTCACCACTCCTTGCGAGGAGATGTATACCCATGGCCTCTCGTCGGATTGTTACTAAAGTCTTTGGCCAAAGCATTACATGTTTAGAGTAAGGTACTCTTCGATACATGTGGAGTAACTAGAACTGTAGGGACGAGGAAATGATACTTGGGCTAGGTGTGGCGTAGTCGACCTAGTGGGGATGACACTATAGACCATGTCTGAACCAAGTGGGTATAAGATGAGTGAAGGGAATGGGGCACGATTCATTGCCAAGGGTTTGTAAATAGTTCTGGATCAACCGTTGATCTTTTCGGTTAATTGGGGATCATGATGTACTACTAGGTGCCACTCATGATCGTTCTATAATTAATGGTTAATTATAGAAGGCCAACATAAACCGAGAACCTATTTGGTCACACGCACAACGAGCGTAATCCAAAGGATTTAAAACGAGCTTGAGAATGAGATTCTCAGACCGAGAGAAACAAGGTTTGGTTGGACCAAACATAAAGCGAGCATGAAATCATTTCAGTCGCAATGGAAGCGTGGATGGGCCGAGTCTTATGAAGACGTAATGGATGAACCAAAATGGTTTGGTTCTGATCCAATGGAGGAGAATAAATCAAAGGGTTTGGTTTATTTTAAACGAATGAACCAAAAGTTGGTTCGGTTCGTTTTAACTTAAAATAAAACATCATGGTTTGGTTTATTTTAACTTATCTTAATGGAGAGGGTTAACGGGCCTAATGGTTATGATCCAATAACCATTAAGAGAATTAGTTCTCTATAAAAGAGGGCTTAAGGGATAATTAAGCCCTAATCCAAAACCCCTTGCCCTAAGGTTGCCGCCCACCCCATTGAGGGAGCTCTTGGCGCCAACCCTAAACCGCCGCCCATTGCTCCTCCAACCGGCGTCAAGAAGGCTGCTTCCTTCCCCGGCCAGCCGAGCTCAGCTGCCGGTTAGTGCTCGGTGATCTCCTTCAAGTTTGGCATCAAGGTGAGCTCTATCTCCCTTGGTTGGCGGCCTATCACCTCCACCAAAGCTGTCCAGTTTTCTAGACAGTTTGTTCTCCTCTCGGAGGCGTCGTTGGTCGACTAGAGAGCTCGGCGGCTAACTTACCGGGGATTTGATCTCCGGTAATCCTCTGAGGTGGAGGACGAAGGATTCGTCAATTGGTTGACGAATACCTCTCCGGAGAAGCGAGTTTTTAGAACTCGTATTAGGATCCGAATTTGGATTCGGATCGTGATCATCTCTCGATCACGTCATCTTCAACACGAGGCTAGTAACCCGTACGAAGACGAAGCTCGTGGCTTAGCGAAGTCATCCCGAGGAACTCGGCGTGGATACGGATAGAGACGATTCTAGCGAGGATCGGGTTGATCTGGATTCCCGCTACACGTCATACGAAAGGTATAACATAGATAAATTTCCTTTTATTGTAAATTTAAATTTACGGTTATGTCTACACTTGTTGTAATATGCATGCGTGTGTTGTGTGTGTTGTAATAAATGTAGATTTATTATTTTTATTGCTTCCGCTGTGTTCATGTTTACGAAACGTGATCGAACACACACACGCCGCGGTGCCGGAAACCCAACAGTGGTATCAGAGCCCAGGTTGTATTTCGACATAATCGTAAAAATAGTTTTGCGATAGTCATAATGTATTTCTAGAAATTTTCTAATTTTGGAAATTTAGAAGTATTTATGGAATTTTTTCAATTTTGGAAAGTCTAGAAGTATTTATGGAAATCTTCCACTTTTGGAAAGTTGGAAGTATTTATGGAAATTGATATTTTCCATAAATAAAATATTTGATTAGATTCTGGAAATTTTTTTCCTAATTTAATCATGATTTGATTTGGGAAATCAAATCTTAAAATATTTTATTTCCATAAGTAGTTTTAATGATTTAGGAAATTGGTTTCCTAAATAGATTTTCCTTAATCAAATAATTCCATGAATAAAATATGTGATTAGATTTGGAAATTTGTTTCCTAATTTAATTATGATTTGATTTGGAGAATCAAATCTTAAACATATTTTATTTCCATAAATAATTATGACATATAAGGAAATTATATACATGACATAATTGTATGCCATGTAATTGCATTAGATGCATAACATTATGCCATGCGTGTCGTGACATGTAGATGTATGCCATGCCATGTAGATAATAGTTATTTGCATGCAAAGAGGATGAGACATAAAACCCTAACTCAATATTAAAGCCTACACCTTCCATTAATATGGTTAGAACCAGAGTTCTGTTTCTTGTTTGGGTTGTTGGACTCACTCCAAGCCCGGCTCGAACCTGAACATGTTCAAATCATTGGAATAGTTTAACTCTAATATGGTAAGAGTCAGAGGTCAATCGTTAGTTTGGGTTGTTGGACTCACTCCAAGCCTGGCTAATTGGTTGAATGCACTCTAACCATGTTAAAACTATTTTGCAATTAATGGGTCGGCTCTAACTTGGAGCATCGATTTGTTGGACTCACTCCAAGGTCGATGTGAAGAGAGGTGAAGTTGGGTGCTATGCATATGATGCATACTTGTTAATGTGTTAACAACCCAATATATGTGTAAACATTCAATTAGTTGATAGCACATTGTGATAGTTACATATACATGATATGTAATCGGTATACTTGATACCTACCATTATAGCTAAGAATGACTTGTTGGACTCACTCCAAGGTTGTTCTTATCTATATTGGATATCACCTATCGAGATTGACCTACGATCTCCCGAATTGATTTCAAGGGTTTTTGAATTCGAAAAATGAATGAGATTTATAAATGTATATTGATGCATTTTAAAAATCATCTTTCTCATATATGCTCGTTTTGTATTTCTAAAATTGATCATGTTGTCTTTTAATTTGTGTTCCATTTTGGATTCGAATAAATTGACTGGGCCGAACTTCTTGGACTGGCTTAGAAACTTGAGAATTGTTCTCAAGGTGAAAAGCTTGCGTATGTCCTCGAAGCGCCTCTTCCCGCCCATCCTAGTGACGATGCAACTCCGGACCAATTGTTGGTCTATCAGAAACATGTGACTGATTCTGAACTGACAAGTTGCATCATGCTAGTCACGATGGAACCCAAGCTACGAAAGCAGCATGAGCATATGGATGCTCATATCGTAGTCCTTCATCTTTATGAGTTGTTTGATAAGCAAGTGAGATTCGAAAGGTTCGAAGTCTCCAAGCTCCTCTTCACCTCTGAGATGCAAGAAGGTTCATCTGTGGTACTGCTCAACATGCTGAAGACTGTGGAGCCTTCTGAGAAGCATGAGCAGGGGACGGTGTTGTTAGTTGATTCCTCGAAGAAAGGTTCTAAGAGGGAGTCAAAGGAACAACAGAAGGGGAAGAAGAAAAAGGCTAAAAAGGCAGAACCAGCTAAAAAGGGCACTTGCCATCATTATGGCAAGTAGGGCCATTTGCGAAGAAAGTGCAAGATTTATCTTGAGTCCGTGAAGAAGGATAAGGCATCGGATGCCTCATCTTCTTCAGAAATCTTCTTTATTGATTGTCATTCTATTTCCTCAGACACTTGGGTATTTGATACTGGGTGTGGCTCACATATATGTAATGACATACATGGGCTAAGGAATAGAAGAAGACTCGTCAAGGGAGAGTCAAATTTACGTGTTGGGAATGGAGCAACGGTTGCTGCACTCGCCATCGGAATGTATTTGTTGGAACTCCCTGTAGGACTTGTCTTAGAACTGGACAATTGCTTTTATGTTCCTTCGTTGATAAAGAACATCATTTCTATTTCTTGTTTAAATAGAAATGGGTACCATTTGACTTTTAGTAACAATTGTTGTTACATAACTTTGAATGGAGTTCTTTAAGGGACTGGAACTTTAAGCAATGGTGTTTATACGTTGGACGTATCCAGTGATATTTTCAATATCGAAGCGAGCAACAAGCATGCTCGAAAAGATAATCAATTAGACTCCTACATGTGGTATTGTCATCTTGGCCATGTAAGTAAGAAACGCATATCCGAATTACACTGATGTGGAATTCTGGAATCGTTTGAATAGGATTCATACGATACATGCGAATCATGCTTAAAAGACAAGATGACTAAGTTACCTTTTACTGGAAAATGTGAACGAGTGGGAGAGTTATTAGGTCTAATACATACTGATGTATGTGGACCTATGTCAACTCAAGCTTTAGGAGGCTATAACTACTTCATTACCTTCACCGATGATCACTCACGGTTTGGGTATGTGTTCTTGATGAAACACAAGTCTGAAGCCTTTGAAAGGTTCGAAGAATTCAGAAATGAAGTAGAGAAACAACATGACAAGAGTATTAAAATACTTCGATCGGATCGAGGTGGTGAATACTTAAGCCAAGAGTTTCTTGATTATCTAAGAGACAATGGTATATTGTCTCAATGAACTCCGCCATATACACCACAGTATAATGGTGTATCTGAGAGGCATAACCGGACCTTGTTGGACATGGTCAGGTCAATGATGAATCATGCGACTCTTCCCAAGTCCTTTTGGGGCTATGTACTTGCATAATCGCACTTTGTTAAAATGTAATGCCTACCAAGGTAGTCTCTACTACTCCATATGAGATATGGAATAGTAAGAAACCTCATGTATCTTACTTGAAGATATGAGGTTGTCCTGCTTATGTGAAGCGGACTGTATCAGACAAATTGGATGCTAAGTCTGATAAATGTCTATTTATTGGATACCCTAAGGAAACAAGGGGTTACCAATTCTATCATCCTGTGGAACAAAAGGTGTTTGTTTCAAGGCATGATGTGTTTCTAGAGAAAGAGTTTCTCTTGCAAGAAAATAGTGGGAGTGTCGTCGAGCTTGAGGAGGCTCGAGAGACTCAAATAGACATTGATGAGATACCTGATGAAGCATAATAGTCGACAACTCATAGTGATGAGCAATCGACTGGACCTATTGTAACACCACATCTTCGTAGATCTGGTAGAACACGCAATATTCCTGAGAGATATGGATTTCTCGTAAGTGAATCGAACGACGTGTTACTCATTGATGATAAGGAGCCTACCAGTTATGAAGAAGTGCTGACAAGTTCAGAAAGGGATAAGTGGCTTGGTGCCATGAAGTCGGAAATGGATTCCATGTATGAAAACCAAGTTTGGAACTTGGTTGACCCACCGGAAGGCATAAAGCCTATAGGGTGCAAGTGGGTTTTCAAGAAGAAAATCGACATGGATGGTAATGTGATTACCTATAAGGCTAGATTGGTGGCGAAAGGATATCGTCAAAAGCAAGGTGTTGATTATGACGAAACCTATTCGCCTATAGCTATGCTTAAATCCATTCGGATGCTCCTGGCCATAGCGGCTCATTATGATTATGAGATATGACAGATGGATGTGAAAATAGCTTTCCTTAATGGAAACTTGCTCGAGGACGTGTATATGATACAGCCTGAGGGTTTCACATCGGTTGATAAAACCAAGGTATGCAAATTGCGACGATCCATTTATGGATTGAAGCAAGCATCCAGGAGCTGGAATATCCGTTTTGATGAGACCATCAAAAAGTTTGATTTCTCACAAAATCCAGACGAACCTTGTGTGTACAAGAAGGTTAGTGGGAGTGCAGTCGTGTTCCTAGTATTATATGTTGATGACATATTACTTATAGGGAACGATGTTTCAATCTTACAGTCAGTTATGATTTGGTTATCCAAGACATTCTCTATGAAAGACCTGGGAGAAGCAACCTACATCCTCGGGATTAAGATCTATAGAGATAGATCGAAACGGTTGCTTGATCTTTCGCAGTCTACATATATAGACCGAGTGCTAAAGAGGTTTAGCATGTCGGAATCCAAGAAAGGTTTTCTTACCCATCAGGCATGGGGTACACCTTTCGAAGTCTATGTGTCCGTGCACAGAAGACGAGAGGATTTGCATGAGTAAGATTCCCTATGCATCCGCAATAGGATCTATCATGTATGCTATGTTATGTACGAGGCCCGATGTATCATATGCTCTGAGTGTCACGAGTAGATACCAGTCTGATCCAGGAATGGATTATTGGGTGGCAGTTAAGACGATCCTTAAGTACTTGAGAAGAACTAAGGATGTATTCCTAATATATGGAGAAGGGTACATGGTGATACGTGGGTATACGGATGCCAGCTCCAGACAGACAAGGATGATTCAATGTCTCAGTCTGGGTATGTATTCACCTAGAATGGAGGCGCAATAAGTTGGAAAGGTTCCAAGCTTGACGCTATAGCGGATTCTGCCACTAAGGCAGAATACATTGCAGCTTTGGAAGCAGCAAAGGAAGTGGTTTGGATCAAGAAGTTCATCTCTGAACTTGATGTGGTCTCATCAATGATCCAAACATGTGCTTCGCCGCAATCATCTTATCAGAGAGATCATCAGTAGGAACGAAATACAAATCGAGAAAATTCCCACTGAAAGGAACTTAGCGGATCCCTTGACTAAGGCATTACCTCAAAATAAGTTTGAGGGTTATATTCGAGCCTATGGTATTGGATACCGTAGCGATTGGCATTAGGCCAAGTGGGAGTCTGTTAGTAATATATGAGAGATGTCCTAAGACAATCGCCTTATGTATGAACCATTTATATGATAAATGAAGATTCACTATTTGAGTATACATGTTTTATGTATTTAATTGGATCTTAAACTCATTTACTGAATGTCCACGATACGATTCACAGCATGAGAGAATTTGTGATTGGATTACAACTAGTGAGTATCTCTACATGGTAATTGTGATGTATCGGAATTATCCCTAGTCGATGAATTGATGGATTTGGACACCATCAATTCTGTCGAGACTAGCACGAGGTATACTCCTTGGTGTATCCAAGTAGCTGATTCTCACTGGCTGGAGACATAGTGATGTCCGGAGTTAATCGTGGATGCTAGTTATGGTAACTAGTTCATTGGAGTGACCATCCGTAAGACTTCATATGATTCTCTGCATATATAGATATGTCAATGAAGTTCTTACTGTGGCTTAAGTGCGATGTTCCTTTGACTTGCGGTATTCAAGTCATCTTGATCATAGAGACTTATGCTTTGACATCTTAAGCAAGCATCTCTAAGGAGATGTGGACCCGGGATGATTGGGTATAAGTCGAAGTGATCGAAGGTGTTTGATGAATAACCTATAAAGTTCACCACTCCTTGAGGAGATGTATACCCATGGCCTCTCGTTTCGAGAAGGATTGTTACTAAAGTCTTTGGCCAAGCATTGCATGTTGCATAGAGTAAGGTACTCTTCAAGAATCATGTCGAGTAACTAGAATCCTACTTAAAGGCAGGGCCTAGAAATGACTTACTTGGGCTAGGTGTACGTGAGTACGGCCTAGTGAGGTGACACTATAGACCATGTCACTGATATAAGATGAGTGAAGGGAATGGGGCACGATTCATTGAGCTCTTGAAGGGTTTGAGAAATAGTTGGATCGTAGTTGATCTTTTTTAATTGATCATGATGTACTACTAGGTGCCACTCATGATCGTTCTATAATTAATGGTTAATTATAGGCGGCCAACATAAGCAGAACCTATTTGGTCACACGCTGCAGCGTAATCCAAAGGATTTAAAACGAGCTTGAGAATGGGATTCTCAGACCGAGAGAAACAAGGTTTGGTTGGACCAAACATAAAGCGAGCATGAAATCATTTCAGTCGCAATGGAAGCGTGGATGGGCCGAGTCTTATGAAGACGTAATGGATGAACCAAAATGGTTTGGTTCTGATCCAATGGAGGAGAATAAACCAAAGGGTTTGGTTTATTTTAAATGAATAAACCAAAAGTCGGTTCGGTTCGTTTTAATTTAAAATAAACCATCATGGTTTGGTTTATTTTAACTTATCTTAATGGAGCGGGTTAACGGGCCTAATGGTTATGATCCAATAACCATTAAGAGAATTAGTTCTCTATAAAAGAGGGCTTAAGGAATAATTAAGCCCTAATCCAAAACCCCTTGCCCTAAGGTTGCCGCCCACCCCATTGAGGGAGCTCTCGGCGCCAACCCTAAACCGCCGCCCATTGCTCCTCAAACCGGCGTCCAGAAGGCTGCTTCCTTCCCCCTCGCCGGCGTCGAGCTGCTGCCGGTTAGTGCTCCGGTGATCTCCTTCAAGTTTGGCATCAAGGTGAGCTCTATCTCCCTTTGTTGGCCGGCACCTATCACCTCCACCAAAGCTGTCCAGTTTTCTGGACAACTTGTTCTCCTCTCGTCGGAGCGTCGTTTGGACAACGGTTAGAGCTCCGACAACGACTAACTTACGGGGGATTCGATCTCCGGTAATCCTCTGAGGTGGAGGACGAAGGATTCGTTAATTTGTTGACGAATACCTCTCCGGAGAAGCGAGTTTTGAGAACTCGTATTAGGATCCGAATTTGGATTCGGATCGTGATCATCTCTCGATCACGTCGTCTTCAACACGAGGCTAGTAACCCGTACGAAGATGAAGCTCGTGGATTAGCGAAGTCATCCAGAGGAACTCGGCGTGGATACGGATAGAGACGATTCTAGCGAGGATCATTCCGGTTGATGCCGTTCCCGCTACACGTCATATGAAAGGTATAACGTAGATAAATTTCCTTTTATTGCTAATTTAAATTTACGGTTATGTCTACACTTGTTGTAATATGCATGCGTGTGTTGTGTGTGTTGTAATAAATGTAGATTTATTATTTTTATTGCTTCCGCTGTGTTCATGTTTACGAAACGTGATCGAACACACACACGCCGCGGTGTCGGAAACCCAACATGAGCTACGTTGGATAAGTTCCAACGGATAGACCATCAGTCGACTGATCATGCCCAACAGTCGACTGATCGAGCCATCACTCGACTGTCAAACCCTAACAATCGATTCTAGAACCTTCTGTCCCCAAAAACTTGACCCGTGATCGGTGATCACCATACGGTTATTTGCTTGGCCATCGATCGATTGCCCAATCTTTGGCGATCATTGCTAAGCCATTTCCAGCAGTTGAACATTAGTCGACTCACATCAGTCGACTGATAATCATACCAGTCGACTGATAAACCTCATCAATGAGGTTTAACACCAAGTATGATGCCCTCATACTTGCTAGAGCACCCATATCCTAGACTTAAGCCTTCTAGCCACCTCCGTCAGTCTCACGGCTATCGGATCCCTCCAAGTCATCCATGACTTGTTCATCCATACGCTAACTTTCAAGTGCTTCTATCATCTATTGTCATGTTAATGTGGTCTACACTGCCAAGACACATTGGACTTGCGCTGCCAAGACTCCACTTGGACTTTACGCCACCAACCATTGGACTTATGTTGCCAAGACTTCACCCTTGGACTTTACGCCGCCAATATTTCCCTTGGACTTCTCAATTTCCAAGTACCTATGACTTGGACTTTCACCGCCAAGATTACACCCTTGGACTTAGGTGGACAAGACTACACCCTTGGACTTTCTATGCCAACCCAATGTTGGACTTTCCAAATGCCAAGTACTCAAGACTTGGACTTTCTATGCCAAGTACTAAAGACTTGGACTTTCCCTTGCCAAGACCCATGCTTGGACTTCTCATGCCAAGTACTTAAGACTTGGACTTTCCCTTGACAATCACATTGTCATATGTTTTGTCGAACATTAAAATATCGCTCGAGTCAAACTCAAATCTGGTTAATCATGACCTGGGTCGATTGCACCAACATTAGATATCGGGTATGCTTCTCATATATGTAATGACATACAAGGGCTAAAAAATAGTAGACGACTAGTTAAGAGAGAAGCAAATTTAAGGGTTGACAAATAGAGCAAAAGTTGCTTCTATAGTCACAGGGACTTATTTGTTGCATCTTCCTAATGAATTATTTTTTGAATTGGATGATTATTTTTATGTTCATTCATTAATAAAGAATATTATTTCTATTTCTGATTTAAATAGAAAAGGTTTTCATTTCTTATTTAAATAGAAAATATTTCCATTTGACTTATAATAATAATTGTTGTTACATAATGTTGAATGATATTCTTTATGGAACGGAAATATTAAATAATGGAATCTACATATTAGATATATCCAACGAAGTATTCAATATCGAATCGAGTAGCAAACTTGTTAAGATAGATAATAAATTAACCTCATATATGTGACATTGTCGTCTTGACCATATTAGTAAGGATCACATGATCAAATTGCACAAACTTGACATTTTGGGATCTTTTGAATTGGATTCCTATGACACATGCGATCCATGTCTAAAAAGCAAGATGATAAAGTTACCTTTTAAGGGAAAAGGTGAACTAGAACTTGATGTTTAGGGCTTTGTACATTCGATGTATGTGGATCAATATAAACTCAATCACGAGGAGGTTATAGCTACTTCATTACTTTCATCGATGATTGTTTACGATTTGGGTATATGTATCTATTGAGATACAAGTCTGAGGCATTTGAAAAAAGTTCATAGAATTCAAACACGAAGTAGAGAAGAAACTTAGGAAAATTATCAAAGTACTTCGATTTGATCGAGGTGAAGAATACTTAAGCCAAGAATTTTAGAATTATCTAAGGGGTAATGACATCTTGTTCCAATGGATTCTGTCTTATGCACCACAACATAATAGTGTAATTGAAAGGTGAAACTGAACCCTTTGGACATGATTAGATCGATGATGCTTCATGTAAGTCTTTCTAAATCTTTTTAGGGTTACACACTCGAGACAGTTATTTACTCGCTAAATAGAGTCCCGACTAAGGTTATCTCTACTACTCCAAATGAGGTATGGAATAGTAAGAAACTTCATTTATCTTACTTGAAGAAATGAGGTTGTCCTGCTTATGTTAAGAGAACAATATCAGATAAGCTGAAGGTTAAGTCTGATAAGTATCTATTTATTGGTTACTCTTAGGAAATAAGAGGCTACCAATTCGATCATCCCTTAGAACAAAAGATATTTGATTCAAGACGTGCTATATTATTAGAGAAGGAGTTTCTCTTATAGGAAAATAGAGAGAGTGAGGTTGGGTAGTTCAAGAGACTTCAACAGACATACAATAGATGCCTAGTCAAGAACCATAACCTATTACTCATAGAGATGAGGTAACGACTGAACCTTTAGAAACACAATCTCTTCACATATCTAATGGAATACGACATGTTCTTGAGAGTTATGAATTTCTAGTAAGTAAATCGAATGACATATTGATCATCAAGGGTGATGAGCCTACTAGTTATGAAGAAGTTTTGAAAAGTTTAGATAGAGATAAATGACTTGCAATCATAAAATCAAAAATGAATTCCATGTACGAAAATCAAATTTGAAAGTTGATGGACTCACCCAAAGGCATTACGCATATAGGGTGTAAGTGAGTTTTCAAGAAGAAAATTGACATGAATGACAATGTAATTATCTATAAAGTAAGATTAGTGACAAAAAGATATCGTCAAAGACAAAGTGTTGACTATGACAAAATCTTTTTCACCGATAGCTATGTTTAAATACATTCAAATATTATTGGTCATAACAACTCATTATGATTATGAGATATGACAGATGACTGTTTAATGTCTGCGCCGGGTGACATCCTCCATCGCATTTGCCATCGTACCAAGGTCAGTGATCACCTGTGATTTACTCTCTCTCATACTTAATTGTGGAGCTGGAGTGAGGGGGCCGTTAGGTTGACAATTTCAACCTTTTGCACAGAGATATGACAGATGAATGTGAAAATAATTTTTCTTAATGAAAATCTATTTGAAGATGTGTATATAATATAATATGAGGATTTCACATCTATCAATAATAATAAAATACATATGCTTCAAAGATTTGATTATGAATTGAAGTCAATTTTCAGGAGTTGAAACGTTCGTTTTGACGAGGCACCCACTGTTAAGATAATATATATCTACCCAAACTAATAGTTCGTTGCTGAAGATCTGTTACGAGATAAAAGTAGGCACCCAACCTCAGACTTCAATGACCAAAAACCTCTACTGGCAGCGTATAATGAGAAAAATCAAGCTGAAGAAAATACGTCATAATCATTTAAAAAAAAGATAAATAAACAATTATAAAAATTCAAACAAATAAATGAGGATCAAACATATTTTTAAAAAATCAAACTAAATTTAATTTCATATTTTTTTAAAGTTAGTTTGATATTTGCATCATAATATACTTTTTTAATTTTCTTTTTTATAAAAATTTAATGATTTTTAGGTAAAAAAATTTAATCCTGGCGAGTCAACCTAGTACTCAACTTGGGCATTCTGGGTTGACGTCCACGCAATCAAAGTCTATATTGCCTACGGTTGGCAAAACCTAACACGTGTCTTTGTAGGCTATCCCCAGCCTTTGTCTGTCCAATAAGACCCATGATACTTCAAAAAAACAACCATGATCCATTTGTAAAATTATTTCTGGATAGATGTAGCATGGACCCCTCTCATCGTGGAAGATGAGATGGTAAAAATAAAATGTTTTTTTTAATCTAATGGTAGGTCAAAATTAAATTTTTCTATCCATAAAAGTTGGAATATGTCAATTTAACGATCTCTATCGGTCTGTTCCATAGTCATTATGAGAAAGATAAATCATGGAAGATCCAATGAGTCTTGACGTGATGACCAAGACACGTGGGGGGTCATCTGAATTTAGGAAAGACCTTTAGACCTCCTTCGGAATCGATCCTTGCCTTATCCGCAAACTCCACCGTACCATAGTCATCACGCCATCCCCGTGTAGACAGTTCAAAATTTTCTTATAATATATTTTAGGTCGAACTATCGGTGATATTGAATCATTCATTAAAATCCATATGTATTTCTTAGATTATGTAAGACGTGGAGCGGTTACTGCACAGTAACCGCGCCACTCACAGGTGCACGCACTCAAAGGAGTGCGCATCGCCGCGTGTAGCGTTAACACCCCTTTATAAGGGGTGTCGCCCAAAGCGAAGGATGCCTTTGGATCGAGGAGATACGAGCGGAAGTGCGTGTGTGTGAAGTCTTTGTCGGGCGAGGAAACAATCTTTGAGACAACAACGTGTGAGAACAGGAAGAGCAGAGAACACCAAGGAGCGGCAGGAACTTGGCTTGTGGAGGAGGAGGATCTTTCCGTTGTGATTGATCCTTAGACGACGAGCAGAAACCATCATCCAACAGTACTAGGACGTCCAACAGTACTAGGACGCACGAAGAATCTGACGACCCTTTATAAGTAATTTTATAGTAATAGATTAATGTTTCTGCACTTAAATTGATTTGAAAAGATGCATAAATCACCAACATTGGTATCCGAGCTCAGTTGGTGAAGCATCTATTCGTTTTTTCTTTTTTTCTGCAAATTTTCTGTTCATCGCGAAAATACAGTCGCGAAGAAGATGAACAGTAAATTGCCTTGGCGAAATTGCTCTATAACGAGTAGTTTCTGCATTTACCCATAACAACCACAATCGCTCTGTAGAGGAACAATTTGACCGTCGAGAATCACGTCGGTTTCGCTAAAGGAATAGTACTAGGAAAGGCTGGCATTTTGAGCCGGTCTCAAAGAGCAGTTCCTATT
Source organism: Wurfbainia villosa (assembly GCA_025175895.1). Classification (NCBI taxonomy): domain Eukaryota; kingdom Viridiplantae; phylum Streptophyta; class Magnoliopsida; order Zingiberales; family Zingiberaceae; genus Wurfbainia; species Wurfbainia villosa. The sequence continues at coordinate 64,956,572 of CM045994.1, read as the reverse complement.
CCCTAACAACCGCCTGGCACAAGTAGTGAAAGACCGGCTCGAGAGAGGACACTAAAGGCCGGTCGAGACAATGATTAAGATCGGGGAATAGTTCCCTGGGGGAACAGCTCCCTGGAAAACTGCTATGCTTCCTGGGAAAATTGCTCGGGTGAACAGTCCCCTGATGAGAACAACCCCCTAGTGGGAACAATTCTGGGAAACCGCTTCCCGAGTAGTTATAGCGATTCCAAAGGAGTTAATGGAAATCGAGCAAAAGTGCTCGGGATTTAAATGAACTGCCTTGGATTTGGCCCGAAAGCAGCCGGTCTAGATCAGATTTGAGAGGAACAGTCGGTCCGTTTCAGGCGATTTTAAAACTACCTAAGCGAGACAGTATCATCGGTTTGGAAAACATACCGGGTTTGAGTGCCGTCGATTTAAAGCGATTATGGAAACGATTATGATGAACTAGTCTGCTCGTGAAATCGATGCAGAAACCGTGCGAAAAGCGATTTGAGCTGCTCTGGAAAATAAATCGGTTTGAAGCGATCCGGAAGAGCGGTTTTGAGCGCTCTGGAAAATAAAGCTGTGCAGAAAGCGGTCGGAAGAGCGATTTCGAAAAAGCTGCTTTGGAAAATAAAGCGATGCGAAACCGATCCGGAAGAAGTTCTTGAAAAGCGCCTGGAAAATGGGTGGTGTCCGTCTAGAAAATAGGCGTCGGATTACGTGAACTAGTTGAGCAGTTCACGAAATTGCCCTGGAATTTCAAGAAACTGGTCTGAAAATGTTCAAACCAATATGAAATTCCAAAAACCGGTCTGGAATGAATTCAAACCGGTCTGGATTTCCAAAACTAGTTTGAATTCATGTCAAACCAGTCATGAATTTCAGAAACCAGTCTGAAATTCGTCTGACCGATCTGATTTTATGACAAAGTGGTCTGGCCAGAGGGCTAAACCTATTATCAGTCAACGTTAGTTGACTAAGTTGACTTTGGTCAACTTAACTCATAACAAGATCTTCGAGTATTTGTTTGGAACAAATAGAACTCGAATAAAACAACTTATAGAAAGGTCAATAAGAACTAGAGTTGATGGCTAGGGACAATGTGAAAATAAACAACCATTCATGTTACTCGAGTGCCTGGGGTATTTGGAGAAAAATGAAGGTGTTTAGTTTTCGCATTAATGGTCATGTCAAGTCAAAACAGTTTAAATCAATTAGACTTAGATGATAGTTGATTGGTAAATGTATCAGTCGACTGGTCTAAGCTTTTCAGTTGACTGTTCTCCACAGAATCAAGGAAATTCATCCTTGATTGATTGTGTTAGGTTCTGTGCCTATATAAATTGAATTAAGTCGGTATATGTACTGGTTTATCAGTTTTGTATTGACTTAATTAATTTCAATTTTTCAGATGACACGGATGATTACTACTATGACTCGACACGATGTGTTGCGTAATCGATTGAGGGAGGCTATCCAGGGGATAGAGTATGACTCAGCTCATGGAGTCGGGTGGTATATTGGGAGACTGGATAGGCTGTTCTAGAGACTCAAGATGCAGGAGTTTCCTATTCTGGAGAACTATAGGATCTGAGCTCTGGTCCGTTCACTGCCGCAACACCTTAGTGATATAGCGCATCAGATTTGGGGGCGCTATGAAGGGCGCGTTTCATATATCCAGTTGTGCGCTGAGTTAGTTCACAACAAGGACTGTGAGATGCACTGTGAAGATCCAGAAGAAGATCCGGAAGAGGACCCTGAAGAGGTTTTTCCTTTTGGATCGCTTCAAAGGCGTCCTTCACAGGATTCTGCATCCTGACATCATCTAGAGAGCATCTCAGCTGAAGATGTTAAAGTTCAGCCCAAGAACATGTAGGGTCTGTTGGGTTTCCGGCACCGCAGCGTGTGTGTGTTCGATCATGTTTCGTAAACATGAGCACAGCGGAAGCAATTAAAATTAATAAATCTATATTTATTACAACACACACAACACACGCATGCTATTACAACAAGTGTAGACATAACCGTAAATTAAAATTTGCAATAAAAGGAAATTAAACTACGTTATACCTTCCGTATGACGTGTAGCGGGAACGACATCAACCGGAACGATCCTCGTAAGAATTGTCTCTATCCGTATCCACACCGAGCTCCTCGGGATGACTTCGCTAAGTCACGAGCTTCGTCTTCGTACGGGTTACTAGCCTCGTGTTGAAGACGACGTGATCGAGAGATGATCACGATCCGAATCCAAATTCGGATCCAAAACGAGTTCTCAAAACTCGCTTCTCCGGAGAGGTGTTCGTCAACCGTTTGACGAATCCTTCGTCCTCCACCTCAGAGGATTATCGGAGATCAAATCCCCGGTAAGTTAGCCGCTGTCGGAGCACTAACCGTCGTCCAAACGACGCTCCGACGAGAGGAGGAGAAGCTGTCCAGAAAACTGGACAGCTTGGTGGAGGAGTAGGCGCCGGCCAAAACAAGGAGAGAAAAAGCTCACCTTGATGCCGAACCTATAGGAGATCACCGGAGGGTCACCGGAGATTCACCGGCTGGAGCTTGGACGCCGGCAAGGGTCTTGGACGGCGGCACAAAGTCAAGCGACTTTAGGGTTGGCGCCGATTAACTCCTCCAAGGAGTGGGCGGCAACTCAAGGGGGGGGCTAGGGTTTGGATCAGTTAGGGTTTAACAATCCCTTAAGCCCACTTTTATAGAGAACTAATTCTCTTAATGGTTAATGGATCATATCCATAAAGCCCGTTAACCCGCTCCATTAAGATAAGTTAAAATAAATCAAACCATGATGGTTTATTTTAAGTTAAAACGAACCGAACCAACCTTTGGTTCATTCGTTTAATATAAACCAAACCCTTTGGTTTATTCTCATCCATTGGATTAGAACCAAACCATTTTGGTCCATCCATTATGTCTTCATAAGACACGGCCCATACATGCTTCCATTGCGACTGAAACAATTTCATGCTCGCTTTATGTTTGGTCCAACCAAACATAGTTTCTCTCGGTCTGAGAATCCCATTCTCAAGCTCGTTTTAAATCCTTTGGATTACACTCGTTGTGCGTGTGACCAAATAGGTTCTCGGTTTATGTTGGCCGTCTATAATTAACCATTAATTATAGAACAATCATGAGTGGCACCTAGTAGTACATCATGATCCCCAATTAACCGAAAAGATCAACGGTTGATCCAGAACTATTTCTGAAACCCTTCAGTAGCTCGAATGAATCGTGCCCCATTCCCTTCACTCATCTTATACCCACTTGGTTCGGGACATGGTCTATTGTGTCGATCCCCACTAAAGGTGACTCGTCACACCTAGCCCAAGTATCATTTCCTCGTCCTACGGATTCTAGTTACTCCACATGTATCGAAGAGTACCTTACTCTAAACATGTAATGCTTTGGCCAAATACTTTAGTAACAATCCGACGAGAGGCCATGGGTATACATCTCCTCGCAAGGAGTGGTGAATCCTTTATAGACTATTTAAACACCTTCGATCACTTCGACTTATACCCAATCATCCCGGGTCCACATCTCCTTGGAGATGTTTGCTTAAGATGTCAAAGCATAAGTCTCCATGATCAAGATGACTTGAATACCGCAAGTCAAAGGAACATCGCACTTAAGCTACGAGAACTTCATTGACATATCTATATATGCGAGAACCATATGAAGTCTTACTACGGTGGTCACTCGATGAACTAGTTACCATAACTAGCATCCACGATTAACTCGGACATCACTATGTCTCCTAGTGAGAATCATTTGCTTGGATACACCAAGGAGTATACCTCGTGCTAGTCTCGGCGAATTGATGGTGTCGGATCCATCAATTCATCGACTAGGATAATTAGATACATCACAATTACACATGTAGAGATACTCACTAGTTGTGATCCAATCACAAATTCTCTCATCTTGTGAATCGTATCGTGGACATTCGAAAATGAGTTTAAGATCCAATCAAATACATAAAACATGTATACTCAAATAGTGAATCTTCATTTATCATATAAATGGTTCATACATAAGGCGATTGCCTTAGGACATCTCTCATATATTACTAACAGACTCCCACTTGGCCTAATGCCAATCGCTACGGTATCCAATACCATAAGCACCAACATGACCCTCAAACTTACTTTGAGGTAATGCTTTAGTCAAAGGATCCGCTAAGTTCCTTTCAGTGGAAATTTTCTCGATTTGTATTTCGTTCCTACTGATGATCTCTCTGATAAGATGATAGCGGCGAAGCACATGTTTGGATCATTGATGAGACCACATCAAGTTCAGAGATGAACTTCTTGATCCAAACCGCTTCCTTTGCTGCTTCCAAAGCTGCAATGTATTCTGCCTTAGTGGCAGAATCCGCTATAGTGTCAAGCTTGGAACCTTTCCAACTTATTGCGCCTCCATTCCAGGTGAATACATACCCAGACAAAAACATGGAATCATCCTTGTCTGTCTGGAGCTGGCATCCGTATACCCACGTATCACCATGTACCCTTCTCCATATATTAGGAACACATCCTTAGTTCTTCTCAAGTACTTAAGGATCGTCTTAACAGCCGCCCAATGATCCATTCCTGGATCGGACTGGTATCTGCTCGTGACACTCAGAGCATACGATACATCGGGCCTCGTACATAACATAGCATACATGATAGATCCTATTATGATGCATAGGAATCTTACTCATGTAAATCCTCTAAATCTTACGTGCTGGCGGACACATAGACTTGAAGGTGTACCCCATGCCTGATGGGCAGATAACCTTTCTTGGATTCCGACATGCTAAACCTCTTTAGCACTCGGTCTATATATGTAGACTGCGAAAGACCAAGCAACTGATTCGATCTATCTCTATAGATCTTAATCCCAAGGATGTAGGTTGCTTCTCCCAGGTCTTTCATGGAGAATGTCTTGGATAACCAAACCTTAACTGACTGTAAGATTGACACATCGTTTCCTATAAGTAATATGTCATCGACATACAATACTAGGAACACGACTGCACTCCCACTAACCTTCTTGTACACACAAGGTTCGTCTGGATTTTGTGAGAAATCAAACTTTTGATCGTCTCATCAAAACGGATATTCCAGCTCCTGGATGCTTGCTTCAATCCATAAATGGATCGTCGCAACTTGCATACCTTGGTTTTATCAACCGATGTGAAACCCTCAGGCTGTATCATATACATGTCCTCGAGCAAGTTTCCATTAAGGAAAGCTGTTTTCACATCCATCTGTCATATCTCATAATCATAATGAGTCGCTATGGCCAGGAGCATCCGAATGGATTTAAGCATAGCTACAGGCGAATAGGTTTCGTCATAATCAACACCTTGTTTTTGACGATATCCTTTCGCCACCAATCTAGCCTTATAGGTAATCACATTACCATCCATGTCGGTTTTCTTCTTGAAAACCCACTTGCACCCTATAGGCTTTATGCCTTCAGGTGGGTCAACCAAGTTCCAAACTTGGTTTTCATACATGGAATCCATTTTCGACTTCATGGCACCAAGCCACTTATCCCTTTCTGAACTTGACAGCACTTCTTCATAACTGGTAGTCTCCTCATCATCAATGAGTAACACGTCGTTCGATTAAACTACGAAATCCATATCTCTCGGGAATATTGCGTGTTCTACCGGATCTACGAAGATGTGGTGTTACAATAGTCCGGATTGCTCATCACTATGAGTTGTCGGTACATTGTGCTTCACCGTGTATCTCTTTAATGTATATTTGAGTCTCTCGTGCCTACTCAAGCTCGACGACACTCCGACTGTTTTATTGAAATAGAAACTCTTTATCTAGAAACACTGCATTCCTTTAAACAAACACCTTTTGTTCCACAGATGATAGAATTGGTAACCCCTTGTTTCCTTAGGGTATCCAATAAATAGACATTTATCGGACTTAGCATCCGGTTTATACGTCTGATCCGCTTCACATATGCGAGACAACCCCATATCTTCAAGTAAGATACATGAGGTTTCTTACCATTCCATATCTCATATGGAGTAGTTGAGACTACCTTGGTAGGCATTAGGCTTAACAAGTAAACAAATATAAGTGCATAACCCCAAAAGGACTTGGGAAGAGTTGCATGATTCATCATTGACGACCATGTCCAACAAGGTCGATTCGCCTCTCGGATACACCATTATCTTTGTGGTGTATAGGGCGGAGTCCATTGAGACAATATGCCATTGTCTCTTAGATAATCAAGAAACTCTTGACTTAAGTATTCACCACCTCGATCCGATCAAGTATTTTAATACTCTTGTCATGTTGTTTCTCTACTTCATTCTGAATTCTTTGAACCTTTCAAAGGCTTGGACTTGTGTTTCATCAAGAACACATACCCAAACCGTAGTGATCATCGGTGAAGGTAATGAAGTAGCTATAGCCTCCTAATGCTTGAGTTGACATAGGTCCACATACATCAGTATGTACTAAACCTAGTAACTCTCCCACTCGTTCACCTTTTCCAGTAAAAGGTAACTTAGTCATCTTGCCTTTTAAGCATGATTCGCATGTATCGTATGAATCCAATTCAAGCGATTCCAGAATTCCACATCGGTGTAATTCGGACATGCGTTTCTTGCTTATATGGCCAAGACGACAATGCCACATATAGGAGTCTATGTGATTATCCTTTCGAGCACGCGTGTTGCTCGCTTCGATATTGAAAATGTCACTGGATACGTCCAACGTATAAATGCCATTACTCAAAGTTCCAGTTCCATAAAGTACGCCATTCAAAGTTATATAACAACAATTGTTACTAAACGTTAAATGGAAACCATTTCTATTTAAGCAGGAAATAGAAACAATGTTCTTTATTAGAGAAGGAACATAATAGCAATTGTCGATTCAAGACTAGTCCACTAGGAGCTTGACAAATAAGTTCGATGATGCGGCCGCAACCTTTGCTCCATTGCCAACTCGCAAATTTGACTCCCCTCTGACAAGTCTTCTTCTATTCCTTAGCCCCTGTATGTCATTACATATATGTGAGCTACACCCAGTATCCAATACCCAAGTGTCTAAGGAAATAGAATGACAATTAATACTTGAAGATACGAAGAGGATGGGGCATCGGATGCCTTCTTCTTCTTCATGGACTCAAGATAAATCTTGCGGTTTCTTCGCCGGCCTTCCTTGCCACAGTGATGGCAAGTGCCCTTTTCTTGGTTCCGCCTTCTTTGCCTTTTCTTTCCTTTCTTCTTCTCTTTTGCCTTCCTCTTAGAACCTTTCTTTGAGGAATCAACTATGAGAACCGCCTTCTCCTCATGCTTTTACGAAGGCTCCACAGGTCTTGACATATTGAGGAGCTCGGGAATGGTGGATTCCAATTTGTTCATCCGATAGTTCATCACAAATTGCGAGAAACTCTTGGGCAAACAATGCAGAATTAAGTCAATACTTAACTCATGATCCATCACAAAACCGAGGGTAGCTAGCGCTCGATGTACCGTTCATCTTTAGCACAAACGTACTCTGACGAACCTTCTTGCATCTTCGTGGTGAAGAGGAGCCTAGAGACCTCGAACCTTTGGATCTCGCTTGCTCATCGAACAACTCATGAAGATGGAAGACCATAGTGTTAGCATCCATATGCTCATGCCGCCTCGCACTGTACCATCGCGCCGCTAGCATGATGCAACTCGCCCAATCGACCGCCACATGCTTACCGATAGACCAACATTTGATGCAGTTGCATTGTCCTTAGACTGGCCGGAAGAGGCTCTTCAAGGACATATGCAATCTTATCCGCCTAGAGAACAATTCTCATGTATCTAAGCAATTCCATGAAGTTAGGCCCAGTCAGTTTGTTCGAATCCAATAAATTGCGCAAATTCAAAGACGTCATGATCAATTTATTGACCTAGAAATACAAAACGAGCATATATGAGAAAGATGATTTTAAAATGCATCAATATACATTTATAAATCCCATTCATTTTCGAATTTCAAAAACCCCAAAATCACTTCGGGAGATCGTAGGTCCATCTCCGAATGGGCTGATATCCATCATAGTTATGAACAACCTTGGAGAGAGTCCAACAAGCCATTCATAACTACGACGGTAGGTATCATCTATACCGATTGCATATCCCGTATATGCAACTATCACAATGTGCTATCAACTAATTGAATGTTCACACATACATCGGGTTGTTAACACATTAACAAGTATGCATCATATGCATAGCACCCAACTTCACCTCCCTTTACATCGACCTTGGAGAGAGTCCAACAAACCGATGCTCCAGGTTAAAGCCAACCCATTAATCAGGACATAGTTTTAATATGGTTAGAGCGCATTCAACCAATTAGCCCAGCTTAGAGAGAGTCCAACAACCAAAGCTAACGATTGACCTCTGACTCTTACCATATTAGTATTAAACTATTCCATGGTTTGAACATATTCGGGTTCGAGCCGGGCTTGGAGAGAGTCCAACAACCCAAACAAGAAACAGAACTCTGGTTCTAACCATATTAATGGAAGGTGTAGGCTTTAATATTGATTAAGGGTTTTTATGTCTCATCCTCTTTGCATGCAAATAACTATTATCTACATGGCATGACATACATGACATACATCTACATGTCACGACACGCATGGCATAATGTTATGCATCTAATGCAATTACATGACATATAATTATGTCATGTATATAATTTCCTTATATGTCATAACTATTTATGGAAATAAAATATGTTTAAAATTTGATTCTCCAAATCAAATCATAATTAAATTAGGAAACAAATTTCCAAATCTAATCACATATTTTATTCATGGAATTATTTGATTAAGGAAAATCTATTTAGGAAACCAATTTCCTAAATCTTTAAAACTACTTATGGAAATTAAATATTTTAAGATTTGATTTCCCAAATCAAATCATGATTAAATTAGGAAACAAATTTCCAGAATCTAATCAAATATTTTATTTATGGAAAATATAAATTTCCATAAATACTTCCAACTTTCCAAAAGTGGAAGATTTCCATAAATACTTCTAGACTTTCCAAAATTGAAAAATTTCCATAAATACTTCTAAATTTCCAAAATTTAGAAAACTTCCAGAAATACATTATGACTATCGCAAAACCATTTTTACGATTATGTCGAAACACAACCTGGGCTCTGATACCACTGTTGGGTTTCCGGCACCGCGGCGTGTGTGTGTTAGATCATGTTTCGTAAACATGAGCACAGCGGAAGCAATTAAAAATAATAAATACTCCTATTTATTACAACACACACAACACACGCATGCTATTACAACAAGTGTAGACATAACCGTAAATTAAAATTGCAATAAAAGGAAATTAAACTACGTTTATACCTTCCAGATGACGTGTAGCGGAACGATCAACCGAACGATCCTCGTAAGAATCGCCTCTATCCGTGATCCACGCCGAGCTCCTCGATGACTTCGCTTAAGTCACGAGCTTCGCCTTCAGACGGGTTACTAGCCTCGGTTGAAGACGACGTGATCGAGAGATGATCACGATCCGAATCCAAATTCGATCCAAAACGAAGTTCTCAAAACTCGCTTCTCCGAGAGGTATTCACAACCGCTTGACTTTAATCCTTCGCCCTCCACTAGAGGATTACCGAGATCAAATCTCGTAGTTAGCCGCTGTCGGAGCACTCAACCGCCGCCCAAACGACGCCCGACGAGGAGAAGCTGTCCAGAAACTGACAGCTTGGTGGAGGAGTAGGCGCCGCCAAAACAAGGAGAGAAAAAGCTCACCTTGATGCCAACCTATAGGAGATCACTGAGGGTCGCCGAGGTTCACCGCTGGAGCTTGGACGCCGCAAGGGTCTTGGACGGCGGCACAAAGCTGGGCGGCACAGCTTTAGGGTTGGGCGCTTAACTCCTCCAAGGAGGGCGGCAACTCAAGGGGGCTAGGGTTTGGATTAGTTAGGTTTAACAATCCCTTAAGCCCTATTTTATATAGAACTAATTCTCTTAATGGTTAATGGATCATATCCATAAAGCCCGTTAACCCACTCCATTAAGATAAGTTAAAATAAACCAAACCATGATGGTTTATTTTAAGTTAAAACGAACCTAACCAACCTTTGGTTCATTCGTTTAATATAAACCAAACCCTTTGGTTTATTCTCATCCATTGGATTAGAACCAAACCATTTTGGTCCATCCATTATGTCTTCATAAGACACTGCCCATCCACGCTTCCATTGCGACTGAAACAATTTCATGCTCGCTTTATGTTTGGTCCAACCAAACATAGTTTCTCTCGGTCTGAGAATCCCATTCTCAAGCTCGTTTTAAATCCTTTGGATTACACTCCAGCGTGTGACCAAATAGGTTCAAAGTTTATGTTGGCCGTCTATAATTAACCATTAATTAGAGAACGATCATGTGTGGCACCTAGTAGTACATCATGATCCCCAATTGATCGAAAAGATCAACGGTTGATCCGTAACTATTTCTCAAACCCTTCAAGAGCTCGAATGAATCGCCCCCATTCCCTTCACTCATCTTATACCCACTTGGTTCAGACATGGTCTATTGTGTCACCTCACTAGGTCGACTCACGCCACACCTAGCCCAAGTATCATTTCCTCGCCCCACGATTCTAGTTACTCCACATGTATCGAAGAGTACCTTTACTCTAAACATGTAATGCTTTGGCCAAAGACTTTAGTAACAATCCGACGAGAGGCCATGGGTATACATCTCCTCGCAAGGAGTGGTGAATCCTTTATAGGCTATTCAAACACCTTCGATCACTTCGACTTATACCCAATCATCTCGGGTCCACATCTCCTTAGAGATGTTTGCTTAAGATGTCAAAGCATAAGTCTCCATGATCAAGATGACTTGAATACCGCAAGTCAAAGGAACATCGCACTTAAGCCACAGTAAGAACTTCATTGACATATCTATATATGCAGAGAACCATATGAAGTCTTACTACCGGGTCACTCCAATGAACTAGTTACCATAACTAGCATCCACGATTAACTCCGACATCACTATGTCTCCACCAAGGAGAATCACCGCTTGATACACCAAGGAGTATACTGCGTCTTCTCGATGTAATCGATGGTGTCCAAATCCATCAATTCATCGACTAGGATAATTCCGATACATCACAATTACAGAGATACTCACTAGTTGTGATCCAATCACAAATTCTCTCATGCCGTGAATCGATCGTGACATTCAAGAAATGAGTTTAAGATCCAATCAAATACATAAAACATGTATACTCAAATAGTGAATCTTCATTTATCATATAAATGGTTCATACATAAGGCGATTGCCTTAGGACATCTCTCATATATTACTAACAGGGTCGATCGGTGTTGGCCGGCTAGAGGGGGTGAATAGCCCTCTTTCGTCGTATGAGCGGAAGTCGTTCGTTCTTGCGTGCTTGTCTATAATTGTCGTTAATATATGCAGCAAAAATAATAGAAATAATAACAACAATACAATCACACGCAATACACAAAGATATACGTGGTTCGGAACCGAATGGTTCCTACTCCACGGGCGAGCTCACCGAGCTCTAGTTATGCACACGACACTAACTAACACTCCTTCTCGACAATACGTCGGAGGTGGAGAAACCTCTCACAAGAAATTACAATGTAATATAGAAATACAAACAAGAATACAAATACAATACAATAGAACACTTTTCACTGATTACTTTTGATCACTTATTTGTTGCTTGCTTTGGTTGGCTCTTGAAGGACTGGAATGCAACAACAATTCCCCTTCAAAGTCTCCCTTAAAGTCTTGGCGAAATCCTCCCTCTTGAGCTTCATTTATAACCTGCATCAAGCTGATTTCGCACCCATCAGTCGACTGATCATGACCATCAGTCGACTGGTCCTGTAGCCGTTGTCTCACAACAGCCAGATCCACATTGGTTAAGTTCCAACGGATCACCCATCAATCGATTGATGAACACCATCATCACGAAAGGCCGCACGAGCACTGACCGAAACCATTCTGCGTGGTGAAAACATCCCGATCATCGATGGTGTCAATGATGACCGCCATCCCTAGGTCGATCGATCAACCAAACCATGGTCAGTCGAACACTAGTTGAACCCTAGTCGACTTGGATCAGTCGACTGACACCTATGTCAGTCGACTGATGTCGGGTAAAACCTCAAACACCAAATTGTTTGAGCATCCGACACTCAGTCTTAGCCACTTGGCTAAGTCCACCTCATCCCTCATGGAGTTCCCCATTGAAGCTCTCTTCCCTCAGCCTACGTCCCTCGGATGCGCCAAGCGCACGACTTCGCAATGCCATCCTTTTCGTCTCTTGCCCTCTAGGTATGCTTCCCTTGGGCCTCACTCCATTCGCTCCCCGTCCGACGGTCCCTCGGATGCATCAAGCGCACGACTTTGCAATGCCATCCTTCATCGACTCAAGGACCCCGAGCCTAGTGAACTTGCCAAGTCCTCAAGACTTCCCATATGCACCAAGCGCACAACTTTGCAATGCATTTCTCACCAAGCACCAAGTGCACGACTTCGCAATGCTTTGGACTTTCCCACACCAAGCCCCATGCTTGGATTTTCCATGCCAACTCCATGTTGGACTTTCCTATGACAATCCCATGTCATAAGTTTTGTCTATCATCAAAATTGTAGTATATGAAAAAAAAATAATTTTGAATTAACCCTTTAATTAATTGGGTTTAATTAGTAGATTAAGTGGGGTTAATTAGTGGATTAAATTGGGCTCAATAACTGGACTAATTGGGCTAGATTTTGTTGGGCTGGAATTGGGCTTGGGCTTGGGCTTGAACCAAATTAGGCTAAATCAGATTGGATAGACTTGGGTTGGGCTAACTGAGCCGCTCGAACGGCATTTAAAGGCTGTTGAACGAACAGAATGAACCATTTCACTCGCGATTTCACCGATTCCTTTCTTCTCCGCGTCGTCTCTCTTCCGCTCTGCGCGATCGCATCGCCGGGTTCTAGATTGTCGGTGTCCGGTGAGAGCCGCTCGATAGTGCCGCCTTAGTAGTTGATCTCCGGTCGGAGGTCAGTAGGTGCTTCGCCTTAGGGGGTGTCGGCGTCTCCTTCGCTCGACGGGTCGGCGGTGCTGTCGCCGCGGCGGTGAGCTGCCCTGGATGGTAAGGATCAATCGTTTTCTTTCCCATTCGAATTGAGATCTGCAGCTATGTTAAATACGGGGATATTTAAATATTAAATTTTATGGTTAAAAATTTTGAGAAATTATCCTGGAAATTTTTCGGGATTTTTAGGGAATTTTAGGAATTTTTTCGGAATTTTTCTGGATTTAAACGGACTCCGTACGAGATTTTTACGGGGATAAAATAAATAGGCTTTAGAGGGGTCTATTTAAAGGGGATAAAATACGCAATGGGAAAACCTAAAAATTTATTTTCTTTTCTTTCTTTTTCCTTCCCCGCCGCGATACCTATTCCCCTCAGCAGTTCCCTTCTCTCACATGAGCCACTTCACGGCGCCCTCATCTCTCTCGTGAGCCCAACTTCCGGCGCCTCTTCTTCGCCGGCTGACGGCCTTCTCTTGGCGTCAGCTGACGGCCTTGACCCTCTTTCTCCGTCGGCGCCCAAATTTCCGCCGTCGATCCCTTCTTCGCCGAGCCTTTTCCCCCCTTTCTCGCGCCCGAGCCGGCTTTGCCGACTGCCGTCCGAGAGTCCCACCCCCTCTGCAGCCGCTGCGCGTCGACTCCTCTGCGCCGGACTGCCGACGGCGTCCTCCTTCTCTGTCGGTGCTTCTAACTCACGGCGAGCCCTTCTTCCTCGCAGCGTCGCGTAGCCGAGTCTGGCGACGGTTGTCCGTCGTAAGCACACCGGCCACCGTTCGCCTTTCCCGGTGCCAGTCGCGCCAACCCAGCCGCGGCCGACCTCCACCGCCACCTGCGTCGGTTCTCTCGCCTAGACGCGGCGCGGGTTGTTCTCGGCCAGATGCGCCGCAGAGGAGAATACCACCGAGGAAACTTCTAATTTCCGGCAGGAAAGGAAGCGTGTGGCGTGAGAGGGCTGATCGGCAGAGGATTAGGGGTGGTAAGTGGTCGGGTAGGTGTTTCCTAGCGCAGGTATATCTCGGTTGTTGATTTTGTTAAATTGCTATTGGTTGAGCTTGATGAATGTTTGAGCAGTGGTCTTTTCCGACAAACCGAGCAGAATTGGGGAAGTCCAAGGCAGGTATATCTCGAACTATCTCCTTTTGTGTAAATGCGATTGTTTGATTCGGTTGTTTGCGAGGTGAGTGAGGGTGATTGGAGGGATGATTATGAGTCCTATTATTATGTTATTCGGTTAGTTGTAATTGTTCAGTGGAGATTAGATTGTTGGTTGGTTTTGGATAAATTTTGATTTGTGGGATGGATCTATTTTGAGTGAGTTGGCTGTGAGGGTTGAGGTGTTCTATTTGGGTGGTTTTGGTCGACTGTGTAAGGGTTGGATAAATTAGTGGAATTGGAAATTGATTTGGGTTAATTGGTTATGTGAGAAACCGATTAAGTATTCCGGCGAATTGCATATTGTGCTTAACAATAATTATGCTGTATGCAGGTTTCGATCACGAGACAGGTTCACGGTCGTGACGATTTGGTTCTTTTGCGGATATTTTATCAGGCGGGTACTTTGACTTATCTTTTAGATATAGTCAAGTTGATATGTTAGTTAGGATAGCATGCAATAATATTCATGTTTATATGCCTAGTATGTTTTTGTGCCTATTGATACATGCATTGGATAGGATATGATTATATTTCCCTGTTTTTATTTGGATCATAGTTACTTGGATTATGGATATGTACATATCGATTGTACATATTATTCGGATAGGTATTTTGAGTAGGATTGACATGCTTTAGTATCATGCACCATCTTGCATGATTGCATGCTGGCTGGACGGGGTTCCATTATTGTTGAGCCCGCAGCCAGTTACATGGCCTGCACACACTGTCACTCATGGGTTAGTGGTACATCGGGGAGGTGTGTCTGATTGCTCTGTCGAGCTCCATTGGACCGCTCGTAGGTAGCGCAGCGGCGTGGTAGCGGCGAGGATCCCTCCTTTAGTCTATGACACCGGGAGATGAGAGCTTAGCTCCCCCACTATGTTTGGGGCAGGAGGATAGGTGTACTCCGACAGCATCCTGTCCACTCGGTCACTCAGGAGCAGTGATGGCAGAGTGCACAGTTGTCATAGCCCTACCCACTCGGCTTCACCATCATCGTGTGGCGGTGGGTAGCGTCGGGGGTGACCATGTCATTGTACGGCATGCATTTTGCACGGATTGCATTTGTATTATGTTTTCTATTGTATTGATGCCTTGGATGTTGCATATGATTGACATGCATACTGAGATTCATATTCTTATATGGTGATGACTTTATCTCTTATAGTAGGGCACATGCTCCTATATCGGGGTAGGAGACTCGGTGAGTACTGATCCTTTTGCATTTATTTCTTGCTTACCATATATATGAGACTGTACTGGCATGATTAGTATTGTTAGCTATTTCTGACTATTCATATCGACTAGTATCCGCTAAGTTCTTTGAACTTACCCCGTGGTTTTATTTTTTATTTCAGGATGAAGCTGTCAGGAGAGTCCAGTTGCCATATCCCCCCCTCGTAGTGACAGTTTATTAGTTGTATGAGTTATGATTTGGATTTTTGTATAGAAGATATGTTTAGGCTTGGAATTGGATTTATATATACTCGTGGATTTTTTTGGGGTCCTTGTGGACCATTGGTCGGATCTTATATTTATTGGTTTGGTTGGGTATTCCTGCCCAGATGGCAGAAGGGGTAAGTCTAGTTAGTGTAGACTTTTATTTACCTAGATTTGTTGGCCTGAGGCCTTATTTTATCTGCGTGCGTTGTGGTATGATTCCGGTCGTGTTGACCGATGTATAGTGGCCGTGTAGGCCTTGTATAAAAATTGATATTGTCACCCGTACAGGGGAGATGCTGCCGGATTTTTGTCTGGCGGGGACTCCCTCGGGGCGTGACAAGCTAGCTGTGGGTTCTCAGGTTTTTGGCTTAGATCTATGGTGGTTGGCAGTGATTCGGGGCTGAGTTCGCCGGTCGAAAAGGGGCTGCCGGTGGAGCGCTGAGCTTGTGATTGGAGATTGGATTGGTTCGGTGAAGCAGGGGATAGGGGAGGAGCAGCGTCGGAGGATCTACGGTATTGGTATGTTTCGATTCTTTGTTTCTTTCCCCTGTGCTGTGTGAAATTTCTAAGGATTTGTGGTGGTTTGTCGAATAATGCAATGAATTGGGAATTCAAGTTGTTGTGTTCTGATGGTTAGGAATTGCAGTCGTGATTTGGAAGTTAATATGTGATTTGAGTGGTATTGTTGATTTGGTGTAGATCTATATTTGTTATTTCGAATTTGTTTTGCCGATGGGTTTGTTGGGTGTATGGATTGATCGGTGGAGCAAGGGGCTGGGGTTGTTTGGGAAGATTGGCGGCTGTAATTAGTAGGTGTAATTGTGATGGTGGTTGTAGTGGCTTTGAGGTTGTATGCAACGGTGAAATGTATTGGTATAATCTTTGTTTGTTTTCTAACCGATCTGTCCACAGTGCTCAGAACGGGGATGCTGTGAGAAGGGTATCAGGTTTGATGGGTTCGAGTTGGTTGTGGAGGTCGATTGATTGTTGCAAATCGGTTAGATATGATCGGGGTGGTTAAAATGTATTCGGGAAAATAATGCGAATATAGAATGAATTAGTATTTTGTTCGTATAATTATCGGATATTTGTACTTAACCATAATTTGTTACTATTGTGCAGGTTTGAGATACGAAGCAGGTCCGCGGTCGTGACGATTATTCGAGCTTCGTATCAGGTGGGTAATATCTACCTGGTCCGGTAGTTTGATCGAATTTCGGTGCATGATCTTGGATATATGTTTATACATGTTTACCTTAGATCCACTCATGTTTTATCCTGTGCTTGTACTTAGTCTTCGATCTTTGAGATATTGCTATTAATTCATCATTCCTTTATCTTAGATATGAATTACAACCCTGCTTGTGTGTTAACTGATAGGTATTCAGTTAAATGCATGTGGTTATGGTCACTAGTGTGGACTTAGATGGGGTTACTGGGTTGCATCACTAGGTGGGGTGATGGGTCCAATATATGGGGTCGGTTGTTATACCGTACACATATTAGTGGGTTACTTTGATGGATCTATTTATCTGTACACAGATAAATAGGTTGTGATTACATATTAGTAGTCCTTGCATGGTTGACTTTTGGTTGACTAGGTCTCCCCGTGAGTTAGGGAGTGTTGCGAGGATTTGTGTGTGAGCTATGCATCATTACATTGCATGCATGCTGACGACTGAGTCTCCCTTGTGGATGAGATGGGTCGTCAGTCATCCTGCCTCCCCATCCACTCGGGGTAGTGGTAACAGGGTTGAGGGCAGAGCATTGGATGTGCCGTGCTCGACCACTATATACGGTGGTAGCTGGAGATGCGCACCTGACCACTGTGCAGAGTGGTGTTAGCACTCGCCCACTATAGATGGTGGTTGTTGTGACGTGCAGTTGTCTTGTGTGCGGAGCTCATCTTCTCATGGGTAGTGATGGAGCGACCAGCAGCAGGGACCCCCAGGGAGTAGTTAACTCTTTACGCTTATATGCTACTCATTCATACTTCCCAACTCGGTCACTCGAGAGTAGTGGCAGTTGGAGTCGGGCTAGTCGTCATGCCGTGCCACCCGGGCTATACTGGGGTCGTGGTTGGACGGGTCCGCAGACATGACCATGCATATGCATTGCTGATATATATGTATGCATGTATTCGATATATGTTTTACATATGCCTGTGAGATGCTGCATTTGTTTGCTGCATATGATTGTACATCATGCTACATGCCTTTTGCATATTTTTATATATCGCTGTGTATGTGTTGAACATGAGTATGTATTGGTTAGACTGTTGCATGCTATTTGGATTATGCTATGGTATACCTGTTCAGGATGTTATAGGCCATGTGGACGGCAGACCGTCAGGTATGTACATTATTTCATGTCAGTTGATTAGTGTAGTGTATGCTATGAGTATGATCATATTAGTAGTTACTGGTTACTACATTTAGTACTGTATGCCTGTTGGACTCATGCTGCATACCTATAGATCTTCACATGTATACTTGTAGATCTCTATACCCTGTATGTTGTTCATGCACTTTCTATATATTACCCCTGAGTTTTATACTCACCACCCTGGACCCTGGGTTTTCTGTCGCCCAGGTGGTAGATAGAAGACTTCGACATGGACTTGGAGCATCGCCACTTGATCCCATCTCGCTGCTTTTTCGAGGGTTTTTGTTTCCTATATCGCATGTATATTCATATGGACTTCTATTGTTATTGGAGATCGTGCTGTATTTTCCTTTTATGGTATTCAGTATGGGATTTTATTTTAGTATGGAAGGATATACCGATATACACATGTTGTTGATTTTGTATTTCCCATTGTGTTGGCTTCCGCTATTGATGTTATACATTTTCGATATGTGTTATACTGGCTGCGACTATTTGTACCGTATTGGAATTGTCATAAGGGGGTGTCGTCCGTTGGCCGGACAGAGTCTACCTCGGGGCGTGACAAAAATACTACTCGAGTCAAACTCGAGTTAACCTAGGCCGATTGCACCAACAGAACAGTGGGCTTGTTTGGATTATTGCTGCGCTAGTACTTGTGCTAGTGGGAGTAATAATCACCTATCTAGTCTATTAGGGTTATTTTTCTGTTATCAGTTATGAGTTAGTAGAATGTTATGTGTAACATTCTAAGTAGAGTTTTCTTTGTTATATGTTAACAATGTACAACAAGTTTATTTTAATGATATGTTCATTTTATGCTATTAACTCTATATGATGCATGATATTTAATTACTCTTTGATTTATTCATAATGAGTATAATTTAAATGATATGTTTATTTAATAGTATCATGTTAAGATGAGATGTATGTAATATAATTGATCAAAGTCGATTGGATTGACACATACAAATGATGAGTGAGAATTTGATTGTCATTTGATTTTGTAAACCAAATCGAATTTATATTGAGTCAATTTAGAGATTACATACATAAAGGCATATACTGAATAACTAAATAATATGTTTATTTATGTTAGGTTATGACAACCAAAAACATCATAGATGAACTCAATAAGGGTGAGAAATTGTATGGAGATAACTACAAAATATGACACCTCAGGATACAGTATGTCCTAGAGGAACAAGAAGTTCTAGAGGCTGTAAATCAGGTCTTAGTAGAACCTGTAGATGGTCCCACTGCACAAAACAGGTGAGATCTTGATGCCTATAAGGCATGGAAGAAAAAGGACTCAACTGCTAAGGGCATTTTGATTAGTTCAATGGTGGATGACTTGACATTTGAGTATGAGTCGTATACTTCGGCTCATGTTGTCTGGGTGGCCCTTAAGGATAAGTACAGCGGAGTCAGTCTGAGCAAGCTTCGACAACTGACAATTAAGTTCGGCAGCTATAAGAAGCGCCCGAATGTTACAATGACTCAACATCTCAGGGAGATGTCGAACATGATTCGGGAGCTTAAAACTGTAGGTCATGAGTTGACTGACGAACAATAGGTTCAGGTAGTTATTCGATCCCTTCCAGATTCTTGGGAGACCATGAAGCAGACCCTTACTCACAGTGAGAGTATTAAGACTTTCACTGATGTCTCGCGCCATGTTGAGCTAGAGGCGGAGAGAGTAGAATCAGCGAGGATTTCTAGCCAAGCCTATTTGGCTGCCGGTTCTACTGGATCATCTAGATCCAAGAAAAAGAGATGGTTCAAGAAGTGGAAGGGAAAGAAGAAAGAAGCTGCTGCTGTAGGTGGGCCGGGCCCAATCAAAAAGAAGAAGAACAAGAAGATAGGGAAGAAACCTAAAAGTAAGATCACTTGCTTTAATTGTGAACAAAAGGGTCACTATGCTCGGGAGTGTACCGAGCCAAGAAAGGTAACTTCTAGTATATCTTCTGAGCATTTTGTTGCTAGTTCTGTATTGTTGGTTGATTCTTATCCTTTGTGGATCATAGATTCGGGAGTAACCTGTTGGTGCAATCAGCCTAGGTCACGATTGACCGGACTCGAGTTTGACTCGAGCGATGTTTTGATGTTCAACAAAAACATGGGTACTTGGCATGGAAAGTCTGAGTCATGGGTACTTGACATAGAATGTTCAAGTGGGACACTTGGCATTGGGAAAGTCCAAGTCTTGAGTACTTGGCATGTAAAGTCCAAGCATGGGTCTTGGCAAGGGAAAGTCCAATATGGGTTGGCAAAAAAAAGTCCAAGCATGGGGCTTGGCATGGAAAGTCCAACATGGGTTGGCAAGGGAAAGTCCAAGCTTGAGTCTTGGCATTTGGAAAGTCCAAGGGGAATATTGGCGGCGTAAAGTCCAAGGGTGAAATCTTGGCAGCATAAGTCCAATGGTTGGCGGCGTAAAGTCCAAGCGGGAGTCTTGGCAGTGTAAGTCCAATGTGCCTTGGCGGTGTAGACACCGTTAACATGACATAGCTAATGGAAGCACCTGAAGGCTAGCATATGGATGAATAAGTCATGGATGACTTGGAGGGATCCGATAAGCACGAGGCTGACAGAGGTGACTAGAAGGCTTAGGTCTAGGCTACGGGTGGTCTAGCAAGTATGGGGGCACCATACTTGGGGTAAAACCTCATGTTTGAGGTGTATCAGTCGACTGGGACCGATGGGCAGTTGACTGGAGTGAGTCAACTAGGGTTTGACTACGGGGAGTACCCTAGTAGTCGACGCCGAGGTGGGTGCGGCGGTCATTGTCTGATAGTCGACCGATCCGGTGATCGATCGGTGGTGCCTCGAGAATTCGGGCATAGAATGTTCTCCAGTCGAGTGATCGGCTCGACCACTCGACTGATTGAGGCATCAGTCGACTGATGGGTATGATCAGTCGACTGATGGTGGATCCATTAGATTTTTCCAGCATGGATCTAGCCGTTGTCTCATGACAATAGTGGCACCAGTCGACTGATGGTCCCGATCAGTCGACTGATAGGTGAAATCCAGCACAAGCAGTAGCTTTAAAGGGAGCTCATGGAGGAGGATTTGACAACCAGTTCTTGAGGAGTTTTTGGGTGATTTGCTGCTGCAAATCAGAGTCTCCAAGTATAATTCAAGCAACCACAAAGCAAGCAATCAAAAGAGCAATTGTAAAGTGTTTTTCCTTTACTTATAGTGCATTTCATTATTGTAATTACTTGTATTTGTTTCTTACTATTGTAAGATCATTTGTACGAGGTTTCTCCACCTCCAGATTGTTCCGAGAAGGAGTTTACTTAGTAGTGGTGTGTGATTTGTATCGCTAGGGCTCTTACGAGCCCAATTCGTGGAGTAGGAACCATTCGGTTCCGAATCACGTTACATATTGTGTTGTGATTGTGTTTGCATTCTATTATTTCTATTTTCGCTGCGTACTAATATATTTGTAGCAAACACGATCACGAACAAATTCCATCGAGCGACGACAATGCTATTCACCCCCCTCTAGCGGGCGCATCATTCCCAACAATTGGTATCAGAGCCCGGGGCTCTTCTACGGATTAACAACCCGGAGTCAAGACACTAGAGGGTGAAGAGGAACAAGATGGAAATTCAAGAGAATTTGGGTTGGGACATCAACACCCCAATCCTATATGCTTTCTATGGACGAGAAGGCTTCAACCAAAGGAAGGCAAGGATTGAAGACTTCTTGATGATGAGGGACTTTGAGGAGTGGTCCATCTTAATGGAAGGATTCAAATATCCAAGAGGACCAAAGGGAGGCTTCCTCTGTTAGTGAAAGCCATAGAGCCAATCATGTGATGATTGTTGTATGAACTTTATTGTATCATATTCCTATTAATAAAGGCATGGTTATTATATTTACTTGTATTGGTGCCAAATAATTAAGTATAATAACGTTCTTGAGTAGTAGGTTCTTACTTATATCAATCGATTGGTTGAATCGATAATGAGATGATATAGAGAACACTACTCTTAATTATTCCTAGTCAAGTATTAACATTCAGGGACAATGTTAATGCATAGAGACTAGCATGTAGGTCAACACGATGACTTGATCTCATAAGTCATGGATATGAGATATCAAGTTGACACATGGGTATGCATTGGAGAATGTATACTGAATGACCCTCCATGAGAAAGTATCATGGATCATTATATGAGTGTCATATACTTTCTCATGTGGCCATTAGTATGACTATTAGTCCTTAGACCTGAAGTTACTATGGTTCCCTACATAAGGAGTTGCATACTTTGGCTTCGTCAAACGTCACTCGTAAATGGGTGGACTATAAAGGCGATTACTGGGTATGTAACAAATTATGTGGAGGGATGTGATTGATGTAGATGGGATCTATTCCTCCTATATGACGGGAGTGACATCGTTATTCTTGATAGAGTGAGACCACGAAGTGCATGACCATGCCCAAATGAGTCAATATGAGATATTGAGCTCATTTGATTAGAGTGAGTCTACTTGGAGTTCAAGATATAGATTGTATCGAGGATGACATGGTCTATGCCTCAATTGATCAATCTAGATGTCATGGATAGAGGTACATTGTCACATATTGTGAGAGTCACAATTAGTAGTCAAAAAGGTGATGTTGGAGCTCAACATTCTTGTAACTTGGGTAGCAATGATGTGTTGTTAGATACCACTCATTGCTTATGTTCCTAAATCGGTTTAGGAGCATTGCCAACGTTACAAGAACCTATAGGGTCACACACAAAGGGCAATTAGATGGAGATTAGGTTCATATGATGAACCATGAGGATTAGGTTCATGGGATGAACTAAATTGGATTAAGAGTAATCCAAATTAGACTAATTGAGTTAGACTCAATTTGATTCAAGTGTTGAATGAGTCTAATTTAGATTTGATTCATTGAGTCAATTTAAATTAATGAATAGAGATTCATTAAATCAAATTGACTTGAATCAAGTGATTAGATTTGATCAACCATGGGAGATAAGAGGTCAAGTTTGACTTGACTTGAGAGGGAAGATGAATGATCAATTTTGACTTGACCAATTGCCATGTCATGGTGACATGGCATGGGGGCCGGCCAATGATGGGTTTCCACATCATCATGGACTTATCATGTGGTGCCATCTCATGAGGGAGACCAAGATCCATCGGCTCTTGGAGTTACATGCATGCATGTAACCCCCCAAGAGTTAAGTGGTCGGCCACTTCTCCATTTGATGGGAATTCATTTTGGTGGTAACTCCATCTTCTTCTTCCTTGGATCTTCTTCCACTCAATCTCTCCCAACCTCCTTGGCCGAAACTTCCATGAGTGCTAGCACACTCTAGGTTGTGTTTCTCGACCATTTGTCCGTGTGGATACCAATAGAGGAGTGTTCACTTGACACTCTTGAATTCCGACAAAGCTTTTGGATGAGCGGGATAAGCGAAGGGCGTCGGTACTAGGGTAATGCTCTCATCTTGTAGATCTAAGGTAGATCTAAGATCTTTAAACACATACATATTTTATTTTTAATATCTTCGCACGGATCCGTGGCCGGGCTTCCGAGGTTTCCGCAATGCAAAAAGCGGTTTTTGCGGCTTGGAAAATCCCAACAGTAGTATCAGAGCCATGTGCGAAGCATGTATGTGTTTCATATTTGTAGTTTTTGTATTAGATATAAAAATTACATATTTTTTAAGTTTCTGTAAATTTCCTATTTTTATAGAATTTTTGGGTATTTTTCTCGAAAAGTCGAAGCAACAAGTGTTGGGACACTTGTAGGCTTCAATTGCCGAGAAAAACTCTTCGAAACGGTGAGTTCTCGCTTTAGGTTTTTGGGACAGTGACTTAAGTCGCTGTAAGATCTATTAGGGATACTCGCAAAGTTTATTTTCTGCGAGTAGGGGCGCTGCCCCTATCCCTGAAAGGGGCCTTGTCCCGCGATCGTGCCCGAAAATCGCTTAACGGGACCGTTACGGAGAGGTGACTCATAAAATTGAAAAAATAAGAAAAATTATAGAAATTTTCTGTAAAATACATAATTTAGTATTATGTATAATTCTGTGATGGTCATGGCCCAAGAACCCCAATATGATTGGATGTTAATGTGTTGTAATTCATAATACGACCTGCGTGCCATTTTTGTGATTGTGCTTGTTGTATAGGGTATGCGACTTGCGTGTAGTGCCTCTTTTTTTTTTTTAAAATTCTAGTTGTAAATAGTTTTAGACTCGAATGTAACTTGAGTTTCATGTTTGTAATGTACAAAATGGAGCCGTGGAAGGTCCACTTCTAGACGGAGTTACGAGAAGGGTGCCGACGACACATGACGGTCAAAGGAGGAGCTTGGAGAAGCCGCTAACCCTAGGTTGACCGTCCGATCTTCTCATTGGCTTGAGAAGATCGTAGTAGGGCCATGACCTAATCACAATTAATTTATATATATGTATATATGTTGATATATATATATATATATATATATTTGTTATGCTTGTATGTATGTGATGCATGCTTGTAGAATAATGCTTGTATGTATATGATGCATGCTAGGATATTTTTCTTGTATGTATATGATGCATGCTAGAATAATGCTTGTATGTATGTGATGCATGCTAGTGTAGGATAATAAAGGCCTTATTGCGTATATGATACACATTATGATTAGATTAGATCTTAATCAAATCAACTCGAAAATGCCTACCAAGTCCTTGATACCCATCACTACCTCAATCATTTATAGTTGTTGAATCTGCCAAAGCAGAGCAATGCATATTATCTTGGTAGGGTGCAAGGAAGCTGGACACTGGAAGCGTAATTGCAAAGCTTACCTGGAAGATCTTAAGAAGAAGAGAAGTGAGACTTCTACTTCAGGTATAAATGTTATAGAAGTCAATCTATCTATTTCTTCATCATGGGTTTTAGATACCGAATGTGCATCTCACATTTGTACCAATGTGCAGACGTTGAGAAATAGCAGGGCATTGACAAAGGGCAAGGTGGACCTACGAGTAGGCAATGGAGCAAGGGTTGCTGCTGTTGCTGTAGGAACTTATGATCTATCTTTGCCCTCTGGGCTTGTACTAGAATTAGATGAATGTTGTTATGTGCCTGCCTTAACTAAGAACATAATTTCGGTTTCTTGTTTGGATAAGAAAGGATTTACATTTATAATAAAGAACAAATGTTGTTCAGTGTATTTAAATGATATGTTCTATTGTAGTGCACCTCTAATGAACGAACTCTACTTTCTTGACTTAGAGAGCCCTATCTATAACATAAGTACCAAAAGGTTCAAGTCAAATGAGTTGAACCAAACCTATCTCTGGCATTGTCGCTTAGGTCACATAAATGAGAGTCGCTTATCTCAGCTCCATAAGGATGGGCTGCTAGACTCATTTGATTTTGAATCATATGAGACATGCGAGTCTTGCCTTTTAGGCAAGATGACCAAGACTCCCTTTAGTGGACACAGCGAAAGAGCAACAGACTTGTTAGGACTTATACATAGTGATGTATGTGACCCTTTCAATGTTGCAGCTAGAGGTGATTATAGGTACTTCATTACATTTACTGATGACTTTAGTAGATATGGTTATGTGTATCTCATGACACATAAATCAGAATCCTTTGAAATGTTCAAAGAATTCAAGAATGAAGTACAAAATCAGCTTGGCAAGAGTATTAAGATACTTCGATCAGATCGAGGTGGTGAATACCTTAGCCGTGAGTTTCATGACTATCTAGCTGAGTGTGGGATTCTATCCCAACTCACACCTCCTGGAACACTACAGTGGAATGGTGTATCCGAAAGGAGGAATCGTACGCTATTAGATATGGTACGATATATGATGAGTCACATAGATATTCCTATATCCTTTTAGGGATATGCTCTAGACACAACAGCCTTTACCCTTAACTGTGTACAATCCAAGGCCGTGATAAAGACACCATATATGATATGGACAGGAAGAAATCCCAAGATGTATTTCATGAGGATTTGGGGTTGTGAGACTTACGTTCGACGTCAATCTTAGACAAACTGGGACCCAAATCCGATAGGTGCTATTTTGTTGGATATCCTAAGGACACGAAGGGATATTACTTCTACATTCCCAATCAGCACAAAGTGTTTGTGGCAAAGACTGGGATTTTTCTAGAAAGAGATTTTGTTTCTAGAAAAACTAGTGGGAGTACGTTCGATCTTGATGAAATTCAAGATAAAGACCATAACACTGAGGCCTTGATGGAGGTTGAACAGGAACCACAAAGTGTTATGGGTGATGAGGTTGTTGCACAAAGAGTTGTGGAACAACCACTTGTTCAGGTAGACCTACCTCTTCGCAGGTCTGATAGGGTACGTCCTCAGCCTGAGAGATACTCATTTCTCTTGTCTGACCAAGATGACGTTATGCTCATTGAGAATGAGCCTACCTCCTATCAGGAAGCTATGATGAACCCAAACTCTGAGAAATGGCTAGAGGCCATGAGATTCGAGATGGAATCCATGTACACCAACCAAGTATGGACTTTGTTTGATCAACCTAAAGGGGTCAAACCCATTGGGTGTAAGTGGGTCTTTAAGAGAAAGACTGACATGGATGGACTTACGAATACCTATAAGGGTCGATTGGTGGCTAAAGGTTTCAAGAAAGTTCATGGTATTGACTATGATGAAACCTTTTCTCCAGTGGCGATGTTTAAGTCCATTCAGATCATGCTTGCTATTGCAGCATACCACGATTATGAGATCTGGCAGATGGATGTCAAAACCGCATTTTTGAATGGAAACTTACTCGAGGATGTGTACATGACACAACCTGAGAGTTTTGTAGATCCACAACATACTGGGAAAGTATGCAAGATGCAAAGGTCCATTTATGGGCTAAAGCAAGCTTTTCGGAGTTGGAATCTTCGATTCGATGATGCGATCAAACAGTTTGGTTTCATCAAGAATGAAGATGAATCCTGTGTCTACAAGAGGGTTAATGGGAACACAATTGTCTTCCTTGTATTGTATGTGGATGACATACTACTCATTAGGAATGACATCCCTTCGCTACAGTCTGTGAAGACTTGGCTGGGGACGTGCTTCTCAATGAAGGACTTAGGTGAAGCAGCCTGTATTCTAGGCATCAAGATCTATAGAGATAGATCTAAGGGATTGCTTGGCCTAAGTCAGAGTACATACATTGACACGGTATTACTACGGTTTGCCATGCAGAATTTCAAGAAGGGACTTCTGCCGATGTCACATGGTGTGAGTCTTTCGAAGACTCAAAGTCCCTCTTTTAGAGAGGAGAGAGACCCCATGGATAAGATCCCTTATGTATCTGCTATAGGATCTATCATGTACGCCATGCTGTGTACTCGTCCTGATGTCTCGTATACTTTGAGCATGAGGAGTAGATACCAGTCAGATCCAGGTGAGCGTCACTGGATAGCAGTCAAGAATATTCTTAAGTACTTGAGAAGGACTAAAGAATATTTCTTGATATTTGGAGGCGATGAGGAGCTAGTTGTAAAGGGTTACAATAATTCCAGCTTCCAAACTGACCAGGATGATTATAGATCGCAGTTAGGGTTTGTGTTTTGCTTGAATGGTGGCGCTGTGAGTTGAAAGAGTTCGAAGCAGGACACAGTTGCTGATTCTACAACAAAAGCCGAGTATATTGCTGCATCTGAGGCAGCAAAGGAGGCAGTTTGGATTCGCAAGTTCATTACTGAGCTTGGGGTGGTTCCTAGCATAGCAGATCCCATAGAGCTCTATTGTGACAACAATGGAGCGATTGCACAGGCTAAGGAACCTCGCTCACACCAGCGGACCAAACACATACTACGGCGCTTCCATCTCATTCGAGAGATTATCGATAGAGGAGATGTGAAGATTTGCAGAGTACCCACAGAGGCTAATATCGCAGATCCCTTGACCAAGGCTTTGGCACAGAAAAAGTATGATGGTCACACTAGGTCATTGGATATTAGATACAACGGTGATTGACACTAGTGCTAGTGGGAGATTGTTAGTGAAATCCCTAGAGCCAATCATGTGATGATTGTTGTATGAACTTTATTGTATCATATTCCTATTAATAAAGGCATGGTTATTATATTTACTTGTATTGGTGCCAAATAACTAAGTATAATAACGTTTTTGAGTAGTAGGTTCTTATCTATATCAATCGATTGGTTGAATCGATAATGAGATGATATAGAGAACACTACTCTTAATCATTCCTAGTCAAGTATTAACATTCAGGGACAATGTTAATGCGTAGAGACTAGCATGTAGGTCAACACGATAACTTGATCTCACAAGTCATGGATATGAGATATCAAGTTGACACATGGGTATGCATTGGAGAATGTATACTGAATGACCCGCCATGAGAAAGTATCATGGATCGTTATATGAGTGTCATATACTTTCTCATGTGACTATTAGTATGGCTATTAGTCATTAGACCTGAAGTCACCATGGTTCCCTACATAAGGAGTTGCATACTTTGGCTTCGTCAAACGTCACTCGTAAATGGGTGTACTATAAAGGCGATTACTGGGTATGTAACAAATTATGTGGAGGGATGTGAGTGATGTAGATGGGATCTATCCCTCTTATATGACGGGAGTGACATCGTTATTCTTGATAGAGTGAGACCACGAAGTGCATGACCAGCCCAAATAAGTCAATATGAGATATTGAGCTCATTTGATTAGAGTGAGTCTACTTGGAGTTCAAGATATAGATTGTACCGAGGATGACACGGTCTATGCCTCAATTAATCAATCTAGATGTCATGGATAGAGGGACATTGTCACATATTGTGAGAGTCACAATTAGTAGTCACAAAGGTGATGTTGGAGCTCAACATTCTTATAACTTGGGTAGCAATGATGTGTTGCTAGATACCGCTCATTACTTATATTCCTAAATCGGTTTAGGAGCATTGCCAACGTTACAAGAACCTATAGGGTCACACACAAAGGGCAATTAGATAGAGATTAGGTTCATATGATGAACCATGAGGATTAGATTCATGGGATGAACTAAATTGGATTAAGAGTAATCCAAATTAGACTAATTGAGTTAGACTCAATTTGATTCAAGTGTTGAATTAGTCTAATTTAGATTTGATTCATTGAGTCAATTTAAATTAATGAATAGAGATTCATTAAATCAAACTGACTTGAATCAAGTTGTTAGATTTGATCAACCATGAGAGATAAGAGGTCAAGTTTGACTTGACTTGAGAGGGAAGATGAATGATCAATTTTGACTTGACCAATTGCCATGTCATGGTGACATGGCATGGGGGCCGACCAATGATGGGTTTTCACATCATCATGGACTTATCATGTGGTGCCACCTCATGAGGGAGACCAAGAGCCATTGGCTCTTGGAGTTACATGCATGCATGTAACCCCCCAAGAGTTAAGTGGCCGACCACTTCTCCATTTGATGGGAATTCATTTTGGTGGTAACTCCATCTTCTTCTTCCTTGGATCTTCTTCCTCTCAAGCTCTCCCAACCTCCTTGGCCGAAACTTCCATGAGTGCTAGCATACTCTAGGTTGTGTTTCTCCACCATTTGTCCGTGCCGATACCAATAGAGGAGTGTTCACTTGACACTCTTGAGTTCCGGCAAAGCTTTTGGACGAGCGGGATAAGCGAAGCGCGTCGCTACAAGGGTAATGCTCTCATCTTGTAGATCTAAGGTAGATCTAGGATCTTTAAACACATACATGTTTTATTTTTATATCTTCGCACGGATCCGTGGTCGGGCTTCCGAGGTTTTCGCAACGCAAAATGCGGTTTTTGTGGCTCGAAAAATTCCAACATCCTCAAGAAGAAGAGATGGACCGAGGATCAACTCCAACAATTCGATAAAAAATAAGAAGGTAGCAAAATTTATTATTGATTTTGTAACAACCCAAATTTTTGTTCTTATACTTTTTATTTAGAGGAAAATAGAAATAAGAATAGGAATAAAAAAAAATTTCGAATAAATGATTCGTTAGCTGGAGCTCGAACCATGAACCCTTGGTTTGGGGGAATATGCTTCCTACTACTAAGTCATAAGATTATCAATGAGTAGGATATAACAGAATATATCTATAGGCGGGAAAAAGAGAGAAGTTTGTTTATTTGACTAATCATTTAAAGCGGTAATTAAGTTAAGGAAACCCTAGTTTATATTTTTTTTCTCTCTCCCTCTTCTCTCTAAACGCCGACCACGCCTCTTACTTCGTTCAGTTTACATTGCTATAAAGCCCAGTTTTACGAAACTTGTCATCAAACCCAGCGATAATGTGAAGCAATTGAGTTATAGCGTGGATCTTGTGCACTTGTTCCAAGTTGATAGTGAAACGATATAAATTGGGGAGAAAGCGTAGGAAGTAAGTATTGCTCACCTGCAGTATAAGTAGTTATCATATGTCATTGATATATTTTTATGTGCATATTATTTCCAGTTATATGGTTGAGCAGTTTATACGCATGTATATGAGCTAGTTATGCAGGGTGTTTTTAGTCACCTGATTTTTCCCGTTATGTCGTGGTTAATTTAGTATCCTGTTTAGATCCATGATAAAAATGTGATTTATGATCATGCATGTTGTAGATAAGTTGTAGCTTATAATTATATGCATGATGTAGAGTAAGATGTAAAAATATTTCCTTTATGAAAAAATTTAAAGATGCTCCCTGTTCGAATTGGGGATTAAGAGCACAATGATCTTCAGTATGCTCCCTATTTCAGTTTTGGGGGTCAAGAGTAGAATGATCTTTATGGTGCTCACCATTCGTGGTTTAGGGGATTAAGAGCATTTCTTTTCAGTATGTATAAGAATATAAGTATAAAGGAAGTATTTTACTTTTGAAAAAACATGTATCGAGCATTAGTTTCGCCCACGGGCCAAGGCCCTCAGTTTCAGTTACCCTAGTAGGTTTGGTGGTTGGCCACCCCGGCCTATTAGGAAAGTGTACATTGGTACTATGTCGGGCCCATATTCAGGATGATTATTAATTTGAAGTATCAGTATAAGTACAAGTAAAAATTTTCTAAGTTAATTATTCCAGTTCAGATACACTGTTTATAAATTTTAAAATACTTAAGAGCATGGTTTATACAAGAGACATGTATTCAGAGTTATGATTTCCAGTTATACTTACATGTGTATCAATGTATCAAGGGTAAGAGAACTAGTTGCATGATTTTATACGTTGCATGTTTTTATGAGCATAGAAAGTACTTACTAAGCGTTATTGCTTACAGTTTGCATTTTCTTATACTACAGATAATGGTAAAGAAAAGCTTCAGTAAGGTGGCATAGCGGATGAAGTTCTTGGAGTGTGTGGCGACGGAACAGTGGAAATAAAAGATCTTAAGTGCAGATGTCTAAACCAGATTTTAAGTTTCTAATTATTATTTTTTTGATATTGTTGAAGTTCAATTGGATTGCTTATGGTTGAGACCAAAGAATTCTAGAGTCATGTTGGGTTAGTCTTAATACTTGCATGTTATGTGAAGATCTTGAAATGGTTATTGTTTAAGTAATGTCAAGGTCCTTATGATCATTTTAGTTGTTAGCATATTGCGTTAGTATATTGCTCGAATTGAGGAATGATAGTAATATGGTGTGATGATTGAAGTATAGCGTCAGAGTAAGAGTAGAAAGTACAAAATCTGTAACGATGTCCCCCTTATGGGAGGGGTGGTACAGTTGGTATCAGAGTAAAGTAAGGAAGAATTAAAGAAACAGACAGTAAAGTAGTGACATCTCCCCTAGTAGAGAGTGGAAAGACTTGGGGGGGGGTATTACAGAATTGCTTCCTAATGTCATATTGTGTAGCTTAGGTGAACACATGGATGCCAAAGAGCTATGGAGCCAAGTGGCAAGACTCCATGAGGAGCCCAAAGAACAAGAGTGCTCATCGGCTCAATTGGAGGAGATCGAGGAAGCAAGCACATCATCCTCACAAGAAAGTGAGGATTCGAAACTTGATAGAGAATCAACATCCGAGAAGGAAGAAGAGGTGGAAGAAGCCTCTACCTCTAGGATTGAGGGCGAGGAAAGAATTCCCACACCGGAGCAAGAGAAAGAAGTCGCTTCAACTTCCGGAAGAAGTGATGAAGCAACTCCGACTTCCACCACGGACCTAGGTAACTCAAACACACTGTTTCAAAATGAAATTCATATAATGTGTTTTGAGTGTAGGAAGTTTGAGCACTATAAGAGCAAGTGCCCAAAGAAGGTCAAGAAAAGTCCACCGACGCCTAAAAGTCAAGAAAAGTCAAAGGATGCCGGTGTCCCCACCAAGAAGACTAAGGAGCTCGTAGTATGCTTCAAGTGCCATAAGAAGGGGCACTATAGAAGTTAATGCTCTAGGAAGAAGGAAATCAAAGATAAGGAAGATGCATCATATGTAGGGGAGTTAAGGCTAACCCTAAGGTATATTTTAATAATGCATCTTCTAGTTTAAATGTCAAAAAACATGCTAGGAATAATTTTAACAATCTTGCTATTGTACATGAAAAGCACGCTAGGAACACTAAATATTTTTGTCTAGGTGTTAAGAGTGTTAATTTTTCAAATAAGGAGAAATTTGAGACTAATGTCCCTAGAAAGACTTTACCTAGGGCAAGCATTAAGAAAATTGAGGACCACCTAGGTTTTAATCCCAAATGGACTAGGCATATGCCTAGAGGAAATGGTATTGCCCAAAGACCAAATCAAAATTCAAAAATTAGGCAATTGGAGTTGGAAAATCAAGCCTTGAGGTCAAGGCTTGAGAAATTAGAAAAGACCCTTAGGAATATACAAAATTAATTTAAAGGGTCAAATGGTCAAAGTCAACACCTAGGGTCTAGGAGTCAAAGTCAAAAACCTAGGAAACAAGAACCACCCAAGGGCAAGCCTAAGCCCAAAAAGACCTACCACAATGTTCCATTTGATTATGAAACTCAAACTAGGTCTAGGAAGACCAAGGTTACTAGAGAAGTTATCCCTAAGGGTAACCAAGGTGTATGCCTAGTGGCTAGAGTTTCAAGGAAACCTAGGCAAGTCACTGAAAAGGTTACAAGGGGAGTCACCTCTAGAGTTAACCTAGGCAAGACCACAATGACCAAGGCTAACAAGCCTAGAAGGGTCATTAGGAAGGTATCTTGGGAGGTTATCCTTAAGGAATACCTAATTAACCCAAGGAGCTCCAATAGATATTGAGTTCCTAAGAGCTTGATCGATTCACGCTAGATGAGTTTAGGTGTGCCAACTTTAAATGGATGGGTAGTTAACCTAACCATGGTAAAGGTGACACTTTAGGTCATTTTCAAGCTTATGGGTATCTTGGAAATAAGTTTGATCTTATATCCTAAAATATTTTAGGATGTACCAATATAGTTTTGGAATTATGAAAAGTCAATCAAATTGGCACAATTTAGGTTTAGAGGTCTTAGTGTGCCATTTGGGTTTTTGGCACACTTTGGGAGATAAGAAACAATATGACAAAATGAGATTAATAATAACAAATGACAACAAATACTAAAATTTAGGTATTATATACCTTATATTTTATTTTCCATGCTTGATTTGCCATATAACATGCCATGACATCATATCTACTTTTAATCATTTAATATGTCATGATCATGTGTAGGATTAAGGTTAAATGTCAGTTCCATCATATGCCATGACATCATGATCATTGGCCATGCTTAATCTGTTGGGTTTCCGGCATCGCGGCGAGTGTGTGTTCGAACATGTTTCGTAAACATGTGCGCAGCGAAAGAAATAAAAAGGCAATAAATCTAATTTATTACATTACACACACCACATGCATGCATAGTTCAACATGTGTAGACATAATTGTAGTTTTAAATTTTGCAATAAAAGGAAATTATTCTACGTATACCTGACGTATCACGTGTAGCGGGAAAGACATCAACCGGAGCGACTCTTGCTAGAATCGCCTCTATCCATATCCACGCCGAGATCATCGGGATGGCTTCACAAAGCCATGAGCCTCGTCTTCGTACGAGTCACTAGCCTCGTGTCGAAGACGATGTGATCGAGAGAAGATCACGATCCGAATCAAAATTCGGATTCAAAAATAAGTTCCCAAAACTCGCTTCTCCGGAGAGGTATTTGTCAACCGTTTGACGAATCCTTCGTTCTCCACCTATAAAGATTGCAGAAGATCGAATCCTCGGCAAAGTAGCCGCTGTTCGAGCTCCAAACGCCGTCCAAACGACGCTCCGACACGAAGGAAATAAGTTGTCCAAAAAATTGGACAGCTTTGGTGGAGAACTTGCACCGGCCAAATAAGAAAAGCTAGGTGCTCACCTTGTCGCCGGAGCCAAGGAAGATCACCGGAGCTCCTTCGGCAGCAGCTAGATGCCGGCAAGTGGGGAGAATGGCAGCTGCTGAATGTCGGCTAGAGGAGCTTGGGCGGTGGTGGGCGGCGGCAAGATGTTGGGTGCCAGCAAGACAAGGATAAGAGAGGGAGGGGGCGGCAAGATTAGGGTTAGGGCTTTCACAAAACCCTTAAGCCCTATTTTATAGAGAACAAATTCTCCTAATGGTTATTGGTTCATAACCAAAAATCTATTAACCCGCTCCATTAACTTAAGTTAAAATAAACCAAACCGATTTAGTCTATTTTAAGTTAAAATGAACCGAACCAGCTTTGGTTCATTCATTTAAAACAAACCAAACCCCTTTGGTTTATTCTTCACCATTGGATTAGAACCAAATCAATTTGATTCATCCATCATGTCTTCATAAGACACGGCCCATCCACACTTCCATTACGACTGAAACGATTTCATGCTCACTCCTTGTTTGGTCTAACCAAACCTAGTTTCTCTCGGTCTGAGAATCCCATTCTCAAGCTCGTTTTAAATCCTTTGGATTACGCTCGTTGTGCGTGTGACCAAATAGGTTCTCGGTTTATGTTGGCCGTCTATAATTAACCATTAATTATAGAACGATCATGAGTGGAACCTAGTAGTACATCATGATCTCCAATTAATCGAAAAGATCAACGGTTGATCCAGAACTATTTCTGAAACCCTTCAGCAGCTACAATGAATTGTGCCCCATTCCCTTCACTCATCTTATACCCACTTGGTTCAAAACATAGTCTATAGTGTCAGTCTTCACTAAGTTGACTACATCACACCTAGCCCAAGTATCATTTCCTCGTCCTACGAATTCGAGTTACTGCACATGTATTCAAGAGTACCTTACTCTAAACATGTAATGCTTTAGCCAAAAACTTTAGTAACAATCCGACGAGAGGCCATGGGTATACATCTCCTCGCAAGGAGTGGTGAATCCTTTATAGGCTATTCAAACACCTTCGATCACTTCGAATTATGCCCAATCATCCCGGGTCCACATCTCCTCAGAGATGCTTGCTTAAGATGTCAAAGCATAAGTCTTTGTAGGGGATCGATCGGTGTGTATGTGGACGGCTAGAGGGGGTGAATAGCCCTCTTTCGTTCGATGGTGGAATTCGCTTGTCTACAAACAATAATAGTGCAATAGAAAACACAACAAGACAAGCAAATCAAAACAACAATAATAAAACCAATGCTAACAAAAGGAATATAACGTGCTTCACGACCTCGCCGCTAATCCACGGTGAATCACTCCGCAACCAATTCACTATTGGTCTTTCCCTTTAGCCCAATGCAAGGTGGAGGTAAACCTTCTTACAATCCAAACACTCCTTCTTACAATAAGTATGAAAGAAAAACTAGGAGGAGTTGAAAGCTTGTGGGGCACTTGGATGATCGTTTAGGACTTAAGCATTTGCCATCCAAAAGCCCACACCCTCTCTTTTTATAGAGAGGGCTGATTTCTTCCCGTTGGCCGCCACCAGTCGACTGCTGCCCTTGGCAGTCGACTGCCGCCACTACAACGACCTCTGAACACGTCAGATCCCGACCATTGTAGTCCAACGAAACCCTTGGTAGTCGACTGATGTATCCATCAGTCGACTGATGCCTCGTAGTCGACTGCCCAGTCGGCTATGAGTAGTTCTGTGGCCCAAACCCTCTTGACCAGTTAACTACTGCCATCAGCAGTCGACTGATGGTCTTGGCAGTCGACTGCTGATGTGTTATTTCCGCAAGTGCACGGTTGTCGTCAAGTAATAAAAATATCGATCCCACAGGGATTGGG
Source organism: Wurfbainia villosa (assembly GCA_025175895.1). Taxonomy (NCBI): domain Eukaryota; kingdom Viridiplantae; phylum Streptophyta; class Magnoliopsida; order Zingiberales; family Zingiberaceae; genus Wurfbainia; species Wurfbainia villosa. The sequence continues at coordinate 64,920,297 of CM045994.1, read as the reverse complement.
TCAATTACCGAGTGATCGTGATACCAAGTTATCTAGTCAATCGAATTGTGGTTTAAGAAAAGAACCTGAGAAGTCAAGAACAACGAATGAGAAGAACGAGCTGAAAGTCAAGAGTTGAGGGGAATCTCGGGATATGGGTTTCACCACGTCGACGATTTATAAGGTGATTTAATTCTTTCCTAACCTTATTAGAGTTGTTTTGATGGAACCTATCCTAAGGTAAATCAACGGCCCCTTTCGAGGTCTACGTTAACTGTACCTATCAAACTCAATTTACCTGTCACGGTGTTCGAGCATAGGGGATCATAATCAGCTAAGGGGACCTGTCACGAGACCCCCGCAAACCTCCCTATGTCTTACCTCCGTTACTTGGTAAATACTGGATTTGATAGATCCATTAAGTTCATGAGAGTTCCTCTAGAGTCAAATTTCCTCTTCACGGTGGGTTTGCACACGGGACCATAATCAGCTAAGGAGACCTGTCACGAGACCCCCGCAAGCCCTCATAGATACACTACAGCTACTAGTAGGAGTTATTCCCTAGTTGGTTCTGGCTTTCGGGAACTCGGGTTCACTGTTAGGTACTTCCCCTTTGCTCCTTAGGTTTATCAATAAGAATCCAAAAGAACCAGATCAAAATAAACAATAGTTCAGGTAGTATAGATTATATCATCCGTCATAAATCGTCAAGGGCTACTCCCCCATCCTAAGATTACAGGATACTACTCCATAGTCTGACAAGAATTACTAGAGAAAGAAATTATGATACTGGGTGTCATATCCTTCTTCTGCCGACTCCTTCTCTTTTTCTTCTTCTGTCGTCGATCTCTGACCACCCCCCGTCCTCCTTTTAGGGTTAGAATCTCTCCTCTTTTATAGCCTTGGCCTCCTCTTCAATTAAGGCAATAGATTTCCCCGTAATTGAGACGAAGATCCTGATTGCTCGCAGAAAAGGAATTCTGGAATCAGGCCAACACGCCCATGCCAAATGAGGGCACTGGCGTGTCGGGCATTTCCCTCCGAGCGTGTTGCGCTTGAACTGGGGCGTGTTGGAGCTGAACTGGGCGTGTCGGCTGCTGGAACCCCTGACACAGGCGTGTCAATCGGTGAGCCAGGGCGTGTTGGAGCTGAACTGGGCGTGTTGGCCGCTGGAACCCCTGACACAGGCGTGTCAATCGGTGAACCAGGGCGTGTTGGCTGCTGGCTCTCATGACACGGGCGTGTTGATTTCTAACACGCCTGTGTTGTTTTGATACGCCTGTTTCTTCGCCCTGTTAACACAAAAACACCCAAAAGCAGTCTCTTCGTCCAAAATATGCTAAACTTTAACTGAATCATGATAAAATACATGCCTAGGATATGAAATGTGATAGAATGCATGTATATGGAGTAGTGAAAACATAGCATGATTTACACACATCAAAATCCCCTAGTCCTAAACTTTTGCTTGTCCTCAAGCAAAGAAAACCCAAAAGACAACTTAATTATGGAAATGCTAGACACCATCCAGAGGTATACAATCTGATCTTAATCTTTTCAAATCATTCCTAGTTGCCAAGTTTGAAAGATCCCTATATAGTGCACGTGAAAAGGTGGACTAAAGTCATTGGACACCAATCTGGACTTGACATCCCTTCTATCGTAGAACATTCTTATTTCTGGCATAGAGGCACTTACCTGCCTTAATGCATGGATCATTCTTACCTATCATCAAAAGGTCTCAAAGGAGCACTTTCTAAGAAAGAAGGAAAGGAATTATAGAGAGCATTTCCCCAGTAACTAGTTAGTCTCAAAGGGGCACCTTTTAGGTGTTTCCCCAGTAACTACTTGGTCTCAAAGGGGTGCTTGAAAACAATTCCAGTGATTTTTTTTTTTGTTTTTAACATACTTCTAGTGAAAGTGTTTCTCTAGTAACCAAGTTGCGCAGGTAAGTCTCCAATGGAAAATCGAGTACTCGTCCGATATGGGGGATTTAAATCTTTTATTTGGATACCTCAGACCTATAGACCGTGTTAGAAGTGAAATAGGGTTCTTATCAAATAGGCAAAAGGGACTATCATGATCCGACCAATGTTCAGTTGTATTACGCTAGATGATATAAAAATTGCACTGTTATGATATATGGAAAGATGCAAACAAAATGGCAGTAATCAAACTAAAAATCTAAGTAGAGACAGAACAAACAATAAAGGATGTGCATCGAAACTCACAAAATAGTTCAAGGTGGTCAATGGTCATCGTCTTCACTACTAGCATCCTCCTCTGCCCACCTACGTCGCTGCTCCTGGTAAAATTCCGGGACTCACACGAAATCTATCATCATCTTCCCTCGGACGGACTCTCGTGATGAAAAACTCATCAGCTCTCCTGTAAAAATCAGCTGCCCTGTCCAAATGTTGTGTCACTATACGATGGTGCTCCTCCGTAGCTTGGGCATACCGATCCCACATACCTATGTGCGAGGTATGTTTGACCCTGAAAGCTTCGAATGATGATCGGAATCCTGAAAAATCAAAAGAAGAGTACCTTGCAGAAACATTGTCGTAGAGGGAAACCGTGGGGTTCGAGTCGAATGTGATGGCTCGGGGTTATGTGAGATGGCTCCTAGGAGGGGTGATGGAGCATGGGCAGTGGGGGTAGGAAAGGGTTCCTGGACATCTCTAAAAAGCCAATTAGATGAATTACGTACAGTTATCCGCTCAGGGTTCGGAAGAGGGATTTTAATTCCATTTCTTAACACGAAACGATATCCCTCGTCACATGCCTCAATCATCTTCATATTTATACAAGCATCCAAATCCAATCTAGGGCTAGCAGGACAATATTCAAGGTCATCTAAATCACATCCTAAGGCTACAACAATCCTAGTGATAATACCACCTATGACTATGACTCCGGATGGGCTATTACTAACCTTAACTAGATGTCTAACCATATGGGCTCCAGAATCAATATTAACTTCATTTAGCATGACCCATAAAAATTGTAACTCACTCGCTAGCCACCACTATCATATCTTCCCGAGAATGTATTAGCCATGAATCTAAGGAGATAACGAAAAGTAGGATTAGGGATATTAAATGATTTGGACCTAGATGCATTATAGGGGCGAGGGTCATCAGAAATTAATCTCCAAAATTGATGATCAATAAAATGTCTATGAATTTGCCTCTCCCCTCCGCTAGGAAAATCAAATATCGTATTAAAATCACTTAAAGAAAGGGTAAACTCATGGTTCATTAATCTAAATTTTATTTTTCCTTCCTCACAATCCTTTCCTTGCAGTATTTCAGCAGACAGGGAGCTAAGGAATTCAAGAGTGATGCTCGGGTAAGTAAGATGATGGTGCGTGATAAACTCGGTCCATCCTATCCTATTGGTTAACCAAGTTATGTCATCTCTTAACCCTAGGGTGGTCAACGTGTAGAAGTCTATAGTTCTTGTAGATACTAACTTCCTTTTTTCAAGCTTACTGAATTTAGTCTTCATCTCTAAAAACAATTCCATATGGATGGCTAGAGGTCGGAGGAGGTTCGTTACCCAAATCCTGAGCTTTTCTTTTCCCCTTGTCCCTTGCCGAAGAGGAAGAAGCTCCTCCTCTAGTCTTCACTCGCTTGCTCATGGCGTTGGTGATGGAGAGAGACAAAGAGTTAGCTCCTACCGCTTGAGAGAGACCGACGGTGGCTGCTTCAACCTTGGATCGCGAGTGGAAAATTAGGGCGTGCTTGGGCTGGTTTTAGAGGGCTATCCGCAGCATAGGCGTGTCGGGCATCCTCTTACGCAAATACCCGACCCATTTAAGCGCGACATAGGCGTGCTCCGTCGCTCCCGAGCGCAGATCCGGCCAGCGTCTGATGCAGCCCAGGCGTGCTTAGGTTGAGAAGTGTGCGACACGGGCGTGCTAGTCAGCACGCTCTGCCTGTGTTGTCTTCGGGTACCAACAACACGCCTGTGTCGTTCGGCACAGGCGGGTCGTGTCAACTTGGCACGCAGTGGCACGTATCCTGAAAACCTGAAAAAAATAAAAATAGAATAAAGAATAAAATAAAATAAAATAAAATGACTAAAAAAAATGAAAATAGCATGGGTTGCCTCCCAAGAAGCGCTTGTTTAAGGTCGTTAGCTTGACCCCTCAGTTATCCCCTAGTTTTGGGGATATGGCTCGAGGAGTGTGCTCTGCCCCTCTTCCTCCTCAACCAGATCCGTGGTGTTAGGTTGGGGTCGGAAATCTCCAGCTCTTTATCCTCAGACCCCCCTTTGAGCTTATTAAGATAAGTTTGTTCTGGTGCTCCTTCTAGTGTTGTTGACTGGAGACTGTCAATCCTACAACAATCATCAAAAACAGAAGGTTGTTTAACAGCTTTTGAAAGGTCGAATTCAATTTTGTCGTTTCCAAATGCAAGTGAGAGTTTGTGGTTCTTGACATCTATCATTGCCCCTGCAGTAGCCAAGAAAGGTCTCCCCAAAATGAGTGGAATGCATGGGTCTTCATCCATGTCAAGCACTCTGAAGTCTCAGGAATAATAAAATTTCCCACATTGGTACATCTTCTAAGATTCCCAAAGGATATCTAATGGAGCGATCACTAAGCTGCAAAGCCATAGTAGTTAGTTTCATTTCTCCCAAATCCAATTTCTTGCATATGGAAAGAGGTATCAGATTTACACTGGCGCCCAAATCGCAAAAAGCCTTATCAAAATTTGAGTCATTAATTATGCAAGGTATAGAAAAGCTACTCGGATAATTTAGTTTGGGAGGTACCATGTTCTTAATTAAAGCGCTGCACTCCTCGATGAAGAGCCAACATTACATGCTCCTCGACTTTTCTTTTATTGGTTAAGATATCCTTCAAGAATTTGGTGTATGTAGGCATTTGTTGAAGAGCTTCTATAAAAGGTATATTGATATACAGCTTCCTAATTACCTCAAGGAACTTACCAAATTGTTCATCCAATTTTTCCTTAATCGACCTTTGAGAGGCGGGATAGGGGCTTATATGTTCTTGGTTCCTATTCGACACGCTGTGTCATTTAGCACAGTGGGCGTGTTATTCTTTGGAGTGACCCGACAGTGTGTCGGTGACACGCAGCTTCGTGGGCCTCAGCGTGTTGAACAACACGCCGGTTAGGTGTGTTGTCTTCCTTTGCTACTCAAGCAGCGTCTTTGTTGTCTTCTTCCAACTCCGCGCTCGTGTCATTTAGCACGACTGCTTGTTGAGCTCTGTCTCATTCTAAAATCCTTCCACTTCTCAAACTTATGGAATTACAATGCTCTTGGGTTTATCGAATTTCCGGAAATGCGGGCGTCCTTGATCTTGGGAAATTTGGGCAATTTGGGAAATTTGATTTTCGGCATTCTTGTGTGATTAGTCAAATTATCAACCTTGCTTCCCAATTGCTTGATTGCCTCGGTATTATTTTGATGTTCCGATTTGATTCTACAATATCTTTGTCGAAATTCATCATTTATCTTCCCCGACACGTAATAAAATTTTCCATCATCTTTTCTAAGATCGACTTGGGTCTGTGAAATCCGAAGGTGCTCCAAAAGCTGTTACTCCGAAGAATTTTGGTTGGCTCTATCTGAAAAGTTGGGATGATTCCTCCAATCGGGATTATGCGTGTTGAGTAAGGGTTGCCACCATTAGGCTTCTAATTAAAATTATTTAGCGATCTACTTGCTCAATCCCGGCTCCTTCGAGATGGTGCGTAGGATTTGGTAATTCATTGCTACATGTCTGTTACACCACATATCTAAGTGACATTAGATGAGTTTACAAGCGATACATTAAAATGTTCGAGCTTTTGAGTTAACGATCGACTTTTCACGAGTAGATCAATGGTACTTACCTCAAACTTACAGCATTTTAGTTTGATATCCTCATTCTGTAGCCCATTGGTGAGAATTCATTGCCACATTCTCGATGATCTCAAAAGCTTCATCCAATGTTTTGTTCATAAGAGCTCCTCCTGCAGCAGAATCAAGAGAAACTTTAGTAGCATACGAGATTCCATTGTAGAAAGTATGAACAATGAGCCACTTCTCCAGCCCATGATGAGGGCATTGCTGTAGTAATCCCTTAAATCTGTCCCAGGCTTCAAATAATGTTTCTCCATCCTTTTGCGCAAAATTCGTGATTTGATGACGAAGACTTGCAGTTTTGCTGGGTGGAAAATACTTGTCTAAGAATCTTTGCTCCAGCTGATCCCAGGTAGTTATACAATCTGCTGGAAGAGAGTGTAGCCAAGCTCTAGCTTTGTCCCGCAATGAGAAAGGAAACAAGCGCAGTCTAATAGCATCAGCTGAGGCTCCATTCAGTTTTAAAGTTTCGCAAAATTCCAAAAATACTTCCAAGTGTAGATTTGGATCTTCAGTGAGTGCTCCTCCGAATTGATGCTGTTGGACCATGGATAGTAGAGCCGGTTTTAATTCAAAATTGTTCGCTTCAATAGGGGGTCTTCTAATACTCGATCTCAATCCCCTTGTACTAGGTGCTGCATAATCTCTTAAAGGTTTATTCTCATTCTGATCAGCCATGTTGGAGGTCAGATTTTCTTCCTGTCGTTGCTGAAATCGTCTTCTAGCAAGGAACGTTCTCTCTATCTCAGGATCAATATCGAGGATTTCCCTATTAAATCTGTGCATGCAACAACAAGGGAGGCTCCCAAAACAAGAATTCAGAATAGACACAAGAAAAAGAAAAAACAAAAACAGGAATCTAGATTAACTAAATCACGCTCAATTCAATATTGAGTGCCAATCCCCGACAACGGCGCCAAAAATTTGATGTGTTATTTCCGCAAGTGCACGGTTGTCGTCAAGTAATAAAAATATCGATCCCACAGGGATTGGGTCAATTACCGAGTGATCGTGATACCAAGTTATCTAGTCAATCGAATTGTGGTTTAAGCAAAGAACCTGAGAAGTCAAGAACAACAAATGAGAAGAACGAGCTGAAAGTCAAGAGTTGAGGGGAATCTCGGGATATGGGTTTCACCACGTCGACGATTTATAAGGTGATTTAATTCTTTCCTAACCTTATTAGAGTTGTTTTGATGGAACCTATCCTAAGGTAAATCAACGGCCCCTTTCGAGGTCTACGTTAACTGTACCTATCAAACTCAATTTACCTGTCACGGTGTTCGAGCATAGGGGATCATAATCAGCTAAGGGGACCTGTCACGAGACCCCCGCAAACCTCCCTATGTCTTACCTCCGTTACTTGGTAAATACTGGATTTGATAGATCCATTAAGTTCATGAGAGTTCCTCTAGAGTCAAATTTCCTCTTCACGGTGGGTTTGCACACGGGACCATAATCAGCTAAGGAGACCTGTCACGAGACCCCCGCAAGCCCTCATAGATACACTACAGCTACTAGTAGGAGTTATTCCCTAGTTGGTTCTGGCTTTCGGGAACTCGGGTTCACTGTTAGGTACTTCCCCTTTGCTCCTTAGGTTTATCAATAAGAATCCAAAAGAACCAGATCAAAATAAACAATAGTTCAGGTAGTATAGATTATATCATCTATCATAAATCGTCAAGGGCTACTCCCCCATCCTAAGATTACAGGATACTACTCCATAGTCTGACAAGAATTACTAGAGAAAGAAATTACGATACTGGGTGCCATATCCTTCTTTTTCTCTTTTCTTCTTACGTGTCGATCTCGACCACCCCCGTCCTCCTTTTAGGGTTAGAATCTCTCCTCTTTTATAGACTTGGCCTCCTCTTCAATTAAGGCAATAGATTTCCCCGTAATTGAGCTGAAGATCCTGATTGCTCGCCGAACAGGAATTTCGAATCAGCCAACACGCCCATGCAAATGAGGGCACGCGTGTCGCATTTCCTCCGAGCATGTTGCGCTTGAATCGGGCGTGTTGGAGCCGAATCGGGCGTGTTTGCTGGAACCCGACACGTGCGTGTCAATCGGTGAGCCAGGGCGTGTTGGAGCTGAACTGGGCGTGTCGGCCGCTGGAACCCCTGACACAGGCGTGTCAATCGGTGAACCAGGGCGTGTTGGCTGCTGGCTCTCATGACACGGGCGTGTTGATTTCTAACACGCCTGTGTTGTTTTGATACGCCTGTTTCTTCGCCCTGTTAACACAAAAACACCCAAAAGCAGTCTCTTCGTCCAAAATATGCTAAACTTTAACTGAATCATGATAAAATACATGCCTAGGATATGAAATGTGATAGAATGCATGTATATGGAGTAGTGAAGACATAGCATGATTTACACACACCAACTGCCAACATATGGTAGTCATTCTTTGGGCCAAAATCACTGCTGATACCGGATACCGGTCGAACCCGTTCGACTCATGGAATGATCGCCATCTCATCCGACACTTAGCCAAATGACCAAGTTTCACCTAAGAGCACTACCCCTTCCCGGGTTATATTCGCTCACTCTCATCCCTTGGAGTCCCTCGCCTTCGAAGTTGTCTTCGTCCGACCACGTCCCTCGGATGCGCCAAGCGCATGGCTCTGCAGCGCCATCCTTCGCATCTCGCCCTGAAGTATACTTCCTCTGGCTTCACTCCAAGCTCCTCGTCGGACGGTCCCTCGGATGCTCCAAGCGCACGTCTTTCGCAAAGCCATCCTTCACCGACTCAAGGACCGAGTCATGAGAGGTGAAACTCGCCAAGGCTCCATGTGCGAATTACTAAGTCCTGCAAGACTCCAATGCACATATCAAATCACAATAATAACCTAACTTAAACCCTTTGCCACACACATCAAAACCATATCACGGGTTGATTGCCCTAACAATCTCCCCCTTTTTGATGTGTGACAATCCGTTTAAGTTAGGTAAAAACATTTGATAAAATATTAAGAAAGGAAAGCATGTAAATAACATGATTAGCAACTCTCCCCCTTAATACATGAAACTCCCCCTAAATACATTCCCCCTTTACTTAAACATTTATCTTTCTCCCCCTTTGACACCATTAAAAAGATTAAACAGGGTTTATATGGCATGACATCAAGTCTAGAGAAAAGCAAAAATAAAAAACACTTAAAATCCTGATAAAATCAAGTTACTGTGCTCGTGCACAGTATATCAGTCGACTGCTATCAGTATGGCAGTCGACTGACACAAAGAAATCAGAATTTTTAATTTTCTGGATGAATTTCAGAAATGCACTATAAATTCCAAAAAATTTGAAAAATAGTGAAATTTGGGGAATACATTTCTTTTAGGGTTCTTTATCAATGAAAAATAGTTTTCCATGAAAAAATATTATATTTTCAAATATTTGCCAAAAATCCAAAAGCTTTAAAAACAACTAGTATTTTGATCAAGTATGTATCCATTTTAACACCTAGTTTTGGTTTGAATTGTTTCAAAACATGAACACACAGATTTTAAAGTAAGAAATTGTTTTGAAAACATGTGAAATATCCAACCATGATCTTTGGGCAATATGTCTATGAATTAAACATAAGCCTTCCCCATGATTGGTCTATTATTGCTATTTTGATACTTTAAATGACCATCTAAATGCCATAGACACTAGTGGACATTTGTATCATCCTAACATCTCACTCATGCTAAGTTTTCAATCAAGGTAGCCTATGGTGAGTGTGAGATGTATCCTAAAGGTATTTGTATATACTTAACCATTATTTTTATGTAATTCTATACATGGTTAAGTATCATCCTACTATCCCACATGATCATAAAGACATATATGAATTTATTTCACATTATGATCATGAAACACATGTATTCATCAATTAATAATCATGCATTAGGTATTACATCATGATAATAAGGCAAATATCACCTAAAGCATGATTTATCTATTTATAGGTGCATTATCATCACCTAACACTATTTCAAAAATATTGTCCTGCCATCCTAAGTCAACCAAAATATGATATAGATAAATTCCATATGGTTGACTATCCTAGGGTTTTCCTAACCCTTTAGGATGGATTTAGGAACCCAATACAAGTTCTTTCCTATGGGGTTCACTAAAAATTGTCTTCTTTTTATCTTGAACCTTAGCAATTAGACATTTATAGGCCTTTTCATTTTTCTTTTCCTTATATCCTAGGCCTTTCTTGTTGAAACTAGCTCTTTGGCTCCCTATGATCATGTTAAGGGTGTTGGAGCCTATGGTGAATTTTTCTAGGGCTTTGGTCAAGTGATCTACCTTTTCCCTTAGAGCCCTATTTTCTTCCATACATGCATCACTTACATCTAATGGCATATAAAGATCATGTGAGCATGCATCATCATTATTATCATTAAAACATGCTTTTTCTAATTTTTGTTCTAAATCCTTAATTTGATCAAGCATGCTTTTATTTTTCTTTTTAGCTCTAAATAGATCCTTAGTAAGACTAGAAATCATGGAAACTATTTTACTTGGTGAGAGGTTTGTTACCATAGTTTCCATGTCTTCTTCTTCTTCGGATGAAGATGGTGAAGAAGCTCCCCCTTCACTCGAGCTCTCCTCACTTGTGTTTGATTCTTCATTTTCGGTGGAGGAGGAGTCTAGATCGTCAAAAGCCATTAATGCCAAATTTGTGACAAAGACATTTTCTTCCTCGGATGATGATGATGATGAGGAAGAAGGGTCATCCCAAGTCCTTGCCTTTAATGCCTTTGCCTTTCCCTTTTCTTTGGCTTTCTTCTCTTCTTCTTTCTTCTTGCTCCCCATTTTCTTCTTTTCTTCCTTCTTTCTCTTCTCCTCTTTGCTCTTGTTCAAGAGGGGACAATTATCCCTTATATGTCCCTCTCCTTGGCAATTATAGCAAATCACCTTCCCCCTTGGTCTTCTTCTCCTATCATTAAATTTAAAACTTTTTAATGCATGCCTTACCCTCCTTACCATATAAGCTTCTTCCGTGCTATCCATGGAGGAGGAGGAGGAAGCTTCGTCGGAGGAGGAGGGAGTCTCCATCTTCTTCTTCCCTTTGTTAGCCATCAAGGCTACTCTTCTTAAAGGTTGAATTCTAGGCTCTTCTACTATTCCTTCAAGCCTTGTTTCATGGAGCTCCATGGTTGAGAAAAACTCCTCCAAGGTGCTCACTTCCAAATTCTTGGAGATGTAGAATGAGTCCACCATAGAGCTCCATCTTGAAGACCGGGGAAAGGCATCTATAGCCTTCATGAGCATGCCCCTATTTGAAAGCTTCTCTCCTACACTAGATAAACCGGTTATTATCTCTTTAAATCTAGAGTGTAGTGAGGTTACCTTTTCTCCCTTTTCTAATTTGATGTTTGATAGTTGGGAGCGGAGGAGGTCTCTCCTTGCAAGCTTGGCCTCCGAGGTACCTTCATGAAGCTCTACTAGCTTCTCCCACATCTCCTTGACACTAGAGCATTCCCCTATCCTATTCACTTCTTGTTGGGGGAGTACGTTGTAGAGATGATGTTTGGCTTTTGAGTTTGCCAAGTACTCTTTCTTTTGCCTCTTGCTCCACCTTGATTTTTCCAATGGCTCCCCTTCTTCATCCCTAGGCAATTCGAAACCGTTTTCCATAATTAAAAGAATTTCGAAATCGGTTTCGAAAAATACCTCCATTCTCTTTTTCCACCAAGAGAATTCACCTTCAAACTTTGGTGGATGAATGTTCGAGCCGGCCATTCTTGAATGTGCTTGCTGTGGCGGTTAGTCCTCGACAAGCTTTCCTTGGCTCTAATACCACTTGTAGGGAATCGATCGGTGTGTATGTGGCCGACAAGAGGGGGGTGAATAGCCCTCTTTCGTTCGATGGTGGAATTCGCTTGTCTACAAACAATATTAGCGTAACGGAAAACACAACAAGACAAGCAAATCAAAACAACAAGAATAAAACCAATGCTAACAAAAGGAATATAACATGGTTCATGGCGTCGCCGCTAATCTGTTAGGACCCTTGGAACGGCTAGAGGGGGGGTGAATAGCGTTTCGCCCGTTCGTGAATAGAATTCGATCTCGTTCGTGCCTACAATTTCGTTAGCGCAGCGGAATACAGATAATGATAACAATAACGAAATAGACAACAAGCTAACACAATGATATAACGTGGTTCGGAACCGCACGGTTCCTACTCCACGGATCGAGCTCTAAAGAGCCCTAGTGATGCACACGCACTCACTAATGATAAAAACTCCTTCTCGACACAAGTCGGAGGCGGAGAAACCCCGTACAAACGTTTACAACAATAAACTAAAGGAATACAAGCAATATACAATGTAAATACGAAGTACAAGTAAAGAAAAGACTTTACAACACTTGTTTTGATTGCTTGAATGCTTGGTTGCTTGCTTGCACTTGGAGACCTGATTTGCACCAACAAATCGCCCCAATAGCCCTCAAGAACCGATACCAAAATCCTCCATCACGAGCTCCTTATAAAGCTTCAACCTGTGCTGGAAAAGGTCGATCAGTCGACTGATCGGGACCATCAGTCGACTGATCACACTGTTGCTGTGAGACAACGGTGTAATCCACGCTGGAAAAATCCAACGGCTAGGACATCGACCGTGATCATGAACATCACGATCGATGAGCCATCACCGACCGCCGTCTCGCGGTGAGTGAGACTCAATTCTGTGGCCTAAAATTTGAGCATCACGATCGATCACATGATCACCGGTCGCCCATCGGGCCGATCGCCTGCGGTGGCGATCGCTAGGTTACTTCCCGCAGTCAAACCCTAGTTGACTTGGTACAGTCGACTACCACATGGCATCAGTCGACTGACACACCTCAACCATGAGGTTTTGACTCAAGTATGGTTCCCTCATACTTGGTAGACCACCCTTAGCCTAGACCTAAGCCTTCTAACTACCTCCATCAGCCTCACGCCTCTCGGATCCCTCCAAGTCGTCCATGACTTGTTCATCCATCGTGCTAGCCTTCAGGTGCTTCCATCGGCTATGTCATACTAACGGTGTCTATACCGCCAAGGCACATTGGACTTACGCCGCCAAGACTCCGCTTGGACTTTACGCCGCCAACCATTGGACTTATGCTGCCAAGACTATCGCTTGGACTTTACGCCGCCAATATCAATCCCCTTGGACTTCTAATGCCAACCCATGTTGGACTTTCCATGCCAAGACCATGCTTGGACTTTCTATGCCAAGACCATGCTTGGACTTTCCCAAATGCCAAGACCATGCTTGGACATTCCCTTGCCAACCCATGTTGGACTTTTACATTGCCAAGACCATGCTTGGACTTTCCACGCCAAGAACTCAAGACTTGGACTTACCATGACAATTACATTGTCATATGTTTTTGTCGAAACATCAAAACACATCAAAACATCACTCGAGCCAAACTCGAGTCTTGGTCAATCGTGACCTGGGCCGGTTGCACCAACAATCTCCCCCTTTTTGATGTTTGACAAAAACCAAACAAATTATTGAGTTAGAACACTAACTCAAATCCCTTACCAATTATCCCAAATTGGTAAATACTCTCCAAATGTTCTCCCCCAAACATTCTCCCCCTTTTTGACTAACATGAAAAAGGTTTTCTCTCCAAGGAGGTCAATGTCTCATGTCCCAATGAGATCTTACAATCTCCCCCTTGATCCAAAAATACTTAGGATGCCTACCATCTTCCTAGTGATAAGTCCAATATCACTCAAGAGAGGCAATCCCATTTACTCTCCCAATTTCCAAATTGGGTCTCTCAAAGGTCCCATCAATTTCCCAATTGATGTCATATTCTCCCAATAACTTCTCCTTTTCAAGGAGAAAAACACATCCATCATCCCAAGATGGATACCTCCCCCTAAAGGCTTGCTCCCCCTTGATCATTGCACCAATAATGTCCTTGGGAAGCCCCTAAGCCAATAGGAACTCTAAACCATCAAAATTAAGGTCCTAAGTTCAACATAGAACTTTCTAACACCTTAAAATTGATACAAACCCTAAATACTTCTCCTAATCCATAGAACTTTCTACCATCTTCCATATCCTAGGGTTAGGAGTGATTAGGGACCATAACCGTAGCTGAAATAGGGTTAAATAACTTTGGTAACCCCGAAATCAGGCTATCAGTCGACTCTGTCAGATACCAGTCGACTGATGTGTCCATCAGTCGACTGACACGAGGCAACAGTCGAGTGATACAAAGATCTAAATGAGTCCAACCGCATCACGATCAGATCAGAGTGGCTGATCGATAATCAAAACCTGATTTTCAGAAATCAGACTCAACTTTTGGAAATTCATAAGTAATTCTACGTAAATCAAAAAATCACGAAACTTGATACGTATATTACTTATCACACATACAATCAGTGAAAATTTTTGGAAAAATATTTTTACCATCGAAATAGGAGATTGATACAAAATCCAAAAGTGATTGAAAACTTTAAAGTTTAAGCTCACTTTGTATCAATCTTATCAATGGTGATTGCTATCAAAAGATAGGCTTCACCAAGGTTTTTCAAAATGATTTTAAAATATTTTTGAAAGCCTATTTTGAACCATAATTTATAGGCTAAATAACATAGCTTGTATATTAGCTTTCCTTATGATTCTTGGTGGTAATTAGAATAAGTTTGAGTTCATCTAGATGCACTACCCATGCACCTTGAACTTAACTTATTATCCTAGCATCTCACATGTATCTAGGATGTATAAATACACATACATGTCAATGTGATGTGAGATGTGGATTCGGGTTCATCAGATCTATGGTTTCATGCATTTCCTAGGCAACCCTACTTGATTCCCTTATAAATGGGACTTCAAGTCATGCCATAGTCCTTAAATCAATTTCAACCAATTGCCTTAAATGCATGAATGATTATGGCATTAGAAATGATATAAATAAGCATATGCTCATAATCATGATGTCATGGCATAAGATGAAATTTAAGAACACATGACATCTAAAATAATCCTAAGCAATAATATGACATGGTATATGATAGGATGCAATTTCGTGTCATGATATATCAACTTTCATAAGCAATACAATTATACAAGTACTCATCCAAACACACAAGATTTTCATAAACAAAAATTTCATTTAACTTAAAATTTTTAGTCTTTTACATTCAAAATCGAGATTGGCTATGCTCAATCTCACTACAGAAACTGACAACAAAAGAAAATCTAACATCCTAAATATCTAATCGTCTGCAGGAGGTGGCGGTGGAGGAGGCTGCTAACTCAGGGTCCAGGCCCGCATCAAGCAGTGTCAGCTCGATATGTTAGAGAGACATATGAAGCATGGTGAGTACAAGACATCAAGTTGTGTGACACTTGAGTATCGCTCTTGATGTTACTTTTACACGAACTCTTGAAGTGTGCCAACAATCAAAGTTACACACTATGATCTCTAAATCTAGATTGTGCCAATTTTGATCATTTTATAAAACTTCTCAATTAGCATTGGCACATCCTAAATCCACCTAGCGTGAGTCAATCATGCTCTTAGGAACCCAAAACCGATTTGAGCTCCTAGGGTTAATTAGGTATTCCTTAGGGATAACCTCCCTAGATACCTTCCTAATGACTTTCCTAGGCTTATTAGCCTTGGTCATTTTGGTCTTGCCTAGGTTAACCTTAGGAATTGCCTTCCTAACAACCTTCTTAGTGGCCACCCTAGGTTTCTTTGAAACCTTGGCCACTAGGCACAAACCTTGGTCAACTCTAGGGATGACTTCCCCATTGACCTTGGTCTTTCTAGACCTAGTTAATGTTCCATAGTCAAATGGAACACTATGATAAGTCACCTTGGACTTAGGTTTGTGACCCAAACCATTCTTGCCCTTGGTTGACTTTTGACTCTTAGGTCCTAGATGTTGACTTTGACTTCTTGACCTAGGAGTTTGACCATTAGACCCTTTAAATTGATTTTGCATAATGTTAAGGGTCTTTTCAAGTTTTTCAAGCCTTGACCTCAAGACTTGATTTTCTTTTTCTAATTGCCCAATTTTAGAATTTTGATTTAAAACATGGGCATTGTACTTCCTAGGCATGATTTTTCTAGGGACATTAGTCCCAAATTTCTCCTTATTCTTAAGGTGAACATTCTTAGCTCCTAAACAAATATGTTTGTTATTTCTAGCATGCTCTTTATGATACATAGCAAAATTGCTAAAATTAGTTCTAGCATGCTCTTTAACGTTTAAATTAGGCAGACATTATTTAAATGTACCTTAGGGTTTGCCTTAGTGGCTCCCCCTACTTGTGATGCTCCTTCTTTGGTCGTTTTGCTTCCCCTAGGACATTGATTCCTATAATGTCCTTTTGCATTGCATTTGAAGCATATGATGTGCTCCTTGCTCTTGATACTTGGGGAACCGGCGTCGGTTGACTTTTGTTGACTTTTAGGCGCCGGAGGAGCTTTCTTGACTTTCTTTGGGCACTTACTCTTATAATGCCCAAATTTCCTACACTCAAAACATATAATGTTATTTTTATTTTGAATTGAGGTGTTTGAGTTACCAATGGTGGTGAAGACCGGAATTGGACTTTGGGCTTCTTCATCTTGACCGGATGTCGAAGCTTCTTCTTCTCGATGTTCCGGTATGAAGATTCTCTCCTCCCCCTCAATCCTTGAGGTAGATGCTTCTTCCACTTCCTCCACCTCTTCCGACCCGGAAGTTGACTCCTCACTTTCTTATGAGAATGATGATGATTCTTCTTCGGTCTCCTCCTCTTCCAAGTCTTCTTGGACCGATTCGGGATTGTCGTGGAACTTGATCAACTTGTTCCACAACTCCTTGGCATCCCTATAGCTTCCTAATCTGGACAAAATATCGTTAGGTATCAAATCAATCAACATTTTTGTTACCTTAACGGTTGTCTTGAATTTTTCCCGTTGCTCCTCGGTCCATCTCTTCATCTTGAGGATTTCACCGTTTTCTCCTCTCGGAGCATCAAAACCTATAGTCACGGCAAACCAATTTTCTATATTCGTCATTAGAAAATATTCCATCCTACCTTTCCAATACGCAAAATGTTCACGGTTGAAGGAAGGTGGAATGTTGACGTCGTCACCCAATTTTTCTTGGAAATCCATATTCTTCCCTCTAGATTCTTGACTCCGGGTTGTTAATCCATAGAAGAGCCCCGGGCTCTGATACCACTTGTTAGGACCCTTGGAACGGCTAGAGGGGGGGGGGGTGAATAGCGTTTCACCCGTTCGTGAATAGAATTCGATCTCGTTCGTGTCTACAATTTTGTTAGCGCAGCGGAATACAGATAATGATAACAATAACGAAATAGACAACAAGCTAACACAATGATATAACGTGGTTCGGAACCGCACGGTTCCTACTCCACGGATCGAGCTCTAAAGAGCCCTAGTGATGCACACACACTCACTAATGATAAACACTCCTTCTCGACACAAGTCGGAGGCAGAGAAATCCCGTACAAACGTTTACAACAATAAACGAAAGGAATACAAGCAATATACAATGTAAATACGAAGTACAAGTAAAGAAAAGACTTTACAACACTTGTTTTGATTGCTTGAATGCTTGGTTGCTTGCTTGCACTTGGAGACCTGATTTGCACCAACAAATCGCCCCAATAGCCCTCAAGAACTGATACCAAAATCCTCCATCACGAGCTCCTTATAAAGCTTCAACCTGTGCTGGAAAAGGTCGATCAGTCGACTGATTGGGACCATCAGTCGACTGATCACACTGTTGCTGTGAGACAACGGTGTAATCCACGCTGGAAAAATCCAACGGCTAGGACATCAGTCGACTGATCATGAACATCGGGCCGATCGATGAGCCATCACTCATTGTCTCGAATGAGTGAGACTCCATTCACGTGGCGAAAATCCG
This sequence comes from Wurfbainia villosa, assembly GCA_025175895.1. Lineage (NCBI taxonomy): Eukaryota > Viridiplantae > Streptophyta > Magnoliopsida > Zingiberales > Zingiberaceae > Wurfbainia > Wurfbainia villosa. The sequence continues at coordinate 64,902,523 of CM045994.1, read as the reverse complement.
AGCATCGGTCATTGCTCATCCATCGACCGCCTACCGCTGGCCGATCGCTAGGCCACTTCCCGCAGTCAAACCCTAGTTGACTTGGTACAGTCGACTGACACACCTCAACCATGAGGTTTTGACCCAAGTATGGTTCCCTCATACTTGCTAGACCACCCTTAGCCTAGACCTAAGCCTTCTAACTACCTCCATCAGTCTCACGCCTCTCGGATCCCTCCAAGTCGTCCATGACTTGTTCATCCATCGCGCTAGCCTTCAGGTGCTTCCATCGGCTATGTCATGCTAACGATGTCTACACCGCCAAGGCACATTGAACTTACGCCGCCAAGACTCCGCTTGGACTTTACGTCGCCAACCATTGGACTTATGCTGCCAAGACTACCGCTTGGACTTTACGCCGCCAATATCAATCCCCTTGGACTTCTAATGCCAACCCATGTTGGACTTTCCATGCCAAGACCATGCTTGGACTTTCTATGCCAAGACCATGCTTGGACTTTCCCTTGCCAACCCATGTTGGACTTTTACATTGCCAAGACCATGCTTGGACTTTCCATGCCAAGAACTCAAGACTTGGACTTACCATGACAATTACATTGTCATATGTTTTTGTCGAAACATCAAAACACATCAAAACATCACTCGAGCCAAACTCGAGTCCTGGTCAATCGTGACCTGGGCCGATTGCACCAACATAATCCACGGTCCGATTCGTCCACGGTGAATCACTCTGCAACCAATTCACTATTGGTCTCTCCCTTTAGCCCAATGCAAGGTGGAGGTAAACCTTCTTACAATCCAAACACTCCTTCTTACAATAAGTATGAAAGAAAAATTAGGAGAAGGAGTTGAAAGCTTGTGGGGAACTTGGATGATCGTTTAGGACTTAAGCATTTGCCATCCAAAAGCCCACACCCTCTCTTTTTATAGAGAGGGCTGATTTCTTCCCGTTGGCCACCACCAGTCGACTGCTGCCCTTGGCAGTCGACTGTCGCCACTACAATGACCTCCGAACATGTCAGATCCCGACCGTTGTAGTCCAACGGAACCCTTGGCAGTCGACTGATGTATCCATCAGTCGACTGATGCCTCGTAGTCGACTACCCAATCGACTACGAGCAGTTCTGTGGCCCAAACCCTCTTGACTAGTCGGCTATTGCCATCAGCAGTCAACTGCCAACATATGGCAGTCGACTGCTGGGCCAAAAGCCACTCAGTCGGATACCAGTCGAACCCGTTCGACTCAGAGCAGTCGACTGGTGTCGGGAAACCTCATCCGACACTTAGCCAAATGGACAAGTTTCACCTAAGAGCACTACCCCTTCCCGGGTTACGTTCGCTCACTCTCATCCCTTGGAGTCCCTCGCCTTCGAAGTTGTCTTCGTCCGGCCAAGTCCCTCGGATGCGCCAAGCGCACGGCTCTGCAGCGTCATCCTTCGCGTCTCGCCCTGAAGTATACTTCCTCCGGCTTCACTCCAAGCTCCTCGTCCGACGGTCCCTCAGATGCTCAAAGCGCACGGCTTTCGTAAAGCCATCCTTCACCGACTCAAGGACCGAGTCATGAGAGGTGAAACTCGCCAAGGCTCCATGTGCGAATTACTAAGTCCTGCAAGACTCCAACGCACATATCAAATCACAATAATAACCTAACTTAAACCCTTTGCCACACACATCAAAACCATATTACGGGTTGATTTCCCTAACAGTCTTCATGACCAAGATGATTTGAATACCGCAAGTCAAAGGAACATCGCACTTAAGCTGCAGTAAGAACTTCATTGACATATCCATATATGCAGAGAACCATATGAAGTCTTACAGCTGGTCACTCAAATGAACTAGTTATCATAACTAGCATCAATGATTAACTCTGGACATCACAATATCTCCAGCCAGTGAGAATCAACTGCTTGGATACACCAAGGAGTATACCTCATGCTAGTCTCGACAGAATTGATGGTGCCCAAATCCATCAATTCATCGACTAGGGATAATTCCGATACATCACAATTACACATGTAGAGATACTCACTAGTTGTGATCCAATCACAAATTCTCTCATGCTGTAAATCGTATCATGGATATTCAGTAAATGAGTTTAAGATCTAATTAAATACATGAAAACATGTATACTCAAATAGTGAATCTTCATTTATCATATAAATGGTTCAAACATAAGGCGATTGCCTTAGGATATCTCTCATATATTACTAACATAATTATGCTATCATTTATGCCATGATCATTTCATGCATTTAATAAGAATTGAATTAAGGACATATGACATCACTTGAAGTCTCATGTATAAGAGAATCAAGTAGGGTTGCCTCAGAAAAATGCATGAAACCCTAGATTAGGAGAACAAAACCCACATCTCACATCACATTGACATGTATGTGTATTTATACACCCTAGATACATGTGAGATGCTAGGATATGAGGTAAGTTCAAGGTGCATAGTTTTTGCATCTAGATGAACTAAAACTCATCTAATATCATTAGTGGATCATTGGGAAAGCTTATGTTCAAGCCATGTACATTAATCCCAAAGAATATGATCCAATATAAAGTTTCAAAAACATTTTAAAATCATTTTAGAAAACCTTGGTGAAGTCTACCTTTTGATAGGAATCGCCATTGATGAAGTTGATACAAAGTGAGCTAAAACATTGAAGTTTTTCTTCACTTTTGAACTTTGTGTCAATTTCACTATTTTATAGGTAAAATATTTTTCTAACATTTTTCACCCATTGTATTGGTCATAAGTATTATATGTATAAAATTTCATAATTTTTTGAAATACGTATAATTATTTATGAATTTTTGAATTTCGATTCTGATAACTGAAAATCAGATTTTTTTCAGTTATCAGTCAACTGACCTTGTTGGTAGTAGACTGATGGACATGGCAGTCGACTGATGCCTGATAAAGTCGACTACCAATGTTGATTTCGGGTAAACATAATATGTTTAGCCCATTTTCAGCTATGATAAGATTCCCTAACCACTCTTAACCCTAGGATATGCTTTGGGAAGCTTTATAAAGGGTGAAAATCCATTGGATATAGATTAGGAGAGTTGTTAGGGTGATGTATCAAATTTGAGGTACGGGAAAGTTCAATGTTGAACTTTAGACCATAACTTTGATGGATTAGAATTCCTAATTGGCTTAGGGACTTCCCAAGGATATTATTGGTGCAATGGTTACGGGGGAGCAAGCCTTTAGGGGGAGGTATCCATCATGGGATGATGGATATTATTTTTTTTTCTCATGAGGAGGAAAAATGAGTTTTTGAGATACCCAATTTGGAAATTGGGAGAGTGTGTAGGATTGCCTCTCTTGAGTGATATGAGACTTATCACTAGGAAGATTGTAGGCATCCTAGAGGTTTTTGGATTAAGGGAGAGATTGTAAGATCTCATTGGATATGAGACATTGACCTCCTTGGGTGAACCTTTTTGATGTATGTCAAAAAGAGGCAGAATGTATGGAATAACCAATTTGGGATAATTGGTAAGGAAATTTGAGTTTGGGGCCTAATTCAAGGGTGTTTTTGTCAAATATCAAAAAGGGGGAGATTGTTGGTGTAATCGACCCAGGTCATGATTGGCTAGACTCGAGTTTGACTCAAGCGATGTTTTGATGTTCAACAAAAATATATGACAATATTTTTGTCATGGTAAAGTCCAAGTCATGGGTACTTGGCATGGAAAGTCCAAGTGGGACACTTGGCATTGGGAAAGTCCAAGTCTTGAGTACTTGACATGTAAAGTCCAAGCATGTGTCTTGGCAAGGGAAAGTCCAACTTGGGTTGATAAAAGAAAGTCTAAGCATGGGTCTTGGCATGGAAAGTCCAACATGGGTTGGCAAGGGAAAGTCCAAGCTTGAGTCTTGGCAATTGGGAAGTCCAAGGGGAATATTGGCGGCGTAAAGTCCAAGGGTGAAGTCTTGGCAGCATAAGTCTAATGGTTGGCGGCGTAAAGTCCAAGCGAGAGTCTTGGCAGCGTAAGTCCAATGTGCCTTGGTGGTGTAGACACAGTTAGCATGACATAGCTGATGGAAGCACCTAAAGGCTAGCGTATTGATGAATAAGTTATGAATGACTTGGAGGGATATCCGATAGACGCAAGACTATCGGAGGTGGCTAGAAGGCTTAGGTCTAGGATACGGGTGGTCTAGCAAGTATGGGGGCACCATACTTGGGGTAAAACCTCATGTTTGAGGTGTATCAGTCGGTTGGGACATATGCGCAGTCGACTAGAGTGAGTCAACTAGGGTTTGACTGCGAAGAGTGCCCTAGCAGTCGACTGCCAGAGGTGGGCAGTCGGTTGCTGTCTCGATCAGTTGACTAATCTGGTAATCAGTCGACTGGTGCTCGAGAATTAGGGCACAGAATGTTCTCCAGTCGAGTGATCAGCCTAACCACTCGACTGATTGAGGCATCAGTCGACTGATGGGTATGATCAGTCGACTCATGGTGGATCCGTTGGATTTTTCTAGCGTGGATCTAGCCGTTGTCTCACGACAATAGTGGCACCAGTCAACTGATGGTCTCGATCAGTCGACTGATAGGCGAAATCTAGCCCAGGCAATAGCTTTAAAGGAAGCTCATGGAGGAGGATTTAGCAACCGGTTCTTGAGGAGTTTTGGGGCGATTTGCTGCTACAAATCAGGGTCTCCAAGTGCAATTCAAGCAACCACAAAGCAAGCAATCAAAAGAGCAATTATAAAGTGTTTTTCCTTTACTTATAGTGCATTTCATTATTGTAATTGCTTGTATTTGTTTCTTACTATTGTAAAATCATTTGTATGAGGTTTCTCTACCTCCGGATTGTTTCGAGGAGTTCATTTAGTAGTGGTGTGTGATTTGCATCGCTAGGGCTCTTACGAGCCCAATCCGTGGAGTAGGAATCATTCGGTTCCGAACCACATTACATATTGTATTGTGATTGTGTTTGCATTGTATTATTTCTATTTCCACTGCGTACTAATATATTTGTAGCAAGCACGATCGCGAATGAATTCCATCGAGCGACGACAACGCTATTCATCCCCCTCTAGCGGGAGCATCGTTCCCAACACAACTAACCATATAGCTCGGGAGCGAGTTACATATGTGGAATACCACTGAGTACCAGCTGGCAACAAATGGATACATGTAGGAAACAATGCAAGAGTCGAAGTCAAAGGAGTCGACACTTGCAAACTTAACATTCGGAGTGGAAGAACTTTATTTCTACATGATGTCTTGTATGCTCCTGAGATTCATAGGAATCTTGTTTCTGTTACTTGTCTTCTTGATTTAGGGTATTGTATTAACTTTTACAGTCGGTGTGTTAAACTCAAGATTGACTCAGTGTCAATCAGTTATGGTTTTTTAATGAATGATTTTATGGTTCTTGATATGGAACCAAATGTCAATTATGTGATTGATAATTGTTTTTCAAACATTACTCTTACTAGTGATGCAGAAATAACTGATGATATTTGGCATGCTAGATTTGGACATATAGGATAAGATCGCATGAATCGGTTAGCTAAAGAGGGCTTATTGGGCTCTCGAGCTAAGATTAGCTTGTTTGTATATAAGCATTGTCTTGCTGAAAAAGCAACTAGGAAACCATTCGGCAAGGCTATTAGGGCAGAGTCACCGTTGTAATTGATTCATTCGGATATTTGTTGTCCAATGAATGTGAAGGCTAGACATAGAGCTTCCTATTTCATTACATTTATTGATGATTTCTCTCGTTTCGATCATGTGTATTTGATTTCTCACAAATATGAAGTATTGGATTGCTTCATTCGTTATATGAACGAAGTTGAGAATCAAATGGAATGTAAGGTTAAAACTTTATGCACTGATCATGGAAGAGAATATTTGTCTGATATGTTCAAGACAGTATGTAATGATAAAGGGATTATTAGACAGCTGACGATCCCTGGAACTCCACAGCAAAATGGGGTTGCTGAGAGAAGAAATAGAACTCTTCTCGAAATGGTTAGGTCTATATGATGGAGCAAGCTAATTTGCCGATCTCCTTTTGGGGAGATGCATTATTAGCTGCAGCCTATATACTTAATAAAGTGCCTTCAAAGTTAGTTCTATCTACCCCATATGAACGTTGGACAGGCAGAAAACCAGATTTGGGAAATCTGAGACCCTGGGGGTCGGCTGCCTATGTTCATGATAGTTCTCACAAGTATGGAAAACTGAGACCTAGAGGTAAGAAGTGTATCTTTATAAGATATTCTAATACCTCCAAAGGTTATGTTTTCATAGGTGATCAACAAGATGGAACAATCTCCGAATTGGATTCGAGAGATGCTACTTTTCTCGAAACTGAGTTCCCAGTTAGAGGTGAAGTTGATAAGACAGTTCCTCTATTTGAGGAGGATAGTTGTTGTCAACTAGACAATTGTCTAGTGGGATACTTGGAACAAGTAAACCCAGTGAAAGTACTTTGCCTAGTCACGGAGTGACTTCTCATCATCCCAACTTATGGAAAAGTGTTTGTAAAATCAAACCTAAGAAGAGGTTTGATATTGAGAATGAGGCAATGATGACACTCCCTGTTGACGATGAAGAACCTAAATCAGTTAAGGAAGCTTTGGGCTCTAGAGTTGGAGAAAAGTGGAGAGATACAATGGTTGAAGAAATGGAGTCAATGATTAAGAATCATATTTGGGAGTTAGTCGATCTTCCTCCTGGCCGAAGGGCTATTGGGAATAAATGGATTCTCAAAATAAAGAGGAAAGCAGATGAATCATTTAATCGATACAAAGCTCATTTAGTTGCGAAAGGATTTACCCAATTAGAGGGTATAGACTTTGAGGAGACATTTTCTCCCGTAGTGAAGTTTGTATCAATCCGAGTTATTTTAGCTTTGGTGGCGCATTATGACTTGGAATTACATCAAATGGATGTAAAAATCGCTTTCCTTAACGGTGAACTTGATGAGAAAATCTACATGGTTCAGCTAGAAGGTTTCATTGCTGAAGGCCAAGAAAATAAACTATGTAGATTGAAGAAATCTATATATGGGCTGAAGCAAGCATCAAGAGAGTGCAACATAAGATTTAACGAAGTGGTTTCATCTTATGGTTTCGAAATGATCAATAAGGATCATTGTGTTTTCCTGAAGAAGGACAAAGGAAAGTATGCCATTTTATCATTATATGTTGATGATATGCTGATAGCAAGAAATGACATAGGTTTAGTAATAGAAGTCAAAAAGTGGCTTTCATCACAATTTGACACAATAGATATGGGAGAAGTTGAATACATCTTAGGAGTAAAGATCATCAGGGATCAATCTAAGAGACTTTTGGGTTTGTCTTAAGAGTTTTATATAAATAAGATGTTACAACACTTCAGCATGTCTAAATGCAACAGTGAACATACACCTATTGTGAAAGGTACTGTTCTGAGCAAGAGTATGAGTCCCAAAACTCCTAATGAAATAGCCGAGATGAATAAAGAACCATATGCCAGTGCTGTAGGTAGTTTGATGTACACTATGTTGTGTACTCGTCCCGATATCATCTATGCTGTTGGCTTAGTCAACCGGTTCCAGTCAAACCCAGGATCGAGACACTGGAAGGTAGTGAAAAGGATATTCAAATATCTAAAAGCAACGATAGGTTACAGTCTCTATTATCAAGGATCAAATATGATCCTGAAGGGCTATTCAGATGCAGATTGGGCTGGGGACTTGGATGATAGAAAATCTACATCAGGCTATGCATTCTTGTTGAATGGTGGCACCATCTCTTGGAACAACAAGAAACAGGCCTGTGTGGCCTTATCAACCATGGAAGCTGAATATGTGTCATGTTCAGCAGCTGTACAAGAAGTAGTCTGGTTGAGGAGATTCCTAAAGCATTTGAAGATTGCTGAAGACAGTGGGAGTCCTGTGACTGTCTACTGTGATAGTCAAGCTGCTATAGCTTTTTCCAAGGACCCCAAATATCACAGCAAGGGCAAGCATATAGCTATAAAGTATAACTTTATCAGGGAAATTGTTGCTAAGAAGAAGGTGATTCTTGAGTATATCCCTACACGAGCTATGCTTGCAGATCCTTTTACTAAGCCAATGAATAGAGAGTTATTTAATGAGCATGTAAAGTCTATGAGACTTCATAGAATGTAACAATTTTGTAATAACAATCGGATATTGTAATTTGATTGGTTTTAATGCAAGCCATAATTCATTCAATGTATGTGATGTTACATTCTAATAAGATCTCGATGAGCATGTTGATAGGTAGTGATTGATCCTCTCACATGAACAATCATCTCTGTTTGTTATATACGAATAGGGGTAAGACTATTGCTTATAGGATAGCTTTGGAAGCTATATGTATGGGATACATACCTATAAGTTGGAGTCATCTTGATATGTGTATCAAGATAAGATCATTTAAGAAAAGTGATCGAAGTAAATGTTCCCACCATTTACTATACCTGTTTATGAGTCAGATTAGAATTCATATGTTGAATTCAGGATTAGACATTTGGAATGTCTGGATCAAAATCTGTACGATGTTGAGGAAAACATGCACTCTTCATATTGATGAAGAGAATAACATCATAGCATGTGATTCATACCACGTGTGCTAAGGCGACAATAAGGGTAGTAGGAGAATGGATCCCTGCTTCTCTACTATGTGAGTCCTTTGAGATTATATGTTAATCTCAACATTTGCCTTATGTGACTATTTAGGTGTCTGCTTGAAGTTTTAATCAGGGTTTACTACTTTAGTATGTAAACCTATTGACTATGGATGATTCGGTCTATGGAACATGACTAGGAAAGCGACTGATTAAAATGAATAGATTCATACTAAAAAAGAAGATTAAATATGTTTACATCCTTTGAGAATTATTCACTGGTCGCCCATTTCTGTTATGTATGAAAATATTTGTGAATATTGAGAATATGGAAAATGCTCTTGACTTGATGGTCATTATGAGGGATTAGAGATGTTCATATTGATGTAAGTAGAGATTATTTAATCTGGGTAAATAGTAAGACATTATATCCAGGAAAACAGTTAAGTATCATCAGGAGAAAGGTTCATTACCACCTGGCAAATGGTTGTGAGCCACCTAGAGGATGGTAATGGATCATCAGGTGAGTGACTATGTGTCATTCAGAGAATGATTATATACCATTTGAAAAGTGGCTAAGTTAGGCATAATAACTTTTCTTAGCGTTGATCGCTCTATAAGCAGCTATGTAAGGTGTGACAACTTTCTTAGCATTGGATTGCTTAGTGTGCTTGCTGTCGCACGAGCCATTTTCCTAAGTATGAATTGATTGTTTTAATGGTCTTTTGTGACTATTAATCTCTATTCTATTAGTCATTTGTGACTGATGACTCCGACTCTATTTAATTTACGTGACTAGATACCTCTTATTGGTCTATGTGACTATTTGTCTATGTAGCAAGCTTTGGACGAGTGGGAGATGTAAGACGTGGAGCGATTACTGTGCAGTGTGCAGTAATCGCGCCACTCACAGGTGCACACACTCAAAGGAGTGCGTGCACGCTGCGTCGTTGCAGCGTTAACACCCCCTTTATACGGGGGTGTGCGTCCAAAGCAGAAGGGCTGCTGGATCAGAGGAGATACGAGCGGAAGTGCTGTGTGTGCGAAGTGCTGCCGGAGCGAGGAAACATTGTTGAGACACTGTGTCGGTGAGAACAGGAAGAGCAGAGAACACCAAGGAGCGGAAGGAACTTAGCTTGTGGAGGAGGAGGATCTTTCCGTTGTGATTGATCCTTAGACGACGAGCAAAAACCATCATCCAACAGTACCAGGACACGCGAAGAATCTGACGACCCTTTGTAAGTAATTTTATAATAATAGATTAATGTTTCTGCACTTAAATTGATTCGAAAAGATGCATAAATCACCAATAGATTTATATCGATAATCAATGAAAATTTTTTATAGGATAAGATCGTCCATTTTTATCATTAATCCGATTGTAAGATTAAATATTTGAATTATTAAAAAAATGGAAATAGAAAAGGCACAATTTTTAGGAATAATAAAGGTAGGTGAATGTTTGGCCGAGCATGTGACCCTGGTAATAAAAAGTGGCTATTCCCACTGGATGCCGAACTTGCACAGGAGCTGAAAGTGCCAGGGATTTTAATTTGAAAAATAATAAAATTGGCCTGGAAAATGATTTCAGCAGTAGACATGATTAACGGAGCTTACATGATTAACAAAGATACTACGAGCTGATTGCATTGATACTTTATAGTTTCATTTTCTCCGCAAAGGACTATATGGTATAATTGCAGAGAGTTTAGTTTGATCTATTTGCTCACGAAGCATTCAATTAACCACTTTTGCTATTTATTAGAAAATGAATAATGAGATATTATTTATCCGTTTCAAATTTTTATAGTTGATATTACTGGTACCTTCTCTACATAATCCCCGATAGAGGGGTTAGCGGGTGACCTAAGATCCGATCCAAAATACACGGCTCAGCTAAGAAAGGAAAGGAAGATTGGCACGGGCGAACCTCAGGAGCCATATGCGCGGGCAAAACGCAGAAGCCATTGGCACGGACGAACCTCAAAAGCCATTGGCGCGGGTGAATATTGAAAGCCAGTGGCACGGGCGAACATCAGAAGCCATCGATACGGGCAAATATTGAAAGCCATTTGGTAAGGGAGAGTTAATGAAAGCAATTGATACGGCAAAGGAGAGGCGGAAGGCGCTTCGCCAAGAAGCCAGTCCAATCTGATCAATACAAGGGGAAGTTTGGCACGGGAAAAAGAGGAATTGGTTCGGGTTGATGAGGAACCCTAGGGCTAGGGCGCCCGTGGACTATAGACCTAAACTAGCTTCCCTCAACACGGAAGGTTGAGGGAGATAGTCTAGCCTGGTTTCCCGAAAAATAGAGGAAAGGGTGTTAGACAACGGCCTGGGAGGCCCCACATAATATTCCAAGGAGTCTTCACTCCTGATATCTGTAACAGCATTATTCTCCAGGGAAAGGTGGTGGCCACGTGTACGATGGAGATAACCTACGACGTTACGATGAAGGAAGGAAAAAGAGATAAAAGGGAAGGAAGCAAGGAGGAAAGGAGATCCGCAATCATTCCGACGCAGCAAGAGAGAAGAAGAGGCAAGAGGAGAAGGAAAAAAGGGAACAATCATCTCGCCGAAGAAGAAGGACGGAGATCGGCCATTGCTATATCTCTTGTATTTTCCTCGTCTTGTAATATCATTGTAAGAGGTCTTTCTCCTCCACCTGCGGAAACTTGCTTTCTGTAAAGGAGGACCTTCATAGTGAAAGTGCTTGGGCACCGCATCTGGTGAGAAAACTCACCTCCGTGGAGTAGGAATCCTTATTCCGAACCACGTTACATCTTGTGTCTGAATCTCGATTGCTGGCGTCAGTTTATTGCGTTTCATCTACTTCATCTTCTTATTTCTTTACTGATTACGGCCGGGGAAAATCCTCTGAGACCTCCCTCAGTGCTTCACTGCATTGAAAACGGAGTGACCAGATTTTTTCCCATACCCGCATCAGTTGGCGCCGTCTGTGGGAACATTTGAGCTGGACGTCGAGATGCAACCTGAAGAAATACAACAACTGACATACAGAGCGAGGCGCCCCATCACCCTTCTACCATCGCAGCTGAAGGCCTTGATGGATAACGCTATTACAGAAGCCCTCGCCAGGGAAAGGAGAAGGACCGGATATCTGCATCCGCACTCTGGGGAACCTTCTTCCAGAGGCCCACCCCCAGAAATGTCTCCTCCCTCTCGTACAGCCGCCAATGGGGAAGTATTGCTTGGAGGCGGACTTGGGGGAAGAACGCCTCAGAATACTATGCCCTTCACCCAAACGCGCAGAGAGGAACAGGGTGAAAGTCAATCAACCAGGACCTCGGAAGTATACGAGCCTAGTCCCTTCACGATGGACATTCTCACCGAGCTCCTCCATCCTACTCCTAATCCTCAGGTCAATAAGTATGATGGTTCGACGGATCCTGAAGAGCACATATCTCAATTCGACGGAGCGGCCTCGCTTCACTGTTATACTGACGCTCTCAAGTGCCGAGTCTTCCGAACCACCCTGACTGGCTCGGCGCAAAAGTGGTTTACTACTCTGCCCCCGAGGTCTATCAATTGCTTCACGACTTCGAGAATGTTCGATCGAGAATTCGCCACCGCGAAGGCGTATAAACAAGACGCCTCTATGTTAATGCATATCACCCAGGGACCTTCGGAATCCCTTAGGGGGTATATTCATCGATTCACTTCTGCAGCCAGGGGAATCCCCGCCACCCGATCTGAATCTTTCAGAGGCGCTATTCAGCATGGGCTGAGGGAGGGCCCCTTCCTCAGTTCCTTGTTAAGACAACCTACGGATAGTTACGAAGAGCTACTGAGCCGTGCGGAGCAGTTTATCCGCGAAGAAGAAGGATTAAAGGTACGGAGGGCCGAACGGACTGCCACAGCAGTCCCAACTGAAAGAGTTCGTCCCGCTGCTCCTCAAGCACCCCCTCGGCGGGAGTATACAAGACCTTTTCGACAGGAGGTTCCGAGGCCTCGTCCAATGCTGCAAGGTGTTCGCCCCACCCTGCCATTACAAATCATGGCCGCTGAAGCGCTTCCTCCTGTGCGGACATGGAAAGAACGTGAGATGGAATTTTACGACCAGCAGGGTCTGCTACAATGACCCTTAGGACACAGGGGGATCCTACGTAACCCCCCAGCCCCGTTCTTTTGCCAATATCATACAGAATACGGCCACAGTAGTGGTCGATGTTTCAAGTTACAAGAAGAATTGGATCGCCTCCATACTGCATATCCGCAAGTAAGGTTTCAGGCAGGAGGGCCGGCGCGGCGAGGCCCCCGACCTAATGTAACCCGTCCAGGGCCGTATAATCAACAACCCCGGGTCACTTTCCAAATGCCATCCCAGGAGGTTGTCTCTCAAGAAGGTCCATCAGGTGAGGGCCCTTCATCCAATCTAGATGACATTCCCACACGGAGAGTTATTCATGTTATAACTGGAGGACCTACTGACGGGGACTCCAATCGGGCACATAAGTCGTACGCCCGTCTCATGGAGAGTTTGGCTATCGTCATCGACCAGACTATTCAAGTTGCACCGCCCGTTTCGTTCGGGCCAGAAGATTTGCAAGGTGTCCTACTGCCCCACACGGACGCCTTGGTTATCCGTATATCCCTGGCCAATTATGAAGTGGCCCGGGTACTAGTTGACTCGGGAAGCTCTGTTAACATCCTTTTCTAGGAAGCCTTCGGACAAATGCAGCTGGGAAATGCCCAATTAGAAGATGTGTCCACTCCCCTCTTCGGATTCGCAGGGCACATGGTTCACCCGAACGGACAGATATCATTGCCTTTAACTCTGGGTGTAAAACCCAACCAAAAAACCAGTATAATTCCTTTCCTTATTGTGGATGCTCCGTCCACTTATAACGCTATTCTTGGGCATCCTTTCCTCACCCTTTTCGTGCAAAGGGCTTCCCATATCACCGTGTCTGAAATTTCCAGTAGGTCAATCGGTGGGCGAAGTTCGTGGAGAACAGAAGGCCTCCAGGAGCTGCTATGTGCAAATGGTTCGGGACGATCAGAAGAAAGCCCGAACCGAGGACCTAAAGGGCAAAACTGCATCATCATCCGATGTCAAGGCCCGGAGGAATCCCTCAAAGTTGATAAAATAGAGGAGGGAGAACTGGTGGAAATCGCTCCAGGAAAGGCCACACGGATAGCACAACAGCTGGATGTCAAAGAAGAGCTGGTGGCTTGCCTGAAGGAGAATGAAGACATCTTTGCAAAAGATGTGCATGATCTCACGGGGATCCATCCTCAAGTGGCGGAACATCATCTCAATATCATTAAAGGAGCCCGACCCGTCCAACAGAAGAGGCGACATTTTGGACCAGAAAAGGACAAAGTCATAGCAGAAGAAGTGGACAAACTACTAAAAGCGGGTCATGTAAAGGAAATCCAGTTCCCCGAATGAGTTTCTAATGTAGTCTTGGTCCCCAAGCCTTCGGGGCAATGGAGGATGTGTATCGATTTCCGTGATTTGAATAAAGCATGCCCTAAAGACTGCTACCCCTTGCCTCGTATTGACCAATTGGTGGATTCTACTGTGGGATATGAAGTGGTGTCTCTGATGGATGCATATCAAGGGTATCATCAAATACCTTTGGCCCAAGAAGATCAAAAGAGGGTTAGCTTTGTATTTGAAGGTTATACGCTTATGTGGTAATGCCGTTCGGACTAAAAAATGCAGGAGCCACCTATCAGCGCCTTATGGACAAAATCTTCGCGGAGCAGAAAGGGAAGAATGTGGAGGTATACGTGGATGACATCTTGGTCAAATCGAAGGTCACTCGGGATTTAGTCAAGGACTTAAATGAAACCTTCGCTACATTAAGGCGATTTAATATGAAACTAAACCCTAACAAATGCCTGTTCGGGGTAAAGAGTGACAAGTTCTTGGGGTACATAGTGACGGAGAAGGGGCTGCAAGCCAACCCTGAGAAAGTGCAAGCCCTATGCAACATGAAATCACCTGCTAATCTGCGAGAGACCCAAAAGTTGGTGGGCAGGATTGTTTCTTTATCCCGATTTATAGCCAGATCGGCGGACAAGGGGCTGCCTTTTTTCAAGATTTTGCGTAAGGCTGCTAAATTTCAGTGGGATGATCAATGTGAACAGGCTTTCCAAGAGTTGAACAAATATTTGGCTGGACTCCCCCTGCTAGCCAAACCAATACTTGGAGAACCATTATGGATGTATTTGGCCGCCGTCTGGAGGAAGTAGTTCGGTATTATTGAAACAAGAAGGTTCTCACCAGCAACCTATTTATTATACCAGCCATATCCTGAAGGGGGCAGAATTTCGTTATACGGAGCTAGAGAAGTTGGCATATATCCTAGTACTAACCGCCCGCAAATTAAGGTCATACTTTTTGGCTCATCCCATCACCATTTTAACGCACAACGAATTGGGTAAGGTTGTCACTAAGCCAAATTTCTCTGGAAGATTGGCCAAATGGGTGGTAGAACTAAGCGAGTATGATATTCACTACCAACCTCGAACTGTTATCAAGGCCCAAGCACTCGCTGATTTTTTAGCGAGGTACTGCGGAAGATGGTTCGGCAACAAAGGAGGAGGGATCAGAGGCATGGAATATATTCGTAGACGGTTCTTCAGGATCTACAGGCAGCGGCGTTGGTATTTTATTAATTTCCCCGGAGGGTGAAGAAACTCGATTAGCAGTTCGCCTGGAATATCGGGCATCTAATAATGAAGCGGAATATGAAGCCATTCTAGTGGATCGCAGTCGCTAAAGCGATGGGGCTTCTTCCATTGTGATCCACTCGGATTCCCAGTTGGTAATATCACAACATCAAGGTTCTTTTGCAGTTCAGGAGGAAAGGTTGCATAAGTATTTGAAGACTTTTGAGAAAGAAAAAGCTCAATTTCGTCAGGTCCTCTTGAAGCAAATCCCGCGGGAGCACAACGGGAAGGCAGATGAATTGGCTCGGATGGCTAGCGCTATGGGAGGAATAAAATCCTCGGAAGCGATCCATACGAGAATTCATACTTCCTTAGCAATATGCAGCGTGGAGGGAGACATACCCGAATCAAGCCTAACTCTTGATTGGAGGACCGACATCATAGCTTATTTACGGCACGGGAAGATCCCTGAAGGGAAAATAGCGGCATCCACTTTAATAAACCGAGCCAAACGGTTCATCCTCTTAAATGAAGACCTATACAAGACCTCTTTTGGGCGACCCTTGTTAAAATGCCTGGGAAATGAGGATGCGGAATGGGTACTCCGGGAGATCCATGAAGGATGTCAGAGCAATCATTTAGGAGGAGAGCTTTAGCAAGAAAGGCCTTATTGGCGTGATACTTTTGGCCTACTCTTCAAAGAAGATCTGCTCATAGTGCAAACCTGCATCGCTTGTCAGAAGCATAGCAACCGTTCTGAACGGCCAGCTGAGTTAATGAAAGCCGTAATCTCTTCTTGTCCTTTCGATCAATGGGGAATAGATATAGTAGGCCCGATGCCGGCGGCACCTTTACAGAGGAAGTTTTTATTGGTAGCTGTGGATTATTTTTCCAAATGGGTGGAGGCAGAGCCCTTAGCCAAAATTACTGAGAATGCCGTAATACAGTTCTTATGGAGGAATATCATTTGTCGGTATGGTATCCCTCGGAAAATAGTCAGTGACAATGGACAATAGTTCCAAGGAAAAAAGATCCAAGAATGGTGCCAAAGTCTCAACATTCAGCAGACTTTCACTTCGGTAGCCGATGTCCTCAAGCGAATGGGCAGGTGGAGGTAACTAACAGGATCCTCATTCAAGGATTAAAGACCAAGTTGGGTGCTCAGAGGGGAAACTGGGTAGAAGAGTTACCTGGCGTCCTGTGGGCCTATCGAACCACACCCAAGACAGCAATAGGAGAAACTCTCTTTAGTTTGGTATATGGGGCGGAAGCCATTATTCCGGTTGAGGTTTTGTTAAATAGCGCTCGGATAAAGGCATACGAACCAAATCAGAACCAACTTATCCGAAGCACCGAATTGGACTTGGTGGAGGAAAGGCGGGAGATGACACGGAGGCGAGCGGAATTGTACAAGCAAAGAGTGTAGCGAGCCTTTAATAAGAAAGTGATGCCTCGGAGATTTCAAGAAGGGGATTGGGTTTTGCGTAAAGTCAATCCACTGAGACTGGAAAGTCGGCTCCCAACTGGGAAGGACCCTATGAAATAACGCGCTGCGTAGTAGGGTCAGCATATTATCTGAAAGATGACCAAGGCAAAGAGCTTCCACGACCTTGGAATGCCCTTCATTTAAAACTCTTTCACACTGTATAAGAAATATGGAATAGAAGAAGGGAAATTATGAAGCTTCGAAGGGAATGTTTCTTGAATTGATTGCGTTAATTAGCTGCTAAGTATTCTCCAAATTCCATTAAGGGGTTATTTATAAGGGCAACATAGTATTATCAATACATCTTGAAGAAGAAGAGGAAAAACAGAAAGGAAATTCCTGTGTCAAAATGGGATATTAAATTACTTTAAACTTGGGAGGATAACGTCGAAAACTAGCCTCCCAATTTAAAGAAAATGAAGGATAAGTAGGAGGGGGTAACCCTTGGGCAGCATACTGCTGAACCGCGTCATTAAATCCGTCTTGATAGGTGGCGCGCATTAAAATGATGAACCGCTCCTCGCGGTTCGGACGGTCAGGGCTTCGCTCTCGATGCAGCCTCTCGCACATTTCTTGTTGCTCTTGAAGATTTCGACGCACGTCCACATAGCGCCGCGACACCTCCATAATAGCATCGACCAAGATGGAGACATCATCGGCTCGGGAACTTTGGTCCTGCTGCACAAGGTGCATCATCTCCACAATATTTTGACGCATGGAAGCTGAAATCCCCTCCACTGCTTTAGAATATGATCTGGTTCGGGCAAGTTCAGTGCTCATCCTCTGGAGGGAAGTTTCTTGCCTGCGTAGATGGGCATGAGCACGCGCCCGGGAATTTATAAGGGATGAGTTTTCTTGTACCTCCTTGCACAAGCGGGTGCGAAGGTCCCCTATCTTATCTTGTGCTCGCTGATATTGAACCTGAAGACGAGCGATGGCGTCAGAATCCTGTTGCTTCCCCTTGAGGAGCTCTGCTACCTGCCCTTTAAGACGTAGTAACTCTTGAGCCGAGGAAGACTCTGCGTCAAGAGAGGCCAACTGGACTTCCTGCGGGGGGACGAGTGGCTCTGCACCTGGACGTGGTTGCTCCTTTAATCTTTGCAATAGTGTCGATCCTTCGAATTTGCCGGGCGGGCTTCGGCTAATTGCTCTTGGCACAGGTGCAATTGTTGTAGCAGGAGTCGTTCTCGATTCTGAGCATTCGCCAAGCCTTCTCGTTGTTGTCGCTCCCATTCTTGGGCTTGAACTTGGTATTGATGAAGAGAGCGATCCAATTCTTGATGGTTGGTCAGGGCCTACATACCGGTCGTGGGAAAAGAAATTGGTCAGCTAGACAAAGCTAAGGAAGCTGAGTAAGAAAACATACCAAGTCCAGAGCATGACGCAGGCCTTCCATGCGAGGAACCACTTCCTCTAGGTTCAGAATCCGAAGACTCCTGGGAGAAAGGGAAGAAGATGGGACGGAAGATGCTGAAGGAGGGACCTCGCTTATAAAGGAGAAAATCGGGGCGGTATCCATCGGTTGAGAATGGAAAGAGGGAAGAGCATCATTTGGACGACCCATGGAGGTGGTAGTCAGGGGCGGCATACCCGGAGTTGCAGGGAGGATATGTGTCATGCCTGGTTGGGGGTTGAGTTCGGAAGGAAAGACGGAAGGAGGCTGATTGGAGGAGGGATCTTGAGAAGACGAGATGATGAGCATTGGGCTGGAGGAGCCTTCGATGGGGATGCAAGAAGTAGAGGGACCCTGGTCAGGGCCCGCAGGAGGAGAGGGATTCTTCAGGCGATGAGCCAGGGGGGAAGTTGGCAGTGAAGGAATATCAACCGCCATGGGTTCAGAAAAGGAAGGACGGGCCGGGGAAAGAGAAGACAGGGGTGATCCATCCTCTGTCATTGGCTGACATGGGAATACACCTTCCCCAGGTTCATCCCCAGGTTGCGGGGAAGAAGAAGGCGATTTTTGAACGTCGTTGGCGGAAGGAGAAAGAGTGGGAAAGTTAGGGCTTGTAAAGACCCTGGCTTCCTCCGGGATGGGGGTAGTGAGGGTCGCCGGAGGAGGAGAGGGAGAACGGCGAAGTGAATCAGGTATGGTGGTGATCGGGGAAGGTGAAGCGGAAGAAGAAGCGAAAGGCTGACCAGCATCCCGTTTGCGATTCGGGTAGCGGCCTGCTATCTCCTGGAAGAAGTTAGAATGCATATTGGGGGTCTAAAAAATAAAAAGAAAAGAGGGGCTGGGAAGAAAGAATTGAGGAAACGAGGTTTGGCGGCGGAGGATCAAACAGATGAAGGAAAAGGAGACCAAAAGGCGAAGGGAGGAGGATGGCAGAAGGAACGAAGACCAAAGAACCCCCTATAAAAGGGGGAAGAATGGGTTTGCAGCCATTAGTGGGCTTCTCGTCTGTGGTAAAAGGGAAAGAAGGGTTTTTATTTCTAAATGACCCATTATGTATTAAAACCCCCCATTTGCAGGGGAAGGGGCGGACATAGGCGTTCCCCCCTTTCAGGAGGGGAACCAAAGAGGAATGATATGAAGGCGTTGCCTCCTTTATGATAATTGCCCTGGCGCTATACATATAAATTTATCTATCCCCGCAAGGCAGAGCGGAAGATATCCCCGTGTGGTGGTGGAACGGAAGAACCGATATCCTTCGGTTATTATTTACTTTGTCTATAAATTTCTATCCCCGCAGAGCGGAAGATATCCCCGTGTGGTGGTGGAGAGGAAGAACCGATATCTTTCGGTTATTATTTACTTTATCTATAAATTTCTATCCCCACAAGGCAGAGCGGAAGATATCCCCGTGTGGTGGTGGAACGGAAGAACCGATATCCTTCGGTTGTTATTTACTCTATGTATAAATTTCTATCCCCGCAAGGCAGAGCGGAAGATATCCCCGTGTGGTGGTGGAACGGAAGAACCGATATCCTTCGGTTGTTATTTACTCTATGTATAAATTTCTATCCCCGCAAGGCAGAGCGGAAGATATCCCCGTGTGATGGTGGAACGGAAGAACCGATATTCTTCGGTTATTATTTACTTTATCTATAAATTTCTATCCCCGCAAGGCAGAGCGGAAGATATCCCCATGTGGTGGTGGAACGGAAGAACCGATATCCTTCGATTGTTATTTACTCTATGTATAAATTTCTATCCCCGCAAGGCAGAGCGAAAGATATCCTCGTGTGGCAGTGGAACGGAAGAACCGATATCTTTCGGTTATTATTTACTTTATCTATAAATTTCTATCCCTGCAGAGCGGAAGATATCCCCGTGTGGTGGTGGAACGGAAGAACCGATATCCTTCGGTTATTATTTACTTTATCTATAAATTTCTATCCCCGCAGAGCGGAAGATATCCCCGTGTGGTGGTGGAGCGGAAGAACCGATATCTTTCGGTTATTATTTACTTTATCTATAAATTTCTATCCCCGTAAGGCAGAGCGGAAGATATCCCCGTGTGGTGGTGGAACGGAAGAATCGATATCCTTCGGTTGTTATTTACTCTATGTCTAAATTTCTATCCCCGCAAGGCAGAGCGGAAGATATCCCCGTGTGGTGGTGGAACGGAAGAACCGATATCTGTCGGTTATTATTTACTTTATATATATAAATTTCTATCCCCACAGAGCGGAAGATATCCCCGTGTGGTGGTGGAACGGAAGAACCGATATCTTTCGGTTATTATTTACTTTATCTATAAATTTCTATCCCCACAGAGCGGAAGCTATCCCCATGTGGTGGTAGAACGGAAGAACCGATATCCTTCGGTTGTTATTTACTCTATATATATATCGATTTCTATCCCCGCAAAGCGGGAGATATCCCCGTGCGGTGGTGGAACGGGAGGACTGGGACTTCCTCAGTTGTATATCACTTTTTGTCCCCGTAAAGGGGGGGAGTTGAAATTCTTGTTTAACTTTGTATTGTTGTATTCCTGTGAAATAGCAGGGTTGACTCATTTAAGGGTTCCATATACCCGACAGATTGAAAAGACGGAAGAGCCGAAATATACAACTCAGAAGATACTGGAGAAAGGAGATAAACTAGGAAAGTTCATTAATGTGAGAGAATTACATATTCTGAGTCATCTACAAGGGAAGATAACAAACAACAACCCTTATATATCCCGGCAACAGGTTCTTTGTTAGGAGGACAGAGGGAGTTCCCTTATATGGTTGAGGTTGGCCCCATAGTTGACGCCGATAGAATTCGTAGAAGGTCTACTTGGCGCTTTCTTTTGGGGACCCGACCAGTTGTTGGCGCAGGGAGCGATTATTGGCGTAAGTTTCTTTTAGCTGTTGCTGTAAACTCTTCACTTGTTTCTCCAAGATAGCTATGTACCGGCGATCATTTATTTGTTCTTTAGAAGGTGAGGAATCACCACCTGCTCCGATATCCCATCCATGGCAAGCAAAAGAAAAAGGAGAATGATGGAAGCTATCGTAAAGGTCGGGGGTTTTATGGCAACGAAGGGGAATAGTGCATTTATTGGTGGGAGAAGTAGCGACCATAAATGCCAGTAAAGAAGAGAAAACGTGGGGGCAGTAGTGGGAAGGTCGACGAGCCTACAATTGTAATTAAGAGGGTCCAATCAGAAATGATAGAGGAAGGTATGTTCGGATCGGACTACAGTCCTTTTGGAAGAGAAACCTTACTTCTACAGAAAAAGACAAAACAGATATCATTTGCCTCCCTTATTTTTTATTAACATATTTGAAATGATTACATTAGCTTGATCTATAAAGATTTTCCATGATTACTCCTAATGATGAAACGGGATATGTCTCTTTGGGGGGAGAAGAAGCTAATATGACTCTGAAGCGTTCGCCTTGAGGGGGAGGAAGAACTGGTGGACCTTCATCGAAAGAGGAAGGATGAGTCCTCGCCGGGGGAACTGGGACGAAAGCCAGTGCTGGTGGAAGTGGGGGAAGTTCAGCGGCAGCACAAGGATCTCCCACTGTATACTCCCACGTGAAGGGAGGATTCCACACTTGCCATGGAAGGAGGGAAAGGAGCGCGGAAGGACCTCTCACGGAGGGGTGGGAGCTAGATGGAGAGGCGAAACTAAGGGGGGCGGAGGGTGAAGTAGCGCTGAGCGGTCTCTGAATCTTCCATATCCTCGAGACCAGTCTTGTAGTTCAAAAGATTCCGACTCAAGAAATTTGATAGGATGCCCCACCAAGCCATGATAGTGGGATAGCAGGACGAAGACATGGGGACGAAGGATTTATAATGGAAGGAAGGCAACAGAGGTTCGGGAAAGGGAAAGAAGAGCGAAGAGGTTGATATCATTTCCAAAGCAAGAAGAGATAGGAAGATCAACAAGCAAGAGCTGTTTAAAGCGTCGCCCGAACCAGAATCGGGATGGGTATGAAGGATGTTAGGCAGAGACCTTTCAAGCGAATCCCCGAACCAAAATTAGGGTGGAGGGGAATAACGATATTCGAGATCTCTCCCATAAGCCCGAACCGACGAGGTTATTGCGCTGTACGACACGGGAAAGAGATAACAGCATAGAGAAAGATCAATTTAAAATTGGCTGTAATTCCCAACCCTCAAGGAGCATAATAAGATGATGATAGTTAGTTATATGGACAAAGTTATCGCTCGAAGCGAGAAGCCATCAGAGAAATTACTAAAAAAGAAAATGTTATAAGTTACAGTTCGAAGAGATCAGGCGGACACTTAGCTAATGCCCCTACCGGATCCAAGTAACTAGTGTCCGTGCTGGGAGGCGGGTATCCCTGCTCGACGTTTTGAGCCGAGGACCCCTCAAAGCCTAATAGAAACAAATCTACCCCCTTCTTCACATATCGTCTTTTAAGATCAGCCTCCTGCTCTTTCATCTGGTCTTGGCATTTGGCTAGTTGAGCTCGACTTTCCGCCAGTTCAGCTGCCAGAGCATCTTTTTCAGTGGCCGCTTGTATGGCCTGACGACCCAAAGTCGAGAGGGCCTTTGAATATTCTTGGTGAAGGATGGATTGCTGCTGAGCCACCGATGATAAGGTTCGGGGAATAGCCGCTACCATGGAGAAAAGCTCCTGACACTTCTTCGCACAGATTCTGGTGATCGCCAGCCCGACGCTCTAGGTTAAAATGATGACGTTCTTGTTGAAGTGTGTGATAGTAGAGAAGAATCAAGATCCTTGATCATGACATCCATGAGATATCTCTTATACTCTTTCAATTCTGAGTCGGGATATCTACATTGCTTTCGCTAGATTGCAAAAGAGGCGTGTTCTAGTTCCTCATTTTTCGTTCAGTTCCTCTTTCTCGCTTGAACCAAGGCTAGTTGCATCGTGGCATCTTCAAGATGGCCCCTAAAGTCCGCCTCCTTTGCCTCTTGCTCTTTACATTGCATACACGGGCAAAATGACGAGTCTCCACACTAGATTGGAATCGGACTAGATGGGCTACCATGTTGTTATGTTGGGTGGAGGCCTAAAAGGAGAGGAAGATTATCAACCTATATCAGTATAGGGAAATACCCATAACAAAGAGGAGGAGAAGAAGGAGTAAATACCTCTGCCAGCAGTTTGCTCACTTGCTCACACGTGCCTTGTATACCCGACTGGTTAAAGAATTTTACCTCCGAAGGGTGCCGAATCTTCAGCAAAGATCCCAGAGTGGCCCTCGGAAGAACCGGAAGGGAAGGATCTTCTCCTTCCGAGGAAGATGGGGGCCTGGTACGGCGAAGATGGATAGGAGCGGTTCTCAAGTCGGAAGGTATTGGAGCTTGGAGGGATTCCGTATGAGAAGGCGGGGGTGAATTCTGTGCGGAGGGGGAAGAATGAAGAAACTGGGAGGGAGAATCTCCTCCTTGGGGAGCTAAAGAAGAGGCAGGGGAGGTGTTGCCTTCCCTTCTGGGTTCATAGATGATTAGGGGTTGAGCTTCCGGCTGGTGTGAAGACAAGGGAAGAAGAGCCGATGAACTTGAAGCTCCTTTATTGATAAGCCGCAGCTTCTTCCGAGGAGCCAGACTCGTGGATTTGTCTCTTTAGTCGTGGTCTTCTTCTTGGCAGCCTCGATCGACTCCCCTTCCACCAAAGCCTTCTGCATCAGATTATCTACAAGATATACTGGTAAGAAAGATGAATGCCCTAAAAAGGAAGTCACATTGCAGGATAAATGTCACCCTACCTATAGCAACCGAAGTCGGCAAAGGTAGAGGAGACAATCCAAAGTGACTTAAGAGGGGAGTTTCTATCAGATGGTTTGAGCAGTAATGTAGCTCTCCTAAGACTCTATACACTTCCGGGAAGGGACATTTGGTCCTCATTTCCCGGAAAGAAGGCAATTCAGGAAGGTCTACCTTCCAAGTATCAGAGTAGGGTAAAGACTTTGGAAGTTGTACAAAGAAATATAAGGCTTCCCAACCCTTGTGGGAGTAGGCAGGTTCACCAGGAATTGACAGTCTGAACGATTAGACAAATAGAAGAGGCCTGCCTTAGAAGACTTTAACTGGAAGAAGCAATGGAATATTTCTGGGGTCAAAGAGAGGTTCAAATGTTGGAACACCATGTGGGCTCCCGATAGAATCCGGAAGGAGTTGGGGGTGAATTGGTTCAGAGGTAGTCCATAGAAGTTTAGGAGGTCCAAATAGACCTGTGGTACCGGCAGGGATAGGCCGTTAAGAAATTGTTCAGAGAAAAAGCATGTCAAACCGGGAGGAGGTTTATGAGGCCGATGCAGTTTGGTCGTGAAACAACATTTTATAGAAGAGTCTATGTAGTTGTTCCTCAGGTTAAAGAAATAATGGTTGCAATCTAACTGAGTTATGGTATGTTCATACCAGGCGGGTGAAGAGAGGGTCCTAGGAGCCATGGGTGTGAACAAGGCAGAACACTTACTCGGAGGGTAAAGAAGAATCGTGTGAGGAAAGGAAGAACTGGGTCGCCGCAACACCGCCGATGAGAATCACGGGAGAAGAAGAACAGACTGGATTATCAAGCACACTAAACGATACCTAAAAGAAGAAGGCGAGGGTTTATATAGGGTTTTCCGCGACGATTCAGCTGCACAGAAGGAGAAGGAGAAGCGGAGCCCATGGGCCCAGCGGGCCTCCTTCAATATACTGGGGGGAGTTATAAGGGAACGGACGGATTTAAGTCGAGAAATGAAGAATAGGTCAGAAACTTTATGTACATTAGGAAAGTCAAGCTTATAACTTCGCTTGACTATTTTTCGGGGTTGACTAATGATACTACTGGTACCTTCTCTACATAATCCCCGATAGAGGGGTTAGCGGGTGACCTAAGATCCGATCCAAAATACACGGCTCAGCTAAGAAAGGAAAAGAAGATTGACACGGGCGAACCTCAGGAGCCATAGGCGCGGGCGAAACGCAGAAGCCATTGGCACGGGCGAACCTCAAAAGCCATTGGCGCGGGCGAATATTGAAAGCCAGTGGCACGGGCGAACATCAGAAGCCATCGGTACGGGCAAATATTGAAAGTCATTTGGTAAGGGAGAGTTAATGAAAGCAATTGATACGGCAAAGGAGAGGCGGAAGGCGCTTCGCCAAGAAGCCAGTCCAATCTGATCAATACAAGGGGAAGTTTGGCACGGGAAAAAGAGGAATTGGTTCGGGTTGATGAGGAACCCTAGGGCTAGGGCGCCCGTGGGCTATAGACCTAAACTAGCTTCCCTCAACACGGAAGGTTGAGGGAGATAGTCTAGCCTGGTTTCCCGAAAAATAGAGGAAAGGGTGTTAGACAACGGCCTGGGAGGCCCCACATAATATTCCAAGGAGTCTTCACTCCTGATATCTGTAACAGCATTATTCTCCAGGGAAAGGTGGTGGCCACGTGTACGATGGAGATAACCTACTGTTAAATACTGGAAAATTTAAAACACTAAATTTAATGGCCAAATAATTGGGGAAATAATCCTGGAAATTTATCGGGATTTTTATGGAATTTTAGGAATTTTTCCGGAATTTTTCTGGATTTAAACGGACTCTGTACGAGATTTTTACGGGGATAAAATAGATAGGCTTTATTTAAGGGTTATTATCCTAAACCGGAAACCCTAATATCTATTTTTTCTATTCCCTTTTTCCCCGCCGCGCCGCAACCACTCCTTCGGCAGTTTC
Source organism: Wurfbainia villosa (assembly GCA_025175895.1). Classification (NCBI taxonomy): domain Eukaryota; kingdom Viridiplantae; phylum Streptophyta; class Magnoliopsida; order Zingiberales; family Zingiberaceae; genus Wurfbainia; species Wurfbainia villosa. The sequence continues at coordinate 64,876,685 of CM045994.1, read as the reverse complement.
TCGCGCACTCTCTCCTTCCCCGATTCCTTTTCTCTCTGCCGACGATCTTTCCATCGCCGAATCCCTCTTCTTCGCCGGCGAGCCCTCTTCTCCTCGCCGCGAGCGCCGCAGCCCTCGCTTGCGCTCCCGCGAGCATCGGCGCGACGTGAGCTCGCCGTCCACTGTCGCCTTCCCGGTGCTCTGGCCGCCGGTCCTTGCCTTTGAGCCGCTGTCCTCACCTTCGCTGACGCCCCTCTTCTTCGCCGTGATCGCGGCGAGGAACGCAGCCGGCAGAGATCGCGCCGCACCTCCCCTCGACCGCCGAGCCCTTCTTCCTCGCGATGACCCGGCGTCGCCGCGCTCGCCGCCGCCGCGAGCACCGCCGCCGCCTGACGCGTCTTCTTCGCCGTAGAAGCCCTCTTTCTTTCCTCCACCGCGCCGTCTGCGTTTGTGTCTTGCGGACGGCCAACCCTCCGACAGCGCCCGCGCCACCTTCCCGGGGCCCAAGCCGTCGGCTACTCTGCCGTGTCGCGACCACCGAGTCCTCGGCATTGTCCTTTTGTAAGCACCGCATTGCCTTGCCTTGCATGAGCTCCTTGTGTCGCGGTGAGAGTGGAGTTTTCGGTAAGTACTTAGTTTTTTTTCGGCTAGTTGATTTGAGAGGGGCTGTGAGTGTTCTATTTGGGGGCGTCGTGCTGTTAAGGTTGGAGGTGATTGTGCAAGGTTGGCTGTGAATAATGTGTGAGCCACTGTAAATTGAGTTGGAGATCTAATTTGGGAAAGGAATGGCTGTGGATGGAATTCCTAGGACGGGTGACTTGATTGGTCGATTTGGGTTGATTCCAGAGTTATTCAGGTGTTGATCGATTGATTTGTATGATATTTGGAGGATATGAGATTTGGGTTTAATTGGGATATAAAGGAAATCGATTTATTTATTCGATTTGTCGGTGAATTGTATATTTTGTGCTTGACTATAATTATGCTATATGCGAGTGTTTGGCCACGAGGCAGTCCCCAAATGGCGATTTATTCTTCTTGCGGATATATTTTCAGGCGGGTATTTTGACTTAACGTTTAGATTAAGTCAAATTGATATGCTAGTAGGATAGCTTACAATAACATTTTCATGTTTATATGCCTGATATACTTTTGGTGCCTACTAGATACATGCATGTGATAGGATATGATTATATTTTCCTGTTTGATTTGGATCATAGTATGTGGATTAGGGATATGTACATATTGGTTGTACATATCATTCGGATAGGTATATTATGAGTAGGATTTACATGCTTTAGTATCATGCACCATTTTCGCATGATTGCATGCTAGCTGGACGGGGTTCCATTATTGTTGAGCCCGCAGCTAGTTACATGGCCTGCACACACTGCCACTCATGGGTTAGTGGTACATCAGGAGGGTGTGTGCAGTTGCTCTGTCAGGCTCCGCTGGACCGCTCATGGGTAGCGACGAGGCAGCGTGGTAGCGGGCAGGGATCCCTCCTCTGGCCTATGACACCAGGAGATGAGAGCTTAGCTCCCCCACTATGTTTGGGGCAGGAGGATAGGTGTACTCCGACAGCATCCTGTCCACTCGGTCACTCAGGAGCAGTGATGGCAGAGTGCACAGTTGTCATAGCCCTACCCACTCGGCTTCACCATTGCGAGTGAGGCGGCCGATCAAGGCGCTGGGGGGTGACCATGTCATCGCACGCATGCACTTTGCATAGATTGCATTTATCGTTTTGGCCGTGATTTTTATTGATGCCTTGGATGTGCATATGATTGTCATGCATACAGAGATACATGCTTATATATGATCGACTTTATTACTTCTAGTCGTGCACATGCTCCTATATCGAGTAGGAGATCTGTAAGTCTGATCATTTTGTATTTCTTGCTTGCATACCCTATTTATGTGAGACTGTACTGGCATGATATTTTTATTGTTAGCTATACTGATTTTGCATATCTACTTTACCCGCAGAGTTCTTTGAACTCACCCCGTTGGTTTATATCTATTTCGTGATGAAGTCGCAGAGAGTGCGTTCGGACCCCACTCGTCGTAAAGTTTTGATTTGGATATTTGTTTTTACTGATTTGGATATTTTGGTTAGAGGACATGTATAGGTTTGGAGATTGATTTTGTATTTGGTTTTGGTGTCCTTATGGACCTTATTTGGATTTTGGTTTGGTTGGATTTTGTAGTATTCCCGCCAGATGGCGTAAGGGTAAGTCTATTTATTTTAGACTGTTTGTCATTTATTTTGGATGATGGCCTGAGGCCAAATTATATAACTGCGTGTGAGTTTGGATTCCGGTCGTGTTGACCGATGTATAGTGGCCGTGTAGGCCTTTGTATGTAAATTGGGATTGTCACCCGTACAGGGGAGATGCTGCCGGATTTTTGTCTGGTGGGGTCTCCTTCGGGGCGTGACAATTTATTTGCATCGAGCGCCTAGGTTTTCGAGTTCCTAGGGGTTTTTGGATTTTTCGGAGTTCGCCATGTATCGCGTGTTTTATGCAGGTAATTTGGAAATTTTGGATTGGTATGGATTTCCGACGATTTTATGTTTCGGAAATTCGAGGATTTTGACGAGATTAATATGGGGTTTTGGCGGCTACTGGACCTCTCCTGACGGTGAAATAGGTATGATGATAAATTTGGTATGTTTTTATTTATGGTAATATCTGTATTCATTTAACAGATATGAGACGAGGTGGGCGATTTCGCCGAGACGTGTGGGAACACGCCAGAGGACCCAGAGATCTTTGATGACCGACTTGCAGAGATCTACGAGGATGAGCATATTGATCGTGGTCGATTCCAGGTGCTACGGAGTTGTGGATCCTCTCTCGGATCCTCCTCCCGAGATACCCACTGCTGGGGCATCCGATGTACCAGCGGGAGATCCTACTGCTACACATCAGACTCCCCCGCCAGTAGGACCTTCTACTACAGACCCGACAGGCCCATCAGCGGAGCCGGTCGACCCTCACTCAGTATCGGCCCCTACTTATCCTATTGATGTAGCTGCGGCACGAGCTCGGATTCCAGGATTGGCTAAGTCGATGAAGAGCCGGTTCACTTTATTCAGCGGAGAGACTGATCCGATCGTGGCTCAGTCTTGGATCGAGACGATGGAGCGTACCTTCTACTATATGGTCTGCTCCGAGTGGGAGAAGGCAGAGTTAGCAGCCTTCCATTTACGAGGCGAGGCCGAGATCTGGTGGGATATGCAGCGCTCGATTATTGGCGAGCAGCAGGTTACCTGGGCGAGATTTAGAGAGGCTTTTGAGAGTCAGTATTTTCCGCGGGCATATCAGATGATGAGACGTCAGGATTTTCTGAGTCTAAGATGTAATAATCGCCGTTGATGGAGTATAATACGGAATTTAATCTGCTAGCCGTGTTTTGCCCTGCAGAGTTAGTTGCCGAGGATAGGTCACGATGATGCAAATGTACAGTGGACCGGATGGGCATCTACAGTCGATGGCAGGATTTGGTAGTTCTTCCTACCGAGAGGCGTTGATAGAGCTTTGTTGATCGAGTCGGCTCAACAAAGGGTTAATCTGATGTGAAGAGGAAACAGACCGAAGATCTACAGTCGCACATCACCATGACCATCTGGACAGCCAGAGTGGCCGCAATCAACCGGGTCCGTAGTCATTCGGGGCATCTAGCCGCCTCGTAAATCGAGACGATCTTCACCGGCCTCGCGGTCTTTTCAAAGAGCCGAGACCGCCATGGCGACACCCCATCAGACTCATTGTGGATCGAAGAGCATATCATCTCATGCACCTTGGGACACCAGCTATTATTATTAAGCCGCTCTGACACATGAGCCGAGATTGTTCGTTGAAGGCTCAAGATGTGGCTTCCGGGTTTCTATTCGTGGGACCGGCTGCTGGCCGGACTCAGAGAGGGGGCCGACACCTGCACTTCGCAACGCCGCAGAGGACACCTCCTTCAGAGTCGCCATGGTATTCATGACAGGAGTACACCAAAGGTCGCACGGTGTCACAGGTTCGGGCCAGGACGCAGACTGATGCGGCCACCACTGGTACAAGATTATTCGCAGATCGCCATCGATACAAGACCGCAGCCCGCCACTAGTTCAGATCGGCCGCAACCGATAAAGATCAACCGCACCGTTATACCACCTTCCTATCCCGCCGTACTCACTCGACACCTCGTGCTCAGCACATCCACCTTTGGCGGATACCACCTCCACCGCCACCGAGATCCGGATTCATGCGACACACAGAGAGGATGCGCAATGAGCCAACGAATCCGATTTCGCAGACGGTTTCACTTTATGCATTTTCACTATTATGCTAGTTGATCGTAGTTCGTGCATTCGCTTATTTCTCGTGACTTTTATGAGAGAGATTGGTAGATTACCGGCTAGTAGATCACAGAGATTAGTCGTCTCCTACCATCTCGCAATACATTGGATGTTACCCAGAGGTCCGAGGTTGTCCTTTAGATTTTGGTAACATCATTCTGTAGATTTATTGGTACTGGATATGGTCGAGTTCGATATTATTCTTGGCATGGATTGGCTGTCAGCATATCATGCCACAGTGGATTGTCAGACGAGGGTGGTCACATTTAGACCTCCGAACCAACCCTCGTGGGATTTCACTGGCATCCGGGACGACGGTATAGCGACCATTTCAGCTATTCAGGCTCAGAAGCTTTTATTTCACGGTTGCCAGGGTTTTCTATTATCTATGGTCAATGTAGAAGATAGTGGTGATTCTCAGATCGCGGACATCCCTATTGTCCGAGAGTATCCAGATGTCTTTCCAGAGGAGTTACCGGGTCTGCCTCCCAGAAGGCAAGTGGAGTTCATGATTGAGTTAATACCTGGGACGGCGCCGGCATCGAAAGCTCCTTATCGTATGGCCCCGAGAGAGTTGGACGAGTTAAAGGTTCAGCTACAGGAACTTTTGGACAGAGGTTTTATTCGCCCTAGTGCATCACCCTGGGGTTCTCCGGTTCTCTTCGTGAAGAAGAAAGATGGTTCGATGAGATCACAGCATCGACTACTGCAATCAACGCCTGTCACTATCAAGAATAAATATCCCTACCACGTATTGAGGACTTGTTTGATCAGAGGTACATCAGTCTATTCTAAGATTGATCTGCGGTCCGGATATCATCAATTACGAGTTAGAGATTCTGACATTCAGAAGACAGCGTTCCGTACCAGATATGGACATTATGAGTTTTTGGTAATGCCATTTGGGCTTACCAATGCTCCAGCGGTATTCATGGATTTGATGAACCGCGAATTTATGGATTTTCTAGATCGGTTCGTCATTGTTTTTATCGATGACATTCTGGTTTATTCTCGTTCCGAGGAGGAACACGCGCAGCATCTTCGACTTGTTCTCGATAGGCTCCGACAGAAGCGGCTATATGCGAAGTTTAATAAATGCGCGTTTTGGTTACACTCAGTCGGTTTTCTGGGACATGTGGTTTCGAGTAGAGGTATTTCGCTTGACCCCGTAAGATCGAGGTCACTACCAGCTTGGGAGCAAATAAATCGCTCAGAGGTTCGCAGTTTCCTAGGCTTGGCCGGATATTACAGACGGTTCGTTGAGGGTTTCTCGAGCATTTCTATGCCATTGACACGCCTTACCAGGAAGGGCGTGAAGTTCACGTGACAGAGGCGCAGACTAGTTTTCGTGAGTTAAAGAGGAGATTGGTGTCAAGACCGATTCTCGTATTACCATCGTGGGACGATGGTTTCGCTTTATACGCATGCGCCTCTACTGTGGTTTAGGCGCAGATTGATGCAAAGACGGCAGGTAGTCTCCTATGCTTCTCGCCAGCTTGAAGGATCATGAGAAAAACTACCCGCCACGCATTTAGAGTTTGCCGCTATTATCTATGCCTTGAAGATTTGGAGGCATCATTTATATGGTATTACGTTTGAGATTCTTACTGATCATAAGAGTCTCAAATATCTGTTTACACAGAAGGAACTCAATCTCCGACAGGAGATGGATGGAGTTCTGAAGGATTATGATCGTACCATCGGCTACCACCCGGGAAAGCCAATGTGGTTGCCGACGATGCATTAGCCTAAGTCCCGAGGGACTTTAGCTTCCTTCCGAGTTTTGGTCACTGATTTGATCTGTGGTTTCTCTCGAGTTGAGCTTAGAGGAGCAGTGGACCGTGAGCAGAGCGTATGCGTTCTAGTTACCATGGTTGCTCACTGCCTATCCTGACGAGTCCGGAGGCTCAGAGCTGATCGATTCTGATTCATTGGTAGTCGATCACTCGGAGATAGATCGAGTTCACCCGAGATGATGAGGGTATAATTTATTTTTGAGGCAGATTATGCGTACCTCAGCCTCACCCAGTTATGGAGGAGTTACTTCAGGAGGCACATCGCTCTCGATTTGCGATCCACCCAGGCGGAACCCGTATGTATCGAGATTTAAAGCGGTTGTATTGGTGGAACGGTATGAAGAAAGACATCGCGGATTTTGTAGCTAGATGTCTGATTTGTCAGCAGGTCAAGGCTGAGCACCAGAGACCAGCTGGATTACTTCAGAGGATTCCTATTCCTGAGTGGAAGTGGGATCATATTACTATGGATTTTGTGATGGGTTTGCGAGGACACGCCGAGGCCATGATGCGATTTGGGTAGTCGAGACCGACTAACCAAATCCGCGACTTCTTATCGATTGGAAGACCGACTCTCTGGATCGGTTGGGCGAGCTATATTGTCGGGAGATCATCGATTGCATGGTGTTCCTTTCGAGCATTATATCGAGATAGAGATCCGGTTCATTTCTAGGTTCGCAGAGTCCGCAGCAGCTTTAGGCACCGCCTTGGTTTAGATCGTGCATTCCATCCGCAGACAGATGGGCCGAGCGGACCATTCTGGACACTAGAGGATTTCTTTGAGGTCCCGTGTTATAGATTTCGGAGGCAATCGGGAGGATCATTTATCAGTTAGTGGAATTCGCCTACAATAATATGATTATCATTCGGTATCCAAATGGCCCCGTATGAGGCATTGTATGGTAGGCGTGTCGTACACCCACCCTCCGGGAGGAGGTTGGGGAGGCCCAGATTGCTAGGACCCGAGAGCTAAGATGAGGCAGGCGAGTTGGTCCGTACTATCGACGTAGGATGTCGAGAGGCGCAGGATCGCGTAAGAGTTATGCAGATCGTAGACGGAGACCTTTGGAGTTCTCTGTTGGTGATCATGTATTCTTGCAGAGTTTCACCCACGAAAGGGGTGAAGAGGTTTGACTCCGTGGTAAGCTTGCTCCTAGATATATCTCGGTCAGTTTGAGATTTTGGAGAGGATCGGAGCTTGCTTATCGCCTAGCGCTACCCCATCTTTGACAGTATACATGATGTATTCCATGTGTCTATGCTGAGGAAGTATGTGCCAGATTCTACACATATTCTATCAGATGTATCAGGTTCCATTCAACCTGATGCTACTTACGCAGAGGTTCCGGTGCGGATTTTGGATTTCAAGGAACGCTATGAACAAGGTTGTGCGACTTGTCAAGGTCCGGGTGGAGTCACCACACCGACGAGGAGGCTACTTGGGAGCTCGAGAAAGATCGAGAGCTCAATACCCCACTTGTTTACTTAAGGTACGTGAGGTGTATTTTCAAGATTATGGTATTTCTTACTCGCTATGCATTTGAGTAGGAAATTTGGGGACCAAATTTTTATTAGTGGGGGAGAATGTTAAATACTGGAAAATTTAAAACACTAAATTTAATGGCCAAATAATTGGGGAAATAATCCTGGAAATTTATCGGGATTTTTATGGAATTTTAGGAATTTTTCCGGAATTTTTCTGGATTTAAACGGACTCTGTACGAGATTTTTACGGGGATAAAATAGATAGGCTTTATTTAAGGGTTATTATCCTAAACCGGAAACCCTAATATCTATTTTTCTATTCCCTTTTTCCGCAAACCACTCCTTGGCGGTTTCGCGCACTCTCTCCTTCCCCGATTTCCTTTTCTCTCTGCCGACGATCTTTCCATCGCCGAATCCCTCTTCTTCGCCGGCGAGCCCTCTTCTCTCGCCATGAAGGCCGCTGGCCGACCGAATGCCGCTGCGCCCTCGAGCATCGGCGCGACGCGTGAGCTCGCGCCCACTGCGCCTTCCTGCTCGCGCCGGTCCTTGCCTTTGAGTCCCTCACCTTCGCGACGCCCTCTTCTTCGCCGGCGATCGCGGCGCACGGCGGCAGGATCGCCGAGCACCTCCTCCGACCGCCGAGCCCTTCTTCCTCGCGACAGCCCGACGTCGCCGCGCCCGACGCAGCCCGACGCGAGCACCGCCACCGCCCCGACGCGTCTGTCTTTCGCCGGCCGAAGCCCTCTTTTCTTTCCTCCACCGCGCCCGCCTGCAGCCGCCTGTGTCTTGCGGTCGGCCATCCCTCCGACAGCGCCGGCGCCACCTTCCCGGGCCTGCCGCCGTGGCTACTCTGTGTCGCACACCCGAGTCCTCGCGATCGTCCTTTGTAAGCACCGAATCGCTTGCCGCGAGCTCCCTTGGTGTCGCAGGTGAGAGTGGAGTTTTCGGTAAGTACTTAGTTTTTTTCGGCTAGTTGATTTGAGAGGGGCTGTGAGTGTTCTATTTGGGGGCGTCGTGCTGTTAAGGTTGGAGGTGATTGTGCAAGGTTGGCTGTGAATAATGTGTGAGCCACTGTAAATTGAGTTGGAGATCTAATTTGGGAAAGGAATGGCTGTGGATGGAATTCCTAGGACGGGTGACTTGATTGGTCGATTTGGGTTGATTCCAGAGTTATTCAGGTGTTGATCGATTGATTTGTATGATATTTGGAGGATATGAGATTTGGGTTTAATTGGGATATAAAGGAAATCGATTTATTTATTCGATTTGTCGGTGAATTGTATATTTTGTGCTTGACTATAATTATGCTATATGCGTGTTTGATCACGAGGCAGTGTCCTCAAATGACGATTCTTCTTGCGGATATATTTTCAAAGTGGGTATTTTGACTTAACGTTTAGATTAAGTCAAATTGATATGCTAGTAGGATAGCTTACAATAACATTTTCATGTTTATATGCCTGATATACTTTTGGTGCCTACTAGATACATGCATGTGATAGGATATGATTATATTTTCCTGTTTGATTTGGATCATAGTATGTGGATTAGGATATGTACATATTGGTTGTACATATCATTGGATAGGTATATTATGAGTAGGATTTACATGCTTTAGTATCATGCACCATTTTCGCATGATTGCATGCTAGCCGGACGGGTTCCATTATTGTTGAGCCCACAGCTAGTTACATGGCCTGCACACACTGCCACTCATGGGTTAGTGGTACATCAGGAGGGTGTGTGCAGTTGCTCGTCAGTTCTGACCGCTCATGGGTAGCGACGAGGCAAGGAGAAGTGGCGAGGATCCTCCTCCGGCCTATGACACCGGAGATGAGAGCTTAGCTCCCCACTATGTTTGGGGCGGGAGGATAGGTGTACTCCGACAAAGATCCTGTCCACACTCGGTCACTCAGAGCGTGATGGCAGAGTGCACTTGTCATAGCCCTACCCACTCGGCTTCACCATTGCACAGGAGGCGGTGATCAAGGCCGGGTGACCATGTCATTGGCACGGCATGCACTTTGCATAGATTGCATTTGTATGTGTTTCGATTATTGTATTGATGCCTTGGATGTGCATATGATTGTCATGCATACAGGATACATGCTTATATATGATCAGGACTTTATTACTTCTAGTCAGGCACATGCTCCTATATCAGGGTAGGAGATTCAGGTAAGTACAGTCATTTTGTATTTCTTGCTTGCATACCCTATTTATGTGAGACTGTACTGGCATGTTATTTTTATTGTTAGCTATACCTGATTTTGCATATCTACTTTACCCGCAGAGTTCTTTGAACTCACCCCGTTGGTTTATATCTATTTCAGGATGAAGCTGTCAGGAGAGTGCAGTTGCCGGACCCCCCACTCGTCGTAAAGTTTTGATTTGGATATTTGTTTTTACGGTATTTGGATATTTTGGTTAGAGGACATGTATAGGTTTGGAGATTGATTTTGTATTTGGTTTTGGTGTCCTTATGGACCTTATTTGGATTTTGGTTTGGTTGGATTTTGTTGAGTATTCCTGCCCAGATGGCAGAAGGGGTAAGTCTATTTATTTTAGACTGTTTGTCATTTATTTTGGATGATGGCCTGAGGCCAAATTATATAACTGCGTGTGAGTTTGGATTCCGGTCGTGTTGACCGATGTATAGTGGCCGTGTAGGCCTTTGTATGTAAATTGGGATTGTCACCCGTACAGGGGAGATGCTGCCGGATTTTTGTCTGGTGGGGTCTCCTTCGGGGCGTGTCACCTACGACGTTACGATGAAGGAAGGAAAAAGAGATAAAAGGGGAGGAAGCAAGGAGGAAAGGAGATCCGCAATCATTCCGACGCAGCAAGAGAGAAGAAGAGGCAAGAGGAGAAGAAAAAAAGGGAACAATCATCTCGCCGAAGAAGAAGGATGGAGATCGACCATTGCTATATCTCTTGTATTTTCCTCGTCTTGTAATATCATTGTAAGAGGTCTTTCTCCTCCACCTGCGGAAACTTGCTTTCTGTAAAGGAGGACCTTCATAGTGAAAGTGCTTGGGCACCGCATCTGGTGAGAAAACTCACCTCCGTGGAGTAGGAATCCTTATTCCGAACCACGTTACATCTTGTGTCTGAATCTCGATTGCTGGCGTCAGTTTATTGCATTTCACCTACTTCATCTTCTTATTTCTTTACTGATTACGGTCGGAGAGAATCCTCTGAGACCTCCCTCAGTGCTTCACTGCATTGAAAACGGAGTGACCAGATTTTTTCCCATACCCGCATCAATAGTCATTTTGAATTTCTTTTCTTGTCTATTTGTATCCTTATCAGCTTTTGATATGAGTTAGAAAAGGTCCGAGTCATTGAGCAACTTACAGCCTTATGAAAATAGAATTGGCTCAGATGTGAATCTTCTGGCTGAATTAGTCAGGTTCAATCAATTGGATATGATCAGGTCAGTTAGAAGTGATGATTTCTCCACATCAGTAAAGAAATTGAATAGTGAAATTCTACAAATTGGGTGAGAGTGAGCATGACAAAAAGCGGGAGCAATTGCTATTTAATAGACTTTATAACTAGACTGTCGTTCGATATCTACATGAATTAACTGTAGTTTTTTGCACTTATATTTCAATCGAGTCGCATTCTAAACTAATTTGGTCAGAATAAAAAACTGACCCTAAAACTTCCACAATGTCAGTTGGATGGTGAAGTTCATGCGATCAAATGAAGACTTGGGAAGCACGTTTCTTCTGTTGCCCTTTACATAATTCACAAATAAATTTCTTTTAAGGCAAATAAATGCAGTTCCCATAGGAAGTATTCCAATACAACACTTCTATCCCCTGCCCTTGTATGAAAAAGTCACTCAGGGCCCTGCATTTTTCTCATAGCAGTGACAAGAAATCAACTATGCCCGAGTTACCCTAATGAACTCTTCCGATTCATCTCCTCTAAAACTCCCAATTGAACCCAAGTACGTTGGCAGCGGCCAGGCCACAATTTCCGTGAGCACTCGGAGGATTCATTTTGCATTTGAAATTTAATTAACTTTTTACTCAATGATGATGTGGTAGAGACAACGGTACCACGTGGTAAGGTCTACGACTCGTTCGACATAGTTGTCTCCCCTGACTTAGTCAACGAAGCCTTTAGTCTAGTTGACTCGGGATGAGAACTTGGTGAGGTCAATCAATTCAGAACAGGGACTTCATTTAAAATAGTTAACTCGTGTTTGAACTTGAATCGAGAGGGTCGACTCCCAGTCGAGTTTTACCTGAGTCAATCCGAATCCCATCCAAGTCAAGTTCCACTGGCCAATAGCCCATAGGATGCAGCTGCCGCCCTAAAGAACATGATAGTTATAGCAACCCAAAGAAGGCATCTGCTGTCTTAAAGGATGCAATAGTTACAACATATGCCTAGCCACCTTTAAAGAGACAACAACTGCAAATCTCTTGGGGAGAGAGATCATTGCTATATAAGGTAATTGTGATAGTATTACAAGCTAAGAGAAAAAAATATATTAATTGAAACTTCTTTTCTCTAGATCACTTTTTAATTCTCTAAATTTGACTTGAGCATCAGATAGGCCTAGTCAATGTACACCTTAACCCTCTTCTAATCTCTTTCCAATCTTTTCAATGACCTTGAACTAAAGATTCTTATTCTAATCTGGATGACTATTTGGGAGCTTAGTGACCTACTCTACCAAGGTTAACTTAGTAAAATCGATTGACACAACTTGATGTCCCGCTGACTCACCAAGAAAGACCTGACTGTGGATGTAGCAAGGAGGCAATCCATCCTTTGATCTTGGACTGAATCAAATTGACGTTGTCTATGGGAACTCTAAACTGAGATGCAAAGATGGGAGATTCACAAGGAAGATGTTGGTGGAGGGAGTAGTAGATCGAACCTAAGGTTTTGATGTTGACAAAGATTTACAGTTCAGTACTTGTATACAACTGTTAAGTGTGCAAGAATTAATAGAAATCCCTTGCAAGTCAAGTGGACCAAATACTAGGTAAGGAAACCTTAGTAAGTCAAGTGGACCAAATACTTGGCAAAGGAAGACTTGATGGATCAAAAGAACCAGACATCAAACAGAAAGACTATATGGGTCAGCAGGACCAGACATCTGGCAGGATAGCATGATGGGTCATCGAGTTGAGGAAGCCCTGATGAGTCGAAAGATTAGACATCAAGCAGTGAAAGTCCAAATAAGTCAAATAGATCAGAGGTTTGGCAGGTAAGCTCTCAGAATGTAGTGAAAAGGTTGAGTGGGGGGGGGGGGGGGGGGATCCATGTGACTAGGAGTCTGAGTGATCAAACTTGATTCAAGCGCCCCAAATATAGATTTGGCTAGGTCCAATTTGAGAAGCTCGGAAAGGCTCCAGGAGACTTGGAGGCACAGATGGTAGGAGGGACTAGGCTATCGGAAGGATTTGAGCACCTAGGGCAGGAAAATACCAGAAAAACATCGAAGCAGATAAAACTGAGTTAGAGGTTCCCAGAAGGGATCTAGGAGCTCAGAAGGGTTGAATTTTCTATTCAACAGTCCAAGCTGGAGGCACTCAGATAATGATCTTGGCACCTAGAGAAGCTTTATAAAAGTAGGGTACAAGTGGCCTCAAAACATTAACTCACAGACCATCTCTCTCAGTACTACACCCTCCTTTCGCATATCGAAAACCCCTTCTTACCGCTTCATTGAGTACGAGCAACCTAGTAACCTTGTGCACTTTTTATATTGTCAGTATAACATTTCAATTTTCATTGTATTTGTGCTTAATTTCCTAGAGGGAAGATAGTGTGTTATCTATCCCTTAAAGGAGAGTTATAGGGCTTAGAGTAGCAATACGACGCTGATTGCAAACCAAGTAAATCTCATTGTTCATTTTTTAAAATTCCGCTACATAACTTAGTTTTTAAAATAAAAAAGAAAAGTTTTTTAAAAATAAATAAAAATTTAATTTATCAAGCTTTCCCCTCTCTCGGTAAGTACGATCTAACAATTGGTATTAGAGTGAGGTGATCTAATTTTGTGTAACCATCGAATTGAGCAACATTATTTTTTTTTATTCTTCCTATAAAGTTTTTATCTTATTTTTTCTTTAATTAAGTATTTTTTATTCCTATAGTACTATTTATCCAAGACTTAGTTTTGAAAATATTTTAGTTTATATTCCTTGCAAGATAAAATATTGATGTTTTACCAAGACTTAGTCTCTTTTGTTTTTGGGCTTTACCCAAAAGGCCTCATACCAATGGAGATATTTTTTTATCTTATAAGCACATGATTTTTTTCATGTCTTACCAATATGAGATTTTATTGTATTCACCATACTCCCAACAATCCCTCCTTAAACGAAGGACCACATTGAGCCCCCCCTCAAGCCTATCCATCCTCGAAAGACTTCCTTTGCTTGATAACTGATCCTCAACCCACTAGAACTTTTTGCCAACTGTCTGGTCTTTCTGACCCAGTTGGACTTTCTACCAGTTGTTCGGTCATTCTAATCCAACCGACTTCTGCACAGTATATGGTTCTCTTGATCCGGACATGGGAGCTCCACTTCCTTCGTTCGAGATTCATGGTTTGACATGGACCATGGTTATGATACTAATTTTTAGTGCCTATAAGATCCACATATCTCCACAATGGTATGATATTTTTCACTTTGGACCCAAACCCTTATGGTTTTATTTTTAGATTTTACCCAAAAAGTCTCATACCAATGGAGATATTTTTTTATCTTATAAGCACATGATCTTTTCCATGTCTTACCAATGTGGGACTTTGATTGTATTCACCATACTCCCAACACGATCTTGAATCATCATTGTCAGTTTGGAAGCTTGTGTCACTATAACCTCTTATAACGAGCTCCTCATCACCTCTATATATCAAGAAATAATCTTTAGTTATTCTCAAATATTTAAAAATATTCTTGACTGTTGTCCAGTGACTTTCACCTGGATATGACTGGTACCTACTCGTCATGCTTAATGCGTACGAGACATTAGGATGAGTACATAACATGACATACATGATAGATTCAATAGCATATGCATAAGGAATTTTATCCATGTAATCCCTCTCCTCTTTAGTAGAGGGGAATTGAGCCTTGGAAAGACTCACACCATATGACATTGGCAAGAATCCTCTCTTATAATTTTGCATGGCAAAGTAATTAAGTACTTTGTCAATATATGTACTATAACTCAGGCCAAGTAATCTCTTAGATCTATCTCTATAGATCTTAATACCTAAATTATAGGCAGCTTCACCTAAGTCTTTCATTGAGAAATAATTTCCAAGCCACGTCTTTATTGACTATAAAATAGGGATATTATTTCCAATAAGAAGTATGTCATCTATATACAGAATAAGAAAGATAACTATGCTTCCATTAATTCTTTTGTAGACACAAGGTTCATCTTCATTCTTAATGAAAGCAAACTCTTTAATCGCATCATCGAATCAAAGATTCCAGCTCCTAGAAACTTGCTTTAATTCATAAATGAACTTTTGCAACTTACATACCCTTTCAACATTCTTTGAATCAACAAGAGGTTGTGTCACGTACACATACTCAAGTAGATTCCCATTAAGGAATATAGTTTTGACATCCATTTGTTAGATCTCATAATAACGGTAAGCTGCAATAGCAAGCAAGACCTGAATGGATTTAAGCATCGTAACTGGTAAAAAGGTTTAATCATAGTCTATACCATGAATTTGCTTGAATCCTTTACCTACCAATCACCCTTTGAAGGTATACACATTTCCATCCGTGTCGATTTTATTCTTGAAAACCATTTGCACCCAATGGGATTTATCCCTTTACGTGGGTCAACCAGAGTCCACACTTGGTTAGAATACATGAATTCCATTTCAGATCTCACAACATCTAGCCATTTCTCAAAATTTGGGCTCATTATAGCTTCATTATTTGATGTAGGCTCATTTTGGTCAACAAGCATTACATCATCGTGGTCAGACAAGAGAAGAGAATATTTCTCAGGTTGATGACGTTTCCTACCAGATCTACATAGAGCTTGTTCTACTTGAACATGTTGTTGTTTTACAACTTCTTGTGGTGTAACAAGGTCATGATCCACAACATCTTGTGGTACCTATTCAGATTCCATAAAGTCTTAGTGCTAATTTGTGTGTCTCGAATTTATTCAAGATCTACTTTTCTCCCACTAGTTCCTCTAAAAATAAATTCTCTTTCTAGAAAAATACCACTTATAGCAACAAGCACTTTACTTTGTGTAGGATTGTAAAAAAATATCCCTTTGTTTCTTTGGGATATCCTATAAAATAGTACTTTTCTGATTTAGGCCCTAGTTTGTCTGAGACTTCATGTTTAACATAAGCCTCACAACCCCAATTCCTCATAAAAGATATTTTGGGACTCTTCCCAGTCCATATCTCATATGGTGTCTTTATTACTGCCTTTGATGGAACACGATTAAGTGTAAAAGCAGCAATCTCTAGAGTATGTCCTCAGAAAGAAGGAGAAAGATCTGCATGACTCATCATCGATCGTACCACATCTAACAAAATACGATTTCTCCTTTTTGATACACCATTCCATTGAGGTGTGTTGGATCGAGAAGCGTCGCTAGAGGGGGGAATAGCGAGCGTAAATCTTTTTGTTCGTTCGTTCGTTCGATACACGAGTATGCACAGCGGAAAATAAAGAGACACATTTATTTTTACTTGGTTCACAACCCAGCGGTTGCTACTCCAAGGCCCTAATGGTCCTAGACCGCGTACGGAGGACAAAACACTATAACATCTCCTCCTCGTTGGAGGTAGGAGACAACGAACACAAAGTCGAAAGTACGAGGATGAGGTAACAAGCCTACCTCACCTCGTTACGAATAAAAACAAAGAATACAATAACCAGATATGTTACTTGTTGCTGCTGCCAACGAAGAAGATCAGAACTTGTCGTCGCGTCGGTGTTATGACGGTGTTGGAGCTTTGACGTTGTAGGAGCACTTGAGAATTAAACTTGATAATCTTTGGAGTTGGAATCCTCCCCTCCTTTTATAGAGTTTGACATCTAAATATGTCTCCTCATCTTTCGGAATAGATCACGAAGTTGTACAAATTTTATCGCGAAGTGGCCGCGTCAAACGTTATCCATTTTGACTTCAGCGTGAAAGGCCGATTCGGCTCATTAGTCGATCGATGTTCCTATCACCGACCGATGAGTATCACGACCGCCAATGTCCAACAATGACCGTCACCGCCACTTCCTCAGTAAAGAAGAGGTTAGCTCAAAATGATAAATGCGAGATTTCTAACCATCCGATCTCGACCTAGACCTTCCACAAGAAGTCTTAGTCGGATCGCCGCCTACGATCCGCCCTCACAGACAGGACACGACCTACCATCTCTCACTCACACGAGCTTATCTCAATATTTCATCAGGTCGCCGCCCGCCTTCCACTTGATTCCTTCAGCTCCCTCCGAAGTCACTCGAGAGTCGCCCGACCACTGTGGCTTCCTCCGGATGTCGCTAGCCTTCAGCTCCAGTTTTAGTACTTTTTTGCACACTCGATTTAGCTCGTGAGATAACGATGTAAACTTAACTTTGTGTCTTTGCCATAATCAAAACACATGTTCGACATTCGTGCCCCTGCACCAACAAGGTGTTCTAGGTGGAGTGAGTTGGAATATAATCCCAAACTCAACAAGATGATCACAAAATCTTGGCTCAGGTATTCACCACCTCGATCTGATCGAAAGTGCTCCAACGAAAGGAACGACAATGCTATTTTTGAGGACATAAAACCACAAGATATCACATTAGGCGCAGGGCCTTAAAGCATTATATGAGACACAGGGCCTTAATGTATCATATGAGGCACAGGGCCTTAAAGCATTATGAGGTGTTGGGCCTTGAATGTTAACATTTTACCTACCCATTATAGTTAGCGTTATAGTTCCCCGTGGGAAAATATAGCTACCTAGTCCATAGGCTGTTATAGGAGGCGTAAGAGCCTTGAAAACATTTTACATATGCCATATAGGTGGCGTTATAGTCCCCATGGGGGAATGTAGCAACCTAGCCCATAGGATGTTATATGAGGTATAAGAGCCTTGAGAATATTTTACATATGTCATATAAGTGGTGTTATAGTCCCCGTGGGAGAATGTAACTACTTAGCCCATAAGCTGTTATATGAGGCATAAGAGCCTTGAGTTAGTTTTGCACCCCACAATACTTAGAAAAAAATACTACTGACCCTGCAAGAAAACTTGATCAAGCTTGAAAAACCTTAGAAAAATATCATCGATATATACAATAAGAAATTCTGATTAAGTATAAAAACCCTTACAATAAATGCCCTTGAGTAGCACCAGAGAAAAATTGATTAGGCATTAAAAACCCTGGAAAAATTAATAACCCCTGCAAAAACATAATAAACAACCCTTAGGCTCTATATTAGGTGTGAAATGTCTTTGAAATAGTTAAAAACCTCTGCAAAAGAAAAAATTCTTGAGAAAAAACATTAGGACTGGAAAAATTCATAACTTCAATTTTCCTCTCCATCGACCATCATACTTATTCTTCACTTTCCTCTTAAAAGTCACTATCTTCGTTAACACCTTACCGTTCAAACTCTGCTTCCCCCAAGAACCCTAGCTCGCTTCATTTTCCACCATTGGATTAGAACCAAACCAATTTGATTCATCCATCATGTCATCCGACGTCCGTTGACTTTTGTTGACTTTTAGGCGCCGGAGGAGCTTTCTTGACTTTCTTTGGGCACTTACTCTTATAATGCCCAAATTTCCTACACTCAAAACACATAATGTTATTTTTATTTTGAATTGAGGTGTTTGAGTTACCGATGGTGGTGGAGACCGGAATTGGACTTTGAGTTTCTTCATCTTGACCGGATGTCGAAGCTTCTTCTTCTCGATGTTCCGGTATGAAGGTTCTCTCCTCCCCCTCAATCCTTGAGGTGGATGCTTCTTCCACTTCCTCTACCTCTTCCGACCCGGAAGTTGACTCCTCACTTTCTTGTGAGGATGATGATGATTCTTCTTCGGTCTCCTCCTCTCCAAGTCTTCTTGGACCGATTCGGGATTGTCGTGGAACTTGATCAACTTGTTCCACAACTCCTTGGCATCCCTATAGCTTCCTAATCTGGACAAAATATCGTTAGGTATCAAATCAATCAACATTTTTGTTACCTTAACGGTTGTCTTGAATTTTTCCCGTTGCTCCTCGGTCCATCTCTTCATCTTGAGGATTTTGCCGTTTTCTCCTCTCGGAGCATCAAAACCTATAGTCACGGCAAACCAATTTTCTATATTTGTCATTAGAAAATATTCCATCCTACTTTTCCAATATGCAAAAATGTTCAAGGTTGAAGGAAGGTGGGATGTTGACGCTGCCACCCAATCTTTCCTCAAATTCCATATTCTTCCCTCTAGCTTCTTGACTCTGGGTTGTTAATCCGTAGAAGAGCCCCGGGCTCTGATACCACTTGTTAGGAATATTGGAATGGCTAGAGGGGGGGGGTGATTAGCCTCATTCTCAAGTTGTCAGAAATCGATCGCGTTCGTCTCTACAATTTCGTTAGCGCAGCGGAATATAGATATAATACAATAACGAAATGGACAAGCTCACACAAAGACACGGAGATTTAACGTGGTTCGGAACCGCACGGTTCCTACTCCACGGATCGAGCTCTACGAGCTCTAGTGATGCACACGCACTCACTAATCACAAATATTCCTTCTCGACACAAGTCGGAGGAGGAGAAACCCCTTACAAGTAATCTTATAACAATAAGATACAAATACAAGCAATTACAATAATGAAATACAATGCAAGTAAAGAAAACTACTTTCCGATTGCCTTTGGATTGCTTGATTGCTTGGTTGCTTGAAATCACCTTGGAGACCCTGATTTGCAACAACAAATCGCTCCAAAACCCTCAAGAAATCGATAGTTTTTCCTCCATCACGAGCTCCTTTTATAGCTTCAACCTGTGCTGGAAAAAGTCAATCAGTCGACTGATCGAGACCATCAGTCGACTGATGCCACTGTTGTCGTGAGACAACGGCTAGATCCACGCTGGATAAGTCCAACGGATCTACCATCAGTCGACTGATTGTGACCATCAGTCGACTGATGGAGTCCTCACTCGACCAGTCGAGTCTCGACTCCATTCTGTGGCCGATTTCTCGAGCACCAGTCGATTGATCACACGATCACCGATCGCCGAGCCATCACGATCGCTAGGCCATAACCCGCAGTCAAACCCTAGTTGACTCGGTCCAGTCGACTGCCACATGGCACCAGTCGACTGGCACACCTCACACATGAGGTTTTAACCCAAGTATGGTTCCCCCATACTTGCTAGACCACCCTTAGCCTAGACCTAAGCCTTCTAGCCACCTCCATCAGCCTCACGCCTCTCGGATCCCTCCAAGTCATCCATGACTTGTTCATCCATCGCGCTAGCCTTCAGGTGCTTCCATCGGCTATGTCATGCTAACGGTGTCTACACCGCCAAGGCACATTGGACTTACGCCGCTAACCATTGGACTTATGCTGCCAAGACTCCCGCTTGGACTTTACGCCGCCAATATCAATCCCTTGGACTTCTCAAATGCCAAGGCTCAAGCTTGGACTTTCCCTTGCCAACCCATGTTGGACTTTCCATGCCAAGACCATGCTTGGACTTTCCATGCCAAGACCCATGCTTGGACTTTCCATGCCACGTACTCAAGACTTGGACTTTACCAAATGACAATTACATTGTCATATGTTTTTGTCGAAACATCAAAACATTACTCGAGTCAAACTCGAGTCCTGGTCAATCGTGACCTGGGCCGATTGCACCAACAATCTCCCCCTTTTTGATGTTTGACAAAAACCAAACAAATTATTGAGTTAGAACACTAACTCAAATCCCTTACCAATTATCCCAAATTGGTAAATACTCTCCAAATGTTCTCCCCCAAACATTCTCCCCCTTTTTGACTAACATCAAAAAGGTTTCCTCCCTCAGAGGGTCAATGTCTCATGTCCCAATGAGATCTTACAATCTCCCCCTTGGTCCAAAAATACTTAGGATGCCTACCATCTTTCTAGTGATAAGTCCAATATCACTCAAGAGAGACAATCCCATTAACTCTCCCAATTTCCAAATTGGGTATCAAAAACCCATCAATTTTCCCAATTGATGATACTTTCCCAATAACTTTTCCTTTTCAAGGAGAAAAATACATCCATCATCCCAAGATGGATACCTCCCCCTAAAGGCTTGCTCCCCCTTGACCATTGCACCAACAATGTCCTTGGGAAGTCCCTAAGCCAATAGGAACTCTAAACCATCAAAATTAAGGTTAGAAATTCAACATTGAACTTTCCAACACCTTAAAATTGATACAAATCCTAAATACTTCTCCTAATCCATATCCAATGGATTTTCACCCTTTATAATGCTTCCCAAAGCATATCCTAGGGTTAGGAGTGATTAGGGACCATAACCGTAGCTGACATCGGGTTAAACAACCTTGTTTACCCCGAAATCAGGCTACCATTTGAGTGATTCAGAAATCACGATCGACACCTCCATCAATGATCGCCACTAATGGGACCATCGATAATCGAAATTTCAATTTGCTTATTAGAGTTGAATTTTAGAAAATCATAAATAATTATATGTATATCGAAAAATCATGAAATTTGATACGTATAATACCTATGACCAATACAATGGGTGAAAAATGTTTGAAAATTATTTTACCCATAAAATACTGAAATTGGCACAAAGTTCAAAACCATTGAAATTTTCAATGTTTTGGTCCTACTTTGTATCAACTTCATCAATGGTGATTGCTATCAAAAGATAGACTTCACCAAGGTTTTTCAAAATGATTTTAAAATGTTTTCAAAACCTTGTTTTGGATCATACTCCTTGGGCTCTATGCACATGACTTGTACACAAGCTTTCCCAATGATCCACAAATAGAATTAGATGAGTTTTAGTTCATCTAGATGCAAAAACTATGCACCTTGAACTTAACTCTTATCCTAGCATCTCACATGTATCTATGGTGTATAAATACACATACATGTCAATTAGATGTGAGATGTGGGTTTTGTTCTCCCTAAACTAGGGTTTCATGCATCTTCTAAAGCAACTCTACTTGATTCCCTTATAAATGAGACTTCAAGTCATGCCATAGTCCTTAAATCAATTTTAATCAAGTTAATGCATGAATGTATGATCATGGCAGAAATAATAGCATTATTAAAACATGACCAATGATCATGATGTCATGACATATGATAAAATTTAAAAACACATGACATTTAAAACCTTAAACCTAAGCATAATCATGACATATAAAAATGATTAAAAAATATGATGTCATGGCATATGACAATCAAGGCATGATAAATAAAATATATAGGTATGGTAATACCTAAATTTTAATATTAATTTCCATTTGATATAATTAAGTATATTTTGCCATATTAACCTAAATTTTCCCAAGTGTGCCAAAAACCCAAAATGACACACTACGACCTCTAAACCTAAATTGTGCCAATTTGACCATTTTATCAAGCTTCTCAAATAATATTGGCACACCCTAAAATCTTTTAGGATGATAATTCAAATCTATTTCCAAGGTATCCATAACCTTGAAAATAACCTAAAGTGCCACCTTTGCCATGGTTGAGTTAACTACCCATCCATTTAAGGTTGGTACACCCTAACCCATCTAGCGTGAATCAATCACGCTCTTAGGAACCCAAAACCGATTTGAGCTCCTAGGGTTAATTAGGTACTCCTTAGGGATAACCTCCCTAGATACCTTCCTAATGACCCTTCTAGGCTTAGAAGCCTTGGTCATTTTGGTTTTGCCATGGTTAACTCTAGGGGTGACTCCCCTTATAACCTTCTTAGTGGTTTCCCTAGGTTTCCTAGAAACCCTAGCCACTAGGCACACACCATGGTCAACTCTAGGATGACTTCCTATTGACCTTGGTCTTCCTAGACCTAGTTAGTGTTCCATAGTCAAATGGAACACAATGATAAGCCACCTTAGGCTTAGGTTTGTGACCCAAACCTTTCTTGCCCTTGGTTGACTTTTGACTTTTAGATCCTAGATGTTGACTTTGACTTCTTGACCCAGGAATTTGACCATTAGACCCTTTAGATTGATTTTGTATCTTATTTAGGGTCTTTTCAAGTTTCTCAAGCCTTGACCTCAAGGCTTGGTTCTCTAATTCTAATTGCCCAATTTTAGAATTTTGATTTAGACCATGGGCATGGTTCTTCCTAGGCATATGCCTAGTCCATTTAGGGTTAAGGCCTAGATGTTCTCCTATTTTCCTAATTGATTCTCTAGGTAAGATATTTTTAGGGACATTAGTCCCAAACTTCTCCTTATTCCTAAGGTGAACCTTCTTAGCTCCTAAACAAATATGTTTGTTATTTCTAGCATGCTCTTTATGATAAATAGCAAGAGAATTGAAACCCTTAGCATGCTTTTGCCTATTAACTAAAAAGGATGCATTATTAAAATATACCTTAGGGTTAGCTTTGGAAGCTCCCCCTACATGTGTAGCTCCCTCTTGGGTCTTCTTCTTCCCCCTAGGACATTGATTCCTATAATGTCCTTTTGCATTGCATTTGAAGCATATGATGTGCTCCTTGCTCTTGATACTTGGGGAACCGACGTCCGTTGACTTTTGTTGACTTTTAGGCACCGGAGGAGCTTTCTTGACTTTCTTTGGGCACTTACTCTTATAATGCCCAAATTTCCTACACTCAAAACACATAATGTTATTTTTATTTTGAATTGAGGTGTTTGAGTTACCGATGGTGGTGGAGACCGGAATTGGACTTTGAGTTTCTTCATCTTGACCGGATGTCGAAGCTTCTTCTTCTCGATGTTCCGGTATGAAGGTTCTCTCCTCCCCCTCAATCCTTGAGGTGGATGCTTCTTCCACTTCCTCCACCTCTTCCGAGGTTGACTCCTCACTTTCTTGTGAGGATGATGATGATTCTTCTTCGGTCTCCTCCTCTTCCAAGTCTTCTTGGACCGATTCGGGATTGTCGTGGAACTTGATCAACTTGTTCCACAACTCCTTGGCATCCCTATAGCTTCCTAATCTGGACAAAATATCGTTAGGTATCAAATCAATCAACATTTTTGTTACCTTAACGGTTGTCTTGAATTTTTCCCGTTGCTCCTCGGTCCATCTCTTCATCTTGAGGATTTTACCGTTTTCTCCTCTCGGAGCATCAAAACCTATAGTCACGGCAAACCAATTTTCTATATTTGTCATTAGAAAATATTCCATCCTACCTTTCCAATACGCAAAATGTTCGCGGTTGAAGGAAGGTGGGATGTTGACGTCGTCACCCAATCTTTCCTCAAATTCCATATTCTTCCCTCTAGCTTCTTGACTCCGGGTTGTTAATCCGTAGAAGAGCCCCGGGCTCTGATACCACTTGTTAGGAATATTGGAATGGCTAGAGGGGGGGGGTGATTAGTCTCGTTCTCAAGTTGTCGGAAATCGATCGCATTCGTCTCTACAATTTCGTTAGCGCAGCGGAATATAGATATAATACAATAACGAAATGGACAAGCACACACAAAGACACGGAGATTTAACATGGTTCGGAACCGCACGGTTCCTACTCCACGGATCGAGCTCTACGAGCTCTAGTGATGCACACGCACTCACTAATCACAAATATTCCTTCTCGACACAAGTCGGAGGAGGAGAAACCCCTTACAAGTAATCTTATAACAATAAGATACAAATACAAGCAATTACAATAATGAAATACAATGCAAGTAAAGAAAACTACTTTCCGATTGCCTTTGGATTGCTTGAAATCACCTTGGAGACCCTGATTTGCAACAACAAATCGCTCCAAAACCCTCAAGAAATCGATAGTTTTTCCTCCATCACGAGCTCCTTTTATAGCTTCAACTGCGGCCGAAAAGTCAATCACCGATCGATTGGGACCATCACGATCGATGCCATCATGTCGTGTCGTGAGACAACGGCTAGATCCACGCTGGATAAGCCCAACGGATCTACCATCAGTCGACTGATTGTGACCATCAGTCGACTGATGGAGTCCTCACTCGACCAGTCGAGTCTCGACTCCATTTTGTTGCCGATTTCTTGAGCACCAGTCGACTGATCACACGATCAGTCGACTGCTCAAGTCATCAGTCGACTGACCTCCTCTGGCAGTCGACTGCTAGGCCATAACCCACAGTCAAACCCTAGTTGACTCAGTCCAGTCGACTGCCACATGACACCAGTCGACTGACACACCTCAAACATGAGGTTTTAACCCAAGTATGGTTCCCCCATACTTGCTAGACCACCCTTAGCCTAGACCTAAGCCTTCTAGCCACCTCCATCAGCCTCACGCCTCTCGGATCCCTCCAAGTCATCCATGACTTGTTCATCCATCGCGCTAGCCTTCAGGTGCTTCCATCGGCTATGTCATGCTAACGGTGTCTACACCGCCAAGGCACATTGGACTTATGCCACTAAGACTCCGCTTGGACTTTACGCCACCAATCATTGGACTTATGCTGCCAAGACTCCCGCTTGGACTTTACGCCGCCAATATCAATCCCTTGGACTTCTCAAATGCCAAGGCTCAAGCTTGGACTTTCCCTTGCCAACCCATGTTGGACTTTCCATGCCAAGACCATGCTTGGACTTTCCATGCCAAGACCCATGCTTGGACTTTCCATGCCACGTACTCAAGACTTGGACTTTACCAAATGACAATTACATTGTCATATGTTTTTGTCGAAACATCAAAACATCACTCGAGTCAAACTCGAGTCCTGGTCAATCGTGACCTGGGCCGATTGCACCAACAGAAAATAAACCAAAGGGGTTTGGTTTGTTTTAAACGAATGAACCAAAATTAGTTTTATTTATTTTAACTTAAAATAGATCAACACGGTTTGGTTTATTTTAACTTAAATTAATGGAGCGGGTTAATGGATTTTGGTTGTGAACCAATAACCATTGACAGAAGGTTTCTTGATGGTCAAGAAACACGTTCTCTATAAGTAAGAGGGTTGAGACAAATTTCATGGACGAGTTAAGGTTTGCAAAACGCTAACCGTTTTCTCTTCCTCTCCTTGCTTGTGCGCTACCTAACCTAGTTGCCGCTGCCCAAACTTAGCCGCCCCTCCTCCTCCAGCCGTCGGCCAACCGCCGCCCATCCTCTAGCCAGCAACCTAGCCGTCGGCCCTTGCAGCCGCCGACCACAAAGCTGCCGCTGGCCAACTTGTTTTGCCGGCAACTCCTCCACCGTCCCACCTTCTTTTAGATATCCCTTTGTCCATTGTGAGGAGAGTTCGCTTGGTCGGCGTTTGGAACTCAGGAAGCGATCTCTTTGCTGGGGATTGGACCTCCGACAATCCTCTTTGGTGGAGGACAAAGGGTTTTGTCAATTGTTGACTAAACCACTTCCGAAGAAATGAGTTCATGGAACTTGTTTTGTGATCGTCTCTTGGATCACAATGTCTTCTATGCGAGACTAGTATCTCTCATGAAGATGGGGCTTATAGCTTGAGAAGCTATCTCGACGATACTCGGCGTGGGCTCGGATAGAGGCGAAACTTATGAGGCTCACTAAGGTTGATGCCCTTTTCGTTGCGTGCTATTCGTCAGGTATACCTAGTGTAATTTCCTTTATTGTAAAAAAATTAAATGTACGATTATGTCTACACTGTTGTATCCTACTTGCATGTAGTGTGTGTACTATAATAACATAGTTTATTACCAATTTTATTTTCTTTCGCTGTGCATGTTTAAGAAACAAGTTCGAACACACGCCCACATCGGTGCCCCGGAAACCCAACAGTGGTATCAGAGCTTGGTTGTGTTCCGACATAATCGTAAAATTATTTTGCGATAAATGTTTTGTCATAATTGTAATTTTGAAAATTTTCTACTTTTGGAAAGTTTAGGAAAAATTGTGAAAATTTGAATTAGTTAAGAAATTCAAATTAGGAATTTCCTAATGTGATTAGGAAATTAGAATTTAGGAAATTTGTTTCCTAAATTAAATTTGAATTTCCTTAATTGATATTTCCATAAATAAAGTATGTGATTAGATATGGAAATTTATTTCCTAATTTAATCAATGAGATTTGATTTGAGAAATCAAATCACAAACATATTTTATTTCCAAAATTAATTATGACAATTAGAAAATTTCTTGAACATGTCATAATTGTATGCCATGTAATTGCATTAGATGCATATCATTATGTCATGTGTGTCGTGACATATAGATGCATTAGTTGCACATATGTATGTTATGCGTGCCATGCTATGTATATGTAGATAATGGTTATTTGCATGGAAAGGAGGATGAGACCCCAAAACCCTTACACAATATTAAAGGCTACACCTTCCATTAATATGGTTAGAACCAGAGTTTTGTTTCTTGTTTAGGTTGTTGGACTCTCTCCAAGCCTGGCTCAAACCTAAACATGTTCAAACAATTGAAATAGTTTAATACTAATATGGTAAGAGTCAGAGGTCAATCTTTAGTTTGGGTTGTTGAACTCTCTCCAAGCCAGGCTAAACGATTGAATGCGCTCTAACTATATTAAAACTACTTCTTGATTAATGGGTCAGTTTTAACTTGGAGCATCAACTTGTTGGACTCTATCCAAGGTCGATGTGAAGGGAGGTGAAGTTGGGTGCTATGCATATGATGCATACTTGTTAATGTGATAACAACCCAATGTTTGTGCGAACATTCACTTAGTTGATAGCACAATGTGATAGTTACATATACGTGATATGTAATTGGTATATTTGATACCTATCATCGTAGCTATGAACGACTTGTACCTCTTCAAAGTTGTTCTTATCTATGCTGGATATCAACTCATTCTGAGATGGACCTACGATCTCCCGAATTTATTTTAAGGGTTTTTCCGAATTCGAAAATGAATTGGATTTATAGATGTATGTTTATGCATTTTAAATCATCTTACATTCTTACTCATATATGCTCGATTTGTATATTTAGGTTAATTGCTTGATCATAACATCTATAAACTTGCACTCTATTTTGGATTCAAATAAGTTGACTGGGTCAAACTTCTTCGACTGGCTTAGAAACCTGAGAATTGTTCTCAAGGCAGAAAAGCTTGCATATGTCCTCGAAGAGCCTCTTTCCACCTGTCCTAAAGATGGTGCAACTCCGGACTAATTATTGGCCTATCAGAAACATGTGAATGATTTTGAATTGGCGAGTTGCATCATGCTAGCCGCGATAGTACCTGAGCTTCAGAAGCAGCATGAGTATATGAATGCTAATACCATAGTCTTTCATCTACAAGAGTTATTTGATGAGCAAGTGAGATCCGAAAGGTTCAAAGTCTCCAAGCTCCTCTTCACCTCCAAGATGCAAGAAGGTTCATCTGTAGTGCAATTTGTGCTAAAGATGAATAAGTACATCGAGTGATTAGCTACACTCGGGTTTGTGATGGATCATGAATTAAGTATTGACTTAATTCTACATTATTTGCCCAAGAGTTACTCAAAGTTTGTGATGAACTACCAGATGAAAAAAATTGAAACCACCATTCCTGAACTCCTCAACATGCTGAAGACTGTGGAGCCTTCTGTGAAGCATGAGGAGAAGATAATGTTGTTAGTTGATTCCTCAAAGAAAGGTTCTAAGAGGAAATAAAAAAAACAGTGTAAGGGGAAGAAGAAGAAGGCTAAGAAGGTATAACCAGCTCAAAAGGGCACTTGCCATCATTGTGGCAAGGAGGGCCATTGGCGAAGAAATTGCAAGATTTATCTTGAGTCCGTGAAGAAGAAGGCATCCGATGCCCCATCCTCTTCAGGTATCTTCGTTATTGATTATCATTATATTTCCATAGACACTTAGGTATTGGATACTGGGTGTGACTCACATATATGTAATGACATACATGGGCTAAGGAATAGAAGAAGACTCATCAAGGGAGAATCAAATTTGTGAGTTGGCAATGGAGAAAAGGTTGCTACAGTCGCCATCGGAACATATTTGTTGAAGCTCACTAAAGACTTGTCTTTGAACTGGATAATTGCTATTATGCTCCTTCGTTAATGAAGAATATTGTTTCTATTTCCTGCTTAAATAGAAATGGGTACTATTTGACTTTTAGTAACAATTGTTATTACATAACTTTGAATGACATTCTTTATGGGACTGGAACTTTGTGTAATGGTATATATACGTTAGACCTATCCAGTGACATTTTCAATATCGAAGCGAGCAACAAGAGTGCTCGAAAAGATAATCAATTATCCTCCTACATGTAGCATTATCGTCTTGGCCATGTAAGCAAGAAATGCATGTCCAAATTACACCGATGTGGAATTCTGAAATCGTTTGAATTTGATTCATTCGATACATGCGAATCATGCTTAAAAGGTAAGATCACTAAGTAACCTTTTAAAGGAATAGGTGAACTGGTGGGAGAGTTGCTTGGTCTAATACTTACTGATGTATGCAAACCTATGTCAACTCATGCCCTAGAAGACTATAGCTACTTCATTACCTTTATCGATGATCACTAATGATTTGGGTATGTGTTTTTGATGAAACACAAGTCTGAAGCCTTTGAAAAGTTCAAATAATTTAGAAATAAAGTAGAGAAGCAACTTGGCAAAAGTATTAAAATACTTTGATCTAATTGAGGTGGTGAATACTTGAGTCAAGAGTTTCTGGATTATCTAAATGATAATGGTATATTGTCTCAATGGACTCCGCCGTATACACCACAACTTAATGGTGTATCTGAGAGGCAAAACCGAACCTTGTTGGACATGGTGTTAGTTATATATGAGAGGTGTCCTAAGACAATCGCCTTATGTTTAAACCATTTATATGATAAATGAAGATTCATTATTTGAGTATACATATTTTCATGTATTTGATTAGATCTTAAACTTATTTACTGAATGTCCACAATACGATTCACAGCATGAGAGAATTTGTGATTGGACCATAACTAGTGAGTATTTGTATATGTATAATTGTGATGTATTGGAATTATCCCTAGTCGATGAATTGATGGATTTGGATACCATCAATTCTGTCGAGACTAGCACGAGGTATACTCTTTGGTGTATCCAAGCGGTGATTCTCCGGGCCGAGACATTGTAATGTCTGGAGTTAATCGTGGATGCTAGTTATGGTAACTAGTTCATTGGAGTGACCAACTGTAAGACTTCATATGATTCTTTGCATATATGGATATCTCAATGAAGTTCTTACTGCACCTTAAGTGCGATGTTTCTTTGACTTGTGGTATTCAAGTCATCTTGGTCATGGAGACTTATGCTTTGACATCTTAAGCAAGCATCTCTAAGGAGATGTGGACCCGGAATGATTGGGTATAAGTCGAAGTGCCCGAAGGTGTTTGAATAGCCTATAAAGGATTCACCACTCTTTGTGGGGAGATGTATACCCAGGGCCTCTCGTTGGATTGTTACTAATGTCTTTGGCCAAAGCATTACATGTTTAGGGTAATGTACTCTTGGATACATGTGCAGTAACTAGAATCCAAAGGACGAGGAAATCATACTTGGGCTAGGTGTGACATAGTCAACCTAGTGGGGACTTACATAATAGACCATGTCCTGAACCAAGTGGGTATAAGATGCATGAAGGGAACGAGGCATGATTCACTGTGGATGCTCAAAGGTTTCAGAAGTCGTTCTGGAGTCAACTATTGATTTTTCGATTAATTGGGGATCATGATGTACTACTAGGTGCCACTTATGATCGTTCTATAATTAATGATTAATTATAGATGGCCAACATAAACCGGGAACCTATTTGGTCACACGCACAATGAGCGTAATCTGAAGGATTTAAAACGAGTTTGAGAATAAGATTCTCAGATCGAGAGAGACTAGGTTTGGTTGGACCAAACAAAGAGCGAGTATGAAATGATTTCAGTCGCATCGAAAGCATGGATGAGCTGTGTCTTTTGAGACATGACGGATGGACCAAATTGATTTGGTTCTAATCCAATGGTGGAAAATAAACTAAAGTGGTATAGTTTGTTTTAAATGAATGAACCAAAGTTGGTTCGGTTCGTTTTAACTTAAAATAGACCAACGCGGTTTGGTTTATTTTAACTTAAGTTATTGGAGCTGGTTAATGAGTTTTGGTTATGAACCAATAACCGTTAGGAGAACGTGTTCTCTATAAAAACACGGCTTAAGGGTTTTTTGTTGAGAATTAATTGGTTCAAGGGTTTTGGAAACCCTAGCCTCCTTTCCTCTCTTCTCCTTGCCGCCGCCGCCCAAGGGGCTCTTGCCATCGACGACACCTGCTGCTGCCGGCCTCCTGCTGCTGCCGGCGATCCTCCGGCGACCCTCCTTGGCTCCGGTGACCAAGGACTAGCTGACCCTTTTCCTTTCACCGGCGCCAAGTTCTCCACCAAGCCGTCCAATTTTTGGACAGCTTGCTTCCTTCTTGTCGGAGTGTCGTTTGGATGACGTTTAGAGCTCCGACAGTAACTTTCTTGTCGGAAATTGGATCTCCGGTAATCCTCATAGGTGGAGGACCAAAGATTCGTCAATCGGTTGACGAATACCTCTTCGGAGAAGCGAGTTTTGAGGACTCATTTTTGCATCCGAATTTTGATTCTGATTGTGATCTTCTCTCGATCACATCATCTTCGACACAAGGCTAGTGACTCCTATGAAGACGAGGCTCGTAGCTTGCCGAAGCTATCCCGACGGTACTCGGCGTGGATACGGATTGAGGTAATTCTAGCGTGAGTTGCTCCGGTTGATTTCATTCCTACTGCACGTGATATGTCAGGTATAACTAATGTAATTTCCTTTTATTGGAAAATTTGAAACTGCGATTATGTCTACACATGATATATCTTGCATGCGTGTAGTGTGTGTATTGTAATAAATTATATTTATTGCTTTTATTTCTTCCACTGTGCACTTGTTTACGAAACATGTTCGAACACACACCCACCGCAGTGCTGGGGAAACCCAACGGTGGTATCAGAGCCAAGTTGTGTTTCGACATAATTGTAAAATTATTTTACAATAGTCATAATTTTATTTATGGAAATTTTCTATGTTTGAAAATTTTAGAAGTATTTATAGAAATTTTCTAATTTTGGAAAGTTTAGAAGTATTTATGGAATCTTCTACTTTTGGAAAGTTTTGAACTATTTATGGAAATTTACATTTTGCAAAAATAATATTTGTGATTATATTTAGAATTTGTTTCCTAATTTAATCATGATTTAATTTGGGGAATCAAATCTAAAATATATTTTATTTCCATAAATAGTTTTGACAATTTAAAAAATTTATTTCCTAAATTAAATTTGACTTTCCTTAATTAATACTTTCCATAAATAAAATATGTGATTAGATTTGGAAATTTATTTTCTAATTTGATCATGATTTGATTTGGGAAATCAAATCTAAAACATATTTTATTTCCAAAATAATTATGACAAATAAGGAAACTATTTGTACATGTCATAATTGTATGCCATGTAATTGCATTAGATGCATATCATTATGCCATGCGTGTCATGACATGTAGATGTATGCCATGTGTGCCATGTCATGTAGATAATAGTTATTTGCATGCAAAGAGGATGAGACATTAAATCCCTTACACAACATTAAAGCTTACACCTTCCATTAATATGGTTAGAACCAGAGTTCCGTTTCTTGTTTGGGTTGTTGGACTCTTCCAAGCCCTCTAACATGAACATGTTCGATCCATTGGAATAGTTTATTACTAATATGGTAAGAGTCAGAGGTCAATCGTTAGTTTGGGTTGTTGGACTCTCTCCAAGTCTGGCTAATTGGTTGAATGCGCTCTAATCATATTAAAACTATTTCTCGATTAATGGGTTGGCTTTAACCTAGAGCATCAAGTTGTTGGACTCTTCAAGGTCGATGTGAAGGGAGGTGAAGTTGGGTGCTATGCATATGATGCATACTTGTTAATGAGTTAACAACCCGATGTATGTGTGAACATTTAATTAATTGATAACACATTGTGATAGTTGCATATATATGATATGCAATTGGTATACTTGATACCTACCATCATAGCTTTGAATGGCTTGTTAGACTCTCTCTAAGGTTATTCATATCTATGTTAGATATCATCCCATTCGGAGATGGACCTACGATCTCCCGAAGTGATTTTAGAGTTTTTAAATTAAAAAAATGAATGAGATTTGTAAATGTATATTGATGTATTTTTCCATCTTTCTCATATATGCTCGATTTGTATTTCTAGGTTAATCGATTGATCATAACGTCTTTTAATTAGCGCTCTATTTTGGATTCGAATAAGTTGACTGGGCCTAACTTCTTGGACTGACTTAGAAACTTGAGAATTGTTCTCAAGGTAGAAAAGCTTGTGTATGTCCTCGAAGAGCCTCTTCCCAATTGTCCTAAGGACGATGCAACTCCAAACCAATTGTTGGCCTATCAGAAACATGTGGCTAATTCTGAACTGGCGAGTTACATCATGCTAGCCGCGATGGTACATGAGCTGCAAAAGTAGCATGAGCATATGGATGCTAATACCATACTCTTCTATCTTCATGAGTTATTTGATGAGCAAGCGAGATCCAAAAGGTTCGAAGTCTCCAGGATCTTCTTCACCTCTAAGATGCAAGAAGGTTCATTTGTGCTAAAGATGAATGGGTACATCAAGCGGTGGCTACCTCGGGTTTGTGATGGATCATGAATTAAGTATTGACTTAATTCTACATTGTTTGCCTAAGAGTTTCTCACAATTTGTGATGAACTATCGGATGAACAAACTTGAATCCACTATTCCTGAGCTCCTCAACATGCTGAAAACTGTAGAGCCTTCTGTGAAGCATGAGGAGAAAACGGTTCTGTTAGTTGATTCCTCAAAAAAAGGTTCTAAGAGGAAGTCAAAGGAATGTAAGAAAGAGAGTAAGAAAAGGCAAAGAAGGCGGAACCAGCGCAAAAGGGCACTTGCCATCACTGTGGCAAGGAAGGCCACTGGCAAAGAAACTGCAAGATTTATCTTGAGTCCATGAAGAAGAAGAAGGCATCCGATGCCCCATCCTCTTCAGGTATCTTCGTTATTGATTGTCATTCTATTTCCTTAGACACCTGGGTATTGGATACTGGGTGTGGCTCACATATATGTAATGACATACAGGGGCTAAGGAATAGAAGAAGACTCGTCAAAGGGGAGTCAAATTTGCGAGTAGGAAAAGGAGCAAAGGTTGTTGCGGTCGCCATCGGAACTTATTTGCTAAAGCTCCTATTGGACTAGTCTTAGAACTGAACAATTTCTATTATGTTCCTTCTTTAATAAAGAACATTGTTTCTATTTTCTGCTTAAATAGAAATGGCTACCATTTGACGTTTAGTAACAATTATTGTTATATAACTTTGAATGACATACTTTATAGGATTGGAACTTTAAGCAATGATATTTATACGTTGGATATATCCAGTGACATTTTTAATATTGAAGCAAGCAACAAGCGTGCTCGAAAGGATAATCAATTAGACTCCTACATGTGGCATTGTCGTCTTGACAATGCAAGCAATAAACGCATGTCTGAATTACATCGATATGGAATTCTAGAATCGTTTGAATCTGATTCATTCGATACATGTGAATCATGCTTAAAAAGCAAGATGACCAAGTTACCTTTTACTAGAAAAGGTGAACCAGTGGGAGAGTTACTTGGTCTAATACATACGGATGTATGCATACCTATGACAACTCATGCTCTAGGACGCTATTACACTTGCTCCGTATCTATTTTCATAGAAATCCATACCAATCTGTACTAAAAATTTATTTCCCTATTTTATTAACATTCTGTAATAAAAATTTTCTTATACACTTGACGTATAATGAAATCCATAGAAACTGGCACGCCTTCTATCGTATCGAAAAATATCAAGACTGTATATACCTCATCAGAAACTGATCTACCCCATTTTTACCTTATAAAAAACTGAATTCCTTACCCATTATTTTCACCCTAACAAACTAATGTCATGATTCCATAATTCCCCTTCTCTCAAACTAAGCGGGGAAAGTTGTTATTTCTCTTATTTTTCCTCCCCTTTCCTCACTATAAATATAGATGCAACCCCTACTGCCTGTCACCCTATACCTCCAAGAAAAATGCAACCTCTTTCTTCAATTCCACATCAATGGTTTGCTTCCACCCGCTCCAAAATGTCAAGAGAACAATGCCAATCTCTCTCTTCTCGACTATAACTTCCTTCAAATCTTTATATTATTGCAGTTACATCCACCAAATGCCCTCATTTATCTCTTGTTGGTGCAGGGGCACCAGATAATCGAACCTGTGTTTTGATTATGGCAAAGACACAAAGTTAAGTTTACATCGTTATCTCATGAGCTAAATCGAAAGTGTGCGTAAAAGTACTAAAGCTAGAGTCAAGGCTAGCGACACCCGAGGAAGCCGCGGTGAGTGGGCGACACTCGAGTGACTTCGAGGAGCCAAGGAATCGAGTGGAAGGCCTAAGTGAGATCTACAAGGTAAGCACGAGGAAAGCTCGTGTGAGTGAGAGATTGTAAGGTCATGTCCTCTTTACAGGGATGACTATAGGGGCGATCCGACTAAGACTTCGTGGAAGGTCTAGGTCGAGATCGGACTTAGGAAACCGTCGCATTTATCATTTTCCGAGATAACCTCTATCGCAGGAAGTGGCCAGCCGGGCAATCGAATCGTTGGACATTGGGCCGATCGATGCTGCTCATCGCCGATCGGGGGAGTCATCAGTCGACTGATGGAGACGAATCAGCCTTTGTGCTAGGTCAAAACGGATAAACTTTGATGCGACCACTTCGCGATAAAAATTATACAACTTCGTGATCTGTTCCAAGAAAAGAGGAGACATATTCAGAGGCCAAAATCTATAAAAGGAGGGGAGGATTCCAACTCCAAATGACATCAAGTTTATTCTCAAGTGCTCCTACAACGCCAATGCTCCAACACTGTCATAACGCCGACGCGACGACAAGTTCAAATCTCCTTTGTCATGCAGTAGAGTAAGCAATTGTTTTTATTGTATTCTTTGTTTTAATCGTAATGAGGTGAGGTAGGCTTGTTGCCTCATCCTCGTACTTTCGGTTTTGTGATCGTTGTCTCCTACCTCCAACGAGGAGGAGATGTTATAGTGCTTTGCCCTCCGTACGCGGTCTAGGACCGATAGGGCCTTGGAGTAGCAACCGCTGGGTTGTGAACCAAGTAAAAATAAACGTGTCTCTTTATTTTCCGCTGCTCTTACTCATTTAATTATCTACTCGAACGAAACGTCGAAAAGATTTACGATCGCTATTCACCCCCCCCCTCTAGCGATGCTTCTCGATCCAACATCTCTTGGGCACACAAAAGCCTTCTTTCTAGAGCAAATAGAAGCTGATCTATTCTTCTCCATTCATCCCTTTTTCCTAGAAGTGTCTGAGTATTTTTCTATTCCTCTAAATCAATTAAGTCCCAATTCTTTCCTCTTCATGCTAGGATTTTACCTCATCACCTCCTTTTTATCCATTACCCCTTCGACCTTCCTTTTTCACTACTTCTTTCAAGCAAAATCTTCAGAAATAGGTATTTTCTATTTCCAATATTTATCAGACTTTCAATTCCTAACCGACATCCCTTCCTCACACAAAGGATGGAAGGAACACTACTTCTTTGTGCATTCTCCATCCCCCTTCCCTTTTCCCCCTACTTGGTTAACTACTCTTCCTCCTCGCCCTTCCTTATGTTAGTTATATATGAGAGGTGTCCTAAGGTAATTGCTTTATGTTTAAATCATTTATATGATAAATGAAGATTCACTATTTGAGTATACATATTTTCATGTATTTGATTAGATCTTAAACTCATTTACTGAATGTCCATAATATGATTCACAACATGAGAGAATTTGTGATTGGATCAC
This sequence comes from Wurfbainia villosa, assembly GCA_025175895.1. Lineage (NCBI taxonomy): Eukaryota > Viridiplantae > Streptophyta > Magnoliopsida > Zingiberales > Zingiberaceae > Wurfbainia > Wurfbainia villosa. Next base: position 64,840,044 of record CM045994.1, on the reverse strand, counting down.
AACTAGTGAGTATCTCTACATGTGTAATTGTGATGTATTGGAATTATCCCTAGTCGATGAATTGATGGATTTGGATACCATCAATTCTGTCGAGACTAGCACGAGGTATACTATTTGATGTATCCAAGCAACTGATTCTCACTGGCTGGAGACATTGTGATATTCGGAGTTAATCATGGATGCTAGTTATGGTAACTAGTTCATTGGAGTAACGAGCCGTAAGACTTCATATGGTTCTCTGCATATATGGATATGTCAATGAATTTCTTACTGCAGCTTAAGTGCGATGTTCCTTTGACTTGCAGTATTCAAGTCATTTTGGTCATGGAGACTTATGCTTTGACATCTTAAGCAAGCATCTCCAAGGAGATGTGGACTTGGAATGATTGGGTATAAGTCGAAGTGCCCGAAGGTGTTTGAATAGCCTATAAAGGATTCACCACTCCTTGTGGGGAGATGTATACCCAGGGCCTTGTTGGGTTCCGTGAGGGGAAACTTCGCTTTCGACTTCAACTCAATCGCTTGTTCATGGCGATCCCATCGATGTCCCCGGATTAAAAATTTAATCCTAGACAAAAGGGAACACCTAAGCAACCTTGTCATCGTCGTGCTATTCGTTTAGAGTAATCACTTGAACAAACTTGTTGTTCAAGCGACCAACCTCTATTCCACAAATAGCTGCGGAATAGACGATGTACGGATCGTCGGTTTTTGTGTTTATGTTCGGGATCCAAGTATTATTTAGCCACAAACAGAATATATCATGCTCATAATTGAAAAACAAATATAAACATGTAACAAATAAAAATAGAGAATCGATATACCTCTCGATCTTCTATTGTATGACCTTCCTCCTTTCGGGTGTCATGTGGGCGATGATCTACCAAAAGTTGAAGCTCCTAGATCGCCAATCTTCCTTCCTTGCTCGTTCCGAGCAAGAGGAAGAATAGAAACAAGACTTTTCTCCTTCCTTTAGCCAACCAACAAGCAACAAGGAAGTTACTTGCCGCTGGCCAACAAGGAGAAGGAGAAACAATGGTTGCCGGCCAAAAGCTCCAAGGGAGGACCCTAAGCCTTGGTTTCAACAGCCAAGGAGGAGGAGAAGAGCTGCTATGGATGCCGGCCAAGGTGAGGAAGGGGCTGTAAGGGAACCAGCAAGCTTGAGGAAGAAGAAGATAAGGAAATTGTTTCCTTATTTGGTGCCGCCAAGCTCCTAACACTATCCCCTTGCTTCTTGCCGCCAACTCCAAAGACCCTTGCTTCTCTATTGCTCTCCACGCCAACCCTAAAGGCTCCTTTTATAGAGTTTTAGGAATAAGCCTTGTTTTAATCTCCACCATTGGTTCTAGGGATTTAATCTCAACCGTCGGATCTAGAGATTTAATCTCAACCGTCGGATCTAGAGATTTAATCTCTACCTTTGGATCTAGAGTTTTGTTTCTATCCATTGGATCTAAGCTTCATGAGGTTTTAATAGGCTACAATAGGGACCATGAGGAGGAGTTGGATCTTGGCCACCCAATGGATCAAGCCCACATAAAGTCCGATCCATTAATGATAATCCAATCCACTAAAGGATTATCATTGATCTACCTCACCAACCACCATAAGTTAATATGGGCTCCATATATTATTTGTACATTTTCTCACCGTGTTTAAGATCTCGAATGCCCGTCGATTAATTAATTTACTAACCATTAATTAATCAACATCTAACTCCTTGAGTAGTACCACTTAACCTTTTCATCATGCCGGATCAAGTCCACCTGCAGGGTTTACATGATGAACCTTATGAGCTCCTCAAGGGGACATCATCATCCTAATATTTAGGACACAGTTTCCTTTTATAATCAATGACACACCATATAAATAATATCATTTCCCAACTTACCGAGCCTATCGATTTAATCTATAAATCTCGCCCATTGATAAATCAAAGAAATGAATACTAAGTATATGTGCCCGTTATTATATCGGAATTAATAGCATGTACAATATAATATCTGAGGTCTGATTTGATTATGTAGTCAACAATAAATCGAATCACCTTTAAGTCGGTCCTACTCAATACACACAAAGTGTACTAGTGTGATTCTATGGTCAAGACAAATCAATCCCAAATCACACTACAACCATTCCAATGGTTTGTCTAAAGCCATCTCGGTTGTGAGCCTTTACTTATACTTTATAAGGAACCGATAACATGATCTCCCGTGTGACACCACACACCATGTTATCTATAATGTAATGTATTAGACAATATGCATAGCCATAAAAATATGCAAACAATGATCATGTGATTCTTATTTCAAAATAAAGATGTTCATACAAAAGATAGACTTTTCAGTATACATCCCAACAGATCTCTCGTTGGATTGTTACTAAAGTATTTGGCCAAAGCATTACATGTTTAGAGTAATGTACTCTTAGATACATGTGCAATAACTAGAATCCGAAGGACGAGGAAATCATACTTGGGTTAGGTGTGACGTAGTCAGCCTGGTGGGTATTGACACAATAGACCATGTCCTGAACCAAGTGGGTATAAGATGCGTGAAGGGAATGGGGCATGATTTACTATGGCTGCTGAAATGTTTCAGAAGTCGTTCTGGAGTCAACCGTTGATTTTCCAATTAATTGAGAATCATAATATACTACTAGGTGTCACTCATGATTGTTCTATAATTAATGGTTAATTATAGACAGGCAATATAAATCGGGAACCTATTTGGTCACACACACAACGAGAGTAATCAAAAGGATTTAAAACGAGCTTGAGAATGAGATTCTCATAACAAGAGAAACTAGATTTGGTTGGACCAAACAAGGAGCGAGCATGAAATCATTTTAATCGCAACGGAAGCATGGATGGGCCGTGTCTTTTGAAGACATGATGGATAAACCAAATTGGTTTGGTTCTAATCCAATGGTGAAAAATAAACCAAAGGGGTTTGGTTTGTTTTAAATAAATGAACCAAAGTTGGTTTGATTCGTTTTAACTTAAAATAGACCAACACAGTTTGGTTTATTTTAACTTAAGTTATTCGAGCGCGTTAACGGGGTTTTGTTATGAACCAATAACCGTTAGGAGAATGTGTTCTCTATAAAAACATGGCTTAAGGGTTTTTCGAGGGAGAATTAATTGGTTCAAGGGTTTTGGAAACCCTAGCCTCCTTTCCTCTCTTCTCCTTGCCATCGCCGCCCAAGGGGCTCTTGCCGCCGATGCCACTTGCTGCCTCTGGCCTCCTACTACTGTCGGCAATCCTCCAGCGACCCTCCTTGGCTCCGGTGACCAAGGACCAGTCGACCCTTTTCCTTTGGCCGACGCCAAGTCCTCCACCAAGCTATCTAGTTTTTGGACAGCTTGCTTCCTTCTTGTCGGAGCATTGTTTGGATGGGGTTTGGAGCTCCGACAACAACTTTATTTCCGGGGATTGGATCTCCGGCAATCCTCATAGGTAGAGGACCAAGGATTCATCAATCGGTTGACGAATACTCTTCGAAGAAGCGAGTTTTGGGGACTTGTTTTTGCATCCGAATTTTGATTTGGATTGTGATCTTCTCTCAATCACATCGTCTTTGACACGAGGCTAGTGACTCCTACGAAGATGAGGCCTATTATCCCGACTAGATCGGGCGTGGATACGAATAGAGGCAATTCAAGCGTGAGTTGCTCCGGTTGATGCCATTCCCGTTGCACGTGATATGTCAGGTATAACTAGCGTAATTTTCTTTTATTGCAAAATTTAAAACTGTGATTATGTCTACACATGATGTATCGTGTGGTGTGTGTTGTAATAAATTAGATTTATTGCTTTTATTTCTTCTGTTGTGCACATGTTTACGAAACATGTTCGAACACACATCCGCCGCGGTGCCGGGGAAACCCAACATTGATATCAGAGCCAAGTTGTGTTTCGACATAATCGTAAAATTATTTTGCAATAGTCATAATTGTATTTATAGAAATTTTCTATTTTTGAAAAGTTTAGTGGAAATTTTCTAATTTTGGAAAGTTTAGAAGTATTTATGAAAATCTTCTACTTTTGGAAAGTTTAGAAGTATTTATGGAAATTTACACTTTCCATAAATAATATATGTGATTAGATTTGGAAATTTGTTTCCTAATTTAACCATGATTTGATTTAGGGAATCAAATCTAAAACATATTTTATTTCCATCAATAGTTTTGACAATTTAGGAAATTTGTTTCCTAAATTAAATTTGACTTTCCTTAATTAACACTTTCCATAAATAAAATATGTGATTAGATTTGGAAATTTATTTCCTAATTTAATCATGATTTGATTTGGAAAATCAAATCTAAAACATATTTTATTTTCAAAATAGTTATGACAAATAAGGAAACTATTTGTACATGCTATAATTGTATGTCATGTAATTGCATTAGATGCATATCATTATGCCATGTGTGTCGTGACATGCAGATGTATGCCATGTGTACCATGCCATGTAGATAATAGTTATTTGCATGTAAAGAGGATGAGATATTAAAACCCTTACACAATATTAGAGCCTACACCTTCCATTAATATGGTTAGAACCGGAGTTCTATTTCTTGTTTGGGTTGTTGGACTCACTCCAAGCCCGACTCGAACCTGGACATGTTCAAATCATTGGAATAGTTTAACACTAATATGGTAAGAGTCAGAGGTCAATCGTTAGTTTAGGTTGTTGGACTCACTCCAAGCCTGACTAATTGGTTGAATGCACTCTAACCATGTTAAAACTATTTCGCAATTAATGGGTCGGCTCTAACTTGGAGCAACGATTTGTTGGACTCACTCCAAGGTTGATGTGAAGAGAGGTGAAGTTGGGTGTTATGCATATGATGCATACTTGTTAATGTGTTAACAACCTAATGTATGTGTGAACATTCAATTAGTTGATAGCACATTGTGATAGTTACATATACGTGATATGTAATCGGTATACTTGATACCTACCATCATATCTAAGAATGGCTTGTTGGACTCACTCCAAGGTTGTTCTTATCTATGTTGGATATCAACCCATTCGGAGATGGACCTAAGATCTCCCGAATTAATTTTGAGGGTTTTTGATTTCGAAAAATGAATGGGATTAGATAAATGTATGTTGATGCATTTTAAATCATCTTTCTCATATATACTCGATTTGTATTTCTAGGTTAATCGCTTGATCATGATGTCTTTGAATTTGTGCTCTATTTTGAATTCGAATAAATTGACTGGGCTGAACTTCTTGGACTGGCTTAGAAACTTGAGAATGTTCTCAAGGTAGAAAAGCTTGCGTATGTCCTCGAAGAGCCTCTTCCCACTCGTCCTAGTGATGATGCAACTCTGGACCAATTGTTGGCCTATCAGAAACATGTGAGTGATTCTGAACTAGTGAGTTGTATCATGATAGCCGCGATGGTACCCGAGCTGAGGAAGCAGCATGAGCATATGGATGCTCATACCATAGTCTTTCATCTTTATGAGCTGTTTGATGAGCAAGTGAGATCCGAAAGGTTCGAAATCTTCAAGCTCCTCTTCACCTCTGAGATGCAAGAAGGTTCATCTGTGGTACTGCTCAACATACTGAAGACTGTGGAGCCTTCTATAAAGCATAAGCAAGGGATGGTGTTGTTAGCTAGTTGATTCCTCAAAGAAAGGTTCTAGGTGGAAATCAAAGAAACAACACAAGGGGAAGAAGAAGGCGTAACCAAATAAAAAGACACTTGCCATTATTGTGGCAAGGAGGGTCATTGGCAAAGAAACTGCAAGATTTATCTTGAGTCCATGAAGAAAAACAAGACATATGATACCCCATCTTCTTCAGATATCATCGTTATTGATTATCATTCTATTTCCTTAGACACTTGGGTATTGGATACTGGGTGTGGCTCACATATATGTAATGACATACATGGGCTAAGGAATAGTAGAAGACTCGTCAAGGAAGAGTCAAATTTACGTGTTGGGAATGGAGCAAAGGTTGCTGCACTCGCCATCGGAACATATTTGTTGAAACTCCCTACAGGACTTGTCTTAGAACTGGACAATTGCTTTTATGTTCCTTTGTTGATACATAACATCATTTCTATTGCTTGTTTGAATAGAAATGGGTACCGTTTAACTTTTAGTAACAATTGTTGTTAGATAACTTTGAATGACATTTTTTATGGGACTGGAACTTTAAGCAATGATATTTATACGTTGGACGTATCCAGTGACATTTTCAATATCGAAGTGAGCAACAAGTGTGCTTGAATAGATAATCAATTAAACTCCTACATGTAGCATTGTCGTCTTGGTCATGTGAGCAAGAAATGCATGTCCGAATTACACCGATGTAGAATTCTGGAATTGTTTGAATTAGATTCATATGATACATGCAAATCATGCTTAAAGGGCAAGATGACCAAGTTACCTTTTACTAGAAAAGGTGAACCGGTGGGAGAGTTACTTGGTCTAATACATACTGATGTATGTGGACCTATGTCAACTCAAGCTTTAGGAGGCTATAGCTACTTCATTACCTTCACCGATGATCACTACAGAGTATGTGTTCTTGATGAAACACAAGTATGAAGCCTTTGAAAGGTTCAAAGAATTCAGAAATGAAGTAGAGAAATAACTTGGCAAGAGTATTAAAATACTTCGATCGGATCGAGGTGGTGAATACTTGAGTCAAGAGTTTCTGGATTATTTAAGGGACAATGGTATATTGTCTCAATGGACTCCGCTGTATACACAACAACTTAATGGTGTATCTGAGAGGCGAAATCATATTTTGTTGGACATGGTCAGGTCAATAATGAATCACGCGAATCTTCCTAAGTTCTTTTGAGGCTATGCACTTCAGACAGCTATTTACTTGCTAAATAGAATCCCGACCAAGGTAGTCTCTATTACTCCATATGAGATATGGGCTAGTAAGAAACCTCATTTATCTTACTTGAAGATATGGGGTTGTCCTGCTTATGTGAAGCGGACTGTGTCAGACAAATTGGATGCTAAGTCTGATAAATGTCTATTTATTGGATACCCTAAGGAAACAAGGGGTTACCAATTCTATCATCCTGTGGAATAAAAGGTGTTTGTTTCAAGGAATGTTGTGTTTCTAGAGAAAGAGTTTCTCTTGCAAGAAAATAGTGGAAGCATTGTTGAACTTGAGGAGGTTCAAGAGACTTCAATAGACATTGAGGAGATACCTGGTCAAGAACCTCAACCGATAACTCATAGTGATGAGACATCGACTGAACCTATTGTGACACCACATCTTCATAGATCTGGTGGAACACACAACATTCCCAAGAGATATGGATTTCTCGTAAATGAATTGAATGACATGTTACTCATTGACGATGAGGAGCCTACCAGTTATGAAGAAGTTTTGAAATGTTCAGAAAGGGACAAATGGCTTGAAGCCATGAAGTTGGAAATAGATTCCATGTATGAAAATCAAGTTTGGAACTTGGTGGACTCACCTGAAGGCATTAAGCCTATAGGGTGCAAGTGGGTTTTCAAGAAGAAAATAAACATGGATGGTAATGTGATTACCTATAAGGCTAGATTGGTGGCGAAAGGGTATCGTCAAAAGTAAGGTGTTGATTATGACGAGACCTATTCACCTGTTGCTATGCTTAAATCCATTCGGATGCTCTTGGCCATAGCGGCTCATTATGATATTAGATATGACAGATGGATGTGAAAACAACTTTCCTTAATGGAAACCTACTCGAGGACGTGTATAAGATACAACATGAGGGTTTCACATCGGTTGATAAAATCAAGGTATGCAAACTGCGATGGTCCATATATGGACTGAAGCAAGCATCCAGGAGCTAGAATATCCTTTTTGATGAGACAATCAAAAGGTTTGATTTCTCACAAAATCCGGACGAACCTTGTGTGTACAAGAAGGTTAGTGGGAGTGCAGTCGTGTTCCTAGTATTGTATGTCGATGACATATTACTTATAGGAAATGATGTTTTTGTCATACAGTCAATTAAAATTAGTTGTTCAAGACTTTCTCCATGAAAGACCTGGGAGAAGCAACCTACATCCTCGGGATTAAGATCTATAGGGATAGATTGAATCGGTTGCTTGGTCTTTCACAGTCTACATATATAGACCGAGTGCTAAAGAGGTTTAGTATGTCGGAATCCAAGAAAGGTTTTCTACCCATCAGGCATGGGATACACCTTTCGAAGTCTATGTGTCCGCGCACAGAAGACGAGAGGATTTTCATGAATAAGATTCCCTATGCATCCACAATAGGATCTATCAAGTATGATATGTTATGTACGAGGCCCGATGTATTGTATGCTCTGAGTGTCACGAGAAGATACCAATCTCATCCAGAAATGGATCATTGGCCGACTGTTAATGTTAGTGAAAGCCCTAGAGCCAATCATATGATGATTGTTGTATGGACTTTATTGTATCATATTCCTATTTATAAAGGCATGGTTATTATATTTACTTGTATTGGTGCCAAATAACTAAATATAATAATGTCCTTGAGTAGTAGGTTCTTATCTATATCAATCGATTGGTTGAATCGATAATGAGATGATATAGAGAACACTACTCTTAATCATTCCTAGTCGAGTATTAACATTCAGGGACAATGTTAATGCGTAGAGACTAGCATGTAGGTCAACAAGATGACTTGATCTCACAAATCATGGATATGAGATATCAAGTTGACACATGGGTATGCATTGGAGAATGTATACTGAATGACCCGCCATGAGAAAGTATCATGGATCGTTATATGAGTGTCATATACTTTCTCATGTGGCTATTAGTATGACTATTAGTCCTTAGACCTGAAGTCACCATGGTTCCCTACATAAGGAGTTGCATACTTTGGCTTCGTCAAACGTCACCCGTAAATGGGTGGACTATAAAGGCGACATCGGGTATGTAACGAATTATGCGGAGGGATGTGAGTGATGTAGATGGGATCTATCCTCCTATATGACGGGGTGACATCGATATTCTTGATAGAGTGAGACCAATGGCGCATGGTTATGCCCAAATGAGTCAATATGAGATATTGAGCTCATTTGATTAGAGTGAGTCTACTTGAGTTCAAGATTTAGATTGTACCGAGGATGACACGGTCTATGCCTCGATTGGTCAATCTAGATGTCAAGGATAGAGGGACATTGTCACATATTGTGAGAGTCACAATTAGTAGTCACAAAGGTGATGTTGGAGCTCAACATTCTTGTAACTTGGGTAGCAAGGATGTGTTGCTAGATACCGCTCATTGCTTATGTTCCTAAATCGGTTTAGGGACAGTGCCAACGTTACAAGAACCTATAGGGTCACACACATGAGAGCAATTAGATGGAGATTAGGTTCATATGATGAACCATGAGGATTAGGTTCATGGGATGAACCAAATTGGATTAAGAGTAATCCAAATTAGACTAATTGAGTTAGACTCAAGTTGATTCAAGTGTTGAATGAGTCTAATTGAGATTTGATTCATCAAATCAATTTAAATTAATGAATAGAGATTCATTATATTAAATTGACTTGAGTCAAGTGGTTAGATTTGATCAACCATGGGAGATTAGAGGTCAAGTTTGACTTGACTTGAGAGGGCAGTTGAAAGGTCAAGTTTGACTTGACCAAATGCCATGTCATGATGATGACTAGGCATGGCCGGCCAATGATGATGCTCCACATCATCATTGACTTGGTCAATTAGTGCCACATCATGAGGGAGACCAAGGGTCATGGGAGTTACATGCATGCATGTAACTCCCCCTCCATGAAGTGGCCGGCCACCATTTGGGGGTTATGTGAGTGAAAATTCATTTTGTGAGTAATCACTCATTACTTCATCTTCTTCCTTGGGAATTTTCCTCTCAAGCTCTCCCTCTCCTTCCTCTCTTTGGCCGAACCAACCAAGGAGTGCTAGCACACTCAAGGTTGAGTTTTCTTCCACCTATTGCTTGTGTGGATACCATAGAGGAGTGTGCACTTGACACTCTCGAGTTCCGGCGGACTTTGGACGAGCGGGATTTGCGAAGGGCATCGCATCAAGGGTAACATCCTTATCTCTTAGTTCTAAGGTAGATCTAGAGGATTTTGTAAGCACATACATGTAATTAGTTTTAATACTTCTTCGCGATCCGCGGTCGGGACTTCCGGTTTCCGCAACGTAAAGCGGCCATGTCTAAAAGCCCAACAAAGGGTATCGAGCCACGCATGAAACATGTATGTGTTTCGCTTTTGTATTTTTATATTAGATATAAAAATTACAGATTTTTATGTTTCTGTAAATTTCCTAATTTTATAGAATTTTTGGGTATTTTTCTCGTAGAGTCGAAGCAACGAGTGTTGGGACACTCGTAGGCTTCAACCGTCGAGAAAAACTCTCCGAATCGGCGAGTTCTCGCTTTAGGTTTTTGGGACAGCGACTTAAGTCGCTGTAGGATCGCTGTAGGACACTCGCAAGTTTATTTTATGCAGTAGGGCGCTGCCCCTATCCCGAAAGGGGTCATGTCCCGCGATCGCAGAAACCGCTTAGCGGACCGCTTCGAGAGATGACTCATAAATTCGAAATAAATTAGGAAAAATTATAGAAATTTTCTGTAAAAATACATAATTTTGAATTATGTATGATTCTGTGATTGTCATGGCCCAATAACCCAATAGGATTGGATTATGTGTGTTGTAATTCATAATACCTGCGTGCTTTGTGGTCAGGCGTGTTGTAAAATGTTTGCGACTGCGTCGCACCTCTTCTTTAATATTCTAGTTGTAAATAGTTTTAGACTCGAATGTAACTCGAGTTTCGTATTTGTAATGTACAAAATGGAGCGGTGGAAAGTCCACTTGAAGACGAGCTTACGAGAAGGGTGACGACGACACATGACGGTCAAAGGAAGCGCTTGGAGAAGCCGCTAGCCTTAGGTTGACCGTCCGATCTTCTCATTGGCTTGAGAAGATCGTAGTAGGGCCATGACTATATCACATTTAATTATATATATATATATATGTTGATATATATATATTTAATTGATTTATGCTTGTATGTATGTGATGCATGCTAGTGAAAAAAAATTGCTTGTATGTATATGATGCATGCTAGGTTAATTTTCTTGTATGTATATGATGCATGCTAGAATAATGAATGTATGTATATGATGCATGCTAATATAGGATAATAAAGGCCTAAATGCGTATAAGATACACATTACGATTAGATTAGATCATAATCGAATCAACTTGAAAATGCCTACCGAGCCTTGATACCCATCACTACCTCGATCATTTGTTGTTGTTGAATCTGCCAAAGCAGAGCAACGCATATTATCTTGGTAGGGTGCGGAGGGACAATCTTAGTCCCGCCTATCACGACTCGGGTTAGAGTAAGCTCAATTAGATTGAGCAAAACTAGTTAACTCAATTGGATCGAGTAGAACTATAGGCATATTCCAATCGTTGGAAAGATAGGTTAAGATTGCATTTACACTAAATCTTGGGCGATTTAGCCAAAGCTAACTCAAGGTCTTTTGTAAATGTGGGTCTTAATCCTATAAACAAGAGTTGCATAGAGATGTAATCGGTAATGTGTTACCCACCGATCGTACTAAGTCTTGGGCGATTTAGCCAAAGCTAACTCAAGGCTTAGTATGATGTGGATCTTGTCCCACAAGAATTATAGCTAGTTTGTATGAATCAAGTAAATGTGGTTTGACCACATCCATAACTCGATTCTATAAAATTCCTATAATTCAGTGGGAGCATCATTTGATTAAAGGCCTAATTAAATGATAAAAGGAATATGATATTAATTCTCTGCATTGTATGTTGTAGATTACTATGTCAAACAACACGAACACTTCTCTCGCGATCCGCTCGAGAAGGACAAGCTCAATGGAGCAAATTTCCGGATCGGTACAGAACTCGAGAATTGTTCTCACCCAAGAAAGGAAGTCACGCCCCGAGCAGCCCATTCCAGAGGCACCTCCGCCATCGCCTCGGAGTGACAAAGATGCTTACAAGAAGCATCAAGATGATGCATTAGATGTGTCGTCTAATGCTCACGACCATGAACTCGAGCTTGAAGCAACATGAGTTCATGAATGCTTATGATATGGTTGGACATCTTCGCCAACTATATCAAGGACAAGCTAGGCATGAGAGATATGAAGTCTCTAAAGCACTATTTGGGTCTAAAATGCAAGAAGGGACTCTGAGGTTCATATGTACTCAAGATGATCGGGTACGAGAAAACCTACAAAGGTCAGATTCCCACTGCCAAGAGCCACGACCTAATCTTGCAATCTTTGCCAAGAGCCTTCGATCAATTTGTCATGAATTATAACATGAATGAAATTGATAAGCCATCAAATGCTCAAAGATGTTGAGAATCACGAGCTTAACCTTAAGAAGGTAAATCGACACCATTTTGATGGTGCAAGAAGAAAGGCAAGGGCAAGCCTAAAGGTAAGGGAAAGTCCTGCCAAGGGCAAAGGCAAAGAACTTAAACCCAAAGGAGGGGTAGCCAAGGAAGGGGCTTGCTTTTCCGCAAGGAAGCAGGACATTGGAAGCGTAACTGCAAGGCATACCTGGAAGATCTTAAGAAGAAGAGAAGTGAGACTTCTACTTCAGGTATAAATGTTATAGAAGTCAATCTATCTATTTCTTCATCATGGGTATTAGATACCGGATGTGCATCTCACATTTGTATGAGAAATAGCAAGGCATTGACAAAGGGCGGTGGACCTACGAGTAGGCAATGGAGCAAGGGTCACATTCGTAGGAACTTATGATCTATCTCGCCTCCGGGCTTGTACTAGAATTAGAAGAATGTTGTTATGTGCCTGCTTTAACTAAGAACATCATTTCAGTTTCTTGTTTGGACAAGAAAGGGTTTTCATTTATAATAAAGAACAAATGTTGTTCAGTTTATTTAAATGATATGTTCTATTGTAGTGCACCTCTAATGAACGGACTCTACTTTCTAGACTTAGAGAGCCCTATCTATATAACATAAGTACAAAGAGGTTCAAATCAAATGAGTTGAACCAAACCTATCTCTAGCATTGTCGCTTAGGTCACATAAATGAGAGTCGCTTATCTCAGCTCCATAAGGATGGGCTGCTAGACTCATTTGATTTTGAATCATATGAGACATGCGAGTCTTGCCTTTTAGGCAAGATGACCAAGACTCCCTTTAGTGGACATAGCGAAAGAGCAACAGATTTGTTAGGACTTATACATAGTGATGTATGTGGTCCTTTCAATGTTGTCAGAGAGGTGGTTACAGTACTTTATTACATTTATCGATGACTTTAGATATGGTTGTGTATCTTATGACATAAATCAATCCTTTGAAAAGTTCAAAGAATTCAAGAATGAAGTACAAAACCAAATTGGCAAGAGTATTAAGATACTGATCAGATCGAGGTGGTGAATACCTTAGCCATGAGTTTGTGACTATCTAGTCGAGTGTGGGATTCTATCCCAACTCACTCCTCCCGAACACCACGGTGGAATGGTGTATCCGAAAGGAGGAATCGCACTTATTGGATATGGTACGATCTATGATGAGTCACAGATCTTCCTATATCCTTTTGGGATATGCTCGACACGCAGCCTTTACCCTTAACCGTGTACCATCCAAGGTCGTGGTAAAGACACCAGATACGATATGGACAGGAAGAAATCCCAAGATGTCTTTTATGAGGATTTGGGGTTGTGAGGCTTACGTTCGACGTCAAGTCTCAGACAAACTGGGACCCAAATCCGATAGGTGCTATTTTGTTGGATATCCCAAGGATACAAAGGGATATTACTTCTACATTCCCAGTCAGCACAAAGTGTTTGTGGCGAAGACTGGGGTTTTTCTAGAAAGGGATTTTGTTTCTAGAAAAACTAGTGGGAGTACCTTCGATCTTGAAGAAATTCAAGATAAGGACCATAGCACTGAGGCCTTGATGGAGGTTGAACAGGAACCACAAAGTGTTGTGGGTGAAGAGGTTGTTGCACAAAGAGTTGTGGAACAACCACCTGTTCAAGTAGACCTACCTCTTCGCAGGTCTGATAGGGTACGTCGTCAGCCTGAGAGATACTCATTTCTCTTGTCTGACCATGATGACATTATGCTCATTGAGAATGAGCCTACCTCCTATCAGGAAGCTGTGATGAGCCCAGATTCTGAGAAATGGCTAGACGCCATGAGATCCGAGATGGAATCCATGTACACTAACCAAGTATGGACTTTGGTTGATCCACCTGAAGGGGTCAAACCCATTGGGTGTAAGTGTGTCTTTAGGAGAAAGACTGACATGGATGGACTTACGATACCTATAAGGGCCGATTGGTGGCTAAAGGTTTCAAGCAAATTCATGGTATTGACTATGATGAAACCTTTTCTCGGGCGATGTTTAAGTCCATTCGATCTTGCTTGCTATCAAAGATACCACGATTATGAGATCCGGCGATGGATGTCAAAACCGCGCTTTACGAATGGAAACTTACTCGAGGATGTGTACATGACACAACCCGAGGGTTTTGTAGATCCACAAAGATATCGAAGGTACGCAAGCCGCAAAGGTCCATTTATGGGCTAAAGCAAGCTTCTGAGCCGGAATCTTCGATTCGATGATGCGATCAAACAGTTTGGTTTCATCAAGAATGAAGATGAACCCTGTGGTCTACAAGAGGGTTAATGGGAACACAGCTTGTGTTCCTTGTATCAGATGTGGATGACATACTACTCATTGGGAATGACATCCCTTCGCCATACAGGAAGACTCGGGACGTGCTTCTCAATGAAGGACTTAGGTGAAGCAACTGTATTCTAGGCATCAAGATCTATAGAGATAGATCTAAGAGATTGCTTGGCCTAAGTCGAGTACATACATCGACACACAGTATTACGGTTTTGCCATGCAGAATTCCAAGAAAGGACTCCGATGTCACATGGTGTGAGTCTTTCAAGACTCAAAGTCCCTCTTCTAGAGAGGAGAGAGACCGCATGGATAAGATCCCTTACGATCCGCTATAGGATCTATCATGTACGCCATGTTGTGTACTGTCCGATGTCTCGTATGCTTTGAGCATGACGAGTAGATACCAGATCCGTGAGCGCCATCGATAGCATAAGAATATTCTTAAGTACTTGAGAAGGACTAAAGAATATTTCTTGATATTCGAGGCGATGAGGAGCTAGTCAGAAGGGTTACAATGATGCACTTCCAAACCACGAGTGATGATTACAGATCGCAAATGTGGTTCGTGGTTTTGCTTGAATGGTGGCGCCGTGAGTCCGAAGAGTTCAAGCAGACACGATTCTTGATTCTACAACAGAGGCCGAGTATATCGCCGATCCGAGGCAAAGGAGGCGATTTGATCCGCAAGTTCATTATCGAGCTTGGGGTGGTTCCTAGCATCGCAGATCCTATAGAGCTCTATTGTGACAACAATGGAGCGATTGCACAAAGCTAAGGAACCTCGCCACACCAAATGACCAAACACATACTACGGCGCTTCCATCTCGCTTCGAGAGATCATCGATAGAGGAGATGTGAAGATTTGCAGAGTACCCACAGAGGCTAACATCGCAGATCCTCGACCAAGGCTCGTACGTAAAAAGCATGATGGTCACACTAGGTCATTGGGTATTAGATACTACGGTGATTGCACTAGTGCTAGTGGGAGATTGTTAGTGAAAGCCCTCTAGAGCCAATCATATGATGATTGTTGTATGGACTTTATTGTATCATATTCCTATTTATAAAGGCATGGTTATTATATTTACTTGTATTGGTGCCAAATAACTAAATATAATAATGTCCTTGAGTAGTAGGTTCTTATCTATATCAATCGATTGGTTGAATCGATAATGAGATGATATAGAGAACACTACTCTTAATCATTCCTAATGAGTATTAACATTCAGGACAATGTTAATGCGTAGAGACTAGCATGTAGGTCAACAAGATGACTTGATCTCACAAGTCATGGATATGAGATATCAAGTTGACACATGGGTATGCATTGGAGAATGTATACTGAATGACCCGCCATGAGAAAGTATCATGGATCGTTATATGAGTGTCATATACTTTCTCATGTGGCTATTAGTATGACTATTAGTCCTTAGACCTGAAGTCACCATGGTTCCCTACATAATGAATTGCATACTTTGGCTTCGTCAAACGTCACCCGTAAATGGGTGGACTATAAAGGCGATTACTGGGTATGTAACGAATTATGCGGAGGGATGTGAGTGATGTAGATGGGATCTATCCCTCCTATATGACGGGGGTGACATCGATATTCTTGATAGAGTGAGACCATGGCGCATGGTTACGCCCAAATGAGTCAATATGAGATATTGAGCTCATTTGATTAGAGTGAGTCTACTTGAGTTCAAGATTTAGATTGTACCGAGGATGACACGGTCTATGCCTCGATTGGTCAATCTAGATGTCAAGGATAGAGGACATTGTCACATATTGTGAGAGTCACAATTAGTAGTCACAAAGGTGATGTTGGAGCTCAACATTCTTGTAACTTGGGTAGCAATGATGTGTTGCTAGATACCGCTCATTGCTTATGTTCCTAAATCGGTTTAGGGACATTGTCAACGTTATAAGAACCTATAGGTCACACACATGAGAGCAATTAGATGGAGATTAGGTTCATATGATGAACCATGAGGATTAGGTTCATGGGATGAACCAAATTGGATTAAGAGTAATCCAAATTAGACTAATTGAGTTAGACTCAAGTTGATTCAAGTGTTGAATGAGTCTAATTGAGATTTGATTCATCAAATCAATCTAAATTAATGAATAGAGATTCATTATATTAAATTGACTTGAGTCAAGTGGTTAGATTTGATCAACCATGGAGATTAGAGGTCAAGTTTGACTTGACTTGAGAGGGAAGTTGAAAGGTCAAGTTTGACTTGACCAAATGCCATGTCATGATGATGACTAGGCATGGCCAATGATGATGCTCCACATCATCATTGACTTGTCAATTAGTGCCACATCATGAGGGAGACCAAGGGTCATGGGAGTTACATGCATGCATGTAACTCCCTCCATGAAGTGGCCGCCACCATTTGGGGGTTATGTGAGTGAAAATTCATTTTGTGAGTAATCACTCATTACTTCATCTTCTTCCTTGGGAATTTTCCTCTCAAGCTCTCCCTCTCCTTCCTCTCTTTGGCCGAACCAACCAAGGAGTGCTAGCACACTCAAGGTTGAGTTTTCTTCCACCTATTGCTTGTGTGGATACCATAGAGGAGTGTGCACTTGACACTCTCGAGTTCCGGCGGACTTTGGACGAGCGGGATTTGCGAAGGGCATCGCATCAAGGGTAACATCCTTATCTCTTAGTTCTAAGGTAGATCTAGAGGATTTTGTAAGCACATACATGTAATTAGTTTTAATACTTCTTCGCACGGATCCGTGGCCGGGACTTCCGGGGTTTCCGCAACGCAAAAAGCGGTTTTTGCGGCCCGGAAAAGCCCAACAGTTAAGACGATCCATAAGTACTCGAGAAGAACTAAGGATGTGTTCCTAATATATGGAGAAAGAGACATGGTGATACGCGGGTATACGGATGTCATCTTTCAGACAGACAAGGATGATTCCAGGTCTCAGTCTGGGTACGTGTTCACCTTGAATGGAGGCGTAGTGAGTTAGAAAAGTTCCAAACAAGACACTATAGCGGATTCTACCACAGAGGAAGAATACATTGCAGCTTCGGAAGCAGCAAAGGAAGCGGTTTGGATCAAGAAGTTCATTTATGAACTGGGTGTGGTTCCAACCATTGTTGAAGCAATATCGATTTACTGCGACAACAATGGAGCGATTGCACTGGCCAAAGAGCCAAGGTCTCATCAACGATCCAAACATGTGCTTCGTCACTATCATCTGATCAGAGAGATTATCAGTAGGATTGAAATTCAAATCGAGAAGATTCCCACTGAAAAGAACTTAGCGGATCCTTTAACTAAGGCCTTACTTCAAAGTAAGTTTGAGGGCCATGTTTGGGCTTATAGTATTGGATACCGCAGTGATTGGCATTAGGCTAAGTGGGAGTTTGTTAGTTATATATGAGAGGTGTCCTAAGGCAATCGCCTTATGTTTAAACCATTTATATGATAAATGAAGATTCACTATTTGAGTATACATGTTTTCATGTATTTGATTAGATCTTAAACTCATTTACTGAATGTCCATAATACGATTCACAGTATGAGAGAATTTGTGATTGGATCACAACTAGTGAGTATCTCTTCATGTGTAATTGTGATGTATTGGAATTATCCCTAGTCGATGAATTGATGGATTTGGACACCATCAACTCCGTCGAGACTAGCATGAGGTATACTCTTTGGTGTATCCAAGCAGCTGATTCTCACTGGCTGGAGACATTGTGATGTCTGGAGTTAATCGTGGATGCTAGTTATGGTAACTAGCTCATTGGAGTGACCAGCTGTAAGACTTCATATGGTTCTCTGCATATATGGATATGTCAATGAAGTTCTTACTGCAGCTTAAGTGCGATGTTCCTTTGACTTGCGGTATTCAAGTCATCTTGGTTATAAAGACTTATGCTTTGACATCTTAAGCAAGCATCTCCAAGGAGATATGAACCCGGAATGATTGGGTATAAGTCGAAGTGCCCGAAGGTGTTTGAATAGCCTATAAAGGATTCACCACTCCTTGTGGGGAGATATATACCCAGGATCTCTCGTTGGATTGTTACTAAAGTCTTTGGCCAAAACATTACATGTTTAGAGTAATGTACTCTTGGATAGATGTGCGAGAACTAGAATTCAAGGACGAGGAAATCATACTGGGTTAGGTGGTGACGAGTCACCGTAGGGGTCGGCAATAGACTATGTCCTGAATCAAGTGGGTATAAGATGCGTGAAGGGAACATGACACGATTCACTATGGCTGCTGAAAGGTTTCAGAAGTCGTTTTGGAGTCACCGTTAATTTTTCGATTAATTGAGGATCATGATGTACTACTAGGTGCCACTCATGATCGCTCTATAATTAATGGTTAATTATAGATGACCAACATAAATCGGGAACCTATTTGGTCACACGCAGAACGAGCATAATCCAAAAGATTTAAAACGAGCTTGAGAATGAGATTCTCAGAACGAGAGAAACTAAATTTGGTTGGACCAAACAAGGAGCGAGCATGAAATCGTTTCAGTCGCAATGGAAGCATGGATGGGTCATGTCTTTTGAAGACATGATGGATAAACCAAATTGGTTTGGTTCTAATCCAATGGTGGAAAATAAACCAAAGGGGTTTGGTTTGTTTTAAACGAATGAACCAAAGTTGGTTCGGTTCGTTTTAACTTAAAATAGACCAACATGGTTTAGTTTATTTTAACTTAAGTTATTGGAGCGGGTTAACGGATTTTAGTTATGAACCAATAACCGTTAGGAGAATGTGTTCTCTATAAAAACACGGCTTAAGGGTTTTTCGAGGGAGAATTAATTGGTTCAAGGGTTTTGGAAACCCTAGCCTCCTTTCCTCTCTTGCCTTGATGCCACCTGCTGCCGATGCCACCGGCCTCTTCTCTTCACTGTCGGTGATCCTCCGACAACCCTCCTTGGCTCTGGTGACCAAGGACTAGCCGACTCTTTTCCTTTTGTCGGCGCCAAGTCCTCCACCAAGCTGTCCAGTTTTTGGACAGCTTGCTTCCTTCTTGTCGGAGCATTGTTTGGACGGCGTTTGGAGCTCCGACAACAACTTTCTTGTCGGGGATTGGCTCTCCGGCAATACTCATAGGTGGAGGACAAAGGATTCGTTAATCGGTTGATGAATATCTCTTCAGAGAAGCGAGTTTTGGGGACTCGTTTTTGCATCCGAATTTTGATTTGGATTGTGATCTTCTCTCGATCACATCGTCTTTGACACGAGGCTAGTGACTCCTACGAAGACGAGGCTCGTAGCTTAGTGAAACTATCCCGATGGTACTCAACGTGGATACGGATAGAGGCAATTCTAGCGTGAGTTGCTCTGGTTGATACCATTCTCATTGCACATGATATGTCAGGTATAACTATTGTAATTTCCTTTTATTGCAAAATTTGAAACTGCGATTATATCTACACATGATGTATCTTGCATGCGTGTGGTGTGTGTGTTGTAATAAATTAGATTTATTACTTTTATTTCTTCCGTTGTGCACATATTTATGAAACATGTTCGAACACACACCCGCCGCGGTGCCGGAGAAACCCAACACCTTAGGCCTCTATCGAGAAAATGAAGAATATCAAATGATGTCCCTACTATTATCAAAAGAGTAATTTAACTTAAACTAGCTATTGACCCAACCAACACTTTCACTAATCAGATCCAACTATCCCCTGCAGTCGACTGGCACACTAGGTAATGGCTCTTCTTACCATATTTCTACATACTCTTATAATAGATATAAGCTTTACTCATTTTCGTTTTTCAAAATCACTGCAACAACAAGCTGCTAGCCATGCTCCACCATCTTCCCATTACAAATCCTACCGAGCTCCATCCTCGCAACTCAACACTTCCCATCCAACCTTTGCCTCCCTACCAAACTCCACAAAGACTTCTCTCTTCCCCCCTGTTGGACTTTCCGAGCCGTAAAAACTGCTTTTTGCGTTGCGGAAACCCCGGAAGTCCGGCCACGGATCCGTGCAAAGATATATTAAAATAAAAATATGTATGTGCTAAGTAAACCTATATCTACCTTAGATCTAGAAGTTGAGAGTGTTACCCTCGATGCGACGCCCTTCGCAAATCCCGCTCGTCCAAATAGCTTGCCGGAACTCTAGAGTGTCAAGTGTACACTCCTCTATTGGTATCCACACAAGAAATAGGTGGAGAAAAGAAACCTAGAGTGTGCTAGCACCCTTAGAAGTTTTGGCCAAGGAGGAGAGGGGAGCTTGAGAGGATGATCCAAGGAAGAAGATGAAGTTCTAGTAACTCACAAAAATGAATTCATCCATCAAATGGAGTGCCGACCACTTCATGACTTGGGGGGTTACATGCATGCATGTAACTCCAAGAGCCAATGGCTCTTGGTCTCCCTCATGAGGTGGCACCACATGATAAGTCAATGATGATGTGGAGCATCATCATTGGCCGGCCATGCCAAGTCATCATCATGACATGACATTTGGTCAAGTAAAACTTGACCTTTCATCTTCCCTCTCTAGTCAAGTCAAACTTGACCTCTTATCTCCCATGGTTGATAAAATCCAATCACTTGATTCAAGTCGATTTGATTTAATGAATCTCTATTCATTAATTTAAATTGACTAAATGAATCAAATCTAAATTAGACTCATTCAACACTTGAATCAACTTGAGTCTAACTCAATTAGTCTAATTTGGATTACTCTTAATCTAATTTGGTTCATCCCATGAACCTAATCCTCATGGTTCATCATATGAACCTAATCTCCATCTAATTGCCCTTTGTGTGTGACCCTATAGGTTCTTGTAACGTTGGCAATGTCCCTAAACCGATTTAGGAACATAAGCAATGAGCGGTATCTAGAAACACATCATTGCTACCCAAGTTACAAGAATGTTGAGCTCTAACATCACTTTTGTGACTACTAATTGTGACTCTCACAATATGTGACAATGTCCCTCTATCCTTGACATCTAGATTGATCAATTGAGGTATAGACCGTGTCATCCTCGATGCAATCTATATCTTGAACTCCAAGTAGACTCACTCTAATCAAATGAGCTCAATATCTCCTATTGACTCATTTGGGCATGACCATGCACTTCGTGGTCTCACTCTATCAAGAATAACGATGTCACTCCCGTCATATAGGAGGGATAGATCCCATCTACATCACTCACATCCCTCCGCATAATTTGTTACATACCCAGTAATCGCCTTTATAGTCCACCCATTTACGGGTGACGTTTGACGAAGCCAAAGTATGCAACTCCTTATATAGGGAACCATGGTGACTTCAGGTATAAGGACTAATAGTCATACTAATAGCCACATGAGAAAGTATATGACACTCATATAACGATACATGATACTTTCTCATGGCGAGTCATTCAGTCTACATTCTCCAATGCATACCCATGTGTCAACTTGATATCTCATATCCATGACTTGTGAGATCAAGTCATCGTGTTGACCTACATGCTAGTTTCTATGCATTAACATTGTCCCTGAATGTTAATACTTGACTAGGAATGATTAAGAGTAGTGTTCTCTATATCATCTCATTATCGATTCAACCAATCGATTGATATAGATAAGAACCTACTACTCAAGGACATTATTATATTTAGTTATTTGGCACCAATACAAGTAAATATAATAACCATGCCTTTATAAATAGGAATATGATACAATAAAGTCCATACAACAATCATCACATGATTGGCTCTAGGGCTTTACCTAACACCCCCACCATTCCCGATTTGCTGATTCCCTCCTATCCAAAGATTAACAAGGTTAGCATACATCTCCTTTATCCCTTTACTTGACACTAATATCTATTTTTGCATCACAAGTATAACTCATTTAAACACTCAATGGGCTAAATACACTAATATCCTAAAGAAAAAGCTACAAGAATGTCAAAATAGAGAACTAGCATTACAATAAGCTTATCAAAGACTTGAAAGAGAACTACAAGCTTCCCACATAAAAGCACAAGCCGATCGAGCAGAATTGTCAACCCTTCATTTTCAAGCAAATTATTTACAAAATACTCTAGATATTCTAAAAGCTCACCCATCTCAAGAAGGAACCAGCGCTACCCCTGAAACTTTCGGGTCCTCAGTCGCCATCAATGACATGTTCCTAAGACCAAGGTATTGCTTTTCTGCAATGGGGTTTCCAAGATTATATTTATCAATTCTGATTAGCAAGCTATCCACCCCCTGAACATTCCACTAATTTTTTAGATATAGGC
Source organism: Wurfbainia villosa (assembly GCA_025175895.1). NCBI lineage: Eukaryota > Viridiplantae > Streptophyta > Magnoliopsida > Zingiberales > Zingiberaceae > Wurfbainia > Wurfbainia villosa. The sequence continues at coordinate 64,817,091 of CM045994.1, read as the reverse complement.
AATACAATTGACCGTACTCCATCGGACTTGCTATCTTTTCCTTTTCCTTCTAATGTTGAAAAAATGTAACCACTTGTATTCAATGTAACATTTGCAATATAGTATGTTTCTTAGCCTACATTGTAATATTTTTAAAAGAAAGAATACAAATTTTACAACTTTTATCTACAGAAATAAGAGAGAAACAATACACATTCCATGATCTTGCTAAAAACCTTTCTTGACCATCCTTTAAGTAATAAGGTCCTATTCCTGCTCAATTCTCCACATGGAAAGGGCCCTCCTGTTGGGGATTCGGTGACCGCTAGAGGGGGGTGAATAGCTCGTTTGATGCGTCGATGGAATTCGTTCGCGATTGTATCTACAAATCGTGTTAGTGCACAGTGGAATAATAATAATAACAATAATACACGAGACACAATAACAAACACTACACAAGATATAATGTGGTTCGGAACCGAACAATTCCTACTCCACTGATCGAGCTCTAGCGATGCCACAAACACCACTAAACAATAAACTCCTTCGACAACACCCTGGAGGCGGAGAAACCTCAGACAATAACTCTTACAACAAGAAGAAACAAATACAAGCAAGATACAAATGAAATACACAACAAATAAAGAAAACAACACTTTACAATTGCTCTTTTGATTGCTTGTTTGATGGTTGCTTGAAATGCACTTGGAGACCCTGATTTGCAGCAGCAAATCACCCTAAGACTCTTTAAGATCCGGTTGCAAAATCCTCCTCCACGAGCTTCCTTTATAGCTGCTGTCTGGGTTAGATTTCGCCTATCAGTTGATTGCTTGGGACCATTAGTCGACTGATGACACTGTTGCTGTGAGACAACGGTGTGATCCACGCTAGAAAAATCCAACGGATAGGATATCAATCGACTGATGGAGCCTTCACTCATCGCTAACCCCAGCTTGAGTCCGACTCCATTCTCGCCCGAATTCGAGCACCAATCGACTGATCACCAGATTAGTCGACTGCTAGGGCACTCCCTGTAGTCAAACCCTAGTTGACTCACTCCAGTCGACTGTCCATAGGTCCCGGTGGACTGATATACCTCAAACATGAGGTTTTACCCCAAGTATGGTGCCCCCATACTTGCTAGACCACCCTTATCCTAGAGCTAAGCCTTCTAGCCATCTCCGTCAGCCTCATGCCTATCGGATCCCTCCAAGTCATCCATACGCTAGCCTTCAGGTGCTTTCATCGACTATGTCATGCTAAAGGTGTCTACACCGCCAAGGCACATTGGACTTACGCTGCCAAAACTCCGCTTGGACTTTACACCACCAACCATTGGACTTATGTTGCCAAGACTTCACCCTTGGACTTTACGCCGCCAATATCAAACCCCTTGGACTTCTCAAATGCTAAGACTCAAGCTTGGACTTTCCCTTGCCAACCCATGTTGGACTTTCCATGCCAAGTTCTCAAGACTTGGACTTTCCTTTGCCAAGACCCATGCTTGGATTTTCCTTGCCAACCCATGTTGGACTTTCCCTTGCCAAGACCCATGCTTAGACTTTACATGCCAAATACTCAAGACTTGGACTTTCCCAATGCCAAGTGTCCCACTTAGACTTTCCATGCCAAGTACTCATGACTTGGACTTTACCATGACAATGGTCAAACCATCATCAAACATCAAATGTGACCAGGGTCGATTGCATCAACAATCTCCCCAACATATGTTAGACATCCATGTCAAACATCAAAACACTTACTCGAGTCAAACTCGAGTCCGGTCACTCATGACCTGGGATGATTGCACCAACAATCTTCCCCTTTTTGATGTTTGACAAAAACACCCTTGAGTTAGGCCCCTAACTCAAATTCCCTTACCAATTATCCCAAATTGGTAATTTCAACATTCTCCCTCTTTTTGACATACATCAAAAAGGTTCACCCAAGGAGGTCAATGTCTCATATCCAATGAGATCTTACAATCTCCCCCTTTGGTCCAAAAATACCTAGGATGCCTACAATCTTCCTAGTGATAAGTCCCATATCACTCAAGAGAGACAATCCTACACACTCTCCCAATTTCCAAATTGGGCATCTCAAAATCCCATTTCTCTCTTATGAGGAAAATAACATCCATCATCCCATGATGGATACCTCCCCTAAAGGCTTGCTCCCTTGACCATTGCACCAACAATGTCCTGGGAAGTCCCTATGCCAATAGGAAGCCATCAAAATTAAGGTTTAAAGTTCAACATTGAACTTTCCCATACCTCAAATTTGATATATCACCCTAACAACTCTCCTAATTCATATCCAATATATTTTCACCCTTTATAATGCTTCCCAAAGCATATCCTAGGGTTAGGAGTGGTTAGGGAATCTTACTGTAGCTGAAAATAGGCTAAACAACCTTGTTTTTCCCAAATCACCGGGCAATGACTTTTATAAGGAATCGCTTGACTTTCATGTTTATCACCGATCGCCAACAAGGGCAATGATCGATAATCAAAATCCAATTTTCAATTATCATAAATGAAATTCAAAAATTCATAAATAATTATACGTAATTTGAAAAATCATGAAATTTCATACGAAATACTTATGACCAATACAATGGGTGAAAATGTTAGAAAAATATTTTACCCATAAAATAACGAAATTGATACAAAGTTCAAAAGTGAAGAAAAACTTCATTGTTTTAGCTCACTTTGTATCAACTTCATCAATGGTGATTGCTATCAAAAGATAGACTTCACCAAGGTTTTCTAAAATGATTTTAAAATATTTTTGAAAACCTATATTGGATCATGTTCCTTGGGCTTAATGTACATGACTTGAACATAAGCTTTCCCAATGATCCACTAATAATATTAGATGAGTTTTAGTTCATCTAGATGCAAAAACTATGCACCTTGAACTTAACTCATATCCTAACATCTCACATGTATCTAAGGTGTATAAATACACATATATGTCAATTAGATGTGAGATGTGAGTTTTGGTTTATCTTAAACTAAGGCCTCATGCATTTTCTAAGGCAACCCTACTTGATTCCCTTATACATGGGACTTCAAGTCATGTCATAATCCTTAAATCAATTTTAATTACTTTAAATGCATGAATGATCATGGCATAAATGATAGCATAATTAAGCATGACCAATGATCATGATGTCATGGCATATGATATAATCTAAATATACATGACATTAAACACTAACCCTAAACATACTCATGACATTTGATATGATTAAAGACAAATATGATGTCATGGCATGTTATATGACAATCAAGCATGACACATAAAAGATATAGGTATATAATATCTAAGTTTTAATATTAATTTCCATTTGATATTATTAATCTCATTTTTTCATATTATCAATTATTCCCAAAGTGTGCCAAAAACCCAAAATGCCACACTAAGACCTCTAAACCTAAATTGTGTCAATTTGATTGATTTTTCATAATCTTCAAAGTATATTGGCACATCCTAAAATCTTTTAGGATATAAAAATCAACCCTATTTCCAAGGTATCCATAACCTTGAAAATAACCTAAAGTGCCACCTTTTCCATGGTTAGGTTAACTACTCTTCCATTTAAAGTTGGCACACCTAACCCATTTAGCGTGAATCAATTACGCTCTTAGGAACCCAATACCTATTGGAGCTCCTTGGGTTAATTAGGTATTCCTTAGGGATAACCTCCCTAGTTACCCTCCTAATGACCCTTTTAGGCTTGTTAGCCTTGGTCATTGTGGTCTTTCCATGGTTAACTCTAGGGGTGACTCCCCTTGTAACCTTCTTAGTGGCTTCCCTAAGTTTCTTCGAAACCCTAGCCACTAGGCACATACCTTGGTTACCCTTATGGATGACTTCCTTGGTTTTTCTAGACCTAGATTGTGTTCCATAATCGAATGGAACATTGTGGTAGGTCTTTTTGGGCTTAATCTTGCCCTTGGATTGTTCTTGATTTCTAGGTCTTTGACTTTGACTTCTAGACTCTAGACTTTGACCATTTGACCCTTTTATTTGGTTTTGCATAATCCTAAGGGTCTTCTCTAATTTTTCAAGTCTTGACCTCAAGACTTGATTTTCAAACTCTAATTGCCCAATTTTTGATTTTTCATTTGGTCTTTGGGCATGGTTCTTCCTAGGCATATGCCTAGTCCATTTGGGGTTAAAACCTAGGTGGTCTTCAATTTTTCTAATAGATGCCTTAGGTAAAATATTTTTAGGGACATTAGTCCCAAATTTCTCCTTATTCCTAAGGTTGACCTTCTTAGCTCCTAAACAATATTCCCTATTTCTAGCATGCTCTTTATGATAAATAGCAACATTGCTGACATTGTTTCTAGCATGCTTTTGATGAGTAATGGCAAGTGAATTGAAATTCCTAGCATGCCTTTGCCTATTAACTAAAGAAGAAGCATTATTTAATTTTACCTTAGGGATCGCTTTAGAAGCTCCCCCTACACGTGATGCCCCCTCTTGAGTCTTATTGCTCCCCCTAGGGCATTGACTCTGGTAGTGTCCCGGTAGTTGGCATTTGAAGCAAATCACTTTCTCCTTGCTTTTGATGGTAGGGGGACCGACTTCCTTTGATTTTCTTGACTTTTAGGTGTCGGTGGACTTTTCTTGACCTTCTTTGGGCATTTTCTCTTGTAGTGCCCATTTTCTCTACACTCAAAATATATTATATGCATTTTATTATTAGCACATATGTTTGAGTTAGCTAGGTCTATGATGGTGGTATGGACTTCTTCTTCTTGATTGGAAGTAGAAGGCTCTTCTTGATGTTGCTCCGTTGTGGGAATTCTCTCCTTCCCCTCAATCCTAGAGGTGGAGGCTTCTCCTACTTCTTCTTCCTCCTCTTCCACCAATCCGGAAGTTGACTCTCTATCACCATCCGAATCCTCACTTGCTTGTGAGGATGAGCTCTCTTCCTCCTCTTCCTTATCTTCTTGGATTGAGTGAGACTCTTCATGACATTTTGCCAATTTGCTCATATCTCCTTGGCATCTTTGCAATCTCCTATCTTGATGAAAATATCATTAGGAATTACATTATGAAAAATACCCATTATCTTATTATTAATGTTGTAATATCGGAGTTGGTCTTGGCTTCAATTCTTCTTCTTAATTCTTCGTCTTTTGGAATGTTGAAGCCTACTATGCCACTAATCCAATTGTCAAAGTCACACATTAGAAAGTGCATCATTCTACCTTTCTAATACGAGAAATCTTTGCGGTCGAAGGACGGTGGAATGTTGACGTTGTCACCCAATCTTTCTTGAAGATCCATCTTCTTCCCTCTAGCGTGCTCCCTCGGATGTGAAGCTGGTGAAGAGCTCCTAGCTTTGATACCAATTGTTGGGGATTCGGTGACTGCTAGAGGGGGGGTGAATAGCTCGTTTGATGCGTCGATGGAATTTGTTTGTGATTGCGTCTACAAATCATTTTAGTGCACAGTGAAATAATAATAATAAAAACAATACACGAGACACAATCACAAACACTACACAAGATATAATGTGGTTCGAAAACGAATGATTCCTACTCCATGGATCGAGCTCTAAAGAGCTCTAGTGATGCCACAAACACCACTAAACAATAAACTCTTTCTCGACAATATGTCAGAGGCGGAGAAATCTTGTACAATAACTCTTACAACAGTAAGAAACAAATACAAGCAAGATACAAATGAAATACACAACAAGTAAAGAAAATAATACATTACAATTGCTCTTTTGATTGCTTGTTTGATGGTTGCTTGAAATGCACTTAGAGACCCTGATTTGCAGCAGCAAATTGCCCCAAAACTTCTCAAGAATCAGTTGCAAAATCCTCCTTCACGAGCTTCCTTTATAGCTGCTGCTTGGGCTAGATTTCGCCTATCAGTCGACTGCTCGGGACCATCAGTTGACTGATGACACTGTTGCTGTGAGACAACGGTGTGATCCATGCTGGAAAAATCCAACGGATAGGACATTAGTCGACTGATCATGCCCATCAGTCGACTGTTAACCCCAACAGTCAAGTCCAACTCTATTCTGTGCTCGAATTCTCGAGCACCAGTCGACTGATCACCAGAACAGTCGACTACTCGAGCTACCAGTCGACTACCCACCTCTGGTAGTCGACTTCTAGGGCACTTCCCGCAGTCAAACCCTAGTTGACTAACTCCAGTCGACTGCCCATAAGTCCCAATCAATTGATACACTTCAAACATGAGGTTTTACCCCAAGTATGGTGCCCCCATACTTGCTAGACCACCCTTAGCCTAGACCTAAGTCTTCTAGCCACCTCCGTCAGGCTCACGCCTATCGGATCCCTCCAAGTCATCCATGACTTGTTCATCCATACGCTAGCCTTTAGGTACTTCCATCGGCTATATCATGCTAAGTTGATCTATACCTCCAAGGCACATTGGACTTACGCTGCCAAGACTCCCGCTTGGACTTTACGCCGCCAACCATTGGACTTATGCTGCCAAGACTTCACCCTTGGACTTTATGCCACCAATATCAAACCCCTTGGACTTCTCAAATGCCAAGACTTAAGCTTGGACTTTCCCTTGCCAACCCATGTTGGACTTTCCATGCCAAGTACTCAAGACTTGGACTTTCCTTTGCCAAGACCCATGCTTGAATTTTCCTTGCCAACCCATGTTGGACTTTCCCTTGTCAAGACCCATGTTTGGACTTTACATGACAAGTACTCAAGACTTGGACTTTCCCAATGCCAAGTGTCCCACTTGGACTTTCCATGCCAAGTACCCATGATATGGACTTTACCATGATAATGGTTAAACCATCGTCAAACATCAAATGTGACCTGGGTCGATTGCACCAACAATCTCCCCAACATATGTCAGACATCCATGTCAAGCATCAAAACACTTACTCGAGTCAAACTCGAGTCCGATCAATCGTGACCTGGGCCGACAGACAACACCTCCCACTTGGGTCTTAGCTTACCTTTGCATCCCTCAAGTACTACTTTCAACAATACTAAGTCCCCTACCTGAAAAGCATGAAGAACCTTTTTATTATAAACTTTTTATTACCTGTGACTCATACCACCTAGCATAACATAGAACAAGATCCCTCTTCTCTTGCGCTAAGTCTAACTCCCTGCGCCGAGCCACCCTATCGTCACTCAGGATATAAGTCATTGCTCGAGCAAACTCTATTCTGATCTCCCAAACAACCTGCATGGATGACAACCCTCCTGCTAAAGAGAAATAACAACATGCTTATGTCCCCCCCTTTCGAACTCACTGCCTTGAGAAACTTCGCGAGCAACCACCTCCCCTCTTCCACTATTAAAGTAGGATGACCCTTCCCCTTACTTGCTTTAATTCTTTAAACATCCTTGATAACTGTTGGTGCAGTAGACACCAAATAATTGAACCTAGGTTTTGATTATGTCAAAGACCCAAAGCTAAGGTCATATTATTGTCTAACGAAATAACTCAGAATGGTTAAGCCGAGCCAAGGTCGGCGACACCCGGAGAATCCCGAGTCGGGAAACTGTGGTGGTCGGGCGACACCGGTAGAACTTCGAAAGGGAGCCGAAGAAACTAGGTGGAGACCTGAAGCAAAGTTGCAAGTAACAAAAGGACCTAAGAAAAACTCGTGTGTGAGTGAATGTAAGGTTGGGTCCTCTGTACGGGGACATCCTTAGGCGGCGATCCGACTAAGACTTCCTGTGGAAGGTCTAGGTCGAGATCGGACGACAAGTAGCCATCGAATTCACCTGTATTGTTTTCATTTCGAGCTAACTTGTTGTTGCAGTGGAGTAAACAAGTTGGCAGTCGACCATCGCTATTGGCACTGACCGTCGGGCCGCATTAGTCGACTGATGGAGGTTATCAGTCATCTGCTAGTCAAACTGCCCCCTCGAGGAGAGTCAAGATAAGCTCCACTTATCTTGGAGAGATGAGGTTCTTTGACCATGAGCTGGAATTGAACGTTGGGGAGCTTCCAAGTATATAAAAGAAGGGGGGTTTCACCCCTTTAGGTCATAAAAAGTGCTTACAAAGTGATCCCGCAACGCCACTTCTCTACGACTATGCTACGACGCCGAAATGCTATCGGAACGTCGATGATACGCTCCTAAGTCCAAAATTAGATCATCGTCGGTATACTTTAGTTTGCTTTTCATTTCAATTCAGTGTACTTAAATTTGTTTTATCGAACTTTTGATCACATCAAGGAGAGGTGGGATTGTCCCTCTTCCTCAAGCTTTTTGTTGGTTTTGTAATCATTATCTCCTACCTCTAACGAGGAGGAGATTATTAGTGAATGCGCTCGTCGTGATCTAGGATACTAGGGCCTTGGATTAGAAATCGTTATGTTTTGAACCAAGTAAAAATAAATTTGTCATTTACTTTTTTACTGTGTAATTATTTACTTTATTTTAATCGAACGAATCAAATCGAAAAGAATTTAAGTGCGCTATTTGTTGGTGCAGTAGGCACCAGATAATCGAACATAAGTTTTGATTATGGCAAAGACTCAAAGCTAAGGTCATATTGTTGTCTAACGAGCTGAACCAAGTGTGCAGGAATGGTTAAGCTAAGTTGAAGGTCAGCGACATCCGAAGAATCACTGATGGAGAAAGCATGATGGTCGAGCGACACCGGGAGAACTTCGGAGAGAGCCGAAGAACCCAGGTGGAGATCGAAAGAAAAACTACAAGTCACAAGGACCTAACGTAAGCTCGTGTGTGTGAGTGAATGCAAGGTCGGGTCTTCCGTGACGGACGTTCTAGGCGGCATGTTGGTGCAATCGACCTAGGTTGACTTGAGTTTGACTGTATTTTGATGATAGACAAAACTTATGACATGAGATTGTCATAGGAAAGTCCAACATAGAGTTGGCATGGAAAATCCAAGCATGGGGCTTGGTGTTGGGAAAGTCCAAAGCATTGCGAAGCCATGCACTTGGTGAGAAATGCATTGTGCAGCCGTGTGCTTAGTGCATTTGGGAAGTCTTGAGGACTTGGCAAGTTCACTAGGCTCGGGGTCCTTGAGTCGGTGAAGGATGACATTGCAAATCCGTGCGCTTGGTGCATCCGAGGGATCGCCGGACGGGGAGCGAATGAAGTGAGGCCCAAGGGAAGCATACTTCGAGGGCAAGAGACGCGAAGGATGGCATTGCGAAGCTGTACGCTTGGCGCATCCGAGGGAGTAGGCCGAGGGAAGAGAGCTTCGGTGGGGAACTCCATGAGGGATGAGGTGGACTTGACCAAGTGGCTAAGACTGAGTGTCGGATGCTCAAACAACTTGGGTTTGAGGTTTTACCCGACATCAGTCAACTGACATAGGTGCCAGTCGACTGCTCCAAGTCGATTAGGGTTTGACTGGTGTTCGACTGAACAAGGTCTGGCTGATCAGTCGACTGCCGAGGGATGACAGTCGACTGTTGACACCATCAGTCGACTGATGAGGGAGATCAGTCGACTGGTCAGGGTGTTTTCAGCCACAAAATGGTTTCCAATCGAGTGCTCACGCCAGCACTCGACTGATGGTGTTACCAATCGACTGATGGGTATCATCAGTCGACTGATGGGTGTTCCGTTGGAACTTAACTAACGTGGATCTGGCCGTTGTGAGACAACGACTACAGGACCAGTCGACTGATGGTCACGATCAGTCGATTGATAGGCACGAAATCAGCTTGATGCAGGTTATAAATGAAGCTCAAGAGGGAGGATTTCGCCAAGACTTTTGTGAAGCTATTGGAGGGGAATTGCTGCTGCATTCCAGACCTTCAAGAGCCATCTAAAGCAAGCAACAAGCAAAGGGTTCAAAGCAAGCGTTGTGAAGTGTTCTTTACGTGTATTTCATGTTTATCTTTGTATTGCTTGTATTTTATATTACTTAGTGTAATTGCTTGTGAGAGGTTTCTCCACCTCCAACGTGTTGTCGAGAAGGAGTGTTAGTTAGTGCCATGCACATAACTAGAGCTCGGTGAGCTCACCCGTGGAGTAGGAACCATTCGGTTCCGAACCACGTATATCTTTGTGTATTGCGTGTGATTGTATTGTTGTTATTATTTCTATTGTTATTCCGTTGCGTATATTAATGACAATTGTAGACAAACACGCAAGAACGAACGAATTCTGCTCATACGATGAAAGAGGGCTATTTACCCCCCTCTAGTCGGCCAACATCGTTCCTACAAGTGGTATCAGAGCTAGGAGCTTATCGAGGACTAACCGCCGACACAAGCACCACAAGATGGTTTACAACCTCCAACCACCAAAATTTGAAGGAGATTTTCAATGGTGGAGAAGAAAAATGGAGGTATATCTAGAAATCGATTTTGATATTATGTTAATTCTAGAAAATGGTTTCGAATTGCCTAGGGATGAAAGCAATAGGCAAATTGAGAAATCGAGGTGGACCCAAGACCAAATCAAGGACACTTCAAGACAAATCTCAATATAATCGAATTACTTAGTGATTTGTTACCTAACAATATTTGGTCTAGATTAGGTAATTATAGGGATGCAAGGGAGTTATGAAATAAGGTAATCAAATTCCAAGAAATTCTTGAACCGGCACAAGTAGAGGAAGATGCCGTGGAAGAGAGCCCATCCACATTCGACGATGTAGATGATTTGGTGGAAATCTCCACCTCTAGTATTGAGGGGGAGGAGAGGCAATCTTCCATCCCGGAGCAAGTTCAACAAGAAACATCCACATCCGGGAGAAATGAAGAGCAAGAAGAAAACTCCTTAGGTAACTCAAGTGTTGTGATTTTAAATAAGGATCATATAATATGCTTTGAGTGTAGAGAGAAAGGGCATTACAAGAGTAAATGCCCAAAATTGGCTAAGGAAAAGACATTGACACCAAAAGTCAACAAAAAGTCAAGGAATGCCGGAGTCCCCACAACTAGAAGCAAAGAGCACATTGTGTGTTTCAAATGCAACCCACGGGGATACTACCGAAGCCAATGCCCTAGGGGGAGGAAGAAAGGGCAAGAAGGTGTATCTCATGTAGGGGGAGCTTCCAAAGCTAACCCTAAGATATATTTAAATTATGCACCTTCAATTTTTAAAGTTAAAAAGCATGCTAAAAATTATTTTAGTTCTCTTGCAATTATTAATGAAAAGCATGCTAGTAGAAATAATAAGGTTTATTGTTTAGGTGCTAAACATGTAAATTTATCTAAGGATAAACCTAGGACCAATAACAATAGAACTATTTTACCTAGGGAATCAATTAGGAGAGTAGAGGAAAATTTGGGTATTAATCCAAAAAAGTCTAGGCACATGCCTAAGAAGAAAAATAATTCCCAAAAGATTAATGAAAAATCAAAATTGGAAAAATTAGAATTAGAAAACCAAGTCTTGAGGTCAAGACTTGAGACAATGGAAAAAGACCCTTAAAATTATAGAAAATTCTATTCAAGGGTCAAATGTCCAAAAGTCAAGACCTAGGAAACAAGAAATGTCCAAGGGCAAGAAAGGTTTGGGTCACAAACCTATGTCCTACCATAATGTCCCATTTAATTATGGAACAATCTCTAGGTCTAGAAAAACCAAGGCTAATAGGGAAGCTATCCCTAAGATTAGCCATGGTGTTTGCTAGTGGCTAAGGACTTAAGAAAAACCAAGAAAGCCACTAAGAAGGTCATTGGGGGAGTTACCTCTAGAGTTGACCTAAGAAAGACCCAAAAGACTATGGCTTCAAAGCCTAAAAGGATCATTAGGAAGGTATCTAGGAAAGTTAACCCTAGTGAATACCTTGTTAACCCAAGGAGCTCCAATAGATATTGGGTTCCTAGGAGCATGATCGATTCACGAGATGAGTTAGGGTGTGTCAACCCTAAGTGGATAGGTAGTTAACCTAGCCATGATGAGTTGACACATTAGGATGTGCCAATATGCTTGAGAAGTTGAAAAATGATTAAATTAGCACAAATAGGTCTTAGAGGTATTGGTGTGCCATTTTGGGTTTATGGTACACTTGGGAGATAATTGTATTAAGGAAAAATAGAATTAACTCCTAGAAATGACAATTTGGATTTAACACTTAGGTATTTTATACCTTAGTATATTTTACTTGCCATGATTTATTTGCCTTGCCATGACATGACATCATTTTCATTTTTATCTCTAAAAATGTCATGATCATGTTTAGACTTATTTTTATATGTCATGTATGCTAAAATTTCATTCACATGGCATGACATCATGATTTTGGCACATGCTTAGTTATATCATATATATGCCATATCATATCATGCATAAAATAAAATTGATTTAAGGACCATTGGCAAGACTTGAAGTCCCATGCATAAGAGAATCAAGTAGAGTTGCCTTAGAATATGCATGAGACCATTAAAGAACAAAAACCCACATCTCACTAGAATATTTGACTTGTATGTGTTTTACACATCTAGATACAAGTGAGATGTTTAGGAAAAAGAAATTAAAGGTTTCAAAAACATTTTGAAAACATTTTGAAAAACCTTGGTGAAGTTTATCTTTTGATAGCTATCACCATTGAATGGGATGATACAAAGAGGGCTCAATATTGAAGTTTTTCTTAACTTTTGAACTTTGTATCAATCTCGCTAATTTGTGGGTAAAATAATTTTTTAATATTTTTCACCCATAATGATTGTGATAAGTAATATACATACAAAATTTCATGATTTATCAACGTATGTATAATTACTTACGAATTTTATAAATTTGTTTGTGAAAATCGAGAACGCAATGTATTATTAGTCGATCGCCAGGAGGCCAATGATCGATGTGAGAAGGAGTCGATCGTAGTGAGAGAGTCGACCGACATCACGATTTCGGATAAATCTTGGTGGTTAGGCCCATGTTCAGTTAGATTTTGGTCCCCTAACCACTCCTAACCCTAGAACATGCTTGGGAGAGCATTAGAAAGGGTGGAAATTCATTGGATGTGGATTAGGAGAAGTGTTTAGGGAGAGTATCAATTTTAAGGTGGATGAGAGTTCACTGTTGAACTTTGCCTTAATTTTGAGTGTTTTAATATTCCTATTGGCTTAGGGACTCTCCAAAAACATTGTTGGTGCAATGGTCAAGGGGGAGCAAGCCTCTAGGGGGAGGTATCCATCATGGAAAGATGGATGTGTACTTTTCCTCATGGGAGGAAAATTGGGTTGCCTCTCTAAAGTGATATGGGATTATCACTAGAAAGATTGAGGGCATGCCAAGGGGGAGATTGTAAGATCTCATTGGGATATGAGACATTGACACCCTTGAGGACCTTTTTGATGTAATGTCAAAAAGGAGGAGAAGTTACCAAGTTACCAATTAGGGTTCGTTGGAATTCTCATTGGGATATGAGAATTGCCAATATGGGAGAATTGGTAGACTTGAGATGGTAGTTTTGTCAATCATCAAAAAGGGAGAGATTGTTGGTGCAATTGACCCAGGTTGACTCGAGTTTGACTCGAGCAGTATTTTGATGATAGACAAAACTTATGACATGGGATTGTCATAGGAAAGTCCAACATAGAGTTGACATGGAAAATCCAAGCATGGTGCTTGGTGTTGGGAAAGTCCAAAGCATTGCGAAGCTGTGCGTTTGGTGCTTGGTGAGAAATGCATTGCGAAGCTGTGTGCTTGGTGCATTTGGAAAGTCTTGAGGACTTGGTAAGTTCACTATGCTTGGGGTCCTTGAGTTAGTGAAGGATGACATTGCGAAGCCGTGCGCTTGGTGCATTCGAGGGACCGCCGGACGGGGCGAATGGCCCAAGGGAAGCATACTTCGAGGGCAAGAGACGCGAAGGATGACATTGCGAAGCCATGCGCTTGGCGCATCCGAGGGACGTAGGCCGAGGTAAGAGAGCTTCGGTGGAGAACTCCATAAGGGATGAGGTGGACTTGGCCAAGTGGCTAAGACTGAGTGTCAGATGCTCAAACAACTTGGGTTTGAGGTTTTACCCGACATCAGTCGACTGGCATGGGTGCCAGTCAACTGCTCCAAGTTGACTAGGGTTCGACTGGTGTTCGACTGAACATGGTCTGGATGATTAGTCGACTGCCGAGGGATGACAGTCGACTGTTGACACCATCAGTCGGCTGATGAGGGAGATCAGTCGACTGATCGGGGTGTTTTCAGCCACAGAATGATTTCTAGTCGAGTGCTCGTGCCAGCACTCAACTGATGGTGTTACCAGTCGATTGATGGGTATCATCAGTCGACTGATGGGTGATTCGTTGGAGCTTAACCAACGTGGATCTGGCCGTTGTGAGACAACGACTACAGGACCAGTCGACTGATGGTCACGATCAGTCGACTGATGAGAGCGAAATCAGCTTGATGCAGGTTATAAATGAAGCTCAAGAGGGGGGATTTCGCCAAGACTTTTGTGAAGCTATTGGAGGGTAATTGTTGCTGCATTCCAGACCTTCAAGAGCCATATAAAGCAAGCAACAAGCAAAGGGTTCAAAGCAAGCATTGTAAAGTGTTCTTTATGTGTATTTCGTATTTGTCTTTGTATTGCTTGTATTTCATATTACTTAGTGTAATTGCTTGTTAGAGGTTTCTCCACCTCTGACATGTTGTCGAGAAGGAGTGTTAGTTAGTGTCGTGCGCATAACTAGAGCTCGGTGAGCTCGCCTGTGGAGTAGGAACCATTCGGTTCCGAACCACATATATCTTTGTATATTGCGTGTGATTGTATTGTTGTTATTATTTCTATTGTTATTCCGCTGCGTATATTAACAACAATTATAGACAAGCACGCATGAACGAACGAATTCCGCTCATACGACGAAAGAGGGCTATTCACCCTCCTCTAGTCGGCCAACATCGTTCCTACAGATGATCCGACCAAGACTTCCCGTGGAAGGTCTAGGTCGAGATCGGACGGTAAGTGGTCATCAAATTAACTTATATTGCTTTCATTCTTGAGCTAACTTTTTGTTGCATCTAGAAACCCTAGCAGCAGTTGACTACTGGCTTTTGGCAGTCGACTGATAGGGTTGATCAGTCGACTGCCATTCAAATTCCATCTTCGAGGAGAGTCAAACTTCATCCCCTTATCTTAGGGTGAGGTGGCCATTGTTGATAGAACTTGATCACAATGTCTAGTGGGTTGGAAGGCTATAAAAGAAGGGGGGTTTTGTAGGAGATAGTTGGAATGCTAGAGGAGGGGGGGGGGGTGAATAGCTTGATTTCGTTGCTCGATGGAAATCGTTCGCGTTTGTCTAAAAACTTCGTTAGCGTGCAGTGAAATAATAATAAAGTGATAATGAAATAGACAAACATAATACAACATGAGGATATAACGTGGTTCGGAATCTCAAGGTTCTTACTCCACGGATCGGGCTCAAACGAGCCCTAGCGATGCCAATCACACACCACTAATAAACACTCCTTCTCAGAACAATCCGGAGGTGGAGAAACCTTGTACAATAGTTTACAAATATAAACTAAATACAACAAGCAACTAATATGAAATATAATGCAATACAAGTAAAGAAAACACTTTACAAATGCCTTTGGATTGCTTGCTTTTGGTTGCTTGAAGAATGACCTTGGAGACCCTGATTTGCAGCAACAAATCGCCCCAAGGATGCTCAAGAACTGGATGCTTTTTCCTCCACCACGAGCTCCATTTAAAGCTTCTACCTGGGCTGAAAAATGTTGATTAATCGACTTCTCGGGACCATCAGTCGACTGATGCCACTGTTGTCGTGAGACAACGGCTAGATCCACGCTGAAAAATCCAACGGATCCATCATCACCAATCGCTTGAGCCTCCACTGATCGCTAACCCCAACAAATGAGCCGACTCATTCTCGGCTCAAAATCGAGGACTAGTCGATCGATCACACGACAATAACTTCAACCACCGATCGCCCACCTCGCCGATCACAGCTAGGCCAATTCCCGTAGTCAAACCCTAGTTGACTCACGCCAGTCGACTGCCACATGGAACCAGTCGACTGGCACACCTCAAACATGAGGTTTTAACCCAAGTATGGTTCCCCCATACTTGCTAGACCACCCTTAGCCTAGACCAAAGCCTTCTAACCACCTCCGTCAGTCTCACGCCTCTCGGATCCCTCCAAGTCATCCATGACTTGTTCATCCATTGCGCTAGCCTTCAGGTGCTTCCATCGGCTATGTCATGCTAACGGTGTCTACACCGCCAAGACACATTGGACTTACACTGCTAAGACTCCGCTTGAACTTTACGTTGCCAACCATTGGACTTATCCTGCCAAGAATCCCGCTTGGACTTTACGCTGCCAATATCAAACCCCTTGGACTTCTCAAATGTCAAGACTCAAGCTTGGACTTTCCCTTGTCAACACATGTTGGACTTTTCATGCCAAGACCCATGCTTGGACTTTTTCTTGCAAAGACCCATGCTTGGACTTTACATGCCAAGTACTTAAAACTTGGACTTTCCCAAATGCCAAGTGTCCCACTTGGACTTTCCATGCCAAGTACCCAAGACTTGACCTTTCCCATGACAATCACATTGTCATATGTTTTTGTCGAACATCAAAACATCTCTCGAGTCAAGCTCGAGTCCTGGTCAATCATGACCTGGGCCGATTGCACCAGCAATCTTTCCCTTTTTGATGTTTGACAAAAACCAATTAAACCATTGAGTTAGACCATCTAACTCAACCCAATCATCCCCATCAATTTTTCCAATTGATGTCATTCTCTCAATAAGTTCTCCCCCAAAACATTCTCCCCCTTTTTGACTAACATCAAAAAGGTTCTCTCCAAGGAGGTCAATGTCTCATGTCCCAATGAGATCTTACAATCTCTCCCTTGGTCCAAAAATACCTAGGATGGCTACCATCTTCCTAGTGATAAGTCTCATATCACTCAAGAGAGGCAATCCTATACACTCTCCCAATTTCCAAATTGGGTACTCAAAATCCCATTTCTCCTCCTCATGAGGAAAAAATACCATCCATCATCCCATGATGGATACCTCCCCCTAAAGGCTTGCTCCCCCTTGACCATTGCACCAACAATGTCCTTGGGAAGTCCCTAAGCCAATAGAAACTCTAAACCATCAAAAATAAGGTTCAAAGTTCAAACATGAACTCTCCACACCTTAAATTTGATACATCATCCTAACACCTCTCCTAATCCATATCCAATGGATATTTACCCTTTATAATGCTTCCCAAAGCATATCCTAGGGTTAGAAGTGGTTAGGGACCTTAACTCAGAATCAACACCTGGGCTAAACAACCTTATTTTTCTCGAAATTAGCATTGGCAGTTGACTCTCTCAGCTCCCAGTCGACTGCCACCCTCATCAGTCGACTGCCACCAAGGGTAGTCGACTGATAATTGAAATTTCAAAATTTCAATTATTAGAAATGAAATTCTGAAAATCATAAATAATTATACGTAATTCAAAAAATCATGAAATTTCATACGTATAATACTTATGACTAATAAAATGGGTGAAAAATCATAGAAAAATATTTTACCCATAAAATATTAAAATTGATATAAAATCCAAAAGTGAATAAAAACTTCAAAGTCTTAGCTCACTTTGTATTAATCTCATCAATGGTGATTGCTATCAAAAGATAGACTTCACCAAGGTTTTTCAAAATGATTTTAAAATATTTTCAAAACCTTATTTTGGATCATATTCCTTGGGCTCAATGTACATGACTTGTACACAAGCTTTTCCAATGATCCACCACTAATATAAGATGAGTTTAGGTTCATCTAGATGCAAAAACTATGCACCTTGAACTTAACTCATATCCTAGCATCTCACATATATCTAGGGTGTATAAAAACACATACATGTTAATGTGATGTGAGATGTGGGCTTTGTTCATCCTAATTTAAAGTTTCATGCATTTTTTAAGGCAACCCTACTTGATTCCCTTATAAATGGGACTCCAAGTCGTGCCATTGTCCTTAAATCAATTTTAATCAAATTAAATGCATAAAATGATCATGACATAGATGATAGCATAATTAAGCATGTCCAATGATCATGATGTCATGATATATGATATAATTTAAGCATACATGACATTTAACCTAACCCTACACAAAATCATGACATATAAATGATAAAAATAAACATGATGTCATGACATGTTATATGGCAAATCAAGCATGACATATAAAATGTATAGGTATAATAATACCTAAATTTTAATATTAATTGTCATTTGATATAATTAAGTATAATTTACCATAATATCACTTTTCTCCCTAGTGTGCCAAAAATCCAAAATGACACACTATAACCTCTAATCCTAAATTGTGTCAATTCAATTGATTTTTCATAATCCCAAAAATATATTGGCACATCCTAAAATCTTTTAGAATCACAATATCAATTCTATTTCCAAGGTATCCATAACCTTGAAAATATCCTAAAGTGCCACCTTTACCATGATTGAGTTAACTACCCATCCAATCAAGGTTGGCACACCCTAAACCAATCTAGCGTGAATCAATCATGCTCTTAGGAACCCAAAACCTATTTGAGCTCCTAGGATTAACTAGGTATTCCTTAGGGATGACCTCCCTAGATATGCTCCTAATGACCCTTCTAGGCTTGTTAGCCTTGGTCATTGTGGTCTTACCTAGGTTGACTCTAGGGGTAACTCTCCTTGCAACCTTCTTAGTGGCTTCCCTAGGTTTCCTTGAAACCTAGGTCAACTCTAGGGATGACTTCTCTATTGACCTTGGTCTTTCTAGGCCTAGTTTGTGTTCCATAATCAAATGGAACACTATGATAAGCCACCTTAGGCTTAGGTTTGTGACCCAAACCTTGCTTGCCCTTGGATGACTTTTGTCTCTTAGGCCCTGGGTGTTGACTTTGAGTCATAGACCCTTGACTTTGACTATTTGACCCTTGAAATTGATTTTGCATCTTCTTGAGGGTCTTTTCTAATTTCTCAAGCCTTGACCTCAAGGCTTGATTTTCTAATTCTAATTGCCTAATTTTTGAATTTTGATTTGGTCTTTGGGCATTGTCCTTTCTAGGCATATTGTTGGGTTTGATCACAAGGCGTGTGTGTGTTCGATCATGTTTCAGTAACATGAACACAAATGAAGCAATAAAAATAATAAATACTCCTATTTATTACAACACACACAACACACGCATGCATATTACAACAAGTGTAGACATAACCGTAAATTTAAATTTGCAATAAAAGGAAATTTAACTACGTTATACCTTTCGTATGACGTGTAGCGGGAACGACATCAACCGGAACGATCCTCGCTAGAATCGTCTCTATCCGTATCCACGCCGAGTTCCTTGGGATGACTTCGCTAAGCCACGAGCTTCATCTTCGTACGGGTTACTAGCCTCGTGTTGAAGACGACGTGATCGAGAGATGATCACGATCCGAATCCAAATTCGGATCCTAATACGAGTTCTCAAAACTCGCTTCTCCGAGAGGTATTCACAACCGATTGAAATCCTTCGCCACCACCTCAGAGGATTACCGGAGATCGAATCCCGGTAAGTTATCCGCTTGTCGGAGCTCTAACCGCCGCCCAAACGACGCTCCGAAGGAAGAAGCTGCCCGTAAATCGAACAGCTTGGTGGAGGAGTAGGCGCCCGGCCAAAACAAGGAAGCCAAGTGCTCACCTTTTCACCGAGGCCTAGGAAGATCACGGAGGGTCGCCGGAGGGTTCACCGGCTGAAGCTTGACGCCGCAAGGAGATGACCGACAACAAGCCGGGCGGCGACTAGGGTTGGCGCCGAGCAACTCCAAGGGTGGGCGGCAACTCTTGGGGCTAAGGGTTTGGATTAGGGCTTAATTATCCATTAAGCCCTCTTTTATAGAGAACTAATTCTCTTAATGGTTATTTGATCATAACCATTAGGCCCGTTAACCCGCTCCATTAAGATAAGTTAAAATAAACCAAACCATGATGGTTTATTTTAAGTTAAAACGAACCGAACCAACCTTTGGTTCATTCGTTTAAAATAAACCAAACCCTTTGGTTTATTCTCCTCCATTGGATTAGAACCAAACCATTTTGGTCCATCCATTATGTCTTCATAAGACACGGCCCATCCACGCTTCCATTGCGACTGAAACGATTTCATGCTCGCTCCATGTTTGGTCCAACCAAACTTAGTTTCTCTCGGTCTGAGAATCCCATTCTCAAGCTCGTTTTAAATCCTTTGGATTATGCTCGTTGTGTGTGTGACCAAATAGGTTCTCGGTTTATGTTGGCCGTCTATAATTAACCATTAATTATAGAACGATCATGAGTGGCACCTAGTAGTACATCATGATCCCCAATTAACCGAAAAGGTCAACGGTTGATCCAGAACTATTTCTGAAACCCTTCAGCAGCTCGAATGAATCGTGCCCCATTCCCTTAACTCATCTTATACCCACTTGGTTCAGGACATGGTCTATTGTGTCAGTCCCCACTAGGCTGACTACGTCACACCTAGCCCAAGTATCATTTCCTCGTCCTACGGATTCTAGTTACTCCACATGTATCGAAGAGTACCTTACTCTAAACATGTAATGCTTTGGCCAAAGACTTTAGTAACAATCCGACGAGAGGCCATGGATATACATCTCCTCGCAAGGAGTGGTGAATCCTTTATAGGCTATTCAAACACCTTCGATCACTTCGACTTATACCCAATCATCCCGGGTCCACATCTCCTTAGAGATGTTTGCTTAAGATGTCAAAGCATAAGTCTCCATGATCAAGATGACTTGAATACCGCAAGTCAAAGGAACATCGCACTTAAGCCACAAGAAGAACTTCATTGACATATCTATATATGCAGAGAACCATATGAAGTCTTACCGGTCACTCCAATGAACTAGTTACCATAACTAGCATCCACGATTAACTCCGGACATCACTATGTCTCCAGCCAGTGAGAATCAGCTGCTTGGATACACCAAGGAGTATACCTCGTGCTAGTCTCGACAGAATTAATGGTGTCCAAATCCATCAATTCATCGACTAGGGATAATTCCGATATATCACAATTACACATGTAGAGATACTCACTAGTTGTGATCCAATCACAAATTCTCTCATGCTGTGAATCGTATCGTGGACATTCAGTAAATGAGTTTAAGATCCAATCAAATACATAAAACATGTATACTCAAATAGTGAATCTTCATTTATCATATAAATGGTTCATACATAAGGCGATTGCCTTAGGACATTTCTCATATATTACTAACAGACTCCCCATTGGCCTAATGCCAATCGCTACGGTATCCAATACCATAAGCTCGAACATGACCCTCAAACTTATTTTGAGGTAATGCCTTAGTCAAGGGATCCGCTAAGTTCCTTTCAGTGGGAATTTTCTCGATTTGTATTTCGTTCCTACTGATGATCTCTTTGATAAGATGATAGCGGCGAAGCACATGTTTGGATCGCTGATGAGACCTTGGCTCTTTCGCCTGTGCAATTGCTCTATTGTTGTCGCAGTAGACTGGTATTGCTTCAACAATGGCCAGAATCACACCAAGTTCATGAACAAACTTTTTGATCCAAACCGCTTCCTTTGCTACTTCCGAAGCTGCAATGTATTCTGCCTCAGTGGTAGAATCCGCTACAGTCTCTTGTTTGGAACCTTTCCAACTCACTGCGCCCCCATTCAAAGTGAACACGATCCGTGACATCGAGACTGAATCATCCTTGTCTCGCTTCGAAGCCGCATCCGTATACCCGCATATCACCATGTCCCCTTCTCCATATATTAGGAACACATCCTTAGTTCTTCTCAAGTACTTAAGGATCGTCTTATACGCCAATGATCCATTCTGGATCGGATGATATCCGCCGTGACACTCAGGGCATACGATACATCGGGCCTCGTACATAACATAGCATACATGATAGATCCTATTGCGGATGCATAGGGAATCTTACTCATGCAAATCCTCTCGTCTTCTGTGCGCGGACACATAGACTTCGAAAGGTGTATCCCATGCCTGATGGGTAGGAAACCTTTCTTGGATTCCGACATGCTAAACCTCTTTAGCACTCGGTCTATATATGTAGACTGCGAAAGACCAAGCAACCGTTTCGATCTATCTCTATAGATCTTAATCCCGAGGATGTTGGTTGCTTCTCCCAGGTCTTTCATGGAGAATGTCTTGGATAACCAAACCTTCACTGACTGTAAGATTGAAACATCGTTTCCTATAAGTAGTATGTCATCGACATACAATACTAGGAATACGACTGCACTCCCACTAACCTTCTTGTACACACAAGGTTCGTCTGGATTTTGTGAGAAATCAAACTTTTTGATTGTCTCATCAAAAAAGATATTCCAGCTCCTGGATGCTTGCTTCAATCCATAAATGGACCGTCGCAATTTGCATACCTTGGTTTTATCAACCGATGTGAAACCCTCAGGCTGTATCATATACACGTCCTCGAGCAGGTTTCCATTAAGAAAAGCTATTTTCACATTCATCTGCCATATCTCATAATCATAATGAGCCGCTATGGCCAGGAGCATCCGAATGGATTTAAGCATAGCTACAGGCGAATAGGTTTCGTCATAATCAACACCTTGTTTTTGACGATATCCTTTCGCCACCAATCTAGCCTTATAGGTAATCACATTACCATCCATGTCGGTTTTCTTCTTGAAAACCCACTTGCACCCTATAGGCTTTATGCCTTCAGGTGGGTCAACCAAGTTCCAAACTTGGTTTTCGTACATGGAATCCATTTCCGACTTCATGGCACCAAGCCACTTATCCCTTTCTGAACTTGTCAGCACTTCTTCATAACTGGTAGGCTCCTCATCATCAATGAGTAACACGTCGTTCGATTCACTTACGAGAAATCCATATCTCTCAGGAATATTGCGTGTTCTACCAGATCTACGAAGATGTGGTGTTATAATAGGTCCAGCCGATTGCTCATCACTATGAGTTGTCGGCTGTTGTGCTTCACCAGGTATCTCATTAATGTCTATTTGAGTCTCTCGAGCCTCCTCAAGCTCGACGACACTCCCACTGTTTTCTTGCAAGAGAAACTCTTTCTCTAGAAACACAACATGCCTTGAAACAAACACCTTTTGTTCCACAGGATGATAGAATTGGTAACCCCTTGTTTCCTTAGGGTATCCAACAAATAGACATTTATCAGACTTAGCATCCAATTTGTCTGATACAGTCCGCTTCACATAAGCAGGACAACCCCATATCTTCAAGTAAGATACATGAGGTTTCTTACTATTCCATATCTCATATGGAGTAGTTGAGACTACCTTGGTAGACATTCTGTTTAACAAGTAAACAGTTGTCTGAAGTGCATAGCCCCAAAAGGACTTGGGAAGAGTCGCATGATTCATCATTGACCTGACCATGTCCAACAAGGTCCGGTTACGCCTCTCAGATACACCATTATGCTGTGGTGTATAGGGCGGAGTCCATTGAGACAATATACCATTGTCTCTTAGGTAATCAAGAAACTCCTGACTCAAGTATTCACCACCTCGATCTGATCGAAGTATTTTAATACTTCTGTCATGTTGTTTCTCTACTTCATTTCTGAACTCTTTGAACCTTTCAAAGGCTTCAGACTTGTGTTTCATCAAGAACACATACCCAAACCGTGAGTGATCATCGGTGAAGGTAATGAAGTAGCTATAGCCTCCTAATGCTTGAGTTGACATAGGTCCACATACATCAGTATGTATTAGACCTAGTAACTCTCCCACTCATTCACATTTTCCAGTAAAAGGTAACTTAGTCATCTTGCCTTTTAAGCATGATTCGCATGTATCGTATGAATCCAATTCAAACGATTCCAGAATTCCACATCGGTGTAATTCGGACATGCGTTTCTTGCTTATATGGCCAAGACGACAATGCTACATATGGGAGTCTATTTGATTATCCTTTCGAGCACGCGTGTTGCTCGCTTCGATATTGAAAATGTCACTGGATACGTCCAACGTATAAATGCCATTACTCAAGGTTCCAGTTCCATAAAGTATGCCATTTAAAGTTATATAACAACAATTGTTACTAAACGTCAAATGGAAACCATTTCTATTTAAACAGGAAATAGAAACAATGTTCTTTATTAGAGAAGGAACATAATAGCAATTGTCCAGTTCTAAGACTAGTCCACTAGGGAGCTTCAGCAAATAAGTTCCGATGGCGACTGCAGCAACCTTTGCTCCATTGCCAACTCGCAAATTTGACTTCTGACAAGTCTTCTTCTATTCCTTAGCCCCTGTATGTCATTACATATATGTGAGCTACACCCAGTATCCAATACCCAAGTGTCCAAGGAAATAGAATGACAATCAATAACGAAGATACCTGAAGAGGATGGGGCATCGGATGCCTTCTTCTTCTTCATGGACTCAAGATAAATCTTGCAGTTTCTTCGCCAGTGGCCTTCCTTGCCACAGTGATGGCAAGTGCCCTTTTGCGCTGGTTCCGCCTTCTTTGCCTTTTTGTTCTTTCCTTTCTTCTGTTCTTTTGCCTTCCTCTTACAACCCTTGTCACGCCCCGAGGGAGTCCCCGCCAGACGAAAATCCGGCAGCATCTCCCCTGTACGGGTGACAATACCAATTTTTATACAAGGCCTACACGGCCACTATACATCGGTCAACACGACCGGAATCATACCACATCACACGAAGATAATAATAAGGCCTCAGGCCAACAAATCTAGGTAAACAAAAGTCTACTCTAACTAGACTTACCCCTTCTGCCATCTGGGCAGGAATACTCAACCGAAATCCAATCGAAATAAAAATCCGATCAAAGGTCCCTAAGGACATACCAAAACATCCACAGGTACAGATATCCAACTCCAGTCCTAAACATATATTCTAATCATAATACACAAATACCCTAAACACAAATAACAAAATATACTTCCACGACGAGGGGGTTTGGCAGCTGGACTCTCCTGACAGCTCCATCCTGAAATAGATATAAATCAACGGGGTGAGTTCAAAGAACTCTGCGAATATAGTAGATATGCAAAGTAAGGTATAACTAACAATACTAATCATGTCAGTACAGTCTCATATATATGATAAGCAAGAAATAAATGCAAAAGAACTGTACTCACCTGAATCTCCTATCCTGATATAGGAGCATGTGCCCTACTGTAAGAGATAAAGTCATCATCATATATGAATATGAATCCTGGATGCATGGCAATCATATGCAACATCCAAGGCATCAATACAATAATGCAGCAAACACAATACAAATGCAATCCGTG
The DNA here is from genome assembly GCA_025175895.1 of Wurfbainia villosa. NCBI lineage: Eukaryota > Viridiplantae > Streptophyta > Magnoliopsida > Zingiberales > Zingiberaceae > Wurfbainia > Wurfbainia villosa. The sequence goes on along the minus strand of CM045994.1, from coordinate 64,791,871 downwards.
CAAAAATGCATGTCGTGCATATGACATGGTCACCTCGACGCTAGCCTCGCCACACGCAATGGTGAAGCCGAGTGGGTAGGGCTATGACAACTGTGCACTCTGCCATCACTGCTCCTGAGTGACCGAGTGGACAGGATGATGTCGGAGTACACCTATCCTCCTGCCCCAAACATAGTGGGGGAGCTAAGCTCTCATCTCCCGGTGTCATAGACCAGAGGAGGGATCCCTGCCCGCTACACGCACGGTCGCTACCATGAGCGGTCCAATGAGTTCGACAGAGCAAACTGCACACACCCTCCTGATGTACCACTAACCCATGAGTGGCAGTGTGTGCAGGCCATGTAACTAGCTGCGGGCTCAACAATAATGGAACCCCGTCCAGCCAGCATGCAATCCTGCAAGATGGTGCATGATACTAAAGCATGTAAATCCTACTCAAAATACCTATCCGAAAAATATGTACAATCAATATGTACATATCCATAATCCAAATACTATGATCCAAGTAAAACAGGTAAGATATAAACATACTGATCAAATGCATGTATCTAGTAGGCACAAAAACATACTAGGCATATAAACATGAAAAGTATTGCATGCTATCCTAACTAACATATCAACTTGACTATATCTAAAAGATAAGTCAAAATACCCGCCTGATAAAATATCCGCAAGAATGAAAACCAAATTTTCACGATCGAGGATCCTGCCTCGTGACCAAAACCTGCATATAGCATAACTATAGTCAAGTACAAAAATGCAATTTACCGATAAATCGAATACTAAATCGATTTCCTTCATAACCCAATTAACCCAAACTATTTCCAATTTTCCTTATCCACAAATATCCATACAATTAATTTAGCTCACTAAATCAATTGATAAAAATTTTGATTAATTAATGATAAGCTAATTAATCAATTAAACCTGGTTTAACCCGCATTTTAACAACCTAAGTCAAATAACTGAAATTTAATGGCTTTTAATTTATCCAATTATTTCCTAATCAATTAACCTAATTCATCATCTACAACAATCCTAGATATACCGCTACTAGCAAAACCTTCTCGATCCGCATAGTCACGCAAATTTTTCCTTGTTGCCCTAAATCAACCGCCCAAACACAATCCATCACAAATCACGAAACATACCGTAGGGATTAGACAAAACCCCAATCAACCCCTTACCTTGCTCGAGTGCTTCTAGAAGGGTAGCTCCCCCACCGGCAACAATCTCACCCAATTTGCCCTAATCGCCTGCTCCGGCAAAAATAGTGAACCTAGGTCAGAACCAAAACCCTGCCGCCACCGACGCCACCTCCCAGCTTGCGCGTTCGCCGTCGACTCGCCTGGGGGCGCCGTCAAGGTCGATCGTCGTTGCTTGCTGCGAGGAAGGACTCTGCTCGAGGAAGAAAGGCGCCGGCAAAGAGAAACACCGCGGCTGGCTTGGGCAGCCATGGCATGGCCGTGGCCGTGGTCGAGCGAGCAGAGGAAGAGGGGCGCCGACGGCGAAGGTAAAGAGGCGACGGGAAGAAGGCGTCGCGTGAAGAAGAGGGCGCCGACGGAAGTGGGCTCGCGAAAGGGGATGAGGGCGCCGGCGGTAGTGGAATCCCGAAAGGAAACTGCCGAAAGAAGAAGAGAGTCGCGGCAGGGAAAAAGGAAAAGAAAAATAGAAATTTAGGTTTTCCTCGCGTATTAAACCCCGTAAATAGACCCCACCTAAAACTGTTTATTTTATCCCCGTAAAAATCTCATACGGAGTCCGTTTAAATCCAGAAAAATTCTGGAAAATTTCCTAAAATTCCCTAAAAATCCCGAAAAGTTTCCAGGATTATTTCCTTAATTATTTGGCCATTTAATTCACTATTTTACATTTTCCAGTATTTAACATTCTCCCCCACTTATAAAAATTTGGTCCCCAAATTTCCTACTCAGATGCATTTCGAGTAAGAAATACCATAAGTACTGAAAATATACCTCACGTACCTTAAGTAAACAAGTGGGGGTATTGAGCTCTGATCTTTTCCTCGAGCTCCCAAGTAGCCTCCTCGTCGGTGTGGTGACTCCACCCAACCTTGACAAGTCGCACAACCTTGTTCCAAGAACCTGCTGCTTCCTTGTAATCCAAAACTGCACGGAACCTCTCGCAGACGTAGCATCAAGTTGAATGGAACTCGATACATCCGATGTAATATGTGTAGAGTCCGCACATACTTCCTCAAAGATAGACACATGGAATACATCGTGAATACTCCAAAGATGGTGGTAGCTCTAGATAAGCAACCGCTTCCGATCCTCTCCAAAATCTCAAACGGACCGATATATCTAGGAGCTAGCTTACCACGGAGGTCAAATCTCTTCACTCCTTTCGTGGGTGAGACTTGCAGGAATACCTGGTCACTAATAGAGAACTCCCGAGGTTTCCGTCTCCGATTTGCATAACTCTTCTGATGATCCTGCGCCTCTGCCATCCTACGTCTGATAGTACGGACCAACCCTGTCTCATGCTGAGCTCTATGGGTCCTAGCAATCGGTCCTCCTGCTTGCCCGAAATCCATAACACAGGACCTCGCAAGTCCTCTAGTGTCTAAATGGCTCGCTGCATCCCCATCTGCCTCATGGATGGAATGCAATACTAAAACGAAATCAGGTGTCTAACGCTCGTAGACTCCGCTGTAACCGAGACGCGTGAACCGAGGATCTCTATCTCGATATAATGCTCAAAGGAACACCATGAAATCTGATGATCTCCCGTCAATATAACTCTGCCAAACAATCCAGAGAGTCGGTCTGCCAACTCGCTAAAAAGTGCGCGGATTTGGTCAGTCGGTCAACGACTACCCAAATCGCGTCATAGCCCTGATGTGTCCTAGACAAACCCACCACAAAATCCATAATAATATGCTTCCACTTTCATTCCGGAATTGAAATTTCCTAAAGCATCTCTTCCTTAAACTAATGCAACTCCGAAAACGATTATCCTCCTCGGAGTCAGAGACAGTAGTCCATCTACCGTCCAAAATTCACTCCACCATACACTCTATAAGTGCATGGGAGGCTATCGCGACCAAACTTCCTTGTTACAACCGTTCCTGTTCCAGCTACTCTATAGTAGCTATCCAGTAGCTAGCCAAAACTCCATGAGCATTTCTCCCTCACCTCTTCTAAACAATATAATAATCATAAGTCCACGCCATAAATATATGACAACCCATCTCGTAGTTCCTCATTTGACGTAAACACGGGATACGTCTCGATCAACTAAATCAGAAATGCTCCATTCTCTGAAACATTGCATCCGCATACAATACCCTTCCTTCCACCCGAGAATGATCAAACACCACGGGTGTAAAAGTCAATCATTATGCAATTTGTGAAACTAATTTCACAAGCTTTAGACCAAGTAAATTCCATCACCAATGTATAGTACCACTAGAGCATCCTATCCATATCTATGGTAATAATCAAATCAATACCAAAAAATCATCATCTACGGTAGTGCTCAACTCCAACTACCACCATCACAAATGATCCAATCGTGTCCAGAATACACGATTTCCCAAATCCCTGGACGACTAAGTCGTCAATAAGTCTAATAAAATAATCCAAAAGCTCATACAATTCATACCAAGTATGAAATTGTCATCGCTATACAACTGCATTCTCTTTACTCTAGGCTGATGATATAACAATCATCACAACAACCATGAAAATTGTATGACACTGTCACTACAATATCAACATACCAATAGCCATAAATCAATCCTAGAGTATACACAGATGTCCTATAGTTGATCTAAATAGATCATCTTTCCACAATGAAGGATATTCATTTCCTTCTACAACTACCATATTCTATCATCGATAATCGATGCATAACCTCAAAGGTCCATCTCTCCTTTAACAAAGAGTTCCTGGATCTTCTCTAGAAGAAATCGGGATAGATAAATATCCCATCCAACACCTCCTATAATAATGTAAAACGATCTTTCATCGCCTTGACGGTAAGTATACACGCCTTATCCATAACCAAATCACTAATAGTATGGATCGATATTTTCGAGGGTTTACTCCTTGACCTTCAAATCGATGGCTAGCAAATCCCTAGCTTCCTAATTTGACATCACGGCACCTCTAAAGAGTCCGTACTCAAATCATCATTAGATTCCTCAAGATCAATACGTCGAACTCGTCCCACGACCATGAGTAGGGCAATTTCCCTAAGTCAATAGTTTTCCTAACCACAAAAGTACTATAACCACTAAAGACAATACCTTTCCTATAGCTCAGATATCCTTCACCTTGCTTGGTCCCAAACCCGAGAACTCCCAAAAATCCAAGGAAAAGAAAATCCTCGATACACCAAAACCCACAAACCAAAACCGCAAACCAATAAAATTGTCACGTCCTGGGGGCATATCCGTCATCCAAATGACAGAGGAGCCCCTTAGTGACAATATTCCGAAATCCATGGACCAAATATGGTACAAAACTCGAAATAATTATAGAAATACAAGTATTTCAATAACTGCATGCATGCACGACTAAACATATATCAATCAAAGTAAAATAGTTTTATGACCCCAAATCCAATTGCGACAAAATCCAAAGTGCATAATCAAAATGCAACACCGATAAAGTAACCAAAGCAGCATCCCGACGATGCAGGGAGACAAGCACGGCAAGGAACTCTCTGAGCGACACAAAGGTAGGTCAACAGAACATGTCCTCCATCAGTTAACCTAGAGGATAAGTGAGGAGGGAGTGAGTACAACCACTCAGTAGATGGATAGATAATAGTGCATAATCATAATGCACACAATGGAAGTCACAGGGAACAAACTAAAGTAACCCAACCCTCGAGTACCAATATCAGTCTACTACCATCCTGGTCAGTGGTATAACAAATATACCCGTAAAACCCAACCACTGCAACAAGTAGTGCACATCGGGATACCACGACAAAGCCTCGTGGCTCTCGCACAAAAAGGAAACTATCTATGAGCTACCTCGAACGTAACCCATGGGCCGACAATCAATAGCACGGTCTACGCGCAACTATATGCTACCACGAATGAGACTCGTGGATAAACAAGCAGTATATAAATATTTGGTTATTGACTGCACGCACTAGCATACTACCACCAATAGGTCGCGTGTGCAGTCGATTATCCTAGGTTGTTAAATCTAGGGTTATCCAATACATCCAGCATAAAACGACCATCAACGTCGACAAAGATCATTGATCTACAATTAAACCCATTGAGGCGGTTTAGCGAGGGTTTCAACACCTCCAATACGAAAGGTCTACCAAAGCCGGTAAAGATCATCGACTTATAAATAAATAAGTCGAGATGATTAAGTCCAGGATTCCAACCCTTCTAACATGATCGGTTTTCAAGGTCGATCAAAATCATAAGTCCACTAATAAACTCGTCGAGACGAGTAATCATAGGGTTTCGTCCCAACTAATAGAAAACGTCATTCAAGGCCAATAAAGACCACAAATCTACTATCAAGCCCGTCCAGAGGGTTAAGCCTAAATTATACCATTCTACCAGTGCAATCATGCATGCTACAACATGCTTCCACGAACAGATCTCGTGGGCACTTAAGATGTAAAGTAGCTATCTAGCTACAGGCGTCATACGAATCCGATTATCACCAACTCCGAACGAATAACGCAAGAATATAACCTTACAGTAGGTCATCTCAACCATGATTGGGAGGCATGGTTGACCACATATATACAAAGCACCTACCTATAGAGAGGCTCTACTACAGACTCTCTCTCAACCAAGAATGGGGAATATAGTAAGGATTAATCGCATCCTAACCATACGAACTCTACTAGTCCGATCTCCATATTACTGAAACAGTAAATGGATAAATATATATCATTAAGCACCTCCAGATTATTACGCCTAGGGTTCCAACACCTAGGATTTTACTAATATTGTTTCATTCCTAAGATCCGCTCCTACAGAATATCCTCATTTAAATGATTCTACCTCTACTAGTCTTAATCATGGTATCCACCGCAAAAAAACATATAACACTGTCTAATAAACGACAGCATAGTCCTACTAATGACAATCAATGGCTGAAATTAATTAGGGTATAGCTAAAGGGTCATGCCAGAACAAAATCAAGGCAATACTTAAATAAAGCATCAAATGCTTATATATACTCTAAACTACATAAGCTGTCATCATGTCATCATGCACTAGGATCTGAGAGTCAAAGAACCTATATTCACCTCAATCATATTATTCAACTAGTCTCAATAGTAATAGGTAAACATCTACCAATACTATCTAATCATTTATATCACCATGATAACTAGCTACCTATAGCAGTAATAGCAATTTATAACCATATGCTAACCATAAACCAACAACCTAAAAAACTAACAGTCTAACAGATATCAGGTTAAAACAATATTAGATAAAACATGATATCTCCACATAACCAAATATAACCAATATATATATGCACTAAATCTAGAAAAATTTCTAGAATTTATTTACCTGTTAGCCGTCTGGAGATGTCCTGTTGCCGCCAAATCCCCCATATTGACCTCGTCAATAATACCTCGAATTTCCGAAACATAAAAATCATCGGAAATCCGTACAACTCCGAAAATACCCAGTTAACCTGCCAAACTTGGCGAACTCCATAAACCCAAAGACCTTAAGGAAACCGGAAACCTACGCTCTGATACCAAATAAATTGTCACGCCCCGAGGGAGTCCCCGCGCATTTAAAAATCCGGCAAAGATCTCTCAGACGGTGACAATACCAATTTTTATACAAGGCCTACACGGCCACTATACATCGGTCAACACGACCGGAATCATACCACATCACACGCAGATAATAATAAGGCCTCAGGCCAACAAATCTAGGTAAACAAAAGTCTACTCTAACTAGACTTACCCCTTCTGCCATCTGGGCAGGAATACTCAACCGAAATCCAATCGAAATAAAAATCCGATCAAAGGTCCCTAAGGACATACCAAAACATCCACAGGTACAGATATCCAACTCCAGTCCTAAACATATATTCTAATCCAAATACCCAAAAACCGTAAACACAAATAACAAAATACACTTCCACGACGAGGGGGTTTGGCTGGACTCTCGACTCCATCCCGAAATAGATATAAATCAACGGGTGAGTTCAAAGAACTCATGTATAGTAGATATGCAAAGTAAGGTATAGCTAACAATACTAATCATGTTAGTACAATCTCATATATATGGTAAGCAAGAAATAAATGCAAAAGAACTGTACTCACCTGAATCTCCTATCCTGATATAGGAGCATGTGCCCTACTGTAAGAGATAAAGTCATCATCATATATGAATATGAATCTCATGCATGACAATCATATGCAACATCCAAGGCATCAATACAATAATGCAAAGAAACACAATACAAATGCAATCCGGCAAAAATGCATGTCGTGCATATGACATGGTCACCTCGACGCCACCGCCTCCACACGCAATGGTGAAGCCAGTGGGTAGGGCTATGACAATCGTGCACTCGCCATCATCGCTTCCCGAGTGACCGAGTGGATGGATGCCGCCGAGTACACCTATCCTCCCGCCCCAAACATAGTGGGGAGCTAAGCTCTCATCTCCTGTCATAGACTGCAGGAGGGATCCTCGCCGCTACCACGCTGCGCTACCATGAGCGGCCCAATGAGCTCGACAGAGCAAACTGCACACACCCTCGATGTACCACTAACCAGTGGCAGTTATGTAACTAGCTGGCTCAACAATAATGGAACCTCCGGCCCACCAAAGATGCAATCCTGCAAGATGGTGCATGATACTAAAGCATGTAAATCCTACTCAAAATACCTATCCGAAAAATATGTACAATCAATATGTACATATCCATAATCCAAATACTATGATCCAAGTAAAACAGGTAAGATATAAACATCTTGATCAAATGCATGTATCTAGTAGGCACAAAACAGACTAGGCATATAAACATGAAAAGTATTGCATGCTATCCTAACTAACATATCAACTTGACTATATCTAAAAGATAAGTCAAAATACCCGCCTGATAAAATATCCGCAAGAATGAAAACCAAATTTTCACGATCGAGGATCCTGCCTCGTGACCAAAACCTGCATATAGCATAACTATAGTCAAGTACAAAAATGCAATTTATCGATAAATCGAATACTAAATCGATTTCCTTCATAACCCAATTAACCCAAACTATTTCCAATTTTCCTTATCCACAATATCCATACAATTAATTTAGCTCACTAAATCAATTGATAAAAATTTTGATTAATTAATGATAAGCTAATTAATCAATTAAACTCGTTTAACCCGCATTTTAACAACCTAAGTCAAATAATGAAATTTAATGGCTTTTAATTTATCCAATTATTTCCTAATCAATTAACCTAATTCATCATCTACAACAATCCTCGAGATATACCTGCGCTAGCAAAAACCTTCTCGACTGCACAGTTCGCCGGCAAATTTTTCCTTGTTGCCCTAAATCACTGCCCAAACACAATCCACTGTCAAATCACAGAAACATACCGTAGGGATTAGACAAAACCCCAATCAACCCCTTACCTTGCTCAGGTTTCAGAAGGGCGCTCCCACCGCAATAATCTCACCCAATTTGCCCTAATCGCTCGCTTCCGGCAAAAATAGTGAACCTAGGTCGTAACTAAAACCTGCGCCACGACGCCACCTCCTCCTTGCGCGTTCGCCGACTACCGGGGCGCCATCAAGGTCGATCGTCGTTGCTTGCTGCGAGGAAGGACTCGGGCTCGAGGAAGAAAGGCGTCGCCGGCAAAGAGAAACACCGTGCGGCGTCGGGCAGTTCTGTGGCCGCGGCGGCCGGCGCGCGCGGCTGTGGTCGGCGAGCCCGCAGAGGAAGAGGGGCGTCAGACGGCGAAGGGAAAGAGGCGACGCTCGGGGAAGAAGGGCGTCGCCGGCGAAGAAGAGGGCGCCGGCGGAAGTGGGCTCGCGAAAGGGGATGAGGGCGCCGTGAGTGGAATCGAAGGAAAGCCAAAGAAGAAGAGAGAGTCGCAGGGAAAATGGAAAAGAAAAATAGAAATTTAGGGTTTTCCTCGCGTATTAAACCCCGTAAATAGACCCCACCTAAAACTGTTTATTTTATCCCCGTAAAAATCTCATACGGAGTCCGTTTAAATCCAGAAAAATTCTGGAAAATTTCCTAAAATTCCCTAAAAATCCCGAAAAGTTTCCAGGATTATTTCCTTAATTATTTGGCCATTTAATTCACTATTTTACATTTTCCAGTATTTAACATTCTCCCCCACTAATAAAAATTTGGTCCCCAAATTTCCTACTCAGATGCATTTCGAGTAAGAAATACCATAAGTACTGAAAATATACCTCACGTACCTTAAGTAAACAAGTGGGGTATTGAGCTCGATCTTTCCTCGAGCTCCCAAGTAGCCTCCTCGTCGGTGTGGTGACTCCACCCAACCTTGACAAGTCGCACAACCTTGTTCCGAATCGCTGCTCTTGTAATCCAAAATGCACGGAACCTCTGCAGACGTAGCATCAAGTTGAATGGAACTCGATACATCCGATGAATATGTGTAGAGTCCGCACATACTTCTCAAAGATAGACACATGGAATACATCGTGAATACTCGTCAAAGATGGTGGTAGCTCTAGACGATAAGCAACTGCTCGATCCTCTCCAAAATCTCAAACGGACCGATATATCTAGGAGCTAGCTTACCACGGAGGTCAAATCTCTTCACTCCTTTCGTGGGTGAGACTTGCAGGAATACCTGGTCACTAATAGAGAACTCCCGAGGTTTCCGTCTCCGATTTGCATAACTCTTCTGATGATCCTGCGCCTCTGCCATCCTACGTCTGATAGTACGGACCAACCCTGTCTCATGCTGAGCTCTATGGGTCCTAGCAACTGGTCCTCCGCTTGCCCGAAATCCATAACACAGACCTCAAAGAAGTCCTCTAGTGTCTAAATGGCTCGCTCAGACTGTCCATCTGTCTGCGGATGGAATGCAATACTAAAACGAAACTGTGTGTCTAACGCCTGCTGTAGACTCTGCCAGAACCGAGACGTGAACCAGGGATCTCTATCTGATATAATGCTCAAAGGAACACCATGAAATCTGATGATCTCCCGTCAATATAACTCTGCCAAACAATCCAGAGAGTCGGTCTGCCAACTCGCTAAAAAGTGCGCGGATTTGGTCAGTCGGTCAACGACTACCCAAATCGCGTCATAGCCCTGATGTGTCCTAGACAACCACAAAATCCATAATAATATGCTTCCACTTTCATTCCGGAATTGAAATTTCCTAAAGCATCTCTTCCTTAAACTAATGCAACTCCGAAAACGATTATCCTCCTCGGAGTCAGAGACAGTAGTCCATCTACCGTCCAAAATTCACTCCACCATACACTCTATAAGTGCATGGGAGGCTATCGCAACCAAACTTCCTTGTTACAACCGTTCCTGTTCCAGCTACTCTATAGTAGCTATCCCGTAGCTAGCCAAAACTCCATGAGCATTTCAGCTCCTCACCTCTTCTAAACAATATAATAACTGCGAAGTCCACGTCATAAATATATGACAACCCATCTCGTAGTTCCTCATTTGACGTAAACACGGGATACGTCTCGATCAACTAAATCAGAAATGCTCCATTCTCTGAAACATTGCATCCGCATACAATACCCTTCCTTCCACCCGAGAATGATCAAACACCACGGGTGTAAAAGTCAATCATTGTCTGAGCTGTGAAACTAATTTCACAAGCTTTAGACCAAGTAAATTCCATCACCAGTCAGCGGTATAGTACCACTAGAGCATCCTATCCATATCTATGGTAATAATCAAATCAATACCAAAAAAAAATCATCATCTACGGTGGCCGAGTGCTCAACTCCAACTACCACCATCACAAATGATCCAATCGTGTCCAGAATACACGATTTCCCAAATCCCTGGACGACTAAGTCGTCAATAAGTCTAATAAAATAATCCAAAGCTCATACAATTCATACCAAGTATGAAATTGTCATCGCTTATACAACACGCATATTCTCTTTACTCTGTCGATGATATAACAATCATCACAACAACCATGAAAATTGTATGACACACACTACAATATCAACATACCAATAGCCATAAATCAATCCTAGAGTATACACAGATGTCCTATAGTTGATCTAAATAGATCATCTTTCCACAATGAAGGATATTCATTTCCTTCTACAACTACCATATTCTATCATCGATAATCGATGCATAACCTCAAAGGTCCATCTCTCCTTTAACAAAGAGTTCCGGATCTTCTCTAGAAGAAATCGGGATAGATAATTATCCCATCCAACACCTCCTATAATAAGGTAAAACGATCTTTCATCGTCTTGACCAGTGTAAGTATACACGCCTTATCCATAACCAACTCACTAATAGTATGGACTGATATTTTCTGAGGGTTTACTCCTTGACCTTCAAATCCTAAATCCCCTAGCTTCCTAATTTGACATCACGGCACCTCTAAAGAGTCCGTTCAAATCATCATTAGATTCCTCAAGATCAATACGTCGTCGAACTCGCCCACGACCATGAGTAGGGCAATTTCACTAAGTCAATAGTTTTCCTAACCACAAAAGTACTATAACCACTAAAGACAATACCTTTCCTATAGCTCGAGATATCCTTCACCTTGCTTGGTCCCAAAACCCGAGAACTCCCAAAAATCCAAGGAAAAGAAAATCCTAACACCAAAACCCACAAACCAAAATCAAAACCAATAAATTGTCACGTCTGGGGCATATCCGTCATCCAAATGACAGAGGAGCCTTAGTGACAATATTCAAATCCATGGACCAAATATGGTAAAACCTAATAATTATAGAAATACAAGTATTTCAATAATCGCATGCATGCACGACTAAACATATATCAATCAAAGTAAAATAGTTTTATGACCCCAAATCCAATCATAAAATCCAAAGTGCATAATCAAATGCAAAGTAACCAAAGATCCCGACGATGCAGGAGACAAGCACTGCAAGGAACTCTCCGAGCGACACAAGGTAGGTCAATGAACATGTCCTCCATCGCTTAACCTAGAGGATAAGTGAGGAGGAGTGAGTACAACCACTCAAGAGATGGATAGATAATAGTGCATAATCATAATGCACACAATGGAAGTCACAGGAACAAACTAAAGTAACCCAACCCTCGAGTACCAATATCACCTACTACCATCCCGGTCAAGGTATAACAAATATACCCGAAAAACCCAACCACTGCAACAAGCAGTTCACATCGGATACCACGATAAAGCCTCGCGGGCTCTCGCACAAAAGGAAACTATCTATGAGCTACCTAACGTAACCCATGGGCCGACAATCAATAGCCACGGTCACGCCAAGAACTATATGCTACCACGAATGAGACTCGTGGATAAACAAGCAAGATATAAATATTTGGTTATCGATCGACGCACTAGCATACTACCACCAATAGGTCGTGTGTGCAGTCGATTATCCTAGGTTGTTAAATCTAGGGTTATCCAATACATCCAGCATAAAACGACCATCAACGTCGACAAAGATCATTGATCTACAATTAAACCCATTGAGGCGGTTTAGCGAGGGTTTCAACACCTCCAATACGAAAGGTCTACCAAAGCCGGTAAAGATCATCGACTTATAAATAAATAAGTCGAGATGATTAAGTCCAGGATTCCAACCCTTCTAACATGATCGGTTTTCAAGGTCGATCAAAATCATAAGTCCACTAATAAACTGCCGAGACGAGTAATCATAGGGTTTCGCCCAACTAATAAAAACGTCATTCAAGGCCAATAAAGACCACAAATCTACTATCAAGCCCGTCCAGAGGGTTAAGCCTAAATTATACCATTCTACCAGTGCAATCATGCATGCTACAACATGCTTCCACGAACAGATCTCGTGGGCACTTAAGATGTAAAGTAGCTATCTAGCTACAGGCGTCATACGAATCCGATTATCACCAACTCCGAACGAATAACGCAAGAATATAACCTTACAGTAGGTCATCTCAACCATGATTGGGAGGCATGGTTGACCACATATATACAAAGCACCTACCTATAGAGAGGCTCTACTACAGACTCTCTCTCAACCAAGAATGGGGAATATAGTAAGGATTAATCGCATCCTAACCATACGAACTCTACTAGTCCGATCTCCATATTACTGAAACAGTAAATGGATAAATATATATCATTAAGCACCTCCAGATTATTACGCCTAGGGTTCCAACACCTAGGATTTTACTAATATTATTTCATTCCTAAGATCCGCTCCTACAGAATATCCTCATTTAAATGATTCTACCTCTACTAGTCTTAATCATGGTATCCACCGCAAAAACATATAACACGCTGTCTAATAAACGACAGCATAGTCCTACTAATGACAATCAATGGCTGAAATTAATTAGGGTATAGCTAAAGGGTCATGCCAGAACAAAATCAAGGCAATACTTAAATAAAGCATCAAATGCTTATATATACTCTAAACTACATAAGCTGTCATCATGTCATCATGCACTAGGATCTGAGAGTCAAAGAACCTATATATATACCTTCTACAATTTATTCACCTCAATCATATTATTCAACTAGTCTCAATAGTAATAGGTAAACATCTACCAATACTATCTAATCATTTATATCACCATGATAACTAGCTACCTATAGCAGTAATAGCAATTTATAACCATATGCTAACCATAAACCAAAGAACCTAAAAACTAATCAGTCCAATGATATCAAAGTTAAAACAATATTAGATAAAACATGATATCTCATAACCAAATATAACCAATATATATATGCACTAAATCTAGAAAATTTCTAGAATTTATTTAAAATCGAGATGTCCTGTCCGCTTAAATCCCCCATATTGACCTCGTCAATAATACCTCGAATTTCCGAAACATAAAAATCGTCGGAAATCCGTACAACTCCGAAAATACCCAGTTAACCTGCCAAACTTGGCGAACTCCATAAACCCAAAGACCTTAAGGAAACCGGAAACCTACGCTCTGATACCAAATAAATTGTCACGCCTGAGGAGTCCCCGCTGCATTTAAAATCCCAAAGATCTCTGCAGACGGTGACAATACCAATTTTATACAAGGCCTACACGGCCACTATACATCTGGCCAACACGACCGAATCATACCACATCACACGCAGATAATAATAAGGCCTCAGCCAACAAATCTAGGTAAACAAAAGTCTACACTAACTAGACTTACCCTTCTCGCCATCCGGGCAGAATACTCAACCAAATCCAATCAAATAAAAATCCGATCAAAGGTCCCTAAGGACATACCAAAACATCCACAGTACAAATATCCAACTCCACCCTAAACATATATTCTAATACAAATACCCAAAACCGTAAACACAAATAACAAAATACACTTCCACGATTTAGGGGTTTGGCACCGGACTCTCCGATACTCCATCCCGAAATAGATATAAATCAACGGGTGAGTTCAAAGAACTCATGTATAGTAGATATGCAAAGTAAGGTATAGCTAACAATACTAATCATGTGAAGACAGCCTCATATATATGGTAAGCAAGAAATAAATGCAAAAGGATCAGATTTCACCAATCTCCTATCGATATAGGAGCATGTGCCTACTATAAGAGATAAAGTCATCACTATATATGAATATGAATCTCAGATGCATGGCAATCATATGCAACATCCAAGGCATCAATACAATAATGCAAAGAAACACAATACAAATGCAATCCGCAAAATGCATGTCGTATATGACATGGTCACCCGACGCTACCACCGCCACACGCAATGGTGAAGCCGAGTGGGTAGGGCTATGACAATCGTGCACTCGCCATCATCGCTTCCCGAGTGACCGAGGATGTGGACAGGATCGCCGAGTACACCTATCCTCCCGCCTCTAAACATAGTGGGGAGCTAAGCTCTCATCTCCCTGTCATAGACCGAGGAGGGATCCTCGCCGCTACCACGCTGCTGTCGCTACCCATGAGCGGTCCAATGGTCGACAGAGCAAATCGCACACACCCTCCCGATGTACCACTAACCCGAGTGCCATGTAACTAGTCATGGCTCAACAATAATGGAACCCCGTCCAGCCAGTATGCAATCCTGCAAGATGGTGCATGATACTAAAGCATGTAAATCCTACTCAAAATACTTATCCGAAAAATCTGTACAATCAATATGTACATATCCATACTCCAAATACTATGATCCAAGTAAACAGTAAGATATAAACATACTTGATCAAATGCATGTATCTAGTAGGCACAAAAACATACTAGGCATATAAACATGAAAAGTATTGCATGCTATCCTAACTAACATATCAACTTGACTATATCTAAAAGATAAGTCAAAATACCCGCCTGATAAAATATCCGCAAGAATGAAAACCAAATTTTCACGATCGAGGATCCTGCCTCGTGACCAAAACCTGCATATAGCATAACTATAGTCAAGTACAAAAATGCAATTTATCGATAAATCGAATACTAAATCGATTTCCTTCATAACCCAATTAACCCAAACTATTTCCAATTTTCCTTGTCCACAATATCCATACAATTAATTTAGCTCACTAAATCAATTGATAAAAATTTTGATTAATTAATGATAAGCTAATTAATCAATTAAACTCGTTTAACCGCATTTTAACAACCTAAGTCAAATAACTGAAAATTTAATGGCTTTTAATTTATCCAATTATTTCCTAATCAATTAACCTAATTCAT